>CM076674.1:59980288-60719456 GCA_038501925.1 Xenopus petersii | reverse complement strand
TGAAGTGGGCACCACTCGGGTGACAGACAATTACAGGTTTTCTGATTGCAGTGGTTTTCCCTGAGAGCACTGTGGACGTTAAAATACTACATTTGCCATGAACCCAAGCCAGCAAGCATGGAGAGCAGGAAATTAAGAGTGTTTCAAAAGGCTTTGTGTTATATGAGGGTGTTCTCTCACCCGGGATTGGAACTCTGGACTCCGCAGCTATGGTGCAGGCACCTTACCTATCGCGCCACAGAGCATGCGCAGGGCATTTTGGCTCTGGATGACTATTACAACCAAATGTCCCTTTGGTTAATGAAGCTTAAGGAAAAGGGCAGCTTGGGCATCACCTCTAAGGCCCCACCCGGGAATTGAACTCTGGACTCTGCGGCCATGGTACAGGCACCTTACCTATCGCGCCACAGAGTCTGTGCGGGGCTGCCCCGGCTCCGGCTGGCTATTAAAACCAAATGTCCCTTTGATTTATGGAGCTTAAAGAAAAAGGCAGCTTGTGCATATCTTCTAAGGTCCCACCCGGGATTTGAACTCTGGTCTCTGCGGCCATGGTGCAGACACCTTACCGATCGCGCCACAGAGTATGTGCAGGATCGCCTGCCTCCGGATGATTATTACAAGGAAAGGTCCCTTCGATTAATGGAGCTTAATGAAAAAGGCAGCTTGTGCATATAATCTAAGGTCCCACCCGGGATTTGAACTCTGGACTCTGCGGCCATGGTGCAGGCACCTTACCTGTCCGCCACAGAATCTGCGCAGGGCTGTCCTGCTCCAGATGACTATTTTAAACAAATGTCCCTTTGTGCATTTAAATTGACAAGAGGCACCGGTAGGCATTCTTCTGTCTGACCGAGTCAATACTCCCCTAGAAACCTTAGCAAAGGAGGCCTCCCGTATGGCCAAGCGGTTAAGGCGCATGTCTGGAGTGCCGATGGTCGTGAGTTCGAATCCCGCCTGCGACAGAAACTCGTCATCACTGGAATGGCTCGTTGGGTTCAGGAAGTAAGTCAGATGGCGTGTTGATCGGTGGAAGTTACTTCGTAGAAGAAGAAACCACTCCGCATGGGTCAGTGCAAGCAGCCGCCGCCTGGGAAGATAGTGCCGCATGGATCAAAGGTAATTGGTAAAGGGATGAGCTGTCGCAGAGGCCCAGGTGGGAGCTGCCGCCATGGACCTGGGGGGGGGGCCTACGAGCGCCTGTGATGGAATGCAGGGGGTCTTGCTGAAAAAAATGGTGGGTGGCTGCTGGTCTTGCTGAATGAAACTGTATGGTTGGCCTGTTATACAAGCAGATGATACAGGGCTGATTAATCAATTCTGACGCTAGTTGCGCTGGTTTCTGTGCTGCCATGTAGTAATTATCCATATTAATGACTAATCAGCCTTATACTGTGACATTTATATTCTATGTGTACTGTATATTTTGAGTCGGTCCCTACGCTCAGTAGCTGAAAGCAGCACAGAGCATGTGTAGTGACTCAGCTTAAAAGAAGATGGGGAGCTACTGAGGTATCTTTGGAGACGCAGATCTTTACTACCTTAGGGCTGTGGTTGCCTTGCGCTGGTACAGAAGCCCAAAACATAACGTACAACATTTCTAGCTTACTTCTTTCATTTAACTTTCCTTGTCCTTTAACCCACCCGGGTGTCTGCTTTGGGTGGGTTTCCCATCTGGCCTCCTACCCAGATCCGGACTGGCAATCTGTGAGTTCGGGCAAATGCCCCATGGGCCGCAATTTTTGAATTGTAAATGGGTACCTGGGCCTGTGAATGGGCTCCTGGGGCTGCCGAAAAGCCATTCCAAACTACAGCTCACTTACCTGTTGACAGGAAAGGCGCATGTAGCAGTCAGGCTAAAGGTGAATGTTTATGTGGATCGGTGCAGAGTGGGAAGCTATAGATAAGGTGGAGCGTCAGGTGGAAGCAGCGTTGGTTCAGAATCGGCAGGCATTTTCACTGTCTGGTGACGTCGGGTAAGAATGCAGGAGTCAAAAGACGCTTAGTGGCCTTTAGCGGCCTACGCCGGATATTGGTGTAGAAGGCAGATAACACCCAAATGCGAATTTCAGAAGTGGGCACCACTCGGGTGACAGACAATTACAGGTTTTTTGATTGCAGTGGTTTTCCCTGAGAGCACTGTGGACGTTAAAATACTACATTTGCCATGAACCCAAGCCAGCAAGCATGGAGAGCAGGAAATTAAGAGTGTTTCAAAAGGCTTTGTGTTATATGAGGGTGTTCTCTCACCCGGGATTGGAACTCTGGACTCCGCAGCTATGGTGCAGGCACCTTACCTATCGCGCCACAGAGCATGCGCAGGGCATTTTGGCTCTGGATGACTATTACAACCAAATGTCCCTTTGGTTAATGAAGCTTAAGGAAAAGGGCAGCTTGGGCATCACCTCTAAGGCCCCACCCGGGAATTGAACTCTGGACTCTGCGGCCATGGTACAGGCACCTTACCTATCGCGCCACAGAGTCTGTGCGGGGCTGCCCCGGCTCCGGCTGGCTATTAAAACCAAATGTCCCTTTGATTTATGGAGCTTAAAGAAAAAGGCAGCTTGTGCATATCTTCTAAGGTCCCACCCGGGATTTGAACTCTGGTCTCTGCGGCCATGGTGCAGACACCTTACCGATCGCGCCACAGAGTATGTGCAGGATCGCCTGCCTCCGGATGATTATTACAAGGAAAGGTCCCTTCGATTAATGGAGCTTAATGAAAAAGGCAGCTTGTGCATATAATCTAAGGTCCCACCCGGGATTTGAACTCTGGACTCTGCGGCCATGGTGCAGGCACCTTACCTGTCCGCCACAGAATCTGCGCAGGGCTGTCCTGCTCCAGATGACTATTTTAAACAAATGTCCCTTTGTGCATTTAAATTGACAAGAGGCACCGGTAGGCATTCTTCTGTCTGACCGAGTCAATACTCCCCTAGAAACCTTAGCAAAGGAGGCCTCCCGTATGGCCAAGCGGTTAAGGCGCATGTCTGGAGTGCCGATGGTCGTGAGTTCGAATCCCGCCTGCGACAGAAACTCGTCATCACTGGAATGGCTCGTTGGGTTCAGGAAGTAAGTCAGATGGCGTGTTGATCGGTGGAAGTTACTTCGTAGAAGAAGAAACCACTCCGCATGGGTCAGTGCAAGCAGCCGCCGCCTGGGAAGATAGTGCCGCATGGATCAAAGGTAATTGGTAAAGGGATGAGCTGTCGCAGAGGCCCAGGTGGGAGCTGCCGCCATGGACCTGGGGGGGGGGCCTACGAGCGCCTGTGATGGAATGCAGGGGGTCTTGCTGAAAAAAATGGTGGGTGGCTGCTGGTCTTGCTGAATGAAACTGTATGGTTGGCCTGTTATACAAGCAGATGATACAGGGCTGATTAATCAATTCTGACGCTAGTTGCGCTGGTTTCTGTGCTGCCATGTAGTAATTATCCATATTAATGACTAATCAGCCTTATACTGTGACATTTATATTCTATGTGTACTGTATATTTTGAGTCGGTCCCTACGCTCAGTAGCTGAAAGCAGCACAGAGCATGTGTAGTGACTCAGCTTAAAAGAAGATGGGGAGCTACTGAGGTATCTTTGGAGACGCAGATCTTTACTACCTTAGGGCTGTGGTTGCCTTGCGCTGGTACAGAAGCCCAAAACATAACGTTACAACATTTCTAGCTTACTTCTTTCATTTAACTTTCCTTGTCCTTTAACCCACCCGGGTGTCTGCTTTGGGTGGGTTTCCCATCTGGCCTCCTACCCAGACCCGGACTGGCAATCTGTGAGTTCGGGCAAATGCCCCATGGGCCGCAATTTTTGAATTGTAAATGGGTACCTGGGCCTGTGAATGGGCTCCTGGGGCTGCCGAAAAGCCATTCCAAACTACAGCTCACTTACCTGTTGACAGGAAAGGCGCATGTATCAGTCAGGCTAAAGGTGAATGTTTATGTGGATCGGTGCAGAGTGGGAAGCTATAGATAAGGTGGAGCGTCAGGTGGAAGCAGCGTTGGTTCAGAATCGGCAGGCATTTTCACTGTCTGGTGACGTCGGGTAAGAATGCAGGAGTCAAAAGACGCTTAGTGGCCTTTAGCGGCCTACGCCGGATATTGGTGTAGAAGGCAGATAACACCCAAATGCGAATTTCAGCAGTGGGCACCACTCGGGTGACAGACAATTACAGGTTTTTTGATTGCAGTGGTTTTCCCTGAGAGCACTGTGGACGTTAAAATACTACATTTGCCATGAACCCAAGCCAGCAAGCATGGAGAGCAGGAAATTAAGAGTGTTTCAAAAGGCTTTGTGTTATATGAGGGTGTTCTCTCACCCGGGATTGGAACTCTGGACTCCGCAGCTATGGTGCAGGCACCTTACCTATCGCGCCACAGAGCATGCGCAGGGCATTTTGGCTCTGGATGACTATTACAACCAAATGTCCCTTTGGTTAATGAAGCTTAAGGAAAAGGGCAGCTTGGGCATCACCTCTAAGGCCCCACCCGGGAATTGAACTCTGGACTCTGCGGCCATGGTGCAGGCACCTTACCTATCGCACCACAGAGTCTGTGCGGGGCTGCCCCGGCTCCGGCTGGCTATTAAAACCAAATGTCCCTTTGATTTATGGAGCTTAAAGAAAAAGGCAGCTTGTGCATATCTTCTAAGGTCCCACCCGGGATTTGAACTCTGGTCTCTGCGGCCATGGTGCAGACACCTTACCAATCGCGCCACAGAGTATGTGCAGGATCGCCTGCCTCCGGATGATTATTACAAGGAAAGGTCCCTTCGATTAATGGAGCTTAATGAAAAAGGCAGCTTGTGCATATAATCTAAGGTCCCACCCGGGATTTGAACTCTGGACTCTGCGGCCATGGTGCAGGCACCTTACCTGTCGCGCCACAGAATCTGCGCAGGGCTGTCCTGCTCCAGATGACTATTTTAAACAAATGTCCCTTTGTGCATTTAAATTGACAAGAGGCACCGGTAGGCATTCTTCTGTCTGACCGAGTCAATACTCCCCTAGAAACCTTAGCAAAGGAGGCCTCCCGTATGGCCAAGCGGTTAAGGCGCATGTCTGGAGTGCCGATGGTCGTGAGTTCGAATCCCGCCTGCGACAGAAACTCGTCATCACTGGAATGGCTCGTTGGGTTCAGGAAGTAAGTCAGATGGCGTGTTGATCGGTGGAAGTTACTTCGTGGAAGAAACCACTCCGGGTGGGTCAGTGCAAGCCGCCGCCGCCTGGGAAGATAGTGCCGCATGGATCAAAGGTAATTGGTAAAGGGATGAGCTGTCGCAGAGGCCCAGGTGGGAGCTGCCGCCATGGACCTGGGGGGGGGCCCACGAGCGCCTGTGATGGAATGCAGGGGGTCTTGCTGAAAAAAATGGTGGGTGGCTGCTGGTCTTGCTGAATGAAACTGTATGGTTGGCCTGTTATACAAGCAGATGATACAGGGCTGATTAATCAATTCTGACGCTAGTTGCGCTGGTTTCTGTGCTGCCATGTAGTAATTATCCATATTAATGACTAATCAGCCTTATACTGTGACATTTATATTCTATGTGTACTGTATATTTTGAGTCGGTCCCTACGCTCAGTAGCTGAAAGCAGCACAGAGCATGTGCAGTGACTCAGCTTAAAAGAAGATGGGGAGCTACTGAGGTATCTTTGGAGACGCAGATCTTTACTACCTTAGGGCTGTGGTTGCCTTGCGCTGGTACAGAAGCCCAAAACATAACGTACAACATTTCTAGCTTACTTCTTTCATTTAACTTTCCTTGTCCTTTAACCCACCCGGGTGTCTGCTTTGGGTGGGTTTCCCATCTGGCCTCCTACCCAGATCCGGACTGGCAATCTGTGAGTTCGGGCAAATGCCCCATGGGCCGCAATTTTTGAATTGTAAATGGGTACCTGGGCCTGTGAATGGGCTCCTGGGGCTGCCGAAAAGCCATTCCAAACTACAGCTCACTTACCTGTTGACAGGAAAGGCGCATGTAGCAGTCAGGCTAAAGGTGAATGTTTATGTGGATCGGTGCAGAGTGGGAAGCTATAGATAAGGTGGAGCGTCAGGTGGAAGCAGCGTTGGTTCAGAATCGGCAGGCATTTTCACTGTCTGGTGACGTCGGGTAAGAATGCAGGAGTCAAAAGACGCTTAGTGGCCTTTAGCGGCCTACGCCGGATATTGGTGTAGAAGGCAGATAACACCCAAATGCGAATTTCAGAAGTGGGCACCACTCGGGTGACAGACAATTACAGGTTTTTTGATTGCAGTGGTTTTCCCTGAGAGCACTGTGGACGTTAAAATACTACATTTGCCATGAACCCAAGCCAGCAAGCATGGAGAGCAGGAAATTAAGAGTGTTTCAAAAGGCTTTGTGTTATATGAGGGTGTTCTCTCACCCGGGATTGGAACTCTGGACTCCGCAGCTATGGTGCAGGCACCTTACCTATCGCGCCACAGAGCATGCGCAGGGCATTTTGGCTCTGGATGACTATTACAACCAAATGTCCCTTTGGTTAATGAAGCTTAAGGAAAAGGGCAGCTTGGGCATCACCTCTAAGGCCCCACCCGGGAATTGAACTCTGGACTCTGCGGCCATGGTACAGGCACCTTACCTATCGCGCCACAGAGTCTGTGCGGGGCTGCCCCGGCTCCGGCTGGCTATTAAAACCAAATGTCCCTTTGATTTATGGAGCTTAAAGAAAAAGGCAGCTTGTGCATATCTTCTAAGGTCCCACCCGGGATTTGAACTCTGGTCTCTGCGGCCATGGTGCAGACACCTTACCGATCGCGCCACAGAGTATGTGCAGGATTGCCTGCCTCCGGATGATTATTACAAGGAAAGGTCCCTTCGATTAATGGAGCTTAATGAAAAAGGCAGCTTGTTCATATAATCTAAGGTCCCACCCGGGATTTGAACTCTGGACTCTGCGGCCATGGTGCAGGCACCTTACCTGTCCGCCACAGAATCTGCGCAGGGCTGTCCTGCTCCAGATGACTATTTTAAACAAATGTCCCTTTGTGCATTTAAATTGACAAGAGGCACCGGTAGGCATTCTTCTGTCTGACCGAGTCAATACTCCCCTAGAAACCTTAGCAAAGGAGGCCTCCCGTATGGCCAAGCGGTTAAGGCGCATGTCTGGAGTGCCGATGGTCGTGAGTTCGAATCCCGCCTGCGACAGAAACTCGTCATCACTGGAATGGCTCGTTGGGTTCAGGAAGTAAGTCAGATGGCGTGTTGATCGGTGGAAGTTACTTCGTGGAAGAAACCACTCCGGGTGGGGCAGTGCAAGCCGCCGCCGCCTGGGAAGATAGTGCCGCATGGATCAAAGGTAATTGGTAAAGGGATGAGCTGTCGCAGAGGCCCAGGTGGGAGCTGCCGCCATGGACCTGGGGGGGGGGCCCACGAGCGCCTGTGATGGAATGCAGGGGGTCTTGCTGAAAAAAATGGTGGGTGGCTGCTGGTCTTGCTGAATGGAACTGTATGGTTGGCCTGTTATACAAGCAGATGATACAGGGCTGATTAATCAATTCTGACGCTAGTTGCGCTGGTTTCTGTGCTGCCATGTAGTAATTATCCATATTAATGACTAATCAGCCTTATACTGTGACATTTATATTCTATGTGTACTGTATATTTTGAGTCGGTCCCTACGCTCAGTAGCTGAAAGCAGCACAGAGCATGTGCAGTGACTCAGCTTAAAAGAAGATGGGGAGCTACTGAGGTATCTTTGGAGACGCAGATCTTTACTACCTTAGGGCTGTGGTTGCCTTGCGCTGGTACAGAAGCCCAAAACATAACGTACAACATTTCTAGCTTACTTCTTTCATTTAACTTTCCTTGTCCTTTAACCCACCCGGGTGTCTGCTTTGGGTGGGTTTCCCATCTGGCCTCCTACCCAGACCCGGACTGGCAATCTGTGAGTTCGGGCAAATGCCCCATGGGCCGCAATTTTTGAATTGTAAATGGGTACCTGGGCCTGTGAATGGGCTCCTGGGGCTGCCGAAAAGCCATTCCAAACTACAGCTCACTTACCTGTTGACAGGAAAGGCGCATGTAGCAGTCAGGCTAAAGGTGAATGTTTATGTGGATCGGTGCAGAGTGGGAAGCTATAGATAAGGTGGAGCGTCAGGTGGAAGCAGCGTTGGTTCAGAATCGGCAGGCATTTTCACTGTCTGGTGACGTCGGGTAAGAATGCAGGAGTCAAAAGACGCTTAGTGGCCTTTAGCGGCCTACGCCGGATATTGGTGTAGAAGGCAGATAACACCCAAATGCGAATTTCAGAAGTGGGCACCACTCGGGTGACAGACAATTACAGGTTTTCTGATTGCAGTGGTTTTCCCTGAGAGCACTGTGGACGTTAAAATACTACATTTGCCATGAACCCAAGCCAGCAAGCATGGAGAGCAGGAAATTAAGAGTGTTTCAAAAGGCTTTGTGTTATATGAGGGTGTTCTCTCACCCGGGATTGGAACTCTGGACTCCGCAGCTATGGTGCAGGCACCTTACCTATCGCGCCACAGAGCATGCGCAGGGCATTTTGGCTCTGGATGACTATTACAACCAAATGTCCCTTTGGTTAATGAAGCTTAAGGAAAAGGGCAGCTTGGGCATCACCTCTAAGGCCCCACCCGGGAATTGAACTCTGGACTCTGCGGCCATGGTACAGGCACCTTACCTATCGCGCCACAGAGTCTGTGCGGGGCTGCCCCGGCTCCGGCTGGCTATTAAAACCAAATGTCCCTTTGATTTATGGAGCTTAAAGAAAAAGGCAGCTTGTGCATATCTTCTAAGGTCCCACCCGGGATTTGAACTCTGGTCTCTGCGGCCATGGTGCAGACACCTTACCGATCGCGCCACAGAGTATGTGCAGGATCGCCTGCCTCCGGATGATTATTACAAGGAAAGGTCCCTTCGATTAATGGAGCTTAATGAAAAAGGCAGCTTGTGCATATAATCTAAGGTCCCACCCGGGATTTGAACTCTGGACTCTGCGGCCATGGTGCAGGCACCTTACCTGTCCGCCACAGAATCTGCGCAGGGCTGTCCTGCTCCAGATGACTATTTTAAACAAATGTCCCTTTGTGCATTTAAATTGACAAGAGGCACCGGTAGGCATTCTTCTGTCTGACCGAGTCAATACTCCCCTAGAAACCTTAGCAAAGGAGGCCTCCCGTATGGCCAAGCGGTTAAGGCGCATGTCTGGAGTGCCGATGGTCGTGAGTTCGAATCCCGCCTGCGACAGAAACTCGTCATCACTGAAATGGCTCGTTGGGTTCAGGAAGTAAGTCAGATGGCGTGTTGATCGGTGGAAGTTACTTTGTAGAAGAAGAAACCACTCCGCATGGGTCAGTGCAAGCAGCCGCCGCCTGGGAAGATAGTGCCGCATGGATCAAAGGTAATTGGTAAAGGGATGAGCTGTCGCAGAGGCCCAGGTGGGAGCTGCCGCCATGGACCTGGGGGGGGGGGCCTACGAGCGCCTGTGATGGAATGCAGGGGGTCTTGCTGAAAAAAATGGTGGGTGGCTGCTGGTCTTGCTGAATGAAACTGTATGGTTGGCCTGTTATACAAGCAGATGATACAGGGCTGATTAATCAATTCTGACGCTAGTTGCGCTGGTTTCTGTGCTGCCATGTAGTAATTATCCATATTAATGACTAATCAGCCTTATACTGTGACATTTATATTCTATGTGTACTGTATATTTTGAGTCGGTCCCTACGCTCAGTAGCTGAAAGCAGCACAGAGCATGTGTAGTGACTCAGCTTAAAAGAAGATGGGGAGCTACTGAGGTATCTTTGGAGACGCAGATCTTTACTACCTTAGGGCTGTGGTTGCCTTGCGCTGGTACAGAAGCCCAAAACATAACGTACAACATTTCTAGCTTACTTCTTTCATTTAACTTTCCTTGTCCTTTAACCCACCCGGGTGTCTGCTTTGGGTGGGTTTCCCATCTGGCCTCCTACCCAGACCCGGACTGGCAATCTGTGAGTTCGGGCAAATGCCCCATGGGCCGCAATTTTTGAATTGTAAATGGGTACCTGGGCCTGTGAATGGGCTCCTGGGGCTGCCGAAAAGCCATTCCAAACTACAGCTCACTTACCTGTTGACAGGAAAGGCGCATGTAGCAGTCAGGCTAAAGGTGAATGTTTATGTGGATCGGTGCAGAGTGGGAAGCTATAGATAAGGTGGAGCGTCAGGTGGAAGCAGCGTTGGTTCAGAATCGGCAGGCATTTTCACTGTCTGGTGACGTCGGGTAATAATGCAGGAGTCAAAAGACGCTTAGTGGCCTTTAGCGGCCTACGCCGGATATTGGTGTAGAAGGCAGATAACACCCAAATGCGAATTTCAGAAGTGGGCACCACTCGGGTGACAGACAATTACAGGTTTTCTGATTGCAGTGGTTTTCCCTGAGAGCACTGTGGACGTTAAAATACTACATTTGCCATGAACCCAAGCCAGCAAGCATGGAGAGCAGGAAATTAAGAGTGTTTCAAAAGGCTTTGTGTTATATGAGGGTGTTCTCTCACCCGGGATTGGAACTCTGGACTCCGCAGCTATGGTGCAGGCACCTTACCTATCGCGCCACAGAGCATGCGCAGGGGCATTTTGGCTCTGGATGACTATTACAACCAAATGTCCCTTTGGTTAATGAAGCTTAAGGAAAAGGGCAGCTTGGGCATCACCTCTAAGGCCCCACCGGAATTGAACTCTGGACTCTGCGGCCATGGTACAGGCACCTTACCTATCGCGCCACAGAGTCTGTGCGGGGCTGCCCCGGCTCCGGCTGGCTATTAAAACCAAATGTCCCTTTGATTTATGGAGCTTAAAGAAAAAGGCAGCTTGTGCATATCTTCTAAGGTCCCACCCGGGATTTGAACTCTGGTCTCTGCGGCCATGGTGCAGACACCTTACCGATCGCGCCACAGAGTATGTGCAGGATCGCCTGCCTCCGGATGATTATTACAAGGAAAGGTCCCTTCGATTAATGGAGCTTAATGAAAAAGGCAGCTTGTGCATATAATCTAAGGTCCCACCCGGGATTTGAACTCTGGACTCTGCGGCCATGGTGCAGGCACCTTACCTGTCCGCCACAGAATCTGCGCAGGGCTGTCCTGCTCCAGATGACTATTTTAAACAAATGTCCCTTTGTGCATTTAAATTGACAAGAGGCACCGGTAGGCATTCTTCTGTCTGACCGAGTCAATACTCCCCTAGAAACCTTAGCAAAGGAGGCCTCCCGTATGGCCAAGCGGTTAAGGCGCATGTCTGGAGTGCCGATGGTCGTTAGTTCGAATCCCGCCTGCGACAGAAACTCGTCATCACTGGAATGGCTCGTTGGGTTCAGGAAGTAAGTCAGATGGCGTGTTGATCGGTGGAAGTTACTTCGTAGAAGAAGAAACCACTCGCATGGGTCAGTGCAAGCAGCCGCCGCCTGGGAAGATAGTGCCGCATGGATCAAAGGTAATTGGTAAAGGGATGAGCTGTCGCAGAGGCCCAGGTGGGAGCTGCGCCATGGACCTGGGGGGGGGGCCTACGAGCGCCTGTGATGGAATGCAGGGGGTCTTGCTGAAAAAAATGGTGGGTGGCTGCTGGTCTTGCTGAATGAAACTGTATGGTTGGCCTGTTATACAAGCAGATGATACAGGCTGATTAATCAATTCTGACGCTAGTTGCGCTGGTTTCTGTGCTGCCATGTAGTAATTATCCATATTAATGACTAATCAGCCTTATACTGTGACATTTATATTCTATGTGTACTGTATATTTTGAGTCGGTCCCTACGCTCAGTAGCTGAAAGCAGCACAGAGCATGTGTAGTGACTCAGCTTAAAAGAAGATGGGGAGCTACTGAGGTATCTTTGGAGACGCAGATCTTTACTACCTTAGGGCTGTGGTTGCCTTGCGCTGGTACAGAAGCCCAAAACATAACGTACAACATTTCTAGCTTACTTCTTTCATTTAACTTTCCTTGTCCTTTAACCCACCCGGGTGTCTGCTTTGGGTGGGTTTCCCATCTGGCCTCCTACCCAGATCCGGACTGGCAATCTGTGAGTTCGGGCAAATGCCCCATGGGCCGCAATTTTTGAATTGTAAATGGGTACCTGGGCCTGTGAATGGGCTCCTGGGGCTGCCGAAAAAGCCATTCCAAACTACAGCTCACTTACCTGTTGACAGGAAAGGCGCATGTAGCAGTCAGGCTAAAGGTGAATGTTTATGTGGATCGGTGCAGAGTGGGAAGCTATAGATAAGGTGGAGCGTCAGGTGGAAGCAGCGTTGGTTCAGAATCGGCAGGCATTTTCACTGTCTGGTGACGTCGGGTAAGAATGCAGGAGTCAAAAGACGCTTAGTGGCCTTTAGCGGCCTACGCCGGATATTGGTGTAGAAGGCAGATAACACCCAAATGCGAATTTCAGAAGTGGGCACCACTCGGGTGACAGACAATTACAGGTTTTTTGATTGCAGTGGTTTTCCCTGAGAGCACTGTGGACGTTAAAATACTACATTTGCCATGAACCCAAGCCAGCAAGCATGGAGAGCAGGAAATTAAGAGTGTTTCAAAAGGCTTTGTGTTATATGAGGGTGTTCTCTCACCCGGGATTGGAACTCTGGACTCCGCAGCTATGGTGCAGGCACCTTACCTATCGCGCCACAGAGCATGCGCAGGGCATTTTGGCTCTGGATGACTATTACAACCAAATGTCCCTTTGGTTAATGAAGCTTAAGGAAAAGGGCAGCTTGGGCATCACCTCTAAGGCCCCACCCGGGAATTGAACTCTGGACTCTGCGGCCATGGTACAGGCACCTTACCTATCGCGCCACAGAGTCTGTGCGGGGCTGCCCCGGCTCCGGCTGGCTATTAAAACCAAATGTCCCTTTGATTTATGGAGCTTAAAGAAAAAGGCAGCTTGTGCATATCTTCTAAGGTCCCACCCGGGATTTGAACTCTGGTCTCTGCGGCCATGGTGCAGACACCTTACCGATCGCGCCACAGAGTATGTGCAGGATCGCCTGCCTCCGGATGATTATTACAAGGAAAGGTCCCTTCGATTAATGGAGCTTAATGAAAAAGGCAGCTTGTGCATATAATCTAAGGTCCCACCCGGGATTTGAACTCTGGACTCTGCGGCCATGGTGCAGGCACCTTACCTGTCCGCCACAGAATCTGCGCAGGGCTGTCCTGCTCCAGATGACTATTTTAAACAAATGTCCCTTTGTGCATTTAAATTGACAAGAGGCACCGGTAGGCATTCTTCTGTCTGACCGAGTCAATACTCCCCTAGAAACCTTAGCAAAGGAGGCCTCCCGTATGGCCAAGCGGTTAAGGCGCATGTCTGGAGTGCCGATGGTCGTGAGTTCGAATCCCGCCTGCGACAGAAACTCGTCATCACTGGAATGGCTCGTTGGGTTCAGGAAGTAAGTCAGATGGCGTGTTGATCGGTGGAAGTTACTTCGTAGAAGAAGAAACCACTCCGCATGGGTCAGTGCAAGCAGCCGCCGCCTGGGAAGATAGTGCCGCATGGATCAAAGGTAATTGGTAAAGGGATGAGCTGTCGCAGAGGCCCCGGTGGGAGCTGCCGCCATGGACCTGGGGGGGGGGCCTACGAGCGCCTGTGATGGAATGCAGGGGGTCTTGCTGAAAAAAATGGTGGGTGGCTGCTGGTCTTGCTGAATGAAACTGTATGGTTGGCCTGTTATACAAGCAGATGATACAGGGCTGATTAATCAATTCTGACGCTAGTTGCGCTGGTTTCTGTGCTGCCATGTAGTAATTATCCATATTAATGACTAATCAGCCTTATACTGTGACATTTATATTCTATGTGTACTGTATATTTTGAGTCGGTCCCTACGCTCAGTAGCTGAAAGCAGCACAGAGCATGTGTAGTGACTCAGCTTAAAAGAAGATGGGGAGCTACTGAGGTATCTTTGGAGACGCAGATCTTTACTACCTTAGGGCTGTGGTTGCCTTGCGCTGGTACAGAAGCCCAAAACATAACGTACAACATTTCTAGCTTACTTCTTTCATTTAACTTTCCTTGTCCTTTAACCCACCCGGGTGTCTGCTTTGGGTGGGTTTCCCATCTGGCCTCCTACCCAGACCCGGACTGGCAATCTGTGAGTTCGGGCAAATGCCCCATGGGCCGCAATTTTTGAATTGTAAATGGGTACCTGGGCCTGTGAATGGGCTCCTGGGGCTGCCGAAAAGCCATTCCAAACTACAGCTCACTTACCTGTTGACAGGAAAGGCGCATGTAGCAGTCAGGCTAAAGGTGAATGTTTATGTGGATCGGTGCAGAGTGGGAAGCTATAGATAAGGTGGAGCGTCAGGTGGAAGCAGCGTTGGTTCAGAATCGGCAGGCATTTTCACTGTCTGGTGACGTCGGGTAAGAATGCAGGAGTCAAAAGACGCTTAGTGGCCTTTAGCGGCCTACGCCGGATATTGGTGTAGAAGGCAGATAACACCCAAATGCGAATTTCAGCAGTGGGCACCACTCGGGTGACAGACAATTACAGGTTTTTTGATTGCAGTGGTTTTCCCTGAGAGCACTGTGGACGTTAAAATACTACATTTGCCATGAACCCAAGCCAGCAAGCATGGAGAGCAGGAAATTAAGAGTGTTTCAAAAGGCTTTGTGTTATATGAGGGTGTTCTCTCACCCGGGATTGGAACTCTGGACTCCGCAGCTATGGTGCAGGCACCTTACCTATCGCGCCACAGAGCATGCGCAGGGCATTTTGGCTCTGGATGACTATTACAACCAAATGTCCCTTTGGTTAATGAAGCTTAAGGAAAAGGGCAGCTTTGGCATCACCTCTAAGGCCCCACCCGGGAATTGAACTCTGGACTCTGCGGCCATGGTGCAGGCACCTTACCTATCGCGCCACAGAGTCTGTGCGGGGCTGCCCCGGCTCCGGCTGGCTATTAAAACCAAATGTCCC
This sequence comes from Xenopus petersii, assembly GCA_038501925.1. Taxonomy (NCBI): domain Eukaryota; kingdom Metazoa; phylum Chordata; class Amphibia; order Anura; family Pipidae; genus Xenopus; species Xenopus petersii. The sequence continues at coordinate 60,704,532 of CM076674.1, read as the reverse complement.
TTTGATTTATGGAGCTTAAAGAAAAAGGCAGCTTGTGCATATCTTCTAAGGTCCCACCCGGGATTTGAACTCTGGTCTCTGCGGCCATGGTGCAGACACCTTACCAATCGCGCCACAGAGTATGTGCAGGATCGCCTGCCTCCGGATGATTATTACAAGGAAAGGTCCCTTCGATTAATGGAGCTTAATGAAAAAGGCAGCTTGTGCATATAATCTAAGGTCCCACCCGGGATTTGAACTCTGGACTCTGCGGCCATGGTGCAGGCACCTTACCTGTCGCGCCACAGAATCTGCGCAGGGCTGTCCTGCTCCAGATGACTATTTTAAACAAATGTCCCTTTGTGCATTTAAATTGACAAGAGGCACCGGTAGGCATTCTTCTGTCTGACCGAGTCAATACTCCCCTAGAAACCTTAGCAAAGGAGGCCTCCCGTATGGCCAAGCGGTTAAGGCGCATGTCTGGAGTGCCGATGGTCGTGAGTTCGAATCCCGCCTGCGACAGAAACTCGTCATCACTGGAATGGCTCGTTGGGTTCAGGAAGTAAGTCAGATGGCGTGTTGATCGGTGGAAGTTACTTCGTGGAAGAAACCACTCCGGGTGGGTCAGTGCAAGCCGCCGCCGCCTGGGAAGATAGTGCCGCATGGATCAAAGGTAATTGGTAAAGGGATGAGCTGTCGCAGAGGCCCAGGTGGGAGCTGCCGCCATGGACCTGGGGGGGGGCCCACGAGCGCCTGTGATGGAATGCAGGGGGTCTTGCTGAAAAAAATGGTGGGTGGCTGCTGGTCTTGCTGAATGAAACTGTATGGTTGGCCTGTTATACAAGCAGATGATACAGGGCTGATTAATCAATTCTGACGCTAGTTGCGCTGGTTTCTGTGCTGCCATGTAGTAATTATCCATATTAATGACTAATCAGCCTTATACTGTGACATTTATATTCTATGTGTACTGTATATTTTGAGTCGGTCCCTACGCTCAGTAGCTGAAAGCAGCACAGAGCATGTGCAGTGACTCAGCTTAAAAGAAGATGGGGAGCTACTGAGGTATCTTTGGAGACGCAGATCTTTACTACCTTAGGGCTGTGGTTGCCTTGCGCTGGTACAGAAGCCCAAAACATAACGTACAACATTTCTAGCTTACTTCTTTCATTTAACTTTCCTTGTCCTTTAACCCACCCGGGTGTCTGCTTTGGGTGGGTTTCCCATCTGGCCTCCTACCCAGATCCGGACTGGCAATCTGTGAGTTCGGGCAAATGCCCCATGGGCCGCAATTTTTGAATTGTAAATGGGTACCTGGGCCTGTGAATGGGCTCCTGGGGCTGCCGAAAAGCCATTCCAAACTACAGCTCACTTACCTGTTGACAGGAAAGGCGCATGTAGCAGTCAGGCTAAAGGTGAATGTTTATGTGGATCGGTGCAGAGTGGGAAGCTATAGATAAGGTGGAGCGTCAGGTGGAAGCAGCGTTGGTTCAGAATCGGCAGGCATTTTCACTGTCTGGTGACGTCGGGTAAGAATGCAGGAGTCAAAAGACGCTTAGTGGCCTTTAGCGGCCTACGCCGGATATTGGTGTAGAAGGCAGATAACACCCAAATGCGAATTTCAGAAGTGGGCACCACTCGGGTGACAGACAATTACAGGTTTTTTGATTGCAGTGGTTTTCCCTGAGAGCACTGTGGACGTTAAAATACTACATTTGCCATGAACCCAAGCCAGCAAGCATGGAGAGCAGGAAATTAAGAGTGTTTCAAAAGGCTTTGTGTTATATGAGGGTGTTCTCTCACCCGGGATTGGAACTCTGGACTCCGCAGCTATGGTGCAGGCACCTTACCTATCGCGCCACAGAGCATGCGCAGGGCATTTTGGCTCTGGATGACTATTACAACCAAATGTCCCTTTGGTTAATGAAGCTTAAGGAAAAGGGCAGCTTGGGCATCACCTCTAAGGCCCCACCCGGGAATTGAACTCTGGACTCTGCGGCCATGGTACAGGCACCTTACCTATCGCGCCACAGAGTCTGTGCGGGGCTGCCCCGGCTCCGGCTGGCTATTAAAACCAAATGTCCCTTTGATTTATGGAGCTTAAAGAAAAAGGCAGCTTGTGCATATCTTCTAAGGTCCCACCCGGGATTTGAACTCTGGTCTCTGCGGCCATGGTGCAGACACCTTACCGATCGCGCCACAGAGTATGTGCAGGATTGCCTGCCTCCGGATGATTATTACAAGGAAAGGTCCCTTCGATTAATGGAGCTTAATGAAAAAGGCAGCTTGTTCATATAATCTAAGGTCCCACCCGGGATTTGAACTCTGGACTCTGCGGCCATGGTGCAGGCACCTTACCTGTCCGCCACAGAATCTGCGCAGGGCTGTCCTGCTCCAGATGACTATTTTAAACAAATGTCCCTTTGTGCATTTAAATTGACAAGAGGCACCGGTAGGCATTCTTCTGTCTGACCGAGTCAATACTCCCCTAGAAACCTTAGCAAAGGAGGCCTCCCGTATGGCCAAGCGGTTAAGGCGCATGTCTGGAGTGCCGATGGTCGTGAGTTCGAATCCCGCCTGCGACAGAAACTCGTCATCACTGGAATGGCTCGTTGGGTTCAGGAAGTAAGTCAGATGGCGTGTTGATCGGTGGAAGTTACTTCGTAGAAGAAGAAACCACTCCGGATGGGTCAGTGCAAGCCGCCGCCGCCTGGGAAGATAGTGCCGCATGGATCAAAGGTAATTGGTAAAGGGATGAGCTGTCGCAGAGGCCCAGGTGGGAGCTGCCGCCATGGACCTGGGGGGGGGCCCACGAGCGCCTGTGATGGAATGCAGGGGGTCTTGCTGAAAAAAATGGTGGGTGGCTGCTGGTCTTGCTGAAAGAAACTGTATGGTTGGCCTGTTATACAAGCAGATGATACAGGGCTGATTAATCAATTCTGACGCTAGTTGCGCTGGTTTCTGTGCTGCCATGTAGTAATTATCCATATTAATGACTAATCAGCCTTATACTGTGACATTTATATTCTATGTGTACTGTATATTTTGAGTCGGTCCCTACGCTCAGTAGCTGAAAGCAGCACAGAGCATGTGCAGTGACTCAGCTTAAAAGAAGATGGGGAGCTACCGAGGTATCTTTGGAGACGCAGATCTTTACTACCTTAGGGCTGTGGTTGCCTTGCGCTGGTACAGAAGCCCAAAACATAACGTACAACATTTCTAGCTTACTTCTTTCATTTAACTTTCCTTGTCCTTTAACCCACCCGGGTGTCTGCTTTGGGTGGGTTTCCCATCTGGCCTCCTACCCAGACCCGGACTGGCAATCTGTGAGTTCGGGCAAATGCCCCATGGGCCGCAATTTTTGAATTGTAAATGGGTACCTGGGCCTGTGAATGGGCTCCTGGGGCTGCCGAAAAGCCATTCCAAACTACAGCTCACTTACCTGTTGACAGGAAAGGCGCATGTAGCAGTCAGGCTAAAGGTGAATGTTTATGTGGATCGGTGCAGAGTGGGAAGCTATAGATAAGGTGGAGCGTCAGGTGGAAGCAGCGTTGGTTCAGAATCGGCAGGCATTTTCACTGTCTGGTGACGTCGGGTAAGAATGCAGGAGTCAAAAGACGCTTAGTGGCCTTTAGCGGCCTACGCCGGATATTGGTGTAGAAGGCAGATAACACCCAAATGCGAATTTCAGAAGTGGGCACCACTCGGGTGACAGACAATTACAGGTTTTCTGATTGCAGTGGTTTTCCCTGAGAGCACTGTGGACGTTAAAATACTACATTTGCCATGAACCCAAGCCAGCAAGCATGGAGAGCAGGAAATTAAGAGTGTTTCAAAAGGCTTTGTGTTATATGAGGGTGTTCTCTCACCCGGGATTGGAACTCTGGACTCCGCAGCTATGGTGCAGGCACCTTACCTATCGCGCCACAGAGCATGCGCAGGGCATTTTGGCTCTGGATGACTATTACAACCAAATGTCCCTTTGGTTAATGAAGCTTAAGGAAAAGGGCAGCTTGGGCATCACCTCTAAGGCCCCACCCGGGAATTGAACTCTGGACTCTGCGGCCATGGTACAGGCACCTTACCTATCGCGCCACAGAGTCTGTGCGGGGCTGCCCCGGCTCCGGCTGGCTATTAAAACCAAATGTCCCTTTGATTTATGGAGCTTAAAGAAAAAGGCAGCTTGTGCATATCTTCTAAGGTCCCACCCGGGATTTGAACTCTGGTCTCTGCGGCCATGGTGCAGACACCTTACCGATCGCGCCACAGAGTATGTGCAGGATCGCCTGCCTCCGGATGACTATTACAAGGAAAGGTCCCTTCGATTAATGGAGCTTAATGAAAAAGGCAGCTTGTGCATATAATCTAAGGTCCCACCCGGGATTTGAACTCTGGACTCTGCGGCCATGGTGCAGGCACCTTACCTGTCCGCCACAGAATCTGCGCAGGGCTGTCCTGCTCCAGATGACTATTTTAAACAAATGTCCCTTTGTGCATTTAAATTGACAAGAGGCACGGTAGGCATTCTTCTGTCTGACCGAGTCAATACTCCCCTAGAAACCTTAGCAAAGGAGGCCTCCCGTATGGCCAAGCGGTTAAGGCGCATGTCTGGAGTGCCGATGGTCGTGAGTTCGAATCCCGCCTGCGACAGAAACTCGTCATCACTGGAATGGCTCGTTGGGTTCAGGAAGTAAGTCAGATGGCGTGTTGATCGGTGGAAGTTACTTCGTAGAAGAAGAAACCACTCCGGATGGGTCAGTGCAAGCCGCCGCCGCCTGGGAAGATAGTGCCGCATGGATCAAAGGTAATTGGTAAAGGGATGAGCTGTCGCAGAGGCCCAGGTGGGAGCTGCCGCCATGGACCTGGGGGGGGGCCCACGAGCGCCTGTGATGGAATGCAGGGGGTCTTGCTGAAAAAAATGGTGGGTGGCTGCTGGTCTTGCTGAAAGAAACTATATGGTTGGCCTGTTATACAAGCAGATGATACAGGGCTGATTAATCAATTCTGACGCTAGTTGCGCTGGTTTCTGTGCTGCCATGTAGTAATTATCCATATTAATGACTAATCAGCCTTATACTGTGACATTTATATTCTATGTGTACTGTATATTTTGAGTCGGTCCCTACGCTCAGTAGCTGAAAGCAGCACAGAGCATGTGCAGTGACTCAGCTTAAAAGAAGATGGGGAGCTACTGAGGTATCTTTGGAGACGCAGATCTTTACTACCTTAGGGCTGTGGTTGCCTTGCGCTGGTACAGAAGCCCAAAACATAACGTACAACATTTCTAGCTTACTTCTTTCATTTAACTTTCCTTGTCCTTTAACCCACCCGGGTGTCTGCTTTGGGTGGGTTTCCCATCTGGCCTCCTACCCAGATCCGGACTGGCAATCTGTGAGTTCGGGCAAATGCCCCATGGGCCGCAATTTTTGAATTGTAAATGGGTACCTGGGCCTGTGAATGGGCTCCTGGGGCTGCCGAAAAGCCATTCCAAACTACAGCTCACTTACCTGTTGACAGGAAAGGCGCATGTAGCAGTCAGGCTAAAGGTGAATGTTTATGTGGATCGGTGCAGAGTGGGAAGCTATAGATAAGGTGGAGCGTCAGGTGGAAGCAGCGTTGGTTCAGAATCGGCAGGCATTTTCACTGTCTGGTGACGTCGGGTAAGAATGCAGGAGTCAAAAGACGCTTAGTGGCCTTTAGCGGCCTACGCCGGATATTGGTGTAGAAGGCAGATAACACCCAAATGCGAATTTCAGAAGTGGGCACCACTCGGGTGACAGACAATTACAGGTTTTTTGATTGCAGTGGTTTTCCCTGAGAGCACTGTGGACGTTAAAATACTACATTTGCCATGAACCCAAGCCAGCAAGCATGGAGAGCAGGAAATTAAGAGTGTTTCAAAAGGCTTTGTGTTATATGAGGGTGTTCTCTCACCCGGGATTGGAACTCTGGACTCCGCAGCTATGGTGCAGGCACCTTACCTATCGCGCCACAGAGCATGCGCAGGGCATTTTGGCTCTGGATGACTATTACAACCAAATGTCCCTTTGGTTAATGAAGCTTAAGGAAAAGGGCAGCTTGGGCATCACCTCTAAGGCCCCACCCGGGAATTGAACTCTGGACTCTGCGGCCATGGTACAGGCACCTTACCTATCGCGCCACAGAGTCTGTGCGGGGCTGCCCCGGCTCCGGCTGGCTATTAAAACCAAATGTCCCTTTGATTTATGGAGCTTAAAGAAAAAGGCAGCTTGTGCATATCTTCTAAGGTCCCACCCGGGATTTGAACTCTGGTCTCTGCGGCCATGGTGCAGACACCTTACCGATCGCGCCACAGAGTATGTGCAGGATCGCCTGCCTCCGGATGATTATTACAAGGAAAGGTCCCTTCGATTAATGGAGCTTAATGAAAAAGGCAGCTTGTGCATATAATCTAAGGTCCCACCCGGGATTTGAACTCTGGACTCTGCGGCCATGGTGCAGGCACCTTACCTGTCCGCCACAGAATCTGCGCAGGGCTGTCCTGCTCCAGATGACTATTTTAAACAAATGTCCCTTTGTGCATTTAAATTGACAAGAGGCACCGGTAGGCATTCTTCTGTCTGACCGAGTCAATACTCCCCTAGAAACCTTAGCAAAGGAGGCCTCCCGTATGGCCAAGCGGTTAAGGCGCATGTCTGGAGTGCCGATGGTCGTGAGTTCGAATCCCGCCTGCGACAGAAACTCGTCATCACTGGAATGGCTCGTTGGGTTCAGGAAGTAAGTCAGATGGCGTGTTGATCGGTGGAAGTTACTTCGTAGAAGAAGAAACCACTCCGCATGGGTCAGTGCAAGCAGCCGCCGCCTGGGAAGATAGTGCCGCATGGATCAAAGGTAATTGGTAAAGGGATGAGCTGTCGCAGAGGCCCAGGTGGGAGCTGCCGCCATGGACCTGGGGGGGGGGCCTACGAGCGCCTGTGATGGAATGCAGGGGGTCTTGCTGAAAAAAATGGTGGGTGGCTGCTGGTCTTGCTGAATGAAACTGTATGGTTGGCCTGTTATACAAGCAGATGATACAGGGCTGATTAATCAATTCTGACGCTAGTTGCGCTGGTTTCTGTGCTGCCATGTAGTAATTATCCATATTAATGACTAATCAGCCTTATACTGTGACATTTATATTCTATGTGTACTGTATATTTTGAGTCGGTCCCTACGCTCAGTAGCTGAAAGCAGCACAGAGCATGTGTAGTGACTCAGCTTAAAAGAAGATGGGGAGCTACTGAGGTATCTTTGGAGACGCAGATCTTTACTACCTTAGGGCTGTGGTTGCCTTGCGCTGGTACAGAAGCCCAAAACATAACGTACAACATTTCTAGCTTACTTCTTTCATTTAACTTTCCTTGTCCTTTAACCCACCCGGGTGTCTGCTTTGGGTGGGTTTCCCATCTGGCCTCCTACCCAGACCCGGACTGGCAATCTGTGAGTTCGGGCAAATGCCCCATGGGCCGCAATTTTTGAATTGTAAATGGGTACCTGGGCCTGTGAATGGGCTCCTGGGGCTGCCGAAAAGCCATTCCAAACTACAGCTCACTTACCTGTTGACAGGAAAGGCGCATGTAGCAGTCAGGCTAAAGGTGAATGTTTATGTGGATCGGTGCAGAGTGGGAAGCTATAGATAAGGTGGAGCGTCAGGTGGAAGCAGCGTTGGTTCAGAATCGGCAGGCATTTTCACTGTCTGGTGACGTCGGGTAAGAATGCAGGAGTCAAAAGACGCTTAGTGGCCTTTAGCGGCCTACGCCGGATATTGGTGTAGAAGGCAGATAACACCCAAATGCGAATTTCAGCAGTGGGCACCACTCGGGTGACAGACAATTACAGGTTTTTTGATTGCAGTGGTTTTCCCTGAGAGCACTGTGGACGTTAAAATACTACATTTGCCATGAACCCAAGCCAGCAAGCATGGAGAGCAGGAAATTAAGAGTGTTTCAAAAGGCTTTGTGTTATATGAGGGTGTTCTCTCACCCGGGATTGGAACTCTGGACTCCGCAGCTATGGTGCAGGCACCTTACCTATCGCGCCACAGAGCATGCGCAGGGCATTTTGGCTCTGGATGACTATTACAACCAAATGTCCCTTTGGTTAATGAAGCTTAAGGAAAAGGGCAGCTTGGGCATCACCTCTAAGGCCCCACCCGGGAATTGAACTCTGGACTCTGCGGCCATGGTGCAGGCACCTTACCTATCGCGCCACAGAGTCTGTGCGGGGCTGCCCCGGCTCCGGCTGGCTATTAAAACCAAATGTCCCTTTGATTTATGGAGCTTAAAGAAAAAGGCAGCTTGTGCATATCTTCTAAGGTCCCACCCGGGATTTGAACTCTGGTCTCTGCGGCCATGGTGCAGACACCTTACCAATCGCGCCACAGAGTATGTGCAGGATCGCCTGCCTCCGGATGATTATTACAAGGAAAGGTCCCTTCGATTAATGGAGCTTAATGAAAAAGGCAGCTTGTGCATATAATCTAAGGTCCCACCCGGGATTTGAACTCTGGACTCTGCGGCCATGGTGCAGGCACCTTAACTGTCGCGCCACAGAATCTGCGCAGGGCTGTCCTGCTCCAGATGACTATTTTAAACAAATGTCCCTTTGTGCATTTAAATTGACAAGAGGCACCGGTAGGCATTCTTCTGTCTGACCGAGTCAATACTCCCCTAGAAACCTTAGCAAAGGAGGCCTCCCGTATGGCCAAGCGGTTAAGGCGCATGTCTGGAGTGCCGATGGTCGTGAGTTCGAATCCCGCCTGCGACAGAAACTCGTCATCACTGGAATGGCTCGTTGGGTTCAGGAAGTAAGTCAGATGGCGTGTTGATCGGTGGAAGTTACTTCGTGGAAGAAACCACTCCGGGTGGGTCAGTGCAAGCCGCCGCCGCCTGGGAAGATAGTGCCGCATGGATCAAAGGTAATTGGTAAAGGGATGAGCTGTCGCAGAGGCCCAGGTGGGAGCTGCCGCCATGGACCTGGGGGGGGGCCCACGAGCGCCTGTGATGGAATGCAGGGGGTCTTGCTGAAAAAAATGGTGGGTGGCTGCTGGTCTTGCTGAATGAAACTGTATGGTTGGCCTGTTATACAAGCAGATGATACAGGGCTGATTAATCAATTCTGACGCTAGTTGCGCTGGTTTCTGTGCTGCCATGTAGTAATTATCCATATTAATGACTAATCAGCCTTATACTGTCACATTTATATTCTATGTGTACTGTATATTTTGAGTCGGTCCCTACGCTCAGTAGCTGAAAGCAGCACAGAGCATGTGCAGTGACTCAGCTTAAAAGAAGATGGGGAGCTACTGAGGTATCTTTGGAGACGCAGATCTTTACTACCTTAGGGCTGTGGTTGCCTTGCGCTGGTACAGAAGCCCAAAACATAACGTACAACATTTCTAGCTTACTTCTTTCATTTAACTTTCCTTGTCCTTTAACCCACCCGGGTGTCTGCTTTGGGTGGGTTTCCCATCTGGCCTCCTACCCAGATCCGGACTGGCAATCTGTGAGTTCGGGCAAATGCCCCATGGGCCGCAATTTTTGAATTGTAAATGGGTACCTGGGCCTGTGAATGGGCTCCTGGGGCTGCCGAAAAGCCATTCCAAACTACAGCTCACTTACCTGTTGACAGGAAAGGCGCATGTAGCAGTCAGGCTAAAGGTGAATGTTTATGTGGATCGGTGCAGAGTGGGAAGCTATAGATAAGGTGGAGCGTCAGGTGGAAGCAGCGTTGGTTCAGAATCGGCAGGCATTTTCACTGTCTGGTGACGTCGGGTAAGAATGCAGGAGTCAAAAGACGCTTAGTGGCCTTTAGCGGCCTACGCCGGATATTGGTGTAGAAGGCAGATAACACCCAAATGCGAATTTCAGAAGTGGGCACCACTCGGGTGACAGACAATTACAGGTTTTCTGATTGCAGTGGTTTTCCCTGAGAGCACTGTGGACGTTAAAATACTACATTTGCCATGAACCCAAGCCAGCAAGCATGGAGAGCAGGAAATTAAGAGTGTTTCAAAAGGCTTTGTGTTATATGAGGGTGTTCTCTCACCCGGGATTGGAACTCTGGACTCCGCAGCTATGGTGCAGGCACCTTACCTATCGCGCCACAGAGCATGCGCAGGGCATTTTGGCTCTGGATGACTATTACAACCAAATGTCCCTTTGGTTAATGAAGCTTAAGGAAAAGGGCAGCTTGGGCATCACCTCTAAGGCCCCACCCGGGAATTGAACTCTGGACTCTGCGGCCATGGTACAGGCACCTTACCTATCGCGCCACAGAGTCTGTGCGGGGCTGCCCCGGCTCCGGCTGGCTATTAAAACCAAATGTCCCTTTGATTTATGGAGCTTAAAGAAAAAGGCAGCTTGTGCATATCTTCTAAGGTCCCACCCGGGATTTGAACTCTGGTCTCTGCGGCCATGGTGCAGACACCTTACCGATCGCGCCACAGAGTATGTGCAGGATTGCCTGCCTCCGGATGATTATTACAAGGAAAGGTCCCTTCGATTAATGGAGCTTAATGAAAAAGGCAGCTTGTGCATATAATCTAAGGTCCCACCCGGGATTTGAACTCTGGACTCTGCGGCCATGGTGCAGGCACCTTACCTGTCCGCCACAGAATCTGCGCAGGGCTGTCCTGCTCCAGATGACTATTTTAAACAAATGTCCCTTTGTGCATTTAAATTGACAAGAGGCACCGGTAGGCATTCTTCTGTCTGACCGAGTCAATACTCCCCTAGAAACCTTAGCAAAGGAGGCCTCCCGTATGGCCAAGCGGTTAAGGCGCATGTCTGGAGTGCCGATGGTCGTGAGTTCGAATCCCGCCTGCGACAGAAACTCGTCATCACTGGAATGGCTCGTTGGGTTCAGGAAGTAAGTCAGATGGTGTGTTGATCGGTGGAAGTTACTTCGTAGAAGAAGAAACCACTCCGGATGGGTCAGTGCAAGCCGCCGCCGCCTGGGAAGATAGTGCCGCATGGATCAAAGGTAATTGGTAAAGGGATGAGCTGTCGCAGAGGCCCAGGTGGGAGCTGCCGCCATGGACCTGGGGGGGGGGCCCACGAGCGCCTGTGATGGAATGCAGGGGGTCTTGCTGAAAAAAATGGTGGGTGGCTGCTGGTCTTGCTGAAAGAAACTGTATGGTTGGCCTGTTATACAAGCAGATGATACAGGGCTGATTAATCAATTCTGACGCTAGTTGCGCTGGTTTCTGTGCTGCCATGTAGTAATTATCCATATTAATGACTAATCAGCCTTATACTGTGACATTTATATTCTATGTGTACTGTATATTTTGAGTCGGTCCCTACGCTCAGTAGCTGAAAGCAGCACAGAGCATGTGCAGTGACTCAGCTTAAAAGAAGATGGGGAGCTACCGAGGTATCTTTGGAGACGCAGATCTTTACTACCTTAGGGCTGTGGTTGCCTTGCGCTGGTACAGAAGCCCAAAACATAACGTACAACATTTCTAGCTTACTTCTTTCATTTAACTTTCCTTGTCCTTTAACCCACCCGGGTGTCTGCTTTGGGTGGGTTTCCCATCTGGCCTCCTACCCAGACCCGGACTGGCAATCTGTGAGTTCGGGCAAATGCCCCATGGGCCGCAATTTTTGAATTGTAAATGGGTACCTGGGCCTGTGAATGGGCTCCTGGGGCTGCCGAAAAGCCATTCCAAACTACAGCTCACTTACCTGTTGACAGGAAAGGCGCATGTAGCAGTCAGGCTAAAGGTGAATGTTTATGTGGATCGGTGCAGAGTGGGAAGCTATAGATAAGGTGGAGCGTCAGGTGGAAGCAGCGTTGGTTCAGAATCGGCAGGCATTTTCACTGTCTGGTGACGTCGGGTAAGAATGCAGGAGTCAAAAGACGCTTAGTGGCCTTTAGCGGCCTACGCCGGATATTGGTGTAGAAGGCAGATAACACCCAAATGCGAATTTCAGAAGTGGGCACCACTCGGGTGACAGACAATTACAGGTTTTCTGATTGCAGTGGTTTTCCCTGAGAGCACTGTGGACGTTAAAATACTACATTTGCCATGAACCCAAGCCAGCAAGCATGGAGAGCAGGAAATTAAGAGTGTTTCAAAAGGCTTTGTGTTATATGAGGGTGTTCTCTCACCCGGGATTGGAACTCTGGACTCCGCAGCTATGGTGCAGGCACCTTACCTATCGCGCCACAGAGCATGCGCAGGGCATTTTGGCTCTGGATGACTATTACAACCAAATGTCCCTTTGGTTAATGAAGCTTAAGGAAAAGGGCAGCTTGGGCATCACCTCTAAGGCCCCACCCGGGAATTGAACTCTGGACTCTGCGGCCATGGTACAGGCACCTTACCTATCGCGCCACAGAGTCTGTGCGGGGCTGCCCCGGCTCCGGCTGGCTATTAAAACCAAATGTCCCTTTGATTTATGGAGCTTAAAGAAAAAGGCAGCTTGTGCATATCTTCTAAGGTCCCACCCGGGATTTGAACTCTGGTCTCTGCGGCCATGGTGCAGACACCTTACCGATCGCGCCACAGAGTATGTGCAGGATCGCCTGCCTCCGGATGATTATTACAAGGAAAGGTCCCTTCGATTAATGGAGCTTAATGAAAAAGGCAGCTTGTGCATATAATCTAAGGTCCCACCCGGGATTTGAACTCTGGACTCTGCGGCCATGGTGCAGGCACCTTACCTGTCCGCCACAGAATCTGCGCAGGGCTGTCCTGCTCCAGATGACTATTTTAAACAAATGTCCCTTTGTGCATTTAAATTGACAAGAGGCACCGGTAGGCATTCTTCTGTCTGACCGAGTCAATACTCCCCTAGAAACCTTAGCAAAGGAGGCCTCCCGTATGGCCAAGCGGTTAAGGCGCATGTCTGGAGTGCCGATGGTCGTGAGTTCGAATCCCGCCTGCGACAGAAACTCGTCATCACTGGAATGGCTCGTTGGGTTCAGGAAGTAAGTCAGATGGCGTGTTGATCGGTGGAAGTTACTTCGTAGAAGAAGAAACCACTCCGGATGGGTCAGTGCAAGCCGCCGCCGCCTGGGAAGATAGTGCCGCATGGATCAAAGGTAATTGGTAAAGGGATGAGCTGTCGCAGAGGCCCAGGTGGGAGCTGCCGCCATGGACCTGGGGGGGGGCCCACGAGCGCCTGTGATGGAATGCAGGGGGTCTTGCTGAAAAAAATGGTGGGTGGCTGCTGGTCTTGCTGAAAGAAACTGTATGGTTGGCCTGTTATACAAGCAGATGATACAGGGCTGATTAATCAATTCTGACGCTAGTTGCGCTGGTTTCTGTGCTGCCATGTAGTAATTATCCATATTAATGACTAATCAGCCTTATACTGTGACATTTATATTCTATGTGTACTGTATATTTTGAGTCGGTCCCTACGCTCAGTAGCTGAAAGCAGCACAGAGCATGTGCAGTGACTCAGCTTAAAAGAAGATGGGGAGCTACCGAGGTATCTTTGGAGACGCAGATCTTTACTACCTTAGGGCTGTGGTTGCCTTGCGCTGGTACAGAAGCCCAAAACATAACGTACAACATTTCTAGCTTACTTCTTTCATTTAACTTTCCTTGTCCTTTAACCCACCCGGGTGTCTGCTTTGGGTGGGTTTCCCATCTGGCCTCCTACCCAGACCCGGACTGGCAATCTGTGAGTTCGGGCAAATGCCCCATGGGCCGCAATTTTTGAATTGTAAATGGGTACCTGGGCCTGTGAATGGGCTCCTGGGGCTGCCGAAAAGCCATTCCAAACTACAGCTCACTTACCTGTTGACAGGAAAGGCGCATGTAGCAGTCAGGCTAAAGGTGAATGTTTATGTGGATCGGTGCAGAGTGGGAAGCTATAGATAAGGTGGAGCGTCAGGTGGAAGCAGCGTTGGTTCAGAATCGGCAGGCATTTTCACTGTCTGGTGACGTCGGGTAAGAATGCAGGAGTCAAAAGACGCTTAGTGGCCTTTAGCGGCCTACGCCGGATATTGGTGTAGAAGGCAGATAACACCCAAATGCGAATTTCAGAAGTGGGCACCACTCGGGTGACAGACAATTACAGGTTTTCTGATTGCAGTGGTTTTCCCTGAGAGCACTGTGGACGTTAAAATACTACATTTGCCATGAACCCAAGCCAGCAAGCATGGAGAGCAGGAAATTAAGAGTGTTTCAAAAGGCTTTGTGTTATATGAGGGTGTTCTCTCACCCGGGATTGGAACTCTGGACTCCGCAGCTATGGTGCAGGCACCTTACCTATCGCGCCACAGAGCATGCGCAGGGCATTTTGGCTCTGGATGACTATTACAACCAAATGTCCCTTTGGTTAATGAAGCTTAAGGAAAAGGGCAGCTTGGGCATCACCTCTAAGGCCCCACCCGGGAATTGAACTCTGGACTCTGCGGCCATGGTGCAGGCACCTTACCTATCGCGCCACAGAGTCTGTGCGGGGCTGCCCCGGCTCCGGCTGGCTATTAAAACCAAATGTCCCTTTGATTTATGGAGCTTAAAGAAAAAGGCAGCTTGTGCATATCTTCTAAGGTCCCACCCGGGATTTGAACTCTGGTCTCTGCGGCCATGGTGCAGACACCTTACCGATCGCGCCACAGAGTATGTGCAGGATCGCCTGCCTCCAGATGATTATTACAAGGAAAGGTCCCTTCGATTAATGGAGCTTAAGCTGTATGGTTGGCCTGTTATACAAGCAGATGATACAGGGCTGATTAATCAATTCTGACGCTAGTTGCGCTGGTTTCTGTGCTGCCATGTAGTAATTATCCATATTAATGACTAATCAGCCTTATACTGTGACATTTATATTCTATGTGTACTGTATATTTTGAGTCGGTCCCTACGCTCAGTAGCTGAAAGCAGCACAGAGCATGTGCAGTGACTCAGCTTAAAAGAAGATGGGGAGCTACTGAGGTATCTTTGGAGACGCAGATCTTTACTACCTTAGGGCTGTGGTTGCCTTGCGCTGGTACAGAAGCCCAAAACATAACGTACAACATTTCTAGCTTACTTCTTTCATTTAACTTTCCTTGTCCTTTAACCCACCCGGGTGTCTGCTTTGGGTGGGTTTCCCATCTGGCCTCCTACCCAGATCCGGACTGGCAATCTGTGAGTTCGGGCAAATGCCCCATGGGCCGCAATTTTTGAATTGTAAATGGGTACCTGGGCCTGTGAATGGGCTCCTGGGGCTGCCGAAAAGCCATTCCAAACTACAGCTCACTTACCTGTTGACAGGAAAGGCGCATGTAGCAGTCAGGCTAAAGGTGAATGTTTATGTGGATCGGTGCAGAGTGGGAAGCTATAGATAAGGTGGAGCGTCAGGTGGAAGCAGCGTTGGTTCAGAATTGGCAGGCATTTTCACTGTCTGGTGACGTCGGGTAAGAATGCAGGAGTCAAAAGACGCTTAGTGGCCTTTAGCGGCCTACGCCGGATATTGGTGTAGAAGGCAGATAACACCCAAATGCGAATTTCAGAAGTGGGCACCACTCGGGTGACAGACAATTACAGGTTTTTTGATTGCAGTGGTTTTCCCTGAGAGCACTGTGGACGTTAAAATACTACATTTGCCATGAACCCAAGCCAGCAAGCATGGAGAGCAGGAAATTAAGAGTGTTTCAAAAGGCTTTGTGTTATATGAGGGTGTTCTCTCACCCGGGATTGGAACTCTGGACTCCGCAGCTATGGTGCAGGCACCTTACCTATCGCGCCACAGAGCATGCGCAGGGCATTTTGGCTCTGGATGACTATTACAACCAAATGTCCCTTTGGTTAATGAAGCTTAAGGAAAAGGGCAGCTTGGGCATCACCTCTAAGGCCCCACCCGGGAATTGAACTCTGGACTCTGCGGCCATGGTACAGGCACCTTACCTATCGCGCCACAGAGTCTGTGCGGGGCTGCCCCGGCTCCGGCTGGCTATTAAAACCAAATGTCCCTTTGATTTATGGAGCTTAAAGAAAAAGGCAGCTTGTGCATATCTTCTAAGGTCCCACCCGGGATTTGAACTCTGGTCTCTGCGGCCATGGTGCAGACACCTTACCGATCGCGCCACAGAGTATGTGCAGGATTGCCTGCCTCCGGATGATTATTACAAGGAAAGGTCCCTTCGATTAATGGAGCTTAATGAAAAAGGCAGCTTGTGCATATAATCTAAGGTCCCACCCGGGATTTGAATTCTGGACTCTGCGGCCATGGTGCAGGCACCTTACCTGTCCGCCACAGAATCTGCGCAGGGCTGTCCTGCTCCAGATGACTATTTTAAACAAATGTCCCTTTGTGCATTTAAATTGACAAGAGGCACCGGTAGGCATTCTTCTGTCTGACCGAGTCAATACTCCCCTAGAAACCTTAGCAAAGGAGGCCTCCCGTATGGCCAAGCGGTTAAGGCGCATGTCTGGAGTGCCGATGGTCGTGAGTTCGAATCCCGCCTGCGACAGAAACTCGTCATCACTGGAATGGCTCGTTGGGTTCAGGAAGTAAGTCAGATGGCGTGTTGATCGGTGGAAGTTACTTCGTAGAAGAAGAAACCACTCCGGATGGGTCAGTGCAAGCCGCCGCCGCCTGGGAAGATAGTGCCGCATGGATCAAAGGTAATTGGTAAAGGGATGAGCTGTCGCAGAGGCCCAGGTGGGAGCTGCCGCCATGGACCTGGGGGGGGGGCCCACGAGCGCCTGTGATGGAATGCAGGGGGTCTTGCTGAAAAAAATGGTGGGTGGCTGCTGGTCTTGCTGAAAGAAACTGTATGGTTGGCCTGTTATACAAGCAGATGATACAGGGCTGATTAATCAATTCTGACGCTAGTTGCGCTGGTTTCTGTGCTGCCATGTAGTAATTATCCATATTAATGACTAATCAGCCTTATACTGTGACATTTATATTCTATGTGTACTGTATATTTTGAGTCGGTCCCTACGCTCAGTAGCTGAAAGCAGCACAGAGCATGTGCAGTGACTCAGCTTAAAAGAAGATGGGGAGCTACCGAGGTATCTTTGGAGACGCAGATCTTTACTACCTTAGGGCTGTGGTTGCCTTGCGCTGGTACAGAAGCCCAAAACATAACGTACAACATTTCTAGCTTACTTCTTTCATTTAACTTTCCTTGTCCTTTAACCCACCCGGGTGTCTGCTTTGGGTGGGTTTCCCATCTGGCCTCCTACCCAGACCCGGACTGGCAATCTGTGAGTTCGGGCAAATGCCCCATGGGCCGCAATTTTTGAATTGTAAATGGGTACCTGGGCCTGTGAATGGGCTCCTGGGGCTGCCGAAAAGCCATTCCAAACTACAGCTCACTTACCTGTTGACAGGAAAGGCGCATGTAGCAGTCAGGCTAAAGGTGAATGTTTATGTGGATCGGTGCAGAGTGGGAAGCTATAGATAAGGTGGAGCGTCAGGTGGAAGCAGCGTTGGTTCAGAATCGGCAGGCATTTTCACTGTCTGGTGACGTCGGGTAAGAATGCAGGAGTCAAAAGACGCTTAGTGGCCTTTAGCGGCCTACGCCGGATATTGGTGTAGAAGGCAGATAACACCCAAATGCGAATTTCAGAAGTGGGCACCACTCGGGTGACAGACAATTACAGGTTTTCTGATTGCAGTGGTTTTCCCTGAGAGCACTGTGGACGTTAAAATACTACATTTGCCATGAACCCAAGCCAGCAAGCATGGAGAGCAGGAAATTAAGAGTGTTTCAAAAGGCTTTGTGTTATATGAGGGTGTTCTCTCACCCGGGATTGGAACTCTGGACTCCGCAGCTATGGTGCAGGCACCTTACCTATCGCGCCACAGAGCATGCGCAGGGCATTTTGGCTCTGGATGACTATTACAACCAAATGTCCCTTTGGTTAATGAAGCTTAAGGAAAAGGGCAGCTTGGGCATCACCTCTAAGGCCCCACCCGGGAATTGAACTCTGGACTCTGCGGCCATGGTACAGGCACCTTACCTATCGCGCCACAGAGTCTGTGCGGGGCTGCCCCGGCTCCGGCTGGCTATTAAAACCAAATGTCCCTTTGATTTATGGAGCTTAAAGAAAAAGGCAGCTTGTGCATATCTTCTAAGGTCCCACCCGGGATTTGAACTCTGGTCTCTGCGGCCATGGTGCAGACACCTTACCGATCGCGCCACAGAGTATGTGCAGGATCGCCTGCCTCCGGATGATTATTACAAGGAAAGGTCCCTTCGATTAATGGAGCTTAATGAAAAAGGCAGCTTGTGCATATAATCTAAGGTCCCACCCGGGATTTGAACTCTGGACTCTGCGGCCATGGTGCAGGCACCTTACCTGTCCGCCACAGAATCTGCGCAGGGCTGTCCTGCTCCAGATGACTATTTTAAACAAATGTCCCTTTGTGCATTTAAATTGACAAGAGGCACCGGTAGGCATTCTTCTGTCTGACCGAGTCAATACTCCCCTAGAAACCTTAGCAAAGGAGGCCTCCCGTATGGCCAAGCGGTTAAGGCGCATGTCTGGAGTGCCGATGGTCGTGAGTTCGAATCCCGCCTGCGACAGAAACTCGTCATCACTGGAATGGCTCGTTGGGTTCAGGAAGTAAGTCAGATGGCGTGTTGATCGGTGGAAGTTACTTCGTAGAAGAAGAAACCACTCCGGATGGGTCAGTGCAAGCCGCCGCCGCCTGGGAAGATAGTGCCGCATGGATCAAAGGTAATTGGTAAAGGGATGAGCTGTCGCAGAGGCCCAGGTGGGAGCTGCCGCCATGGACCTGGGGGGGGGCCCACGAGCGCCTGTGATGGAATGCAGGGGGTCTTGCTGAAAAAAATGGTGGGTGGCTGCTGGTCTTGCTGAAAGAAACTGTATGGTTGGCCTGTTATACAAGCAGATGATACAGGGCTGATTAATCAATTCTGACGCTAGTTGCGCTGGTTTCTGTGCTGCCATGTAGTAATTATCCATATTAATGACTAATCAGCCTTATACTGTGACATTTATATTCTATGTGTACTGTATATTTTGAGTCGGTCCCTACGCTCAGTAGCTGAAAGCAGCACAGAGCATGTGCAGTGACTCAGCTTAAAAGAAGATGGGGAGCTACCGAGGTATCTTTGGAGACGCAGATCTTTACTACCTTAGGGCTGTGGTTGCCTTGCGCTGGTACAGAAGCCCAAAACATAACGTACAACATTTCTAGCTTACTTCTTTCATTTAACTTTCCTTGTCCTTTAACCCACCCGGGTGTCTGCTTTGGGTGGGTTTCCCATCTGGCCTCCTACCCAGACCCGGACTGGCAATCTGTGAGTTCGGGCAAATGCCCCATGGGCCGCAATTTTTGAATTGTAAATGGGTACCTGGGCCTGTGAATGGGCTCCTGGGGCTGCCGAAAAGCCATTCCAAACTACAGCTCACTTACCTGTTGACAGGAAAGGCGCATGTAGCAGTCAGGCTAAAGGTGAATGTTTATGTGGATCGGTGCAGAGTGGGAAGCTATAGATAAGGTGGAGCGTCAGGTGGAAGCAGCGTTGGTTCAGAATCGGCAGGCATTTTCACTGTCTGGTGACGTCGGGTAAGAATGCAGGAGTCAAAAGACGCTTAGTGGCCTTTAGCGGCCTACGCCGGATATTGGTGTAGAAGGCAGATAACACCCAAATGCGAATTTCAGAAGTGGGCACCACTCGGGTGACAGACAATTACAGGTTTTCTGATTGCAGTGGTTTTCCCTGAGAGCACTGTGGACGTTAAAATACTACATTTGCCATGAACCCAAGCCAGCAAGCATGGAGAGCAGGAAATTAAGAGTGTTTCAAAAGGCTTTGTGTTATATGAGGGTGTTCTCTCACCCGGGATTGGAACTCTGGACTCCGCAGCTATGGTGCAGGCACCTTACCTATCGCGCCACAGAGCATGCGCAGGGCATTTTGGCTCTGGATGACTATTACAACCAAATGTCCCTTTGGTTAATGAAGCTTAAGGAAAAGGGCAGCTTGGGCATCACCTCTAAGGCCCCACCCGGGAATTGAACTCTGGACTCTGCGGCCATGGTGCAGGCACCTTACCTATCGCGCCACAGAGTCTGTGCGGGGCTGCCCCGGCTCCGGCTGGCTATTAAAACCAAATGTCCCTTTGATTTATGGAGCTTAAAGAAAAAGGCAGCTTGTGCATATCTTCTAAGGTCCCACCCGGGATTTGAACTCTGGTCTCTGCGGCCATGGTGCAGACACCTTACCGATCGCGCCACAGAGTATGTGCAGGATCGCCTGCCTCCGGATGATTATTACAAGGAAAGGTCCCTTAGATTAATGGAGCTTAATGAAAAAGGCAGCTTGTGCATATAATCTAAGGTCCCACCCGGGATTTGAACTCTGGACTCTGCGGCGATGGTGCAGGCACCTTACCTGTCCGCCACAGAATCTGCGCAGGGCTGTCCTGCTCCAGATGACTATTTTAAACAAATGTCCCTTTGTGCATTTAAATTGACAAGAGGCACGGTAGGCATTCTTCTGTCTGACCGAGTCAATACTCCCCTAGAAACCTTAGCAAAGGAGGCCTCCCGTATGGCCAAGCGGTTAAGGCGCATGTCTGGAGTGCCGATGGTCGTGAGTTCGAATCCCGCCTGCGACAGAAACTCGTCATCACTGGAATGGCTCGTTGGGTTCAGGAAGTAAGTCAGATGGCGTGTTGATCGGTGGAAGTTACTTCGTAGAAGAAGAAACCACTCCGGATGGGTCAGTGCAAGCCGCCGCCGCCTGGGAAGATAGTGCCGCATGGATCAAAGGTAATTGGTAAAGGGATGAGCTGTCGCAGAGGCCCAGGTGGGAGCTGCCGCCATGGACCTGGGGGGGGGCCCACGAGCGCCTGTGATGGAATGCAGGGGGTCTTGCTGAAAAAAATGGTGGGTGGCTGCTGGTCTTGCTGAAAGAAACTATATGGTTGGCCTGTTATACAAGCAGATGATACAGGGCTGATTAATCAATTCTGACGCTAGTTGCGCTGGTTTCTGTGCTGCCATGTAGTAATTATCCATATTAATGACTAATCAGCCTTATACTGTGACATTTATATTCTATGTGTACTGTATATTTTGAGTCGGTCCCTACGCTCAGTAGCTGAAAGCAGCACAGAGCATGTGCAGTGACTCAGCTTAAAAGAAGATGGGGAGCTACCGAGGTATCTTTGGAGACGCAGATCTTTACTACCTTAGGGCTGTGGTTGCCTTGCGCTGGTACAGAAGCCCAAAACATAACGTACAACATTTCTAGCTTACTTCTTTCATTTAACTTTCCTTGTCCTTTAACCCACCCGGGTGTCTGCTTTGGGTGGGTTTCCCATCTGGCCTCCTACCCAGACCCGGACTGGCAATCTGTGAGTTCGGGCAAATGCCCCATGGGCCGCAATTTTTGAATTGTAAATGGGTACCTGGGCCTGTGAATGGGCTCCTGGGGCTGCCGAAAAGCCATTCCAAACTACAGCTCACTTACCTGTTGACAGGAAAGGCGCATGTAGCAGTCAGGCTAAAGGTGAATGTTTATGTGGATCGGTGCAGAGTGGGAAGCTATAGATAAGGTGGAGCGTCAGGTGGAAGCAGCGTTGGTTCAGAATCGGCAGGCATTTTCACTGTCTGGTGACGTCGGGTAAGAATGCAGGAGTCAAAAGACGCTTAGTGGCCTTTAGCGGCCTACGCCGGATATTGGTGTAGAAGGCAGATAACACCCAAATGCGAATTTCAGAAGTGGGCACCACTCGGGTGACAGACAATTACAGGTTTTCTGATTGCAGTGGTTTTCCCTGAGAGCACTGTGGACGTTAAAATACTACATTTGCCATGAACCCAAGCCAGCAAGCATGGAGAGCAGGAAATTAAGAGTGTTTCAAAAGGCTTTGTGTTATATGAGGGTGTTCTCTCACCCGGGATTGGAACTCTGGACTCCGCAGCTATGGTGCAGGCACCTTACCTATCGCGCCACAGAGCATGCGCAGGGCATTTTGGCTCTGGATGACTATTACAACCAAATGTCCCTTTGGTTAATGAAGCTTAAGGAAAAGGGCAGCTTGGGCATCACCTCTAAGGCCCCACCCGGGAATTGAACTCTGGACTCTGCGGCCATGGTACAGGCACCTTACCTATCGCGCCACAGAGTCTGTGCGGGGCTGCCCCGGCTCCGGCTGGCTATTAAAACCAAATGTCCCTTTGATTTATGGAGCTTAAAGAAAAAGGCAGCTTGTGCATATCTTCTAAGGTCCCACCCGGGATTTGAACTCTGGTCTCTGCGGCCATGGTGCAGACACCTTACCGATCGCGCCACAGAGTATGTGCAGGATCGCCTGCCTCCGGATGATTATTACAAGGAAAGGTCCCTTCGATTAATGGAGCTTAATGAAAAAGGCAGCTTGTGCATATAATCTAAGGTCCCACCCGGGATTTGAACTCTGGACTCTGCGGCCATGGTGCAGGCACCTTACCTGTCCGCCACAGAATCTGCGCAGGGCTGTCCTGCTCCAGATGACTATTTTAAACAAATGTCCCTTTGTGCATTTAAATTGACAAGAGGCACCGGTAGGCATTCTTCTGTCTGACCGAGTCAATACTCCCCTAGAAACCTTAGCAAAGGAGGCCTCCCGTATGGCCAAGCGGTTAAGGCGCATGTCTGGAGTGCCGATGGTCGTGAGTTCGAATCCCGCCTGCGACAGAAACTCGTCATCACTGGAATGGCTCGTTGGGTTCAGGAAGTAAGTCAGATGGCGTGTTGATCGGTGGAAGTTACTTCGTAGAAGAAGAAACCACTCCGCATGGGTCAGTGCAAGCAGCCGCCGCCTGGGAAGATAGTGCCGCATGGATCAAAGGTAATTGGTAAAGGGATGAGCTGTCGCAGAGGCCCAGGTGGGAGCTGCCGCCATGGACCTGGGGGGGGGCCTACGAGCGCCTGTGATGGAATGCAGGGGGTCTTGCTGAAAAAAATGGTGGGTGGCTGCTGGTCTTGCTGAATGAAACTGTATGGTTGGCCTGTTATACAAGCAGATGATACAGGGCTGATTAATCAATTCTGACGCTAGTTGCGCTGGTTTCTGTGCTGCCATGTAGTAATTATCCATATTAATGACTAATCAGCCTTATACTGTGACATTTATATTCTATGTGTACTGTATATTTTGAGTCGGTCCCTACGCTCAGTAGCTGAAAGCAGCACAGAGCATGTGCAGTGACTCAGCTTAAAAGAAGATGGGGAGCTACTGAGGTATCTTTGGAGACGCAGATCTTTACTACCTTAGGGCTGTGGTTGCCTTGCGCTGGTACAGAAGCCCAAAACATAACGTACAACATTTCTAGCTTACTTCTTTCATTTAACTTTCCTTGTCCTTTAACCCACCCGGGTGTCTGCTTTGGGTGGGTTTCCCATCTGGCCTCCTACCCAGACCCGGACTGGCAATCTGTGAGTTCGGGCAAATGCCCCATGGGCCGCAATTTTTGAATTGTAAATGGGTACCTGGGCCTGTGAATGGGCTCCTGGGGCTGCCGAAAAGCCATTCCAAACTACAGCTCACTTACCTGTTGACAGGAAAGGCGCATGTAGCAGTCAGGCTAAAGGTGAATGTTTATGTGGATCGGTGCAGAGTGGGAAGCTATAGATAAGGTGGAGCGTCAGGTGGAAGCAGCGTTGGTTCAGAATCGGCAGGCATTTTCACTGTCTGGTGACGTCGGGTAAGAATGCAGGAGTCAAAAGATGCTTAGTGGCCTTTAGTGGCCTACGCCGGATATTGGTGTAGAAGGCAGATAACACCCAAATGCGAATTTCAGCAGTGGGCACCACTCGGGTGACAGACAATTACAGGTTTTTTGATTGCAGTGGTTTTCCCTGAGAGCACTGTGGACGTTAAAATACTACATTTGCCATGAACCCAAGCCAGCAAGCATGGAGAGCAGGAAATTAAGAGTGTTTCAAAAGGCTTTTGTGTTATATGAGGGTGTTCTCTCACCCGGGATTGGAACTCTGGACTCCGCAGCTATGGTGCAGGCACCTTACCTATCGCGCCACAGAGCATGCGCAGGGCATTTTGGCTCTGGATGACTATTACAACCAAATGTCCCTTTGGTTAATGAAGCTTAAGGAAAAGGGCAGCTTGGGCATCACCTCTAAGGCCCCACCCGGGAATTGAACTCTGGACTCTGCGGCCATGGTGCAGGCACCTTACCTATCGCGCCACAGAGTCTGTGCGGGGCTGCCCCGGCTCCGGCTGGCTATTAAAACCAAATGTCCCTTTGATTTATGGAGCTTAAAGAAAAAGGCAGCTTGTGCATATCTTCTAAGGTCCCACCCGGGATTTGAACTCTGGTCTCTGCGGCCATGGTGCAGACACCTTACCGATCGCGCCACAGAGTATGTGCAGGATCGCCTGCCTCCAGATGATTATTACAAGGAAAGGTCCCTTCGATTAATGGAGCTTAAGCTGTATGGTTGGCCTGTTATACAAGCAGATGATACAGGGCTGATTAATCAATTCTGACGCTAGTTGCGCTGGTTTCTGTGCTGCCATGTAGTAATTATCCATATTAATGACTAATCAGCCTTATACTGTGACATTTATATTCTATGTGTACTGTATATTTTGAGTCGGTCCCTACGCTCAGTAGCTGAAAGCAGCACAGAGCATGTGCAGTGACTCAGCTTAAAAGAAGATGGGGAGCTACTGAGGTATCTTTGGAGACGCAGATCTTTACTACCTTAGGGCTGTGGTTGCCTTGCGCTGGTACAGAAGCCCAAAACATAACGTACAACATTTCTAGCTTACTTCTTTCATTTAACTTTCCTTGTCCTTTAACCCACCCGGGTGTCTGCTTTGGGTGGGTTTCCCATCTGGCCTCCTACCCAGATCCGGACTGGCAATCTGTGAGTTCGGGCAAATGCCCCATGGGCCGCAATTTTTGAATTGTAAATGGGTACCTGGGCCTGTGAATGGGCTCCTGGGGCTGCCGAAAAGCCATTCCAAACTACAGCTCACTTACCTTTTGACAGGAAAGGCGCATGTAGCAGTCAGGCTAAAGGTGAATGTTTATGTGGATCGGTGCAGAGTGGGAAGCTATAGATAAGGTGGAGCGTCAGGTGGAAGCAGCGTTGGTTCAGAATCGGCAGGCATTTTCACTGTCTGGTGACGTCGGGTAAGAATGCAGGAGTCAAAAGACGCTTAGTGGCCTTTAGCGGCCTACGCCGGATATTGGTGTAGAAGGCAGATAACACCCAAATGCGAATTTCAGAAGTGGGCACCACTCGGGTGACAGACAATTACAGGTTTTTTGATTGCAGTGGTTTTCCCTGAGAGCACTGTGGACGTTAAAATACTACATTTGCCATGAACCCAAGCCAGCAAGCATGGAGAGCAGGAAATTAAGAGTGTTTCAAAAGGCTTTGTGTTATATGAGGGTGTTCTCTCACCCGGGATTGGAACTCTGGACTCCGCAGCTATGGTGCAGGCACCTTACCTATCGCGCCACAGAGCATGCGCAGGGCATTTTGGCTCTGGATGACTATTACAACCAAATGTCCCTTTGGTTAATGAAGCTTAAGGAAAAGGGCAGCTTGGGCATCACCTCTAAGGCCCCACCCGGGAATTGAACTCTGGACTCTGCGGCCATGGTACAGGCACCTTACCTATCGCGCCACAGAGTCTGTGCGGGGCTGCCCCGGCTCCGGCTGGCTATTAAAACCAAATGTCCCTTTGATTTATGGAGCTTAAAGAAAAAGGCAGCTTGTGCATATCTTCTAAGGTCCCACCCGGGATTTGAACTCTGGTCTCTGCGGCCATGGTGCAGACACCTTACCGATCGCGCCACAGAGTATGTGCAGGATTGCCTGCCTCCGGATGATTATTACAAGGAAAGGTCCCTTCGATTAATGGAGCTTAATGAAAAAGGCAGCTTGTGCATATAATCTAAGGTCCCACCCGGGATTTGAACTCTGGACTCTGCGGCCATGGTGCAGGCACCTTACCTGTCCGCCACAGAATCTGCGCAGGGCTGTCCTGCTCCAGATGACTATTTTAAACAAATGTCCCTTTGTGCATTTAAATTGACAAGAGGCACCGGTAGGCATTCTTCTGTCTGACCGAGTCAATACTCCCCTAGAAACCTTAGCAAAGGAGGCCTCCCGTATGGCCAAGCGGTTAAGGCGCATGTCTGGAGTGCCGATGGTCGTGAGTTCGAATCCCGCCTGCGACAGAAACTCGTCATCACTGGAATGGCTCGTTGGGTTCAGGAAGTAAGTCAGATGGCGTGTTGATCTGTGGAAGTTACTTCGTAGAAGAAGAAACCACTCCGGATGGGTCAGTGCAAGCCGCCGCCGCCTGGGAAGATAGTGCCGCATGGATCAAAGGTAATTGGTAAAGGGATGAGCTGTCGCAGAGGCCCAGGTGGGAGCTGCCGCCATGGACCTGGGGGGGGGCCCACGAGCGCCTGTGATGGAATGCAGGGGGTCTTGCTGAAAAAAATGGTGGGTGGCTGCTGGTCTTGCTGAAAGAAACTGTATGGTTGGCCTGTTATACAAGCAGATGATACAGGGCTGATTAATCAATTCTGACGCTAGTTGCGCTGGTTTCTGTGCTGCCATGTAGTAATTATCCATATTAATGACTAATCAGCCTTATACTGTGACATTTATATTCTATGTGTACTGTATATTTTGAGTCGGTCCCTACGCTCAGTAGCTGAAAGCAGCACAGAGCATGTGCAGTGACTCAGCTTAAAAGAAGATGGGGAGCTACCGAGGTATCTTTGGAGACGCAGATCTTTACTACCTTAGGGCTGTGGTTGCCTTGCGCTGGTACAGAAGCCCAAAACATAACGTACAACATTTCTAGCTTACTTCTTTCATTTAACTTTCCTTGTCCTTTAACCCACCCGGGTGTCTGCTTTGGGTGGGTTTCCCATCTGGCCTCCTACCCAGACCCGGACTGGCAATCTGTGAGTTCGGGCAAATGCCCCATGGGCCGCAATTTTTGAATTGTAAATGGGTACCTGGGCCTGTGAATGGGCTCCTGGGGCTGCCGAAAAGCCATTCCAAACTACAGCTCACTTACCTGTTGACAGGAAAGGCGCATGTAGCAGTCAGGCTAAAGGTGAATGTTTATGTGGATCGGTGCAGAGTGGGAAGCTATAGATAAGGTGGAGCGTCAGGTGGAAGCAGCGTTGGTTCAGAATCGGCAGGCATTTTCACTGTCTGGTGACGTCGGGTAAGAATGCAGGAGTCAAAAGACGCTTAGTGGCCTTTAGCGGCCTACGCCGGATATTGGTGTAGAAGGCAGATAACACCCAAATGCGAATTTCAGAAGTGGGCACCACTCGGGTGACAGACAATTACAGGTTTTCTGATTGCAGTGGTTTTCCCTGAGAGCACTGTGGACGTTAAAATACTACATTTGCCATGAACCCAAGCCAGCAAGCATGGAGAGCAGGAAATTAAGAGTGTTTCAAAAGGCTTTGTGTTATATGAGGGTGTTCTCTCACCCGGGATTGGAACTCTGGACTCCGCAGCTATGGTGCAGGCACCTTACCTATCGCGCCACAGAGCATGCGCAGGGCATTTTGGCTCTGGATGACTATTACAACCAAATGTCCCTTTGGTTAATGAAGCTTAAGGAAAAGGGCAGCTTGGGCATCACCTCTAAGGCCCCACCCGGGAATTGAACTCTGGACTCTGCGGCCATGGTACAGGCACCTTACCTATCGCGCCACAGAGTCTGTGCGGGGCTGCCCCGGCTCCGGCTGGCTATTAAAACCAAATGTCCCTTTGATTTATGGAGCTTAAAGAAAAAGGCAGCTTGTGCATATCTTCTAAGGTCCCACCCGGGATTTGAACTCTGGTCTCTGCGGCCATGGTGCAGACACCTTACCGATCGCGCCACAGAGTATGTGCAGGATCGCCTGCCTCCGGATGATTATTACAAGGAAAGGTCCCTTCGATTAATGGAGCTTAATGAAAAAGGCAGCTTGTGCATATAATCTAAGGTCCCACCCGGGATTTGAACTCTGGACTCTGCGGCCATGGTGCAGGCACCTTACCTGTCCGCCACAGAATCTGCGCAGGGCTGTCCTGCTCCAGATGACTATTTTAAACAAATGTCCCTTTGTGCATTTAAATTGACAAGAGGCACCGGTAGGCATTCTTCTGTCTGACCGAGTCAATACTCCCCTAGAAACCTTAGCAAAGGAGGCCTCCCGTATGGCCAAGCGGTTAAGGCGCATGTCTGGAGTGCCGATGGTCGTGAGTTCGAATCCCGCCTGCGACAGAAACTCGTCATCACTGGAATGGCTCGTTGGGTTCAGGAAGTAAGTCAGATGGCGTGTTGATCGGTGGAAGTTACTTCGTAGAAGAAGAAACCACTCCGGATGGGTCAGTGCAAGCCGCCGCCGCCTGGGAAGATAGTGCCGCATGGATCAAAGGTAATTGGTAAAGGGATGAGCTGTCGCAGAGGCCCAGGTGGGAGCTGCCGCCATGGACCTGGGGGGGGGCCCACGAGCGCCTGTGATGGAATGCAGGGGGTCTTGCTGAAAAAAATGGTGGGTGGCTGCTGGTCTTGCTGAAAGAAACTGTATGGTTGGCCTGTTATACAAGCAGATGATACAGGGCTGATTAATCAATTCTGACGCTAGTTGCGCTGGTTTCTGTGCTGCCATGTAGTAATTATCCATATTAATGACTAATCAGCCTTATACTGTGACATTTATATTCTATGTGTACTGTATATTTTGAGTCGGTCCCTACGCTCAGTAGCTGAAAGCAGCACAGAGCATGTGCAGTGACTCAGCTTAAAAGAAGATGGGGAGCTACCGAGGTATCTTTGGAGACGCAGATCTTTACTACCTTAGGGCTGTGGTTGCCTTGCGCTGGTACAGAAGCCCAAAACATAACGTACAACATTTCTAGCTTACTTCTTTCATTTAACTTTCCTTGTCCTTTAACCCACCCGGGTGTCTGCTTTGGGTGGGTTTCCCATCTGGCCTCCTACCCAGACCCGGACTGGCAATCTGTGAGTTCGGGCAAATGCCCCATGGGCCGCAATTTTTGAATTGTAAATGGGTACCTGGGCCTGTGAATGGGCTCCTGGGGCTGCCGAAAAGCCATTCCAAACTACAGCTCACTTACCTGTTGACAGGAAAGGCGCATGTAGCAGTCAGGCTAAAGGTGAATGTTTATGTGGATCGGTGCAGAGTGGGAAGCTATAGATAAGGTGGAGCGTCAGGTGGAAGCAGCGTTGGTTCAGAATCGGCAGGCATTTTCACTGTCTGGTGACGTCGGGTAAGAATGCAGGAGTCAAAAGACGCTTAGTGGCCTTTAGCGGCCTACGCCGGATATTGGTGTAGAAGGCAGATAACACCCAAATGCGAATTTCAGAAGTGGGCACCACTCGGGTGACAGACAATTACAGGTTTTCTGATTGCAGTGGTTTTCCCTGAGAGCACTGTGGACGTTAAAATACTACATTTGCCATGAACCCAAGCCAGCAAGCATGGAGAGCAGGAAATTAAGAGTGTTTCAAAAGGCTTTGTGTTATATGAGGGTGTTCTCTCACCCGGGATTGGAACTCTGGACTCCGCAGCTATGGTGCAGGCACCTTACCTATCGCGCCACAGAGCATGCGCAGGGCATTTTGGCTCTGGATGACTATTACAACCAAATGTCCCTTTGGTTAATGAAGCTTAAGGAAAAGGGCAGCTTGGGCATCACCTCTAAGGCCCCACCCGGGAATTGAACTCTGGACTCTGCGGCCATGGTGCAGGCACCTTACCTATCGCGCCACAGAGTCTGTGCGGGGCTGCCCCGGCTCCGGCTGGCTATTAAAACCAAATGTCCCTTTGATTTATGGAGCTTAAAGAAAAAGGCAGCTTGTGCATATCTTCTAAGGTCCCACCCGGGATTTGAACTCTGGTCTCTGCGGCCATGGTGCAGACACCTTACCGATCGCGCCACAGAGTATGTGCAGGATCGCCTGCCTCCGGATGATTATTACAAGGAAAGGTCCCTTAGATTAATGGAGCTTAATGAAAAAGGCAGCTTGTGCATATAATCTAAGGTCCCACCCGGGATTTGAACTCTGGACTCTGCGGCGATGGTGCAGGCACCTTACCTGTCCGCCACAGAATCTGCGCAGGGCTGTCCTGCTCCAGATGACTATTTTAAACAAATGTCCCTTTGTGCATTTAAATTGACAAGAGGCACCGGTAGGCATTCTTCTGTCTGACCGAGTCAATACTCCCCTAGAAACCTTAGCAAAGGAGGCCTCCCGTATGGCCAAGCGGTTAAGGCGCATGTCTGGAGTGCCGATGGTCGTGAGTTCGAATCCCGCCTGCGACAGAAACTCGTCATCACTGGAATGGCTCGTTGGGTTCAGGAAGTAAGTCAGATGGCGTGTTGATCGGTGGAAGTTACTTCGTAGAAGAAGAAACCACTCCGCATGGGTCAGTGCAAGCAGCCGCCGCCTGGGAAGATAGTGCCGCATGGATCAAAGGTAATTGGTAAAGGGATGAGCTGTCGCAGAGGCCCAGGTGGGAGCTGCCGCCATGGACCTGGGGGGGGGGCCTACGAGCGCCTGTGATGGAATGCAGGGGGTCTTGCTGAAAAAAATGGTGGGTGGCTGCTGGTCTTGCTGAATGAAACTGTATGGTTGGCCTGTTATACAAGCAGATGATACAGGGCTGATTAATCAATTCTGACGCTAGTTGCGCTGGTTTCTGTGCTGCCATGTAGTAATTATCCATATTAATGACTAATCAGCCTTATACTGTGACATTTATATTCTATGTGTACTGTATATTTTGAGTCGGTACCTACGCTCAGTAGCTGAAAGCAGCACAGAGCATGTGCAGTGACTCAGCTTAAAAGAAGATGGGGAGCTACTGAGGTATCTTTGGAGACGCAGATCTTTACTACCTTAGGGCTGTGGTTGCCTTGCGCTGGTACAGAAGCCCAAAACATAACGTACAACATTTCTAGCTTACTTCTTTCATTTAACTTTCCTTGTCCTTTAACCCACCCGGGTGTCTGCTTTGGGTGGGTTTCCCATCTGGCCTCCTACCCAGACCCGGACTGGCAATCTGTGAGTTCGGGCAAATGCCCCATGGGCCGCAATTTTTGAATTGTAAATGGGTACCTGGGCCTGTGAATGGGCTCCTGGGGCTGCCGAAAAGCCATTCCAAACTACAGCTCACTTACCTGTTGACAGGAAAGGCGCATGTAGCAGTCAGGCTAAAGGTGAATGTTTATGTGGATCGGTGCAGAGTGGGAAGCTATAGATAAGGTGGAGCGTCAGGTGGAAGCAGCGTTGGTTCAGAATCGGCAGGCATTTTCACTGTCTGGTGACGTCGGGTAAGAATGCAGGAGTCAAAAGACGCTTAGTGGCCTTTAGTGGCCTACGCCGGATATTGGTGTAGAAGGCAGATAACACCCAAATGCGAATTTCAGCAGTGGGCACCACTCGGGTGACAGACAATTACAGGTTTTTTGATTGCAGTGGTTTTCCCTGAGAGCACTGTGGACGTTAAAATACTACATTTGCCATGAACCCAAGCCAGCAAGCATGGAGAGCAGGAAATTAAGAGTGTTTCAAAAGGCTTTGTGTTATATGAGGGTGTTCTCTCACCCGGGATTGGAACTCTGGACTCCGCAGCTATGGTGCAGGCACCTTACCTATCGCGCCACAGAGCATGCGCAGGGCATTTTGGCTCTGGATGACTATTACAACCAAATGTCCCTTTGGTTAATGAAGCTTAAGGAAAAGGGCAGCTTGGGCATCACCTCTAAGGCCCCACCCGGGAATTGAACTCTGGACTCTGCGGCCATGGTGCAGGCACCTTACCTATCGCGCCACAGAGTCTGTGCGGGGCTGCCCAGGCTCCGGCTGGCTATTAAAACCAAATGTCCCTTTGATTTATGGAGCTTAAAGAAAAAGGCAGCTTGTGCATATCTTCTAAGGTCCCACCCGGGATTTGAACTCTGGTCTCTGCGGCCATGGTGCAGACACCTTACCGATCGCGCCACAGAGTATGTGCAGGATCGCCTGCCTCCAGATGATTATTACAAGGAAAGGTCCCTTCGATTAATGGAGCTTAATGAAAAAGGCAGCTTGTGCATATAATCTAAGGTCCCACCCGGGATTTGAACTCTGGACTCTGCGGCCATGGTGCAGGCACCTTACCTGTCGCGCCACAGAATCTGCGCAGGGCTGTCCTGCTCCAGATGACTATTTTAAACAAATGTCCCTTTGTGCATTTAAATTGACAAGAGGCACCGGTAGGCATTCTTCTGTCTGACCGAGTCAATACTCCCCTAGAAACCTTAGCAAAGGAGGCCTCCCGTATGGCCAAGCGGTTAAGGCGCATGTCTGGAGTGCCGATGGTCGTGAGTTCGAATCCCGCCTGCGACAGAAACTCGTCATCACTGGAATGGCTCGTTGGGTTCAGGAAGTAAGTCAGATGGCGTGTTGATCGGTGGAAGTTACTTCGTGGAAGAAACCACTCCGGGTGGGTCAGTGCAAGCCGCCGCCGCCTGGGAAGATAGTGCCGCATGGATCAAAGGTAATTGGTAAAGGGATGAGCTGTCGCAGAGGCCCAGGTGGGAGCTGCCGCCATGGACCTGGGGGGGGCCCACGAGCGCCTGTGATGGAATGCAGGGGGTCTTGCTAAAAAAAATGGTGGGTGGCTGCTGGTCTTGCTGAATGAAACTGTATGGTTGGCCTGTTATACAAGCAGATGATACAGGGCTGATTAATCAATTCTGACGCTAGTTGCGCTGGTTTCTGTGCTGCCATGTAGTAATTATCCATATTAATGACTAATCAGCCTTATACTGTGACATTTATATTCTATGTGTACTGTATATTTTGAGTCGGTCCCTACGCTCAGTAGCTGAAAGCAGCACAGAGCATGTGCAGTGACTCAGCTTAAAAGAAGATGGGGAGCTACTGAGGTATCTTTGGAGACGCAGATCTTTACTACCTTAGGGCTGTGGTTGCCTTGCGCTGGTACAGAAGCCCAAAACATAACGTACAACATTTCTAGCTTACTTCTTTCATTTAACTTTCCTTGTCCTTTAACCCACCCGGGTGTCTGCTTTGGGTGGGTTTCCCATCTGGCCTCCTACCCAGACCCGGACTGGCAATCTGTGAGTTCGGGCAAATGCCCCATGGGCCGCAATTTTTGAATTGTAAATGGGTACCTGGGCCTGTGAATGGGCTCCTGGGGCTGCCGAAAAGCCATTCCAAACTACAGCTCACTTACCTGTTGACAGGAAAGGCGCATGTAGCAGTCAGGCTAAAGGTGAATGTTTATGTGGATCGGTGCAGAGTGGGAAGCTATAGATAAGGTGGAGCGTCAGGTGGAAGCAGCGTTGGTTCAGAATCGGCAGGCATTTTCACTGTCTGGTGACGTCGGGTAAGAATGCAGGAGTCAAAAGATGCTTAGTGGCCTTTAGTGGCCTACGCCGGATATTGGTGTAGAAGGCAGATAACACCCAAATGCGAATTTCAGCAGTGGGCACCACTCGGGTGACAGACAATTACAGGTTTTTTGATTGCAGTGGTTTTCCCTGAGAGCACTGTGGACGTTAAAATACTACATTTGCCATGAACCCAAGCCAGCAAGCATGGAGAGCAGGAAATTAAGAGTGTTTCAAAAGGCTTTTGTGTTATATGAGGGTGTTCTCTCACCCGGGATTGGAACTCTAGACTCCGCAGCTATGGTGCAGGCACCTTACCTATCGCGCCACAGAGCATGCGCAGGGCATTTTGGCTCTGGATGACTATTACAACCAAATGTCCCTTTGGTTAATGAAGCTTAAGGAAAAGGGCAGCTTGGGCATCACCTCTAAGGCCCCACCCGGGAATTGAACTCTGGACTCTGCGGCCATGGTGCAGGCACCTTACCTATCGCGCCACAGAGTCTGTGCGGGGCTGCCCCGGCTCCGGCTGGCTATTAAAACCAAATGTCCCTTTGATTTATGGAGCTTAAAGAAAAAGGCAGCTTGTGCATATCTTCTAAGGTCCCACCCGGGATTTGAACTCTGGTCTCTGCGGCCATGGTGCAGACACCTTACCGATCGCGCCACAGAGTATGTGCAGGATCGCCTGCCTCCAGATGATTATTACAAGGAAAGGTCCCTTCGATTAATGGAGCTTAAGCTGTATGGTTGGCCTGTTATACAAGCAGATGATACAGGGCTGATTAATCAATTCTGACGCTAGTTGCGCTGGTTTCTGTGCTGCCATGTAGTAATTATCCATATTAATGACTAATCAGCCTTATACTGTGACATTTATATTCTATGTGTACTGTATATTTTGAGTCGGTCCCTACGCTCAGTAGCTGAAAGCAGCACAGAGCATGTGCAGTGACTCAGCTTAAAAGAAGATGGGGAGCTACTGAGGTATCTTTGGAGACGCAGATCTTTACTACCTTAGGGCTGTGGTTGCCTTGCGCTGGTACAGAAGCCCAAAACATAACGTACAACATTTCTAGCTTACTTCTTTCATTTAACTTTCCTTGTCCTTTAACCCACCCGGGTGTCTGCTTTGGGTGGGTTTCCCATCTGGCCTCCTACCCAGATCCGGACTGGCAATCTGTGAGTTCGGGCAAATGCCCCATGGGCCGCAATTTTTGAATTGTAAATGGGTACCTGGGCCTGTGAATGGGCTCCTGGGGCTGCCGAAAAGCCATTCCAAACTACAGCTCACTTACCTGTTGACAGGAAAGGCGCATGTAGCAGTCAGGCTAAAGGTGAATGTTTATGTGGATCGGTGCAGAGTGGGAAGCTATAGATAAGGTGGAGCGTCAGGTGGAAGCAGCGTTGGTTCAGAATCGGCAGGCATTTTCACTGTCTGGTGACGTCGGGTAAGAATGCAGGAGTCAAAAGACGCTTAGTGGCCTTTAGCGGCCTACGCCGGATATTGGTGTAGAAGGCAGATAACACCCAAATGCGAATTTCAGAAGTGGGCACCACTCGGGTGACAGACAATTACAGGTTTTTTGATTGCAGTGGTTTTCCCTGAGAGCACTGTGGACGTTAAAATACTACATTTGCCATGAACCCAAGCCAGCAAGCATGGAGAGCAGGAAATTAAGAGTGTTTCAAAAGGCTTTGTGTTATATGAGGGTGTTCTCTCACCCGGGATTGGAACTCTGGACTCCGCAGCTATGGTGCAGGCACCTTACCTATCGCGCCACAGAGCATGCGCAGGGCATTTTGGCTCTGGATGACTATTACAACCAAATGTCCCTTTGGTTAATGAAGCTTAAGGAAAAGGGCAGCTTGGGCATCACCTCTAAGGCCCCACCCGGGAATTGAACTCTGGACTCTGCGGCCATGGTACAGGCACCTTACCTATCGCGCCACAGAGTCTGTGCGGGGCTGCCCCGGCTCCGGCTGGCTATTAAAACCAAATGTCCCTTTGATTTATGGAGCTTAAAGAAAAAGGCAGCTTGTGCATATCTTCTAAGGTCCCACCCGGGATTTGAACTCTGGTCTCTGCGGCCATGGTGCAGACACCTTACCGATCGCGCCACAGAGTATGTGCAGGATTGCCTGCCTCCGGATGATTATTACAAGGAAAGGTCCCTTCGATTAATGGAGCTTAATGAAAAAGGCAGCTTGTGCATATAATCTAAGGTCCCACCCGGGATTTGAACTCTGGACTCTGCGGCCATGGTGCAGGCACCTTACCTGTCCGCCACAGAATCTGCGCAGGGCTGTCCTGCTCCAGATGACTATTTTAAACAAATGTCCCTTTGTGCATTTAAATTGACAAGAGGCACCGGTAGGCATTCTTCTGTCTGACCGAGTCAATACTCCCCTAGAAACCTTAGCAAAGGAGGCCTCCCGTATGGCCAAGCGGTTAAGGCGCATGTCTGGAGTGCCGATGGTCGTGAGTTCGAATCCCGCCTGCGACAGAAACTCGTCATCACTGGAATGGCTCGTTGGGTTCAGGAAGTAAGTCAGATGGCGTGTTGATCGGTGGAAGTTACTTCGTAGAAGAAGAAACCACTCCGGATGGGTCAGTGCAAGCCGCCGCCGCCTGGGAAGATAGTGCCGCATGGATCAAAGGTAATTGGTAAAGGGATGAGCTGTCGCAGAGGCCCAGGTGGGAGCTGCCGCCATGGACCTGGGGGGGGGGCCCACGAGCGCCTGTGATGGAATGCAGGGGGTCTTGCTGAAAAAAATGGTGGGTGGCTGCTGGTCTTGCTGAAAGAAACTGTATGGTTGGCCTGTTATACAAGCAGATGATACAGGGCTGATTAATCAATTCTGACGCTAGTTGCGCTGGTTTCTGTGCTGCCATGTAGTAATTATCCATATTAATGACTAATCAGCCTTATACTGTGACATTTATATTCTATGTGTACTGTATATTTTGAGTCGGTCCCTACGCTCAGTAGCTGAAAGCAGCACAGAGCATGTGCAGTGACTCAGCTTAAAAGAAGATGGGGAGCTACCGAGGTATCTTTGGAGACGCAGATCTTTACTACCTTAGGGCTGTGGTTGCCTTGCGCTGGTACAGAAGCCCAAAACATAACGTACAACATTTCTAGCTTACTTCTTTCATTTAACTTTCCTTGTCCTTTAACCCACCCGGGTGTCTGCTTTGGGTGGGTTTCCCATCTGGCCTCCTACCCAGACCCGGACTGGCAATCTGTGAGTTCGGGCAAATGCCCCATGGGCCGCAATTTTTGAATTGTAAATGGGTACCTGGGCCTGTGAATGGGCTCCTGGGGCTGCCGAAAAGCCATTCCAAACTACAGCTCACTTACCTGTTGACAGGAAAGGCGCATGTAGCAGTCAGGCTAAAGGTGAATGTTTATGTGGATCGGTGCAGAGTGGGAAGCTATAGATAAGGTGGAGCGTCAGGTGGAAGCAGCGTTGGTTCAGAATCGGCAGGCATTTTCACTGTCTGGTGACGTCGGGTAAGAATGCAGGAGTCAAAAGACGCTTAGTGGCCTTTAGCGGCCTACGCCGGATATTGGTGTAGAAGGCAGATAACACCCAAATGCGAATTTCAGAAGTGGGCACCACTCGGGTGACAGACAATTACAGGTTTTCTGATTGCAGTGGTTTTCCCTGAGAGCACTGTGGACGTTAAAATACTACATTTGCCATGAACCCAAGCCAGCAAGCATGGAGAGCAGGAAATTAAGAGTGTTTCAAAAGGCTTTGTGTTATATGAGGGTGTTCTCTCACCCGGGATTGGAACTCTGGACTCCGCAGCTATGGTGCAGGCACCTTACCTATCGCGCCACAGAGCATGCGCAGGGCATTTTGGCTCTGGATGACTATTACAACCAAATGTCCCTTTGGTTAATGAAGCTTAAGGAAAAGGGCAGCTTGGGCATCACCTCTAAGGCCCCACCCGGGAATTGAACTCTGGACTCTGCGGCCATGGTACAGGCACCTTACCTATCGCGCCACAGAGTCTGTGCGGGGCTGCCCCGGCTCCGGCTGGCTATTAAAACCAAATGTCCCTTTGATTTATGGAGCTTAAAGAAAAAGGCAGCTTGTGCATATCTTCTAAGGTCCCACCCGGGATTTGAACTCTGGTCTCTGCGGCCATGGTGCAGACACCTTACCGATCGCGCCACAGAGTATGTGCAGGATCGCCTGCCTCCGGATGATTATTACAAGGAAAGGTCCCTTCGATTAATGGAGCTTAATGAAAAAGGCAGCTTGTGCATATAATCTAAGGTCCCACCCGGGATTTGAACTCTGGACTCTGCGGCCATGGTGCAGGCACCTTACCTGTCCGCCACAGAATCTGCGCAGGGCTGTCCTGCTCCAGATGACTATTTTAAACAAATGTCCCTTTGTGCATTTAAATTGACAAGAGGCACCGGTAGGCATTCTTCTGTCTGACCGAGTCAATACTCCCCTAGAAACCTTAGCAAAGGAGGCCTCCCGTATGGCCAAGCGGTTAAGGCGCATGTCTGGAGTGCCGATGGTCGTGAGTTCGAATCCCGCCTGCGACAGAAACTCGTCATCACTGGAATGGCTCGTTGGGTTCAGGAAGTAAGTCAGATGGCGTGTTGATCGGTGGAAGTTACTTCGTAGAAGAAGAAACCACTCCGGATGGGTCAGTGCAAGCCGCCGCCGCCTGGGAAGATAGTGCCGCATGGATCAAAGGTAATTGGTAAAGGGATGAGCTGTCGCAGAGGCCCAGGTGGGAGCTGCCGCCATGGACCTGGGGGGGGGGCCCACGAGCGCCTGTGATGGAATGCAGGGGGTCTTGCTGAAAAAAATGGTGGGTGGCTGCTGGTCTTGCTGAAAGAAACTGTATGGTTGGCCTGTTATACAAGCAGATGATACAGGGCTGATTAATCAATTCTGACGCTAGTTGCGCTGGTTTCTGTGCTGCCATGTAGTAATTATCCATATTAATGACTAATCAGCCTTATACTGTGACATTTATATTCTATGTGTACTGTATATTTTGAGTCGGTCCCTACGCTCAGTAGCTGAAAGCAGCACAGAGCATGTGCAGTGACTCAGCTTAAAAGAAGATGGGGAGCTACCGAGGTATCTTTGGAGACGCAGATCTTTACTACCTTAGGGCTGTGGTTGCCTTGCGCTGGTACAGAAGCCCAAAACATAACGTACAACATTTCTAGCTTACTTCTTTCATTTAACTTTCCTTGTCCTTTAACCCACCCGGGTGTCTGCTTTGGGTGGGTTTCCCATCTGGCCTCCTACCCAGACCCGGACTGGCAATCTGTGAGTTCGGGCAAATGCCCCATGGGCCGCAATTTTTGAATTGTAAATGGGTACCTGGGCCTGTGAATGGGCTCCTGGGGCTGCCGAAAAGCCATTCCAAACTACAGCTCACTTACCTGTTGACAGGAAAGGCGCATGTAGCAGTCAGGCTAAAGGTGAATGTTTATGTGGATCGGTGCAGAGTGGGAAGCTATAGATAAGGTGGAGCGTCAGGTGGAAGCAGCGTTGGTTCAGAATCGGCAGGCATTTTCACTGTCTGGTGACGTCGGGTAAGAATGCAGGAGTCAAAAGACGCTTAGTGGCCTTTAGCGGCCTACGCCGGATATTGGTGTAGAAGGCAGATAACACCCAAATGCGAATTTCAGAAGTGGGCACCACTCGGGTGACAGACAATTACAGGTTTTCTGATTGCAGTGGTTTTCCCTGAGAGCACTGTGGACGTTAAAATACTACATTTGCCATGAACCCAAGCCAGCAAGCATGGAGAGCAGGAAATTAAGAGTGTTTCAAAAGGCTTTGTGTTATATGAGGGTGTTCTCTCACCCGGGATTGGAACTCTGGACTCCGCAGCTATGGTGCAGGCACCTTACCTATCGCGCCACAGAGCATGCGCAGGGCATTTTGGCTCTGGATGACTATTACAACCAAATGTCCCTTTGGTTAATGAAGCTTAAGGAAAAGGGCAGCTTGGGCATCACCTCTAAGGCCCCACCCGGGAATTGAACTCTGGACTCTGCGGCCATGGTGCAGGCACCTTACCTATCGCGCCACAGAGTCTGTGCGG
This sequence comes from Xenopus petersii, assembly GCA_038501925.1. Taxonomy (NCBI): domain Eukaryota; kingdom Metazoa; phylum Chordata; class Amphibia; order Anura; family Pipidae; genus Xenopus; species Xenopus petersii. Next base: position 60,665,090 of record CM076674.1, on the reverse strand, counting down.
GGCTGCCCCGGCTCCGGCTGGCTATTAAAACCAAATGTCCCTTTGATTTATGGAGCTTAAAGAAAAAGGCAGCTTGTGCATATCTTCTAAGGTCCCACCCGGGATTTGAACTCTGGTCTCTGCGGCCATGGTGCAGACACCTTACCGATCGCGCCACAGAGTATGTGCAGGATCGCCTGCCTCCGGATGATTATTACAAGGAAAGGTCCCTTAGATTAATGGAGCTTAATGAAAAAGGCAGCTTGTGCATATAATCTAAGGTCCCACCCGGGATTTGAACTCTGGACTCTGCGGCGATGGTGCAGGCACCTTACCTGTCCGCCACAGAATCTGCGCAGGGCTGTCCTGCTCCAGATGACTATTTTAAACAAATGTCCCTTTGTGCATTTAAATTGACAAGAGGCACCGGTAGGCATTCTTCTGTCTGACCGAGTCAATACTCCCCTAGAAACCTTAGCAAAGGAGGCCTCCCGTATGGCCAAGCGGTTAAGGCGCATGTCTGGAGTGCCGATGGTCGTGAGTTCGAATCCCGCCTGCGACAGAAACTAGTCATCACTGGAATGGCTCGTTGGGTTCAGGAAGTAAGTCAGATGGCGTGTTGATCGGTGGAAGTTACTTCGTAGAAGAAGAAACCACTCCGCATGGGTCAGTGCAAGCAGCCGCCGCCTGGGAAGATAGTGCCGCATGGATCAAAGGTAATTGGTAAAGGGATGAGCTGTCGCAGAGGCCCAGGTGGGAGCTGCCGCCATGGACCTGGGGGGGGGGGCCTACGAGCGCCTGTGATGGAATGCAGGGGGTCTTGCTGAAAAAAATGGTGGGTGGCTGCTGGTCTTGCTGAATGAAACTGTATGGTTGGCCTGTTATACAAGCAGATGATACAGGGCTGATTAATCAATTCTGACGCTAGTTGCGCTGGTTTCTGTGCTGCCATGTAGTAATTATCCATATTAATGACTAATCAGCCTTATACTGTGACATTTATATTCTATGTGTACTGTATATTTTGAGTCGGTACCTACGCTCAGTAGCTGAAAGCAGCACAGAGCATGTGCAGTGACTCAGCTTAAAAGAAGATGGGGAGCTACTGAGGTATCTTTGGAGACGCAGATCTTTACTACCTTAGGGCTGTGGTTGCCTTGCGCTGGTACAGAAGCCCAAAACATAACGTACAACATTTCTAGCTTACTTCTTTCATTTAACTTTCCTTGTCCTTTAACCCACCCGGGTGTCTGCTTTGGGTGGGTTTCCCATCTGGCCTCCTACCCAGACCCGGACTGGCAATCTGTGAGTTCGGGCAAATGCCCCATGGGCCGCAATTTTTGAATTGTAAATGGGTACCTGGGCCTGTGAATGGGCTCCTGGGGCTGCCGAAAAGCCATTCCAAACTACAGCTCACTTACCTGTTGACAGGAAAGGCGCATGTAGCAGTCAGGCTAAAGGTGAATGTTTATGTGGATCGGTGCAGAGTGGGAAGCTATAGATAAGGTGGAGCGTCAGGTGGAAGCAGCGTTGGTTCAGAATCGGCAGGCATTTTCACTGTCTGGTGACGTCGGGTAAGAATGCAGGAGTCAAAAGACGCTTAGTGGCCTTTAGTGGCCTACGCCGGATATTGGTGTAGAAGGCAGATAACACCCAAATGCGAATTTCAGCAGTGGGCACCACTCGGGTGACAGACAATTACAGGTTTTTTGATTGCAGTGGTTTTCCCTGAGAGCACTGTGGACGTTAAAATACTACATTTGCCATGAACCCAAGCCAGCAAGCATGGAGAGCAGGAAATTAAGAGTGTTTCAAAAGGCTTTGTGTTATATGAGGGTGTTCTCTCACCCGGGATTGGAACTCTGGACTCCGCAGCTATGGTGCAGGCACCTTACCTATCGCGCCACAGAGCATGCGCAGGGCATTTTGGCTCTGGATGACTATTACAACCAAATGTCCCTTTGGTTAATGAAGCTTAAGGAAAAGGGCAGCTTGGGCATCACCTCTAAGGCCCCACCCGGGAATTGAACTCTGGACTCTGCGGCCATGGTGCAGGCACCTTACCTATCGCGCCACAGAGTCTGTGCGGGGCTGCCCAGGCTCCGGCTGGCTATTAAAACCAAATGTCCCTTTGATTTATGGAGCTTAAAGAAAAAGGCAGCTTGTGCATATCTTCTAAGGTCCCACCCGGGATTTGAACTCTGGTCTCTGCGGCCATGGTGCAGACACCTTACCGATCGCGCCACAGAGTATGTGCAGGATCGCCTGCCTCCAGATGATTATTACAAGGAAAGGTCCCTTCGATTAATGGAGCTTAATGAAAAAGGCAGCTTGTGCATATAATCTAAGGTCCCACCCGGGATTTGAACTCTGGACTCTGCGGCCATGGTGCAGGCACCTTACCTGTCGCGCCACAGAATCTGCGCAGGGCTGTCCTGCTCCAGATGACTATTTTAAACAAATGTCCCTTTGTGCATTTAAATTGACAAGAGGCACCGGTAGGCATTCTTCTGTCTGACCGAGTCAATACTCCCCTAGAAACCTTAGCAAAGGAGGCCTCCCGTATGGCCAAGCGGTTAAGGCGCATGTCTGGAGTGCCGATGGTCGTGAGTTCGAATCCCGCCTGCGACAGAAACTCGTCATCACTGGAATGGCTCGTTGGGTTCAGGAAGTAAGTCAGATGGCGTGTTGATCGGTGGAAGTTACTTCGTGGAAGAAACCACTCCGGGTGGGTCAGTGCAAGCCGCCGCCGCCTGGGAAGATAGTGCCGCATGGATCAAAGGTAATTGGTAAAGGGATGAGCTGTCGCAGAGGCCCAGGTGGGAGCTGCCGCCATGGACCTGTGGGGGGCCCACGAGTGCCTGTGATGGAATGCAGGGGGTCTTGCTGAAAAAAATGGTGGGTGGCTGCTGGTCTTGCTGAAAGAAACTGTATGGTTGGCCTGTTATACAAGCAGATGATACAGGGCTGATTAATCAATTCTGACGCTAGTTGCGCTGGTTTCTGTGCTGCCATGTAGTAATTATCCATATTAATGACTAATCAGCCTTATACTGTGACATTTATATTCTATGTGTACTGTATATTTTGAGTCGGTCCCTACGCTCAGTAGCTGAAAGCAGCACAGAGCATGTGCAGTGACTCAGCTTAAAAGAAGATGGGGAGCTACCGAGGTATCTTTGGAGACGCAGATCTTTACTACCTTAGGGCTGTGGTTGCCTTGCGCTGGTACAGAAGCCCAAAACATAACGTACAACATTTCTAGCTTACTTCTTTCATTTAACTTTCCTTGTCCTTTAACCCACCCGGGTGTCTGCTTTGGGTGGGTTTCCCATCTGGCCTCCTACCCAGACCCGGACTGGCAATCTGTGAGTTCGGGCAAATGCCCCATGGGCCGCAATTTTTGAATTGTAAATGGGTACCTGGGCCTGTGAATGGGCTCCTGGGGCTGCCGAAAAGCCATTCCAAACTACAGCTCACTTACCTGTTGACAGGAAAGGCGCATGTAGCAGTCAGGCTAAAGGTGAATGTTTATGTGGATCGGTGCAGAGTGGGAAGCTATAGATAAGGTGGAGCGTCAGGTGGAAGCAGCGTTGGTTCAGAATCGGCAGGCATTTTCACTGTCTGGTGACGTCGGGTAAGAATGCAGGAGTCAAAAGACGCTTAGTGGCCTTTAGCGGCCTACGCCGGATATTGGTGTAGAAGGCAGATAACACCCAAATGCGAATTTCAGAAGTGGGCACCACTCGGGTGACAGACAATTACAGGTTTTCTGATTGCAGTGGTTTTCCCTGAGAGCACTGTGGACGTTAAAATACTACATTTGCCATGAACCCAAGCCAGCAAGCATGGAGAGCAGGAAATTAAGAGTGTTTCAAAAGGCTTTGTGTTATATGAGGGTGTTCTCTCACCCGGGATTGGAACTCTGGACTCCGCAGCTATGGTGCAGGCACCTTACCTATCGCGCCACAGAGCATGCGCAGGGCATTTTGGCTCTGGATGACTATTACAACCAAATGTCCCTTTGGTTAATGAAGCTTAAGGAAAAGGGCAGCTTGGGCATCACCTCTAAGGCCCCACCCGGGAATTGAACTCTGGACTCTGCGGCCATGGTACAGGCACCTTACCTATCGCGCCACAGAGTCTGTGCGGGGCTGCCCCGGCTCCGGCTGGCTATTAAAACCAAATGTCCCTTTGATTTATGGAGCTTAAAGAAAAAGGCAGCTTGTGCATATCTTCTAAGGTCCCACCCGGGATTTGAACTCTGGTCTCTGCGGCCATGGTGCAGACACCTTACCGATCGCGCCACAGAGTATGTGCAGGATCGCCTGCCTCCGGATGATTATTACAAGGAAAGGTCCCTTCGATTAATGGAGCTTAATGAAAAAGGCAGCTTGTGCATATAATCTAAGGTCCCACCCGGGATTTGAACTCTGGACTCTGCGGCCATGGTGCAGGCACCTTACCTGTCCGCCACAGAATCTGCGCAGGGCTGTCCTGCTCCAGATGACTATTTTAAACAAATGTCCCTTTGTGCATTTAAATTGACAAGAGGCACCGGTAGGCATTCTTCTGTCTGACCGAGTCAATACTCCCCTAGAAACCTTAGCAAAGGAGGCCTCCCGTATGGCCAAGCGGTTAAGGCGCATGTCTGGAGTGCCGATGGTCGTGAGTTCGAATCCCGCCTGCGACAGAAACTCGTCATCACTGGAATGGCTCGTTGGGTTCAGGAAGTAAGTCAGATGGCGTGTTGATCGGTGGAAGTTACTTCGTAGAAGAAGAAACCACTCCGGATGGGTCAGTGCAAGCCGCCGCCGCCTGGGAAGATAGTGCCGCATGGATCAAAGGTAATTGGTAAAGGGATGAGCTGTCGCAGAGGCCCAGGTGGGAGCTGCCGCCATGGACCTGGGGGGGGGGCCCACGAGCGCCTGTGATGGAATGCAGGGGGTCTTGCTGAAAAAAATGGTGGGTGGCTGCTGGTCTTGCTGAAAGAAACTGTATGGTTGGCCTGTTATACAAGCAGATGATACAGGGCTGATTAATCAATTCTGACGCTAGTTGCGCTGGTTTCTGTGCTGCCATGTAGTAATTATCCATATTAATGACTAATCAGCCTTATACTGTGACATTTATATTCTATGTGTACTGTATATTTTGAGTCGGTCCCTACGCTCAGTAGCTGAAAGCAGCACAGAGCATGTGCAGTGACTCAGCTTAAAAGAAGATGGGGAGCTACCGAGGTATCTTTGGAGACGCAGATCTTTACTACCTTAGGGCTGTGGTTGCCTTGCGCTGGTACAGAAGCCCAAAACATAACGTACAACATTTCTAGCTTACTTCTTTCATTTAACTTTCCTTGTCCTTTAACCCACCCGGGTGTCTGCTTTGGGTGGGTTTCCCATCTGGCCTCCTACCCAGACCCGGACTGGCAATCTGTGAGTTCGGGCAAATGCCCCATGGGCCGCAATTTTTGAATTGTAAATGGGTACCTGGGCCTGTGAATGGGCTCCTGGGGCTGCCGAAAAGCCATTCCAAACTACAGCTCACTTACCTGTTGACAGGAAAGGCGCATGTAGCAGTCAGGCTAAAGGTGAATGTTTATGTGGATCGGTGCAGAGTGGGAAGCTATAGATAAGGTGGAGCGTCAGGTGGAAGCAGCGTTGGTTCAGAATCGGCAGGCATTTTCACTGTCTGGTGACGTCGGGTAAGAATGCAGGAGTCAAAAGACGCTTAGTGGCCTTTAGCGGCCTACGCCGGATATTGGTGTAGAAGGCAGATAACACCCAAATGCGAATTTCAGAAGTGGGCACCACTCGGGTGACAGACAATTACAGGTTTTCTGATTGCAGTGGTTTTCCCTGAGAGCACTGTGGACGTTAAAATACTACATTTGCCATGAACCCAAGCCAGCAAGCATGGAGAGCAGGAAATTAAGAGTGTTTCAAAAGGCTTTGTGTTATATGAGGGTGTTCTCTCACCCGGGATTGGAACTCTGGACTCCGCAGCTATGGTGCAGGCACCTTACCTATCGCGCCACAGAGCATGCGCAGGGCATTTTGGCTCTGGATGACTATTACAACCAAATGTCCCTTTGGTTAATGAAGCTTAAGGAAAAGGGCAGCTTGGGCATCACCTCTAAGGCCCCACCCGGGAATTGAACTCTGGACTCTGCGGCCATGGTGCAGGCACCTTACCTATCGCGCCACAGAGTCTGTGCGGGGCTGCCCCGGCTCCGGCTGGCTATTAAAACCAAATGTCCCTTTGATTTATGGAGCTTAAAGAAAAAGGCAGCTTGTGCATATCTTCTAAGGTCCCACCCGGGATTTGAACTCTGGTCTCTGCGGCCATGGTGCAGACACCTTACCGATCGCGCCACAGAGTATGTGCAGGATCGCCTGCCTCCGGATGATTATTACAAGGAAAGGTCCCTTAGATTAATGGAGCTTAATGAAAAAGGCAGCTTGTGCATATAATCTAAGGTCCCACCCGGGATTTGAACTCTGGACTCTGCGGCGATGGTGCAGGCACCTTACCTGTCCGCCACAGAATCTGCGCAGGGCTGTCCTGCTCCAGATGACTATTTTAAACAAATGTCCCTTTGTGCATTTAAATTGACAAGAGGCACCGGTAGGCATTCTTCTGTCTGACCGAGTCAATACTCCCCTAGAAACCTTAGCAAAGGAGGCCTCCCGTATGGCCAAGCGGTTAAGGCGCATGTCTGGAGTGCCGATGGTCGTGAGTTCGAATCCCGCCTGCGACAGAAACTAGTCATCACTGGAATGGCTCGTTGGGTTCAGGAAGTAAGTCAGATGGCGTGTTGATCGGTGGAAGTTACTTCGTAGAAGAAGAAACCACTCCGCATGGGTCAGTGCAAGCAGCCGCCGCCTGGGAAGATAGTGCCGCATGGATCAAAGGTAATTGGTAAAGGGATGAGCTGTCGCAGAGGCCCAGGTGGGAGCTGCCGCCATGGACCTGGGGGGGGGGGCCTACGAGCGCCTGTGATGGAATGCAGGGGGTCTTGCTGAAAAAAATGGTGGGTGGCTGCTGGTCTTGCTGAATGAAACTGTATGGTTGGCCTGTTATACAAGCAGATGATACAGGGCTGATTAATCAATTCTGACGCTAGTTGCGCTGGTTTCTGTGCTGCCATGTAGTAATTATCCATATTAATGACTAATCAGCCTTATACTGTGACATTTATATTCTATGTGTACTGTATATTTTGAGTCGGTACCTACGCTCAGTAGCTGAAAGCAGCACAGAGCATGTGCAGTGACTCAGCTTAAAAGAAGATGGGGAGCTACTGAGGTATCTTTGGAGACGCAGATCTTTACTACCTTAGGGCTGTGGTTGCCTTGCGCTGGTACAGAAGCCCAAAACATAACGTACAACATTTCTAGCTTACTTCTTTCATTTAACTTTCCTTGTCCTTTAACCCACCCGGGTGTCTGCTTTGGGTGGGTTTCCCATCTGGCCTCCTACCCAGACCCGGACTGGCAATCTGTGAGTTCGGGCAAATGCCCCATGGGCCGCAATTTTTGAATTGTAAATGGGTACCTGGGCCTGTGAATGGGCTCCTGGGGCTGCCGAAAAGCCATTCCAAACTACAGCTCACTTACCTGTTGACAGGAAAGGCGCATGTAGCAGTCAGGCTAAAGGTGAATGTTTATGTGGATCGGTGCAGAGTGGGAAGCTATAGATAAGGTGGAGCGTCAGGTGGAAGCAGCGTTGGTTCAGAATCGGCAGGCATTTTCACTGTCTGGTGACGTCGGGTAAGAATGCAGGAGTCAAAAGACGCTTAGTGGCCTTTAGTGGCCTACGCCGGATATTGGTGTAGAAGGCAGATAACACCCAAATGCGAATTTCAGCAGTGGGCACCACTCGGGTGACAGACAATTACAGGTTTTTTGATTGCAGTGGTTTTCCCTGAGAGCACTGTGGACGTTAAAATACTACATTTGCCATGAACCCAAGCCAGCAAGCATGGAGAGCAGGAAATTAAGAGTGTTTCAAAAGGCTTTGTGTTATATGAGGGTGTTCTCTCACCCGGGATTGGAACTCTGGACTCCGCAGCTATGGTGCAGGCACCTTACCTATCGCGCCACAGAGCATGCGCAGGGCATTTTGGCTCTGGATGACTATTACAACCAAATGTCCCTTTGGTTAATGAAGCTTAAGGAAAAGGGCAGCTTGGGCATCACCTCTAAGGCCCCACCCGGGAATTGAACTCTGGACTCTGCGGCCATGGTGCAGGCACCTTACCTATCGCGCCACAGAGTCTGTGCGGGGCTGCCCAGGCTCCGGCTGGCTATTAAAACCAAATGTCCCTTTGATTTATGGAGCTTAAAGAAAAAGGCAGCTTGTGCATATCTTCTAAGGTCCCACCCGGGATTTGAACTCTGGTCTCTGCGGCCATGGTGCAGACACCTTACCGATCGCGCCACAGAGTATGTGCAGGATCGCCTGCCTCCAGATGATTATTACAAGGAAAGGTCCCTTCGATTAATGGAGCTTAATGAAAAAGGCAGCTTGTGCATATAATCTAAGGTCCCACCCGGGATTTGAACTCTGGACTCTGCGGCCATGGTGCAGGCACCTTACCTGTCGCGCCACAGAATCTGCGCAGGGCTGTCCTGCTCCAGATGACTATTTTAAACAAATGTCCCTTTGTGCATTTAAATTGACAAGAGGCACCGGTAGGCATTCTTCTGTCTGACCGAGTCAATACTCCCCTAGAAACCTTAGCAAAGGAGGCCTCCCGTATGGCCAAGCGGTTAAGGCGCATGTCTGGAGTGCCGATGGTCGTGAGTTCGAATCCCGCCTGCGACAGAAACTCGTCATCACTGGAATGGCTCGTTGGGTTCAGGAAGTAAGTCAGATGGCGTGTTGATCGGTGGAAGTTACTTCGTGGAAGAAACCACTCCGGGTGGGTCAGTGCAAGCCGCCGCCGCCTGGGAAGATAGTGCCGCATGGATCAAAGGTAATTGGTAAAGGGATGAGCTGTCGCAGAGGCCCAGGTGGGAGCTGCCGCCATGGACCTGTGGGGGGCCCACGAGTGCCTGTGATGGAATGCAGGGGGTCTTGCTAAAAAAAATGGTGGGTGGCTGCTGGTCTTGCTGAATGAAACTGTATGGTTGGCCTGTTATACAAGCAGATGATACAGGGCTGATTAATCAATTCTGACGCTAGTTGCGCTGGTTTCTGTGCTGCCATGTAGTAATTATCCATATTAATGACTAATCAGCCTTATACTGTGACATTTATATTCTATGTGTACTGTATATTTTGAGTCGGTCCCTACGCTCAGTAGCTGAAAGCAGCACAGAGCATGTGCAGTGACTCAGCTTAAAAGAAGATGGGGAGCTACTGAGGTATCTTTGGAGACGCAGATCTTTACTACCTTAGGGCTGTGGTTGCCTTGCGCTGGTACAGAAGCCCAAAACATAACGTACAACATTTCTAGCTTACTTCTTTCATTTAACTTTCCTTGTCCTTTAACCCACCCGGGTGTCTGCTTTGGGTGGGTTTCCCATCTGGCCTCCTACCCAGATCCGGACTGGCAATCTGTGAGTTCGGGCAAATGCCCCATGGGCCGCAATTTTTGAATTGTAAATGGGTACCTGGGCCTGTGAATGGGCTCCTGGGGCTGCCGAAAAGCCATTCCAAACTACAGCTCACTTACCTGTTGACAGGAAAGGCGCATGTAGCAGTCAGGCTAAAGGTGAATGTTTATGTGGATCGGTGCAGAGTGGGAAGCTATAGATAAGGTGGAGCGTCAGGTGGAAGCAGCGTTGGTTCAGAATCGGCAGGCATTTTCACTGTCTGGTGACGTCGGGTAAGAATGCAGGAGTCAAAAGACGCTTAGTGGCCTTTAGCGGCCTACGCCGGATATTGGTGTAGAAGGCAGATAACACCCAAATGCGAATTTCAGAAGTGGGCACCACTCGGGTGACAGACAATTACAGGTTTTTTGATTGCAGTGGTTTTCCCTGAGAGCACTGTGGACGTTAAAATACTACATTTGCCATGAACCCAAGCCAGCAAGCATGGAGAGCAGGAAATTAAGAGTGTTTCAAAAGGCTTTGTGTTATATGAGGGTGTTCTCTCACCTGGGATTGGAACTCTGGACTCCGCAGCTATGGTGCAGGCACCTTACCTATCGCGCCACAGAGCATGCGCAGGGCATTTTGGCTCTGGATGACTATTACAACCAAATGTCCCTTTGGTTAATGAAGCTTAAGGAAAAGGGCAGCTTGGGCATCACCTCTAAGGCCCCACCCGGGAATTGAACTCTGGACTCTGCGGCCATGGTACAGGCACCTTACCTATCGCGCCACAGAGTCTGTGCGGGGCTGCCCCGGCTCCGGCTGGCTATTAAAACCAAATGTCCCTTTGATTTATGGAGCTTAAAGAAAAAGGCAGCTTGTGCATATCTTCTAAGGTCCCACCCGGGATTTGAACTCTGGTCTCTGCGGCCATGGTGCAGACACCTTACCGATCGCGCCACAGAGTATGTGCAGGATTGCCTGCCTCCGGATGATTATTACAAGGAAAGGTCCCTTCGATTAATGGAGCTTAATGAAAAAGGCAGCTTGTGCATATAATCTAAGGTCCCACCCGGGATTTGAACTCTGGACTCTGCGGCCATGGTGCAGGCACCTTACCTGTCCGCCACAGAATCTGCGCAGGGCTGTCCTGCTCCAGATGACTATTTTAAACAAATGTCCCTTTGTGCATTTAAATTGACAAGAGGCACCGGTAGGCATTCTTCTGTCTGACCGAGTCAATACTCCCCTAGAAACCTTAGCAAAGGAGGCCTCCCGTATGGCCAAGCGGTTAAGGCGCATGTCTGGAGTGCCGATGGTCGTGAGTTCGAATCCCGCCTGCGACAGAAACTCGTCATCACTGGAATGGCTCGTTGGGTTCAGGAAGTAAGTCAGATGGCGTGTTGATCGGTGGAAGTTACTTCGTAGAAGAAGAAACCACTCCGGATGGGTCAGTGCAAGCCGCCGCCGCCTGGGAAGATAGTGCCGCATGGATCAAAGGTAATTGGTAAAGGGATGAGCTGTCGCAGAGGCCCAGGTGGGAGCTGCCGCCATGGACCTGGGGGGGGGGCCACGAGCGCCTGTGATGGAATGCAGGGGGTCTTGCTGAAAAAAATGGTGGGTGGCTGCTGGTCTTGCTGAAAGAAACTGTATGGTTGGTCTGTTATACAAGCAGATGATACAGGGCTGATTAATCAATTCTGACGCTAGTTGCGCTGGTTTCTGTGCTGCCATGTAGTAATTATCCATATTAATGACTAATCAGCCTTATACTGTGACATTTATATTCTATGTGTACTGTATATTTTGAGTCGGTCCCTACGCTCAGTAGCTGAAAGCAGCACAGAGCATGTGCAGTGACTCAGCTTAAAAGAAGATGGGGAGCTACCGAGGTATCTTTGGAGACGCAGATCTTTACTACCTTAGGGCTGTGGTTGCCTTGCGCTGGTACAGAAGCCCAAAACATAACGTACAACATTTCTAGCTTACTTCTTTCATTTAACTTTCCTTGTCCTTTAACCCACCCGGGTGTCTGCTTTGGGTGGGTTTCCCATCTGGCCTCCTACCCAGACCCGGACTGGCAATCTGTGAGTTCGGGCAAATGCCCCATGGGCCGCAATTTTTGAATTGTAAATGGGTACCTGGGCCTGTGAATGGGCTCCTGGGGCTGCCGAAAAGCCATTCCAAACTACAGCTCACTTACCTGTTGACAGGAAAGGCGCATGTAGCAGTCAGGCTAAAGGTGAATGTTTATGTGGATCGGTGCAGAGTGGGAAGCTATAGATAAGGTGGAGCGTCAGGTGGAAGCAGCGTTGGTTCAGAATCGGCAGGCATTTTCACTGTCTGGTGACGTCGGGTAAGAATGCAGGAGTCAAAAGACGCTTAGTGGCCTTTAGCGGCCTACGCCGGATATTGGTGTAGAAGGCAGATAACACCCAAATGCGAATTTCAGAAGTGGGCACCACTCGGGTGACAGACAATTACAGGTTTTCTGATTGCAGTGGTTTTCCCTGAGAGCACTGTGGACGTTAAAATACTACATTTGCCATGAACCCAAGCCAGCAAGCATGGAGAGCAGGAAATTAAGAGTGTTTCAAAAGGCTTTGTGTTATATGAGGGTGTTCTCTCACCCGGGATTGGAACTCTGGACTCCGCAGCTATGGTGCAGGCACCTTACCTATCGCGCCACAGAGCATGCGCAGGGCATTTTGGCTCTGGATGACTATTACAACCAAATGTCCCTTTGGTTAATGAAGCTTAAGGAAAAGGGCAGCTTGGGCATCACCTCTAAGGCCCCACCCGGGAATTGAACTCTGGACTCTGCGGCCATGGTACAGGCACCTTACCTATCGCGCCACAGAGTCTGTGCGGGGCTGCCCCGGCTCCGGCTGGCTATTAAAACCAAATGTCCCTTTGATTTATGGAGCTTAAAGAAAAAGGCAGCTTGTGCATATCTTCTAAGGTCCCACCCGGGATTTGAACTCTGGTCTCTGCGGCCATGGTGCAGACACCTTACCGATCGCGCCACAGAGTATGTGCAGGATCGCCTGCCTCCGGATGATTATTACAAGGAAAGGTCCCTTCGATTAATGGAGCTTAATGAAAAAGGCAGCTTGTGCATATAATCTAAGGTCCCACCCGGGATTTGAACTCTGGACTCTGCGGCCATGGTGCAGGCACCTTACCTGTCCGCCACAGAATCTGCGCAGGGCTGTCCTGCTCCAGATGACTATTTTAAACAAATGTCCCTTTGTGCATTTAAATTGACAAGAGGCACCGGTAGGCATTCTTCTGTCTGACCGAGTCAATACTCCCCTAGAAACCTTAGCAAAGGAGGGCTCCCGTATGGCCAAGCGGTTAAGGCGCATGTCTGGAGTGCCGATGGTCGTGAGTTCGAATCCCGCCTGCGACAGAAACTCGTCATCACTGGAATGGCTCGTTGGGTTCAGGAAGTAAGTCAGATGGCGTGTTGATCGGTGGAAGTTACTTCGTAGAAGAAGAAACCACTCCGGATGGGTCAGTGCAAGCCGCCGCCGCCTGGGAAGATAGTGCCGCATGGATCAAAGGTAATTGGTAAAGGGATGAGCTGTCGCAGAGGCCCAGGTGGGAGCTGCCGCCATGGACCTGGGGGGGGGGGCCCACGAGCGCCTGTGATGGAATGCAGGGGGTCTTGCTGAAAAAAATGGTGGGTGGCTGCTGGTCTTGCTGAAAGAAACTGTATGGTTGGCCTGTTATACAAGCAGATGATACAGGGCTGATTAATCAATTCTGACGCTAGTTGCGCTGGTTTCTGTGCTGCCATGTAGTAATTATCCATATTAATGACTAATCAGCCTTATACTGTGACATTTATATTCTATGTGTACTGTATATTTTGAGTCGGTCCCTACGCTCAGTAGCTGAAAGCAGCACAGAGCATGTGCAGTGACTCAGCTTAAAAGAAGATGGGGAGCTACCGAGGTATCTTTGGAGACGCAGATCTTTACTACCTTAGGGCTGTGGTTGCCTTGCGCTGGTACAGAAGCCCAAAACATAACGTACAACATTTCTAGCTTACTTCTTTCATTTAACTTTCCTTGTCCTTTAACCCACCCGGGTGTCTGCTTTGGGTGGGTTTCCCATCTGGCCTCCTACCCAGACCCGGACTGGCAATCTGTGAGTTCGGGCAAATGCCCCATGGGCCGCAATTTTTGAATTGTAAATGGGTACCTGGGCCTGTGAATGGGCTCCTGGGGCTGCCGAAAAGCCATTCCAAACTACAGCTCACTTACCTGTTGACAGGAAAGGCGCATGTAGCAGTCAGGCTAAAGGTGAATGTTTATGTGGATCGGTGCAGAGTGGGAAGCTATAGATAAGGTGGAGCGTCAGGTGAAAGCAGCGTTGGTTCAGAATCGGCAGGCATTTTCACTGTCTGGTGACGTCGGGTAAGAAAGCAGGAGTCAAAAGACGCTTAGTGGCCTTTAGCGGCCTACGCCGGATATTGGTGTAGAAGGCAGATAACACCCAAATGCGAATTTCAGCAGTGGGCACCACTCGGGTGACAGACAATTACAGGTTTTTTGATTGCAGTGGTTTTCCCTGAGAGCACTGTGGACGTTAAAATACTACATTTGCCATGAACCCAAGCCAGCAAGCATGGAGAGCAGGAAATTAAGAGTGTTTCAAAAGGCTTTGTGTTATATGAGGGTGTTCTCTCACCCGGGATTGGAACTCTGGACTCCGCAGCTATAGTGCAGGCACCTTACCTATCGCGCCACAGAGCATGCGCAGGGCATTTTGGCTCTGGATGACTATTACAACCAAATGTCCCTTTGGTTAATGAAGCTTAAGGAAAAGGGCAGCTTGGGCATCACCTCTAAGGCCCCACCCGGGAATTGAACTCTGGACTCTGCGGCCATGGTGCAGGCACCTTACCTATCGCGCCACAGAGTCTGTGCGGGGCTGCCCCGGCTCCGGCTGGCTATTAAAACCAAATGTCCCTTTGATTTATGGAGCTTAAAGAAAAAGGCAGCTTGTGCATATCTTCTAAGGTCCCACCCGGGATTTGAACTCTGGTCTCTGCGGCCATGGTGCAGACACCTTACCGATCGCGCCACAGAGTATGTGCAGGATCGCCTGCCTCCGGATGATTATTACAAGGAAAGGTCCCTTCGATTAATGGAGCTTAATGAAAAAGGCAGCTTGTGCATATAATCTAAGGTCCCACCCAGGATTTGAACTCTGGACTCTGCGGCCATGGTGCAGGCACCTTACCTGTCGCGCCACAGAATCTGCGCAGGGCTGTCCTGCTCCAGATGACTATTTTAAACAAATGTCCCTTTGTGCATTTAAATTGACAAGAGGCACCGGTAGGCATTCTTCTGTCTGACCGAGTCAATACTCCCCTAGAAACCTTAGCAAAGGAGGCCTCCCGTATGGCCAAGCGGTTAAGGCGCATGTCTGGAGTGCCGATGGTCGTGAGTTCGAATCCCGCCTGCGACAGAAACTCGTCATCACTGGAATGGCTCGTTGGGTTCAGGAAGTAAGTCAGATGGCGTGTTGATCGGTGGAAGTTACTTCGTGGAAGAAACCACTCCGGGTGGGTCAGTGCAAGCCGCCGCCGCCTTGGGAAGATAGTGCCGCATGGATCAAAGGTAATTGGTAAAGGGATGAGCTGTCGCAGAGGCCCAGGTGGGAGCTGCCGCCATGGACCTGGGGGGGGCCCATGAGCGCCTGTGATGGAATGCAGGGGGTCTTGCTGAAAAAAATGGTGGGTGGCTGCTGGTCTTGCTGAATGAAACTGTATGGTTGGCCTGTTATACAAGCAGATGATACAGGGCTGATTAATCAATTCTGACGCTAGTTGCGCTGGTTTCTGTGCTGCCATGTAGTAATTATCCATATTAATGACTAATCAGCCTTATACTGTGACATTTATATTCTATGTGTAATGTATATTTTGAGTCGGTCCCTACGCTCAGTAGCTGAAAGCAGCACAGAGCATGTGCAGTGACTCAGCTTAAAAGAAGATGGGGAGCTACTGAGGTATCTTTGGAGATGCAGATCTTTACTACCTTAGGGCTGTGGTTGCCTTGCGCTGGTACAGAAGCCCAAAACATAATGTACAACATTTCTAGCTTACTTCTTTCATTTAACTTTCCTTGTCCTTTAACCCACCCGGGTGTCTGCTTTGGGTGGGTTTCCCATCTGGCCTCCTACCCAGACCCGGACTGGCAATCTGTGAGTTCGGGCAAATGCCCCATGGGCCGCAATTTTTGAATTGTAAATGGATACCTGGGCCTGTGAATGGGCTCCTGGGGCTGCCGAAAAGCCATTCCAAACTACAGCTCACTTACCTGTTGACAGGAAAGGCGCATGTAGCAGTCAGGCTAAAGGTGAATGTTTATGTGGATCGGTGCAGAGTGGGAAGCTATAGATAAGGTGGAGCGTCAGGTGGAAGCAGCGTTGGTTCAGAATCGGCAGGCATTTTCACTGTCTGGTGACGTCGGGTAAGAATGCAGGAGTCAAAAGACGCTTAGTGGCCTTTAGCGGCCTACGCCGGATATTGGTGTAGAAGGCAGATAACACCCAAATGCGAATTTCAGCAGTGGGCACCACTCGGGTGACAGACAATTACAGGTTTTTTGATTGCAGTGGTTTTCCCTGAGAGCACTGTGGACGTTAAAATACTACATTTGCCATGAACCCAAGCCAGCAAGCATGGAGAGCAGGAAATTAAGAGTGTTTCAAAAGGCTTTGTGTTATATGAGGGTGTTCTCTCACACGGGATTGGAACTCTGGACTCCACAGCTATGGTGCAGGCACCTTACCTATCGCGCCACAGAGCATGCGCAGGGCATTTTGGCTCTGGATGACTATTACAACCAAATGTCCCTTTGGTTAATGAAGCTTAAGGAAAAGGGCAGCTTGGGCATCACCTCTAAGGCCCCACCCGGGAATTGAACTCTGGACTCTGCGGCCATGGTGCAGGCACCTTACCTATCGCGCCACAGAGTCTGTGCGGGGCTGCCCCGGCTCCGGCTGGCTATTAAAACCAAATGTCCCTTTGATTTATGGAGCTTAAAGAAAAAGGCAGCTTGTGCATATTTTCTAAGGTCCCACCCGGGATTTGAACTCTGGTCTCTGCGGCCATGGTGCAGACACCTTACCGATCGCGCCACAGAGTATGTGCAGGATCGCCTGCCTCCGGATGATTATTACAAGGAAAGGTCCCTTCGATTAATGGAGCTTAATGAAAAAGGCAGCTTGTGCATATAATCTAAGGTCCCACCCGGGATTTGAACTCTGGACTCTGCGGCCATGGTGCAGGCACCTTACCTGTCGCGCCACAGAATCTGCGCAGGGCTGTCCTGCTCCAGATGACTATTTTAAACAAATGTCCCTTTGTGCATTTAAATTGACAAGAGGCACCGGTAGGCATTCTTCTGTCTGACCGAGTCAATACTCCCCTAGAAACCTTAGCAAAGGAGGCCTACCGTATGGCCAAGCGGTTAAGGCGCATGTCTGGAGTGCTGATGGTCGTGAGTTCGAATCCCGCCTGCGACAGAAACTCGTCATCACTGGAATGGCTCGTTGGGTTCAGGAAGTAAGTCAGATGGCGTGTTGATCGGTGGAAGTTACTTCGTGGAAGAAACCACTCCGGGTGGGTCAGTGCAAGCCGCCGCCGCCTGGGAAGATAGTGCCGCATGGATCAAAGGTAATTGGTAAAGGGATGAGCTGTCGCAGAGGCCCAGGTGGGAGCTGTCGCCATGGACCTGGGGGGGGCCCACGAGCGCCTGTGATGGAATGCAGGGGGTCTTGCTGAAAAAAATGGTGGGTGGCTGCTGGTCTTGCTGAATGAAACTGTATGGTTGGCCTGTTATACAAGCAGATGATACAGGGCTGATTAATCAATTCTGACGCTAGTTGCGCTGGTTTCTGTGCTGCCATGTAGTAATTATCCATATTAATGACTAATCAGCCTTATACTGTGACATTTATATTCTATGTGTACTGTATATTTTGAGTCGGTCCCTACGCTCAGTAGCTGAAAGCAGCACAGAGCATGTGCAGTGACTCAGCTTAAAAGAAGATGGGGAGCTACTGAGGTATCTTTGGAGATGCAGATCTTTACTACCTTAGGGCTGTGGTTGCCTTGCGCTGGTACAGAAGCCCAAAACATAATGTACAACATTTCTAGCTTACTTCTTTCATTTAACTTTCCTTGTCCTTTAACCCACCCGGGTGTCTGCTTTGGGTGGGTTTCCCATCTGGCCTCCTACCCAGACCCGGACTGGCAATCTGTGAGTTCGGGCAAATGCCCCATGGGCCGCAATTTTTGAATTGTAAATGGATACCTGGGCCTGTGAATGGGCTCCTGGGGCTGCCGAAAAGCCATTCCAAACTACAGCTCACTTACCTGTTGACAGGAAAGGCGCATGTAGCAGTCAGGCTAAAGGTGAATGTTTATGTGGATCGGTGCAGAGTGGGAAGCTATAGATAAGGTGGAGCGTCAGGTGGAAGCAGCGTTGGTTCAGAATCGGCAGGCATTTTCACTGTCTGGTGACGTCGGGTAAGAATGCAGGAGTCAAAAGACGCTTAGTGGCCTTTAGCAGCCTACGCCGGATATTGGTGTAGAAGGCAGATAACACCCAAATGCGAATTTCAGCAGTGGGCACCACTCGGGTGACAGACAATTACAGGTTTTTTGATTGCAGTGGTTTTCCCTGAGAGCACTGTGGACGTTAAAATACTACATTTGCCATGAACCCAAGCCAGCAAGCATGGAGAGCAGGAAATTAAGAGTGTT
The DNA here is from genome assembly GCA_038501925.1 of Xenopus petersii. Lineage (NCBI taxonomy): Eukaryota > Metazoa > Chordata > Amphibia > Anura > Pipidae > Xenopus > Xenopus petersii. The sequence goes on along the minus strand of CM076674.1, from coordinate 60,646,778 downwards.
TCAAAAGGCATTGTGTTATATGAGGGTGTTCTCTCACCCGGGATTTGAACTCTGGACTCCGCAGCTATGGTGCAGGCACCTTACCTATCGCGCCACAGAGCATGCGCAGGGCATTTTGGCTCTGGATGACTATTACAACCAAATGTCCCTTTGGTTAATGAAGCTTAAGGAAAAGGGCAGCTTGGGCATCACCTCTAAGGCCACACCCGGGAATTGAACTCTGGACTCTGCGGCCATGGTGCAGGCACCTTACCTATCGCGCCACAGAGTCTGTGCGGGGCTGCCCCGGCTCCGGCTGGCTATTAAAACCAAATGTCCCTTTGATTTATGGAGCTTAAAGAAAAATTCAGCTTGTGCATATCTTCTAAGGTCCCACCCGGGATTTGAACTCTGGTCTCTGCGGCCATGGTGCAGACACCTTACCGATCGCGCCACAGAGTATGTGCAGGATCGCCTGCCTCCGGATGATTATTACAAGGAAAGGTCCCTTCGATTAATGGAGCTTAATGAAAAAGGCAGCTTGTGCATATAATCTAAGGTCCCACCCGGGATTTGAACTCTGGACTCTGCGGCCATGGTGCAGGCACCTTACCTGTCGCGCCACAGAATCTGCGCAGGGCTGTCCTGCTCCAGATGACTATTTTAAACAAATGTCCCTTTGTGCATTTAAATTGACAAGAGGCACCGGTAGGCATTCTGTCTGACCGAGTCAATACTCCCCTAGAAACCTTAGCAAAGCAGGCCTCCCGTATGGCCAAGCGGTTAAGGCGCATGTCTGGAGTGCCGATGGTCGTGAGTTCGAATCCCGCCTGCGACAGAAACTCGTCATCACTGGAATGGCTCGTTGGGTTCAGGAAGTAAGTCAGATGGCGTGTTGATCGGTGGAAGTTACTTCGTGGAAGAAACCACTCCGGGTGGGTCAGTGCAAGCCGCCGCCGCCTGGGAAGATAGTGCCGCATGGATCAAAGGTAATTGGTAAAGGGATGAGCTGTCGCAGAGGCCCAGGTGGGAGCTGTCGCCATGGACCTGGGGGGGGCCCACGAGCGCCTGTGATGGAATGCAGGGGGTCTTGCAGAAAAAAATGGTGGGTGGCTGCTCGTCTTGCTGAATGAAACTGTATGGTTGGCCTGTTATACAAGCAGATGATACAGGGCTGATTAATCAATTCTGACGCTAGTTGCACTGGTTTCTGTGCTGCCATGTAGTAATTATCCATATTAATGACTAATCAGCCTTATACTGTGACATTTATATTCTATGTGTACTGTATATTTTGAGTCGGTCCCTACGCTCAGTAGCTGAAAGCATGTGCAGTGACTCAGCTTAAAAGAAGATGGGGAGCTACTGAGGTATCTTTGGAGATGCAGATCTTTACTACCTTAGGGCTGTGGTTGCCTTGCGCTGGTACAGAAGCCCAAAACATAACGTACAACATTTCTAGCTTACTTCTTTCATTTAACTTTCCTTGTCCTTTAACCCACCCGGGTGTCTGCTTTGGGTGGGTTTCCCATCTGGCCTCCTACCCAGACCCGAACTGGCAATCTGTGAGTTCGGGCAAATGCCCCATGGGCCGCAATTTTTGAATTGTAAATGGGTACCTGGGCCTGTGAATGGGCTCCTGGGGCTGCCGAAAAGCCATTCCAAACTACAGCTCACTTACCTGTTGACAGGAAAGGCGCATGTAGCAGTCAGGCTAAAGGTGAATGTTTATGTGGATCGGTGCAGAGTGGGAAGCTATAGATAAGGTGGAGCGTCAGGTGAAAGCAGCGTTGGTCCAGAATCGGCAGGCATTTTCACTGTCTGGTGACGTCGGGTAAGAATGCAGGAGTCAAAAGACGCTTAGTGGCCTTTAGCGGCCTACGCCGGATATTGGTGTAGAAGGCAGATAACACCCAAATGCGAATTTCAGCAGTGGGCACCACTCGGGTGACAGACAATTACAGGTTTTTTGATTGCAGTGGTTTTCCCTGAGAGCACTGTGGACGTTAAAATACTACATTTGCCATGAACCCAAGCCAGCAAGCATGGAGAGCAGGAAATTGAGTGTTTCAAAAGGCTTTGTGTTATATGAGGGTGTTCTCTCACCCGGGATTGGAACTCTGGACTCCGCAGCTATGGTGCAGGCACCTTACCTATCGCGCCACAGAGCATGCGCAGGGCATTTTGGCTCTGGATGACTATTACAACCAAATGTCCCTTTGGTTAATGAAGCTTAAGGAAAAGGGCAGCTTGGGCATCACCTCTAAGGCCCCACCCGGGAATTGAACTCTGGACTCTGCGGCCATGGTGCAGGCACCTTACCTATCGCGCCACAGAGTCTGTGCGGGGCTGCCCCGGCTCCGGCTGGCTATTAAAACCAAATGTCCCTTTGATTTATGGAGCTTAAAGAAAAAGGCAGCTTGTGCATATCTTCTAAGGTCCCACCCGGGATTTGAACTCTGGTCTCTGTGGCCATGGTGCAGACACCTTACCGATCGCGCCACAGAGTATGTGCAGGATCGCCTGCCTCCGGATGATTATTACAAGGAAAGGTCCCTTCGATTAATGGAGCTTAATGAAAAAGGCAGCTTGTGCATATAATCTAAGGTCCCACCCAGGATTTGAACTCTGGACTCTGCGGCCATGGTGCAGGCACCTTACCTGTCGCGCCACAGAATCTGCGCAGGGCTGTCCTGCTCCAGATGACTATTTTAAACAAATGTCCCTTTGTGCATTTAAATTGACAAGAGGCACCGGTAGGCATTCTGTCTGACCGAGTCAATACTCCCCTAGAAACCTTAGCAAAGCAGGCCTCCCGTATGGCCAAGCGGTTAAGGCGCATGTCTGGAGTGCCGATGGTCGTGAGTTCGAATCCCGCCTGCGACAGAAACTCGTCATCACTGGAATGGCTCGTTGGGTTCAGGAAGTAAGTCAGATGGCGTGTTGATCGGTGGAAGTTACTTCGTGGAAGAAACCACTCCGGGTGGGTCAGTGCAAGCCGCCGCCGCCTGGGAAGATAGTGCCGCATGGATCAAAGGTAATTGGTAAAGGGATGAGCTGTCGCAGAGGCCCAGGTGGGAGCTGTCGCCATGGACCTGGGGGGGGCCCACGAGCGCCTGTGATGGAATGCAGGGGGTCTTGCTGAAAAAAATGGTGGGTGGCTGCTGGTCTTGCTGAATGAAACTGTATGGTTGGCCTGTTATACAAGCAGATGATACAGGGCTGATTAATCAATTCTGACGCTAGTTGCGCTGGTTTCTGTGCTGCCATGTAGTAATTATCCATATTAATGACTAATCAGCCTTATACTGTGACATTTATATTCTATGTGTACTGTATATTTTGAGTCGGTCCCTACGCTCAGTAGCTGAAAGCAGCACAGAGCATGTGCAGTGACTCAGCTTAAAAGAAGATGGGGAGCTACTGAGGTATCTTTGGAGACGCAGATCTTTACTACCTTAGGGCTGTGGTTGCCTTGCGCTGGTACAGAAGCCCAAAACATAACGTACAACATTTCTAGCTTACTTCTTTCATTTAACTTTCCTTGTCCTTTAACCCACCCGGGTGTCTGCTTTGGGTGGGTTTCCCATCTGGCCTCCTACCCAGACCCGGACTGGCAATCTGTGAGTTCGGGCAAATGCCCCATGGGCCGCAATTTTTGAATTGTAAATGGGTACCTGGGCCTGTGAATGGGCTCCTGGGGCTGCCGAAAAGCCATTCCAAACTACAGCTCACTTACCTGTTGACAGGAAAGGCGCATGTAGCAGTCAGGCTAAAGGTGAATGTTTATGTGGATCGGTGCAGAGTGGGAAGCTATAGATAAGGTGGAGCGTCAGGTGAAAGCAGCGTTGGTTCAGAATCGGCAGGCATTTTCACTGTCTGGTGACGTCGGGTAAGAATGCAGGAGTCAAAAGACGCTTAGTGGCCTTTAGCGGCCTACGCCGGATATTGGTGTAGAAGGCAGATAACACCCAAATGCGAATTTCAGCAGTGGGCACCACTCGGGTGACAGACAATTACAGGTTTTTTGATTGCAGTGGTTTTCCCTGAGAGCACTGTGGACGTTAAAATACTACATTTGCCATGAACCCAAGCCAGCAAGCATGGAGAGCAGGAAATTAAGAGTGTTTCAAAAGGCTTTGTGTTATATGAGGGTGTTCTCTCACCCGGGATTGGAACTCTGGACTCCGCAGCTATGGTGCAGGCACCTTACCTATCGCGCCACAGAGCATGCGCAGGGCATTTTGGCTCTGGATGACTATTACAACCAAATGTCCCTTTGGTTAATGAAGCTTAAGGAAAAGGGCAGCTTGGGCATCACCTCTAAGGCCCCACCCGGGAATTGAACTCTGGACTCTGCGGCCATGGTGCAGGCACCTTACCTATCGCGCCACAGAGTCTGTGCGGGGCTGCCCCGGCTCCGGCTGGCTATTAAAACCAAATGTCCCTTTGATTTATGGAGCTTAAAGAAAAAGGCAGCTTGTGCATATCTTCTAAGGTCCCACCCGGGATTTGAACTCTGGTCTCTGCGGCCATGGTGCAGACACCTTACCGATCGCGCCACAGAGTATGTGCAGGATCGCCTTCCTCCGGATGATTATTACAAGGAAAGGTCCCTTCGATTAATGGAGCTTAATGAAAAAGGCAGCTTGTGCATATAATCTAAGGTCCCACCCAGGATTTGAACTCTGGACTCTGCGGCCATGGTGCAGGCACCTTACCTGTCGCGCCACAGAATCTGCGCAGGGCTGTCCTGCTCCAGATGACTATTTTAAACAAATGTCCCTTTGTGCATTTAAATTGACAAGAGGCACCGGTAGGCATTCTTCTGTCTGACCGAGTCAATACTCCCCTAGAAACCTTAGCAAAGGAGGCCTCCCGTATGGCCAAGCGGTTAAGGCGCATGTCTGGAGTGCCGATGGTCGTGAGTTCGAATCCCGCCTGCGACAGAAACTCGTCATCACTGGAATGGCTCGTTGGGTTCAGGAAGTAAGTCAGATGGCGTGTTGATCGGTGGAAGTTACTTCGTGGAAGAAACCACTCCGGGTGGGTCAGTGCAAGCCGCCGCCGCCTGGGAAGATAGTGCCGCATGGATCAAAGGTAATTGGTAAAGGGATGAGCTGTCGCAGAGGCCCAGGTGGGAGCTGCCGCCATGGACCTGGGGGGGGGCCCATGAGCGCCTGTGATGGAATGCAGGGGGTCTTGCTGAAAAAAATGGTGGGTGGCTGCTGGTCTTGCTGAATGAAACTGTATGGTTGGCCTGTTATACAAGCAGATGATACAGGGCTGATTAATCAATTCTGACGCTAGTTGCGCTGGTTTCTGTGCTGCCATGTAGTAATTATCCATATTAATGACTAATCAGCCTTATACTGTGACATTTATATTCTATGTGTAATGTATATTTTGAGTCGGTCCCTACGCTCAGTAGCTGAAAGCAGCACAGAGCATGTGCAGTGACTCAGCTTAAAAGAAGATGGGGAGCTACTGAGGTATCTTTGGAGATGCAGATCTTTACTACCTTAGGGCTGTGGTTGCCTTGCGCTGGTACAGAAGCCCAAAACATAATGTACAACATTTCTAGCTTACTTCTTTCATTTAACTTTCCTTGTCCTTTAACCCACCCGGGTGTCTGCTTTGGGTGGGTTTCCCATCTGGCCTCCTACCCAGACCCGGACTGGCAATCTGTGAGTTCGGGCAAATGCCCCATGGGCCGCAATTTTTGAATTGTAAATGGATACCTGGGCCTGTGAATGGGCTCCTGGGGCTGCCGAAAAGCCATTCCAAACTACAGCTCACTTACCTGTTGACAGGAAAGGCGCATGTAGCAGTCAGGCTAAAGGTGAATGTTTATGTGGATCGGTGCAGAGTGGGAAGCTATAGATAAGGTGGAGCGTCAGGTGGAAGCAGCGTTGGTTCAGAATCGGCAGGCATTTTCACTGTCTGGTGACGTCGGGTAAGAATGCAGGAGTCAAAAGACGCTTAGTGGCCTTTAGCAGCCTACGCCGGATATTGGTGTAGAAGGCAGATAACACCCAAATGCGAATTTCAGCAGTGGGCACCACTCGGGTGACAGACAATTACAGGTTTTTTGATTGCAGTGGTTTTCCCTGAGAGCACTGTGGACGTTAAAATACTACATTTGCCATGAACCCAAGCCAGCAAGCATGGAGAGCAGGAAATTAAGAGTGTTTCAAAAGGCATTGTGTTATATGAGGGTGTTCTCTCACCCGGGATTTGAACTCTGGACTCCGCAGCTATGGTGCAGGCACCTTACCTATCGCGCCACAGAGCATGCGCAGGGCATTTTGGCTCTGGATGACTATTACAACCAAATGTCCCTTTGGTTAATGAAGCTTAAGGAAAAGGGCAGCTTGGGCATCACCTCTAAGGCCCCACCCGGGAATTGAACTCTGGACTCTGCGGCCATGGTGCAGGCACCTTACCTATCGCGCCACAGAGTCTGTGCGGGGCTGCCCCGGCTCCGGCTGGCTATTAAAACCAAATGTCCCTTTGATTTATGGAGCTTAAAGAAAAATTCAGCTTGTGCATATCTTCTAAGGTCCCACCCGGGATTTGAACTCTGGTCTCTGCGGCCATGGTGCAGACACCTTACCGATCGCGCCACAGAGTATGTGCAGGATCGCCTGCCTCCGGATGATTATTACAAGGAAAGGTCCCTTCGATTAATGGAGCTTAATTAAAAAGGCAGCTTGTGCATATAATCTAAGGTCCCACCCGGGATTTGAACTCTGGACTCTGCGGCCATGGTGCAGGCACCTTACCTGTCGCGCCACAGAATCTGCGCAGGGCTGTCCTGCTCCAGATGACTATTTTAAACAAATGTCCCTTTGTGCATTTAAATTGACAAGAGGCACCGGTAGGCATTCTTCTGTCTGACTGAGTCAATACTCCCCTAGAAACCTTAGCAAAGGAGGCCTCCCGTATGGCCAAGCGGTTAAGGCGCATGTCTGGAGTGCCGATGGTCGTGAGTTTGAATCCCGCCTGCGACAGAAACTCGTCATCACTGGAATGGCTTGTTGGGTTCAGGAAGTAAGTCAGATGGCGTGTTGATCGGTGGAAGTTACTTCGTGGAAGAAACCACTCCGGGTGGGTCAGTGCAAGCCGCCGCCGCCTGGGAAGATAGTGCGGCATGGATCAAAGGTAATTGGTAAAGGGATGAGCTGTCGCAGAGGCCCAGGTGGGAGCTGCCGCCATGGACCTGGGGGGGGCCCCACGAGCGCCTGTGATGGAATGCAGGGGGTCTTGCTGAAAAAAATGGTGGGTGGCTGCTGGTCTTGCTGAATGAAACTGTATGGTTGGCCTGTTATACAAGCAGATGATACAGGGCTGATTAATCAATTCTGACGCTAGTTGCGCTGGTTTCTGTGCTGCCATGTAGTAATTATCCATATTAATGACTAATCAGCCTTATACTGTGACATTTATATTCTATGTGTACTGTATATTTTGAGTCGGTCCCTACGCTCAGTAGCTGAAAGCATGTGCAGTGACTCAGCTTAAAAGAAGATGGGGAGCTACTGAGGTATCTTTGGAGATGCAGATCTTTACTACCTTAGGGCTGTGGTTGCCTTGCGCTGGTACAGAAGCCCAAAACATAACGTACAACATTTCTAGCTTACTTCTTTCATTTAACTTTCCTTGTCCTTTAACCCACCCGGGTGTCTGCTTTGGGTGGGTTTCCCATCTGGCCTCCTACCCAGACCCGAACTGGCAATCTGTGAGTTCGGGCAAATGCCCCATGGGCCGCAATTTTTGAATTGTAAATGGGTACCTGGGCCTGTGAATGGGCTCCTGGGGCTGCCGAAAAGCCATTCCAAACTACAGCTCACTTACCTGTTGACAGGAAAGGCGCATGTAGCAGTCAGGCTAAAGGTGAATGTTTATGTGGATCGGTGCAGAGTGGGAAGCTATAGATAAGGTGGAGCGTCAGGTGAAAGCAGCGTTGGTCCAGAATCGGCAGGCATTTTCACTGTCTGGTGACGTCGGGTAAGAATGCAGGAGTCAAAAGACGCTTAGTGGCCTTTAGCGGCCTACGCCGGATATTGGTGTAGAAGGCAGATAACACCCAAATGTGAATTTCAGCAGTGGGCACCACTCGGGTGACAGACAATTACAGGTTTTTTGATTGCAGTGGTTTTCCCTGAGAGCACTGTGGACGTTAAAATACTACATTTGCCATGAACCCAAGCCAGCAAGCATGGAGAGCAGGAAATTAAGAGTGTTTCAAAAGGCTTTGTGTTATATGAGGGTGTTCTCTCACCCGGGATTGGAACTCTGGACTCCGCAGCTATGGTGCAGGCACCTTACCTATCGCGCCACAGAGCATTTTGGCTCTGGATGACTATTACAACCAAATGTCCCTTTGGTTAATGAAGCTTAAGGAAAAGGGCAGCTTGGGCATCACCTCTAAGGCCCCACCCGGGAATTGAACTCTGGACTCTGCGGCCATGGTGCAGGCACCTTACCTATCGCGCCACAGAGTCTGTGTGGGGCTGCCCCGGCTCCGGCTGGCTATTAAAACCAAATGTCCCTTTGATTTATGGAGCTTAAAGAAAAAGGCAGCTTGTGCATATCTTCTAAGGTCCCACCCGGGATTTGAACTCTGGTCTCTGTGGCCATGGTGCAGACACCTTACCGATCGCGCCACAGAGTATGTGCAGGATCGCCTGCCTCCGGATGATTATTACAAGGAAAGGTCCCTTCGATTAATGGAGCTTAATGAAAAAGGCAGCTTGTGCATATAATCTAAGGTCCCACCCAGGATTTGAACTCTGGACTCTGCGGCCATGGTGCAGGCACCTTACCTGTCGCGCCACAGAATCTGCGCAGGGCTGTCCTGCTCCAGATGACTATTTTAAACAAATGTCCCTTTGTGCATTTAAATTGACAAGAGGCACCGGTAGGCATTCTGTCTGACCGAGTCAATACTCCCCTAGAAACCTTAGCAAAGCAGGCCTCCCGTATGGCCAAGCGGTTAAGGCGCATGTCTGGAGTGCCGATGGTCGTGAGTTCGAATCCCGCCTGCGACAGAAACTCGTCATCACTGGAATGGCTCGTTGGGTTCAGGAAGTAAGTCAGATGGCGTGTTGATCGGTGGAAGTTACTTCGTGGAAGAAACCACTCCGGGTGGGTCAGTGCAAGCCGCCGCCGCCTGGGAAGATAGTGCCGCATGGATCAAAGGTAATTGGTAAAGGGATGAGCTGTCGCAGAGGCCCAGGTGGGAGCTGTCGCCATGGACCTGGGGGGGGCCCACGAGCGCCTGTGATGGAATGCAGGGGGTCTTGCAGAAAAAAATGGTGGGTGGCTGCTGGTCTTGCTGAATGAAACTGTATGGTTGGCCTGTTATACAAGCAGATGATACAGGGCTGATTAATCAATTCTGACGCTAGTTGCGCTGGTTTCTGTGCTGCCATGTAGTAATTATCCATATTAATGACTAATCAGCCTTATACTGTGACATTTATATTCTATGTGTACTGTATATTTTGAGTCGGTCCCTACGCTCAGTAGCTGAAAGCATGTGCAGTGACTCAGCTTAAAAGAAGATGGGGAGCTACTGAGGTATCTTTGGAGATGCAGATCTTTACTACCTTAGGGCTGTGGTTGCCTTGCGCTGGTACAGAAGCCCAAAACATAACGTACAACATTTCTAGCTTACTTCTTTCATTTAACTTTCCTTGTCCTTTAACCCACCCGGGTGTCTGCTTTGGGTGGGTTTCCCATCTGGCCTCCTACCCAGACCCGAACTGGCAATCTGTGAGTTCGGGCAAATGCCCCATGGGCCGCAATTTTTGAATTGTAAATGGGTACCTGGGCCTGTGAATGGGCTCCTGGGGCTGCCGAAAAGCCATTCCAAACTACAGCTCACTTACCTGTTGACAGGAAAGGCGCATGTAGCAGTCAGGCTAAAGGTGAATGTTTATGTGGATCGGTGCAGAGTGGGAAGCTATAGATAAGGTGGAGCGTCAGGTGAATGCAGCGTTGGTCCAGAATCGGCAGGCATTTTCACTGTCTGGTGACGTCGGGTAAGAATGCAGGAGTCAAAAGACGCTTAGTGGCCTTTAGCGGCCTACGCCGGATATTGGTGTAGAAGGCAGATAACACCCAAATGCGAATTTCAGCAGTGGGCACCACTCGGGTGACAGACAATTACAGGTTTTTTGATTGCAGTGGTTTTCCCTGAGAGCACTGTGGACGTTAAAATACTACATTTGCCATGAACCCAAGCCAGCAAGCATGGAGAGCAGGAAATTAAGAGTGTTTCAAAAGGCTTTGTGTTATATGAGGGTGTTCTCTCACCCGGGATTGGAACTCTGGACTCCGCAGCTATGGTGCAGGCACCTTACCTATCGCGCCACAGAGCATGCGCAGGGCATTTTGGCTCTGGATGACTATTACAACCAAATGTCCCTTTGGTTAATGAAGCTTAAGGAAAAGGGCAGCTTGGGCATCACCTCTAAGGCCCCACCCGGGAATTGAACTCTGGACTCTGCGGCCATGGTGCAGGCACCTTACCTATCGCGCCACAGAGTCTGTGCGGGGCTGCCCCGGCTCCGGCTGGCTATTAAAACCAAATGTCCCTTTGATTTATGGAGCTTAAAGAAAAAGGCAGCTTGTGCATATCTTCTAAGGTCCCACCCGGGATTTGAACTCTGGTCTCTGTGGCCATGGTGCAGACACCTTACCGATCGCGCCACAGAGTATGTGCAGGATCGCCTGCCTCCGGATGATTATTACAAGGAAAGGTCCCTTCGATTAATGGAGCTTAATGAAAAAGGCAGCTTGTGCATATAATCTAAGGTCCCACCCAGGATTTGAACTCTGGACTCTGCGGCCATGGTGCAGGCACCTTACCTGTCGCGCCACAGAATCTGCGCAGGGCTGTCCTGCTCCAGATGACTATTTTAAACAAATGTCCCTTTGTGCATTTAAATTGACAAGAGGCACCGGTAGGCATTCTGTCTGACCGAGTCAATACTCCCCTAGAAACCTTAGCAAAGCAGGCCTCCCGTATGGCCAAGCGGTTAAGGCGCATGTCTGGAGTGCCGATGGTCGTGAGTTCGAATCCCGCCTGCGACAGAAACTCGTCATCACTGGAATGGCTCGTTGGGTTCAGGAAGTAAGTCAGATGGCGTGTTGATCGGTGGAAGTTACTTCGTGGAAGAAACCACTCCGGGTGGGTCAGTGCAAGCCGCCGCCGCCTGGGAAGATAGTGCCGCATGGATCAAAGGTAATTGGTAAAGGGATGAGCTGTCGCAGAGGCCCAGGTGGGAGCTGTCGCCATGGACCTGGGGGGGGCCCACGAGCGCCTGTGATGGAATGCAGGGGGTCTTGCTGAAAAAAATGGTGGGTGGCTGCTGGTCTTGCTGAATGAAACTGTATGGTTGGCCTGTTATACAAGCAGATGATACAGGGCTGATTAATCAATTCTGACGCTAGTTGCGCTGGTTTCTGTGCTGCCATGTAGTAATTATCCATATTAATGACTAATCAGCCTTATACTGTGACATTTATATTCTATGTGTACTGTATATTTTGAGTCGGTCCCTACGCTCAGTAGCTGAAAGCAGCACAGAGCATGTGCAGTGACTCAGCTTAAAAGAAGATGGGGAGCTACTGAGGTATCTTTGGAGACGCAGATCTTTACTACCTTAGGGCTGTGGTTGCCTTGCGCTGGTACAGAAGCCCAAAACATAACGTACAACATTTCTAGCTTACTTCTTTCATTTAACTTTCCTTGTCCTTTAACCCACCCGGGTGTCTGCTTTGGGTGGGTTTCCCATCTGGCCTCCTACCCAGACCCGGACTGGCAATCTGTGAGTTCGGGCAAATGCCCCATGGGCCGCAATTTTTGAATTGTAAATGGGTACCTGGGCCTGTGAATGGGCTCCTGGGGCTGCCGAAAAGCCATTCCAAACTACAGCTCACTTACCTGTTGACAGGAAAGGCGCATGTAGCAGTCAGGCTAAAGGTGAATGTTTATGTGGATCGGTGCAGAGTGGGAAGCTATAGATAAGGTGGAGCGTCAGGTGAAAGCAGCGTTGGTTCAGAATCGGCAGGCATTTTCACTGTCTGGTGACGTCGGGTAAGAATGCAGGAGTCAAAAGACGCTTAGTGGCCTTTAGCGGCCTACGCCGGATATTGGTGTAGAAGGCAGATAACACCCAAATGCGAATTTCAGCAGTGGGCACCACTCGGGTGACAGACAATTACAGGTTTTTTGATTGCAGTGGTTTTCCCTGAGAGCACTGTGGACGTTAAAATACTACATTTGCCATGAACCCAAGCCAGCAAGCATGGAGAGCAGGAAATTAAGAGTGTTTCAAAAGGCTTTGTGTTATATGAGGGTGTTCTCTCACCCGGGATTGGAACTCTGGACTCCGCAGCTATGGTGCAGGCACCTTACCTATCGCGCCACAGAGCATGCGCAGGGCATTTTGGCTCTGGATGACTATTACAACCAAATGTCCCTTTGGTTAATGAAGCTTAAGGAAAAGGGCAGCTTGGGCATCACCTCTAAGGCCCCACCCGGGAATTGAACTCTGGACTCTGCGGCCATGGTGCAGGCACCTTACCTATCGCGCCACAGAGTCTGTGCGGGGCTGCCCCGGCTCCGGCTGGCTATTAAAACCAAATGTCCCTTTGATTTATGGAGCTTAAAGAAAAAGGCAGCTTGTGCATATCTTCTAAGGTCCCACCCGGGATTTGAACTCTGGTCTCTGCGGCCATGGTGCAGACACCTTACCGATCGCGCCACAGAGTATGTGCAGGATCGCCTGCCTCCGGATGATTATTACAAGGAAAGGTCCCTTCGATTAATGGAGCTTAATGAAAAAGGCAGCTTGTGCATATAATCTAAGGTCCCACCCAGGATTTGAACTCTGGACTCTGCGGCCATGGTGCAGGCACCTTACCTGTCGCGCCACAGAATCTGCGCAGGGCTGTCCTGCTCCAGATGACTATTTTAAACAAATGTCCCTTTGTGCATTTAAATTGACAAGAGGCACCGGTAGGCATTCTTCTGTCTGACCGAGTCAATACTCCCCTAGAAACCTTAGCAAAGGAGGCCTCCCGTATGGCCAAGCGGTTAAGGCGCATGTCTGGAGTGCCGATGGTCGTGAGTTTGAATCCCGCCTGCGACAGAAACTCGTCATCACTGGAATGGCTTGTTGGGTTCAGGAAGTAAGTCAGATGGCGTGTTGATCGGTGGAAGTTACTTCGTGGAAGAAACCACTCCGGGTGGGTCAGTGCAAGCCGCCGCCGCCTGGGAAGATAGTGCGGCATGGATCAAAGGTAATTGGTAAAGGGATGAGCTGTCGCAGAGGCCCAGGTGGGAGCTGCCGCCATGGACCTGGGGGGGGCCCACGAGCGCCTGTGATGGAATGCAGGGGGTCTTGCTGAAAAAAATGGTGGGTGGCTGCTGGTCTTGCTGAATGAAACTGTATGGTTGGCCTGTTATACAAGCAGATGATACAGGGCTGATTAATCAATTCTGACGCTAGTTGCGCTGGTTTCTGTGCTGCCATGTAGTAATTATCCATATTAATGACTAATCAGCCTTATACTGTGACATTTATATTCTATGTGTACTGTATATTTTGAGTCGGTCCCTACGCTCAGTAGCTGAAAGCAGCACAGAGCATGTGCAGTGACTCAGCTTAAAAGAAGATGGGGAGCTACTGAGGTATCTTTGGAGACGCAGATCTTTACTACCTTAGGGCTGTGGTTGCCTTTCGCTGGTACAGAAGCCCAAAACATAACGTACAACATTTCTAGCTTACTTCTTTCATTTAACTTTCCTTATCCTTTAACCCACCCGGGTGTCTGCTTTGGGTGGGTTTCCCATCTGGCCTCCTACCCAGACCCGGACTGGCAATCTGTGAGTTCGGGCAAATGCCCCATGGGCCGCAATTTTTGAATTGTAAATGGGTACCTGGGCCTGTGAATGGGCTCCTGGGGCTGCCGAAAAGCCATTCCAAACTACAGCTCACTTACCTGTTGACAGGAAAGGCGCATGTAGCAGTCAGGCTAAAGGTGAATGTTTATGTGGATCGGTGCAGAGTGGGAAGCTATAGATAAGGTGGAGCGTCAGGTGGAAGCAGCGTTGGTTCAGAATCGGCAGGCATTTTCACTGTCTGGTGACGTCGGGTAAGAATGCAGGAGTCAAAAGACGCTTAGTGGCCTTTAGCGGCCTACGCCGGATATTGGTGTAGAAGGCAGATAACACCCAAATGCGAATTTCAGAAGTGGGCACCACTCGGGTGACAGACAATTACAGGTTTTTTGATTGCAGTGGTTTTCCCTGAGAGCACTGTGGACGTTAAAATACTACATTTGCCATGAACCCAAGCCAGCAAGCATGGAGAGCAGGAAATTAAGAGTGTTTCAAAAGGCTTTGTGTTATATGAGGGTGTTCTCTCACCCGGGATTGGAACTCTGGACTCCGCAGCTATGGTGCAGGCACCTTACCTATCGCGCCACAGAGCATGCGCAGGGCATTTTGGCTCTGGATGACTATTACAACCAAATGTCCCTTTGGTTAATGAAGCTTAAGGAAAAGGGCAGCTTGGGCATCACCTCTAAGGCCCCACCCGGGAATTGAACTCTGGACTCTGCGGCCATGGTGCAGGCACCTTACCTATCGCGCCACAGAGTCTGTGCGGGGCTGCCCCGGCTCCGGCTGGCTATTAAAACCAAATGTCCCTTTGATTTATGGAGCTTAAAGAAAAATTCAGCTTGTGCATATCTTCTAAGGTCCCACCCGGGATTTGAACTCTGGTCTCTGCGGCCATGGTGCACACACCTTACCGATCGCGCCACAGAGTATGTGCAGGATCGCCTGCCTCCGGATGATTATTACAAGGAAAGGTCCCTTCGATTAATGGAGCTTAATGAAAAAGGCAGCTTGTGCATATAATCTAAGGTCCCACCCGGGATTTGAACTCTGGACTCTGCGGCCATGGTGCAGGCACCTTACCTGTCGCGCCACAGAATCTGCGCAGGGCTGTCCTGCTCCAGATGACTATTTTAAACAAATGTCCCTTTGTGCATTTAAATTGACAAGAGGCACCGGTAGGCATTCTTCTGTCTGACCGAGTCAATACTCCCCTAGAAACCTTAGCAAAGGAGGCCTCCCGTATGGCCAAGCGGTTAAGGCGCATGTCTGGAGTGCCGATGGTCGTGAGTTTGAATCCCGCCTGCGACAGAAACTCGTCATCACTGGAATGGCTTGTTGGGTTCAGGAAGTAAGTCAGATGGCGTGTTGATCGGTGGAAGTTACTTCGTGGAAGAAACCACTCCGGATGGGTCAGTGCAAGCCGCCGCCGCCTGGGAAGATAGTGCCGCATGGATCAAAGGTAATTGGTAAAGGGATGAGCTGTCGCAGAGGCCCAGGTGGGAGCTGCCGCCATGGACCTGGGGGGGGCCCACGAGCGCCTGTGATGGAATGCAGGGGGTCTTGCTGAAAAAAATGGTGGGTGGCTGCTGGTCTTGCTGAATGAAACTGTATGGTTGGCCTGTTATACAAGCAGATGATACAGGGCTGATTAATCAATTCTGACGCTAGTTGCGCTGGTTTCTGTGCTGCCATGTAGTAATTATCCATATTAATGACTAATCAGCCTTATACTGTGACATTTATATTCTATGTGTACTGTATATTTTGAGTCGGCCCCTACGCTCAGTAGCTGAAAGCAGCACAGAGCATGTGCAGTGCCTCAGTTTAAAAGAAGATGGGGAGCTACTGAGGTATCTTTGGAGATGCAGATCTTTACTACCTTAGGGCTGTGGTTGCCTTGCGCTGGTACAGAAGCCCAAAACATAACGTACAACATTTCTAGCTTACTTCTTTCATTTAACTTTCCTTATCCTTTAACCCACCCGGGTGTCTGCTTTGGGTGGGTTTCCCATCTGGCCTCCTACCCAGACCCGGACTGGCAATCTGTGAGTTCGGGCAAATGCCCCATGGGCCGCAATTTTTGAATTGTAAATGGGTACCTGGGCCTGTGAATGGGCTCCTGGGGCTGCCGAAAAGCCATTCCAAACTACAGCTCACTTACCTGTTGACAGGAAAGGCGCATGTAGCAGTCAGACTAAAGGTGAATGTTTATGTGGATCGGTGCAGAGTGGGAAGCTATAGATAAGGTGGAGCGTCAGGTGGAAGCAGCGTTGGTTCAGAATCGGCAGGCATTTTCACTGTCTGGTGACGTCGGGTAAGAATGCAGGAGTCAAAAGACGCTTAGTGGCCTTTAGCGGCCTACGCCGGATATTGGTGTAGAAGGCAGATAACACCCAAATGCGAATTTCAGCAGTGGGCACTACTCGGGTGACAGACAATTACAGGTTTTTTGATTGCAGTGGTTTTCCCTGAGAGCACTGTGGATGTTAAAATACTACATTTGCCATGAACCCAAGCCAGCAAGCATGGAGAGCAGGAAATTAAGAGTGTTTCAAAAGGCTTTGTGTTATATGAGGGTGTTCTCTCACACAGGATTGGAACTCTGGACTCCGCAGCTATGGTGCAGGCACCTTACCTATCGCGCCACAGAGCATGCGCAGGGCATTTTGGCTCTGGATGACTATTACAACCAAATGTCCCTTTGGTTAATGAAGCTTAAGGAAAAGGGCAGCTTGGGCATCACCTCTAAGGCCCCACCCGGGAATTGAACTCTGGACTCTGCGGCCATGGTGCAGGCACCTTACCTATCGTGCCACAGAGTCTGTGCGGGGCTGCCCCGGCTCCGGCTGGCTATTAAAACCAAATGTCCCTTTGATTTATGGAGCTTAAAGAAAAAGGCAGCTTGTGCATATCTTCTAAGGTCCCACCCGGGATTTGAACTCTGGTCTCTGCGGCCATGGTGCAGACACCTTACCGATCGCGCCACAGAGTATGTGCAGGATCGCCTGCCTCCGGATGATTATTACAAGGAAAGGTCCCTTCGATTAATGGAGCTCAATGAAAAAGGCAGCTTGTTCATATAATCTAAGGTCCCACCCGGGATTTGAACTCTGGACTCTGCGGCCATGGTGCAGGCACCTTACCTGTCGCGCCACAGAATCTGTGCATGGCTGTCCTGCTCCAGATGACTATTTTAAACAAATGTCCCTTTGTGCATTTAAATTGACAAGAGGCACCGGTAGGCATTCTTCTGTCTGACCGAGTCAATACTCCCCTAGAAACCGTAGCAAAGGAGGCCTCCCGTATGGCCAAGCGGTTAAGGCGCATGTCTGGAGTGCCGATGGTCGTGAGTTCGAATCCCGCCTGCGACAGAAACTCGCCATCACTGGAATGGCTCGTTGGGTTCAGGAAGTAAGTCAGATGGCGTGTTGATCGGTGGAAGTTACTTCGTGGAAGAAACCACTCCGGGTGGGTCAGTGCAAGCCGCCGCCGCCTGGGAAGATAGTGCCGCATGGATCAAAGGTAATTGGTAAAGGGATGAGCTGTCGCAGAGGCCCAGGTGGGAGCTGTCGCCATGGACCTGGGGGGGGCCCACGAGCGCCTGTGATGGAATGCAGGGGGTCTTGCTGAAAAAAATGGTGGGTGGCTGCTGGTCTTGCTGAATGAAACTGTATGGTTGGCCTGTTATACAAGCAGATGATACAGGGCTGATTAATCAATTCTGACGCTAGTTGCGCTGGTTTCTGTGCTGCCATGTAGTAATTATCCATATTAATGACTAATCAGCCTTATACTGTGACATTTATATTCTATGTGTACTGTATATTTTGAGTCGGTCCCTACGCTCAGTAGCTGAAAGCAGCACAGAGCATGTGCAGTGACTCAGCTTAAAAGAAGATGGGGAGCTACTGAGGTATCTTTGGAGACGCAGATCTTTACTACCTTAGGGCTGTGGTTGCCTTGCACTGGTACAGAAGCCCAAAACATAACGTACAACATTTCTAGCTTACTTCTTTCATTTAACTTTCCTGATCCTTTAACCCACCCGGGTGTCTGCTTTGGGTGGGTTTCCCATCTGGCCTCCTACCCAGACCCGGACTGGCAATCTGTGAGTTCGGGCAAATGCCCCATGGGCCGCAATTTTTGAATTGTAAATGGGTACCTGGGCCTGTGAATGGGCTCCTGGGGCTGCCGAAAAGCCATTCCAAACTACAGCTCACTTACCTGTTGACAGGAAAGGCGCATGTAGCAGTCAGGCTAAAGGTGAATGTTTATGTGGATCGGTGCAGAGTGGGAAGCTATAGATAAGGTGGAGCGTCAGGTGGAAGCAGCGTTGGTTCAGAATCGGCAGGCATTTTCACTGTCTGGTGACGTCGGGTAAGAATGCAGGAGTCAAAAGACGCTTAGTGGCCTTTAGCGGCCTACGCCGGATATTGGTGTAGAAGGCAGATAACACCCAAATGCGAATTTCAGCAGTGGGCACCACTCGGGTGACAGACAATTACAGGTTTTTTGATTGCAGTGGTTTTCCCTGAGAGCACTGTGGACGTTAAAATACTACATTTGCCATGAACCCAAGCCAGCAAGCATGGAGAGCAGGAAATTAAGAGTGTTTCAAAAGGCTTTGTGTTATATGAGGGTGTTCTCTCACCCGGGATTTGAACTCTGGACTCCGCAGCTATGGTGCAGGCACCTTACCTATCGCGCCACAGAGCATGCGCAGGGCATTTTGGCTCTGGATGACTATTACAACCAAATGTCCCTTTGGTTAATGAAGCTTAAGGAAAAGGGCAGCTTGAGCATCACCTCTAAGGCCCCACCCGGGAATTGAACTCTGGACTCTGCGGACATGGTGCAGGCACCTTACCTATCGCGCCACAGAGTCTGTGCGGGGCTGCCCCGGCTCCGGCTGGCTATTAAAACCAAATGTCCCTTTGATTTATGGAGCTTAAAGAAAAAGGCAGCTTGTGCATATCTTCTAAGGTCCCACCCGGGATTTGAACTCTGGTCTCTGCGGCCATGGTGCAGACACCTTACCGATCGCGCCACAGAGTATGTGCAGGATCGCCTGCCTCCGGATGATTATTACAAGGAAAGGTCCCTTGGATTAATGGAGCTTAATGAAAAAGGCAGCTTGTGCATATAATCTAAGGTCCCACCCAGGATTTGAACTCTGGACTCTGCGGCCATGGTGCAGGCACCTTACCTGTCGCGTCACAGAATCTGTGCAGGGCTGTCCTGCTCCAGATGACTATTTTAAACAAATGTCCCTTTGTGCATTTAAATTGACAAGAGGCACCGGTAGGCATTCTTCTGTCTGACCGAGTCAATACTCCCCTAGAAACCTTAGCAAAGGAGGCCTCCCGTATGGCCAAGCGGTTAAGGCGCATGTCTGGAGTGCCGATGGTCGTGAGTTCAAATCCCTCCTGCGACAGAAACTCGTCATCACTGGAATGGCTCGTTGTGTTCAGGAAGTAAGTCAGATGGCGTGTTGATCGGTGGAAGTTACTTCGTGGAAGAAACCACTCCGGGTGGGTCAGTGCAAGCCGCCGCCGCCTGGGAAGATAGTGCCGCATGGATCAAAGGTAATTGGTAAAGGGATGAGCTGTCGCAGAGGCCCAGGTGGGAGCTGCCACCATGGACCTGGGGGGGGCCCACGAGCGCCTGTGATGGAATGCAGGGGGTCTTGCTGAAAAAAATGGTGGGTGGCTGCTGGTCTTGCTGAATGAAACTGTATGGTTGGCCTGTTATACAAGCAGATGATACAGGGCTGATTAATCAATTCTGACGCTAGTTGCGCTGGTTTCTGTGCTGCCATGTAGTAATTATCCATATTAATGACTAATCAGCCTTATACTGTGACATTTATATTCTATGTGTACTGTATATTTTGAGTCGGTCCCTACGCTCAGTAGCTGAAAGCAGCACAGAGCATGTGCAGTGACTCAGCTTAAAAGAAGATGGGGAGCTACTGAGGTATCTTTGGAGACGCAGATCTTTACTACCTTAGGGCTGTGGTTGCCTTGCGCTGGTACAGAAGCCCAAAACATAACGTACAACATTTCTAGCTTACTTCTTTCATTTAACTTTCCTTGTCCTTTAACCCACCCGGGTGTCTGCTTTGGGTGGGTTTCCCATCTGGCCTCCTACCCAGACCCGGACTGGCAATCTGTGAGTTCGGGCAAATGCCCCATGGGCCGCAATTTTTGAATTGTAAATGGGTACCTGGGCCTGTGAATGGGCTCCTGGGGCTGCCGAAAAGCCATTCCAAACTACAGCTCACTTACCTGTTGACAGGAAAGGCGCATGTAGCAGTCAGGCTAAAGGTGAATGTTTATGTGGATCGGTGCAGAGTGGGAAGCTATAGATAAGGTGGAGCGTCAGGTGGAAGCAGCGTTGGTTCAGAATCGGCAGGCATTTTCACTGTCTGGTGACGTCGGGTAAGAATGCAGGAGTCAAAAGACGCTTAGTGGCCTTTAGCAGCCTACGCCGGATATTGGTGTAGAAGGCAGATAACACCCAAATGCGAATTTCAGCAGTGGGCACCACTCGGGTGACAGACAATTACAGGTTTTTTGATTGCAGTGGTTTTCCCTGAGAACACTGTGGACGTTAAAATACTACATTTGCCATGAACCCAAGCCAGCAAGCATGGAGAGCAGGAAATTAAGAGTGTTTCAAAAGGCTTTGTGTTATATGAGGGTGTTCTCTCACCCGGGATTTGAACTCTGGACTCCGCAGCTATGGTGCAGGCACCTTACCTATCGCGCCACAGAGCATGCGCAGGGCATTTTGGCTCTGGATGACTATTACAACCAAATGTCCCTTTGCTTAATGAAGCTTAAGGAAAAGGGCAGCTTGGGCATCACCTCTAAGGCCCCACCCGGGAAATGAACTCTGAACTCTGCGGCCATGGTGCAGGCACCTTACCTATCGCGCCACAGAGTCTGTGCGGGGCTGCCCCGGCTCCGGCTGGCTATTAAAACCAAATGTCCCTTTGATTTATGGAGCTTAAAGAAAAAGGCAGCTTGTGCATATCTTCTAAGGTCCCACTCGGGATTTGAACTCTGGTCTCTGCGGCCATGGTGCAGACACCTTACCGATCGCGCCACAGAGTACATGCAGGATCGCCTGCCTCCGGATGATTATTACAAGGAAAGGTCCCTTCGATTAATGGAGCTTAATGAAAAAGGCAGTTTGTGCATATAATCTAAGGTCCCACCCGGGATTTGAACTCTGGACTCTGCGGCCATGGTGCAGGCACCTTACCTGTCGCGCCACAGAATCTGCGCAGGGTTGTCCTGCTCCAGATGACTATTTTAAACAAATGTCCCTTTGTGCATTTAAATTGACAAGAGGCACCGGTAGGCATTCTTCTGTCTGACCGAGTCAATACTCCCCTAGAAACCTTAGCAAAGGAGTAGGGATGTAGTGAACGTCGGAAAAAAAGTTCGCGAACATATTCGCGAACTTGCGTCAAAAATGCGAACGGTTCGCGAACGTCGCGAACCCCATAGACTTCAATGGGAAGGCGAATTTTAAAAGCTAGAAAAGACATTTCTGGCCAGAAAAATGATTTTAAAGTTGTTTAAAGGGTGCAACGACCTGGACAGTGCCATGCCAGAGGGGGATCAAGGGCAAAAATGTTTCTAAAAAATCCATTGTTGACACAGCGCTGCGTTTTGTGCTGTAAAGGGCAGAAATCACACTACATTTCTAAACCTGTGTAATAAAATGCTTTAAAACGTCCGGTGTCTACATGCCAATCAAGTCGTGTAAAGGTTACAGCCTGTTCACACACAAAGACGAAACGCGGTGCTTACTGCAACGCAAAAAGACGCAAAGAGCTTTAAGGAATGATACCGTCAAGTGAGCAAATAATAGTTTTTAATTACTAGTTGAGCTTGTCACCTCCAGGATGTTCGTCCTGTTGGTGGCAATATTTCTGTAGTGGTGTGTTTAGCAGTCACCGTGCTTGTGCGCACGTGCACGGTCAGGCAGAGGTAATTCAATGTACAGTGAAGTGAACCAAAAAACACTGATTCTGCAGTGTGGGCCCAGTTTTGGTCTACTTTATTGATCACCTGCGGTGACCATAAAAGATGTGATTTTGCCACTGTTGCAGAACCCTGAAAAATTAGGCATGTGTACTTTCCTGAAAAATTATCTTTTTTTTTGTCGCAGCCACTGAAGCACAGAGGCCAGAAAAAATATGCCATATAAATGCTGAAAATATTAATTTTTTTTTGTCGCAGCCACTGCAGCACAGAGGCCAGAAAAAATATGCCATATAAATGCAAACAATATTAATTTTTTTTTGTCGCAGCCATTGCAGCACAGAGGCCAGAAAAAATATGCCATATAAATGCAAACAATATTAATTTTTTTTTGTCGCAGCCATTGCAGCACAGAGGCCAGAAAAAATATGCCATATAAATGCAAACAATATTAATTTTTTTTTGTCGCAGCCACTGCAGCACAGAGGCCATAAAAAATATGCCATATAAATGCAAACAATATTAATTTTTTTTGGTCGCAGCCACTGCAGCACAGAGACCAGGAAAAATATGCCATATAAATGCTAACAATATAAATTTTTTTTGTCGCAGACACTGAAGCACAGAGGCCAGAAAAAATATGCCATATAAATGCTGAAAATATTCAATTTTTTTGGTCGCAGCCACTGAAGCACAGAGGCCATAAAAAATATGCCATATAAATGCTGAAAATATTCTGTTTTTTTTTTGTCGCAGCCACTGAAGCACAGAGGCCAGAAAAAATATGCCATATAAATGCTGAAAATATTCTGTTTTTTTTGGTCGCAGCCACTGAAGCACAGAGGCCATAAAAAATATGCCATATAAATGCTGAAAATATTCATTTTTTTGTCACAGCCACTGAAGCACAGAGGCCATAAAAAATATGCCATATAAATGCTGAAAATATTCTGTTTTTTTTGGTCGCAGCCACTGAAGCACAGAGGCCAGAAAAAATATGCCATATAAATGCTGAAAATATTAATTTTTTTGTCACAGCCACTGAAGCACAGAGGCCAGAAAAAATATGCCATATAAATGCTGAAAATATTCTGTTTTTTTTGGTCGCAGCCACTGAAGCACAGAGGCCAGAAAAAATATGCCATATAAATGCTGAAAATATTCAATTTTTTTGTCACAGCCACTGAAGCACAGAGGCCAGAAAAACTCAGGATTTACCTGGATTCAAATTAAACCAGTAGGGTTTGCACCCTAGTTTGTAACGGTGGTGGAGGGAGGAGGACGCTAAAGGACAGCTGTATGTGGAGTCATGAGGCGTGCAGAGAAGGACAGCTGCATGGGGAGTCAGAATCAGAAACTCAGCACAAGTCTTCCGGCGTGCAGTAACCCTCCGAGATCCACCCCTCATTCATTTTAATAAAGGTCAGGTAATCCACACTTTTGTGACCTAGGCGAGTTCTCTTCTCAGTTACAATCCCTCCTGCTGCACTGAAGGTCCTTTCTGAGAGGACACTTGAGGCGGGGCAAGACAAGAGGTTCATGGCAAATTGTGACAGCTCTGGCCACAGATCAAGCCTGCGCACCCAGTAGTCCAGGGGTTCATCACTCCTCAGAGTGTCGATATCTGCAGTTAATGCCAGGTAGTCCGCTACCTGCCGGTCAAGGCGTTCTTTGAGGGTGGATCCCGAACGGTTCTGCCGCTGCCTTGGACTGAAAAACATTTGCATGTCTGACGTTACAGAGTGGCCAAAGTGCTTTGTCCTTGCAGGTGCGCTCGTGGCAGGATTACTGGCACCTCTGCCCCTGGAATGTTGATGAGTTCCTGAAGTGACATCACCCTTAAAAGCATTGTACAACATGTTTTGC
This sequence comes from Xenopus petersii, assembly GCA_038501925.1. Classification (NCBI taxonomy): domain Eukaryota; kingdom Metazoa; phylum Chordata; class Amphibia; order Anura; family Pipidae; genus Xenopus; species Xenopus petersii. Next base: position 60,623,015 of record CM076674.1, on the reverse strand, counting down.
AGGCTGGTTTCTAAATGCAGCATCCTTTCAGACTTGTGGTATGTTGGTAACATTTCTGCCACTTTATGCTTGTACCGAGGGTCTAGTAGAGTCGCGACCCAGTACAGGTCCTTCTCCTTAAGCCTCTTGATACGGGGGTCCTTCAACAGGCATGACAGCATGAAAGACCCCATTCTCACAAGGTTGGATGCAGAGGTATCCATCTCCGCTTCCTCGTTATCAAGGACTGCATCATCCACGGTCTCCTCCCCCCAGCCACTTACAAGACCAGGGGTCCCCAAAAGGTCACCACTAGCCCCCTGGGAAGCCTGCTCCTGTTGGTCCTCCTCCTCCACAAAGCCACCTTCCTCCTCTGACTCCACTTCTGACACCTCTCCCTGCGTTGCAGCAGGTGCCTGGGTTCGTTCTGGTGATTCCGACCAGAAATCGTGCGCTTCCTGCTCCTCGTCACGCTGGTCTACAGCCTCATCTGTCACTCGTCGCACGGCACGCTCCAGGAAGAAAGCAAAGGGTATTAGGTCGCTGATGGTGCCTTCGGTGCGACTGACCATATTTGTAACCTCTTCAAAAGGCCGCATGAGCCTGCAGGCATCGCGCATAAGCACCCAGTAACGGGGTAAAAAAATCCCCAGCTCTGCAGATCCAGTCCTACCACCCAGTTCAAACAGGTATTCGTTGACGGCTCTTTGTTGTTGCAGCAGACGTTCCAACATGAGGAGCGTTGAATTCCAGCGAGTCTGGCTGTCGCAAATCAAACGCCTGACTGGCATGTTGTACCGCTGCTGAATGTCAGCAAGGCGTGCCATGGCTGTGTAGGACCGTCTGAAATGGGCCGACACCTTCCTGGACTGCCTGAGAACGTCCTGGAATCCTGGGTACTTTGAGACAAAACGTTGTACTATTAAATTCAGAACATGTGCCATGCAGGGCACATGTGTTAAATTGCCCAGTCTCAGTGCTGCCAACAGATTGCTTCCATTGTCACACACCACTTTTCCGATCTTCAGTTGGTGTGGGGTCAGCCACCGATCGGCCTGTGACTGCAGAGATGACAGGAGTACAGATCCGGTATGGTTTTTGCTTTCCAGGCACGTCATCCCCAAGACAGCATGACAACGGCGTACCTGGCACGTCGAATAGCCTAGGGGGAGCTGGGGGTGCACAGGTGTGGAGGAGGAGGACCCAGCAGCAGAGGACGAAGAAGAGGAAGAAGACGAGGTAGAGAGCGAAGGAGGAGTAGAGGTGGTGGCAGAACCGCGTGCAATCCGTGGCGGTGACACCAACTCCACTGTCGTTGTTGAGGTACACATTCCCTGCTTCCCAGCCATTACCAAGTTCACCCAGTGGGCAGTGTAGGTGACATACCTGCCCTGACCATGCTTGGAGGACCATGCGTCAGTAGTCATATGGACCTTTGGCCCAACACTAAGTGACAGAGATGCGGTGACTTGGCTCTGCACATGGTGGTACAGGTGTGGTATTCCCTTTTTTGAAAAAAAATTGCGGCTGGGTACCTTCCACTGCGGTGTCCCAATTGCTACAAATTTGCGGAAGGCCTCAGAGTCCACCAGCTGGTATGGTAAAAGCTGGCGGGCTAATAGTGCGGACAAGCCAGCTGTCAGACGCCGGGCAAGGGGGTGCCTCGCAGACATTGGCTTCTTACGCTCAAACATGGCCCTCACAGAAACTTGGCTGGGGGCAGATGACTGGGAATGGGAACTGGTGGTCAAGGTGGAAGGCGGAGTGGAGGGTGGTTCAGACGGGTGAAGGACAGCAGAGGTAGAGCAGTAAGATGCTGGACCAGAAGGAGGGTGGCTTTTAGTTTGCCTGTTGCCTTTGAGGTGTTGCTCCCAAAGTGCTTTGTGCTTGCCGTTCATGCGCCTTCGCATAGAAGTTGTACCTATGTGGCTGTTGGGCTTCCCAAGACTCAGTTTCTGACTGCACTCATTGCAAATGACAACGCTTTTGTCAGAGGCACACACATTAAAAAAATCCCACACTGCTGACCTTTTTGAGGCTGGCAATCTGGCGGTAACAGTAGAAGTCGGCGGCGTTGGCGGCAATGGCGGGTGCGTTGGCCGGCTGACCACAGGTGCCGATACATGTTGTTGCCCTACTGTTCCCTGCGAGCTGTCCTCCCTGCTTCTTCTAAGTCTTATTCTCCTCCTGCCTCTCTGACTCTCCGTCTCTCCATCTGAACTATCCTCCTCTTGCTCTCTTCTACTGGGCACCCATAAAACATCAATCTCCTCATCCTCATTCTCCTCAGATGCATCAATTTCTTCTACCAGCTCACAGAAGGAAGCAGCAGCGGGGACCTCCTCGTCATCACTCATTATGTCCATCTCTGTTGTGTTCTCTGCCAGAATTAAATCTGGTGTAACGTCCTCATCTCCTTCATCTTCTTCTGCCAATAATGGTTGCGCATCACTCAGTTCAAGAAACTCATGTGAAAATAACTCCTCTGACTCCAGTGAAGAAGGGGCGCCGGTGGTGGAGGAAGTGTTACGTGGGGTGCCCATAGCAGTGGAGGATGAGGATGTTGTGGTAAAGTTAGAAACGGTAGAGGATGGGGTGTGCTGTGTAAGCCAGTCAACTACCTCTTCAGCATTTTGGGAGTTCAGGGTCATTGCCTTTTTAAAACTGGGCAATTTCCTAGGGCCACAGGATAGCATAGCAGCACGGCCCCTAGTGCCTCTGCGTGGCGGCCTGCCTTTGCCTGGCATTATTTTTAAAACAACAACAACAACAACTCAGGTGGTGTTTCTAGAGACGGTATTATTATTGATATTTAGACAGAATGTGAACAAGCTCACACAGCTAAGTGGCAGTGGTTTGAAAATGAAGAAGAAGAACACACTGGGCAAACAAGGCCTACAAGGTCAACGTATACACTACTACAGCAGTGGATACGGAATATATTATTGCTGCCTGAAAAACGTCACTCGGGTGGTGTTTCTAGAGACGGTATTATTATTGATATTTAGACAGAATGTGAACAAGCTCACACAGCTAGATGGTTGTTGTTTGAAAATGAAGGACACACTGAGCAAATAATGCCTACAAGGTTAACGTATACACTACTACAGCAGTGGATACGGAATATATTATTGCTGCCTGAAAAACGTCACTCGGGTGGTGTTTCTAGAGACGGTATTATTATTGATATTTAGACAGAATGTGAACAAGCTCACACAGCTAAGTGGCAGTGGTTTGAAAATGAAGAAGAAGAACACACTGGGCAAACAAGGCCTACAAGGTCAACGTATACACTACTACAGCAGTGGATACGGAATATATTATTGCTGCCTGAAAAACGTCACTCGGGTGGTGTTTCTAGAGACGGTATTATTATTGATATTTAGACAGAATGTGAACAAGCTCACACGGTTGTTGTTTGAAAATGAAGGACACACTGAGCAAATAATGCCTACAAGGTTAACGTATACACTACTACAGCAGTGGATACGGAATATATTATTGCTGCCTGAAAAACGTCACTCGGGTGGTGTTTCTAGAGACGGTATTATTATTGATATTTAGACAGAATGTGAACAAGCTCACACAGCTAGATGGTTGTTGTTTGAAAATGAAGGACACACTGAGCAAATAATGCCTACAAGGTTAACGTATACACTACTACAGCAGTGGATACGGAATATATTATTGCTGCCTGAAAAACGTCACTCGGGTGGTGTTTCTAGAGACGGTATTATTATTGATATTTAGACAGAATGTGAACAAGCTCACACAGCTAGATGGTTGTTGTTTGAAAATGAAGGACACACTGAGCAAATAATGCCTACAAGGTTAACGTATACACTACTACAGCAGTGGATACGGAATATATTATTGCTGCCTGAAAAACGTCACTCGGGTGGTGTTTCTAGAGACGGTATTATTATTGATATTTAGACAGAATGTGAACAAGCTCACACAGCTAGATGTTGTTGTTTGAAAATGAAGGACACACTGAGCAAATAATGCCTACAAGGTTAACGTATACACTACTACAGCAGTGGATACGGAATATATTATTGCTGCCTGAAAAACGTCACTCGGGTGGTGTTTCTAGAGACGGTATTATTATTGATATTTAGACAGAATGTGAACAAGCTCACACAGCTAGATGGTTGTTGTTTGAAAATGAAGAACACACTGAGCAAATAATGCCTACAAGGTTAACGTATACACTACTACAGCAGTGGATACGGAATATATTATTGCTGCCTGAAAAACGTCACTCGGGTGGTGTTTCTAGAGACGGTATTATTATTGATATTTAGACAGAATGTGAACAAGCTCGCACAGCTAGATGGTTGTTGTTTGAAAATGAAGGACACACTGAGCAAATAATGCCTACAAGGTTAACGTATACACTACTACAGCAGTGGATACGGAATATATTATTGCTGCCTGAAAAACGTCACTCGGGTGGTGTTTCTAGAGACGGTATTATTATTGATATTTAGACAGAATGTGAACAAGCTCACACAGCTAGATGGTTGTTGTTTGAAAATGAAGGACACACTGAGCAAATAATGCCTACAAGGTTAACGTATACACTACTACAGCAGTGGATACGGAATATATTATTGCTGCCTGAAAAACGTCACTCGGGTGGTGTTTCTAGAGACGGTATTATTATTGATATTTAGACAGAATGTGAACAAGCTCACACAGCTAGATGGTTGTTGTTTGAAAATGAAGGACACACTGAGCAAATAATGCCTACAAGGTTAACGTATACACTACTACAGCAGTGGATACGGAATATATTATTGCTGCCTGAAAAACGTCACTCGGGTGGTGTTTCTAGAGACGGTATTATTATTGATATTAGACAGAATGTGAACAAGCTCACACAGCTAGATGGTTGTTGTTTGAAAATGAAGGACACACTGAGCAAATAATGCCTACAAGGTTAACGTATACACTACTACAGCAGTGGATACGGAATATATTATTGCTGCCTGAAAAACGTCACTCGGGTGGTGTTTCTAGAGACGGTATTATTATTGATATTTAGACAGAATGTGAACAAGCTCACACAGCTAGATGGTTGTTGTTTGAAAATGAAGGACACACTGAGCAAATAATGCCTACAAGGTTAACGTATACACTACTACAGCAGTGGATACGGAATATATTATTGCTGCCTGAAAAACGTCACTCGGGTGGTGTTTCTAGAGACGGTATTATTATTGATATTTAGACAGAATGTGAACAAGCTCACACAGCTAGATGGTTGTTGTTTGAAAATGAAGAACACACTGAGCAAATAATGCCTACAAGGTTAACGTATACACTACTACAGCAGTGGATACGGAATATATTATTGCTGCCTGAAAAACGTCACTCGGGTGGTGTTTCTAGAGACGGTATTATTATTGATATTTAGACAGAATGTGAACAAGCTCACACAGCTAGATGGTTGTTGTTTGAAAATGAAGGACACACTGAGCAAATAATGCCTACAAGGTTAACGTATACACTACTACAGCAGTGGATACGGAATATATTATTGCTGCCTGAAAAACGTCACTCGGGTGGTGTTTCTAGAGACGGTATTATTATTGATATTTAGACAGAATGTGAAAGCTCACACAGCTAGATGGTTGTTGTTTGAAAATGAAGGACACACTGAGCAAATAATGCCTACAAGGTTAACGTATACACTACTACAGCAGTGGATACGGAATATATTATTGCTGCCTGAAAAACGTCACTCGGGTGGTGTTTCTAGAGACGGTATTATTATTGATATTTAGACAGAATGTGAACAAGCTCACACAGCTAGATGGTTGTTGTTTGAAAATGAAGGACACACTGAGCAAATAATGCCTACAAGTGCACTACTATTGGTGCACTACTATGAAGAACAGCAACAGCACTGTACACGTTAAAGAACAGTAAGATAAGTAAAAGAAAAAAAAAACATATGTATATTAAAAAAAATATTTTTCTCGGGTTGGTGCTGCTGAACTACTAGGAGCAGCACAGTAGCACACCAGTCCCACTCCCCAACACTGCTAGACTAATAGCACTGGGCTTATAGTAGCAACTAGCAAAGTAAAAAAACAAAAAAGAAAATAAAAGCAGTCCTTACAAGGACTATTGGGTTATTACAGCAGTCAGCAGATGAGATCAGAAGAGATCAGTGCCCACAGCAGGCAGCTACATACAGAGCACTGCAGTAGAAGGTAGATTACTAGCCAGCAAAGCTACCCTAAAATGTCCCTCAAATCCCTGCAGACTTCTGTCCCTCCAATACAGAGCAGTATCAAGTAGATTACTAGCCAGCAAACTTACTATCAACTGTCCCTCAAAGAAATCAGTGAAATCAGTAACAGCTCTCTCCCTACACTAGCTCTTGCAAGCACACACAGGCAGAATGAAAAAACGCTGCAGGGCTTCAGTTTATATATGGAAGGGGAGTGGTCCAGGGGGTGTGGGGGTGGTCCAGGAGGGAGAGCTTCCTGATTGGCTGCCATGTATCTGCTGGTCTGGGGTGAGAGGTCAAAAAAAAGCGCCAGGTAAGGCGAACCCAAAATGGCGAACGTCGCGCGACGTTCGCGAACTTGCGGTGGACGCGAACAGCCGATGTTCGCGCGAACAAGTTCGCCGGCGAACAGTCCGCGACATCCCTACAAAGGAGGCCTCCCGTATGGCCAAGCGGTTAAGGCGCATGTCTGGAGTGCCGATGGTCGTGAGTTCGAATCCCGTCTGCGACAGAAACTCGTCATCACTGGAATGGCTCGTTGGGTTCAGGAAGTAAGTCAGATGGCGTGTTGATCGGTGGAAGTTACTTTGTGGAAGAAACCACTCCGGATGGGTCAGTGCAAGCCGCCGCCTGGGAAGCTAGTGCCGCATGGATCAAAGGTAATTGGTAAAGGGATGAGCTGTCGCAGAGGCCCAAGTGGGAGCTTCCGCCATGGACCTGGGGGGGGTCCCACGAGCGCCTGTGATGGAATGCAGGGGGTCTTGCTGAAAAAAATGGTGGGTGGCAGCTGGTCTTGCTGAATGAAACTCTATGGTTGGCCTGTTATACAAGCAGATGATACAGGGCTGATTAATCAATTCTGACGCTAGTTGCGCTGGTTTCTGTGCTGCCATGTAGTAATTATCCATATTAATGACTAATCAGCCTTATACTGTGACATTTATATTCTATGTGTACTGTATATTTTGAGTCGGTCCCTACGCTCAGTAGCTGAAAGCAGCACAGAGCATGTGCAGTGACTCAGCTTAAAAGAAGATGGGGAGCTACTGAGGTATCTTTGGAGATGCAGATCTTTACTACCTTAGGGCTGTGGTTGCCTTGCGCTGGTACAGAAGCCGAAAACATACCGTACAACATTTCTAGCTTACTTCTTTCATTTAACTTTCCTTGTCCTTTAACCCACCCGGGTGTCTGCTTTGGGTGGGTTTCCCATCTTGCCTCCTACCCAGACCCGGACTGGCAAATTGTGAGTTCGGGCAAATGCCCCATGGGCCGCAATTTTTGAATTGTGAATGGGTACCTGGGCCTGTGAATGGGCTCCTGGGGCTGCCGAAAAGCCATTCCAAACTACAGCTCACTTACCTGTTGACAGGAAAGGCGCATGTAGCAGTCAGGCTAAAGGTGAATGTTTATGTGGATCGGTGCAGAGTGGGAAACTATAGATAAGGTGGAGCGTCAGGTGGAAGCAGCGTTGGTTCAGAATCGGCAGGCATTTTCACTGTCTGGTGACGTCGGGTAAGAATGCAGGAGTCAAAAGACGCTTAGTGGCCTTTAGCACCCTACGCCGGATATTGGTGTAGAAGGCAGATAACACCCAAATGCGAATTTCAGCAGTGGGCACCACTCGGGTGACAGACAATTACAGGTTTTTTGATTGCAGTGGTTTTCCCTGAGAGCACTGTGGACGTTAAAATACTACATTTGCCATGAACCCAAGCCAGCAAGCATGGAGAGCAGGAAATTAAGAGTGTTTCAAAAGGCTTTGTGTTATATGAGGGTGTTCTCTCACCCGGGATTTGAACTCTGGACTCCGCAGCTATGGTGCAGGCACCTTACCTATCGCGCCACAGAGCATGCGCAGGGCATTTTGGCTCTGGATGACTATTACAACCAAATGTCCCTTTGGTTAATGAAGCTTAAGGAAAAGGGCAGCTTGGGCATCACCACTAAGGCCCCACCCGGGAATTGAACTCTGGACTCTGCGTCCATGGTGCAGGCACCTTACCTATCGCGCCACAGAGTCTGTGCGGGGCTGCCCCGGCTCCGGCTGGCTATTAAAACCAAATGTCCCTTTGATTTATGGAGCTTAAAGAAAAAGGCAGCTTGTGCATATCTTCTAAGGTCCCAACCGGGATTTGAACTCTGGTCTCTGCGGCCATGGTGCAGACACCTTACCGATCGCGCCACAGAGTATGTGCAGGATCGCCTGCCTCCGGATGATTATTACAAGGAAAGGTCCCTTCGATTAATGGAGCTTAATGGAAAAAGCAGCTTGTGCATATAATCTAAGGTCCCACCCGGGATTTGAACTCTGGACTCTGCGGCCATGGTGCAGGCACCTTACCTGTCGCGCCACAGAATCTGCGCAGGGTTGTCCTGCTCCAGATGACTATTTTAAACAAATGTCCCTTTGTGCATTTAAATTGACAAGAGGCACCGGTAGGCATTCTTCTGTCTGACCGAGTCAATACTACCCTAGAAACCTTAGCAAAGGAGGCCTACCGTATGGCCAAGCGGTTAAGGCGCATGTCTGGAGTGCCGATGGTCGTGAGTTCGAATCCCGCCTGCGACAGAAACTCGTCATCACTGGAATGGCTCGTTGGGTTCAGGAAGTAAGTCAGATGGCGTGTTGATCGGTGGAAGTTACTTTGTGGAAGAAACCACTCCGGATGGGTCAGTGCAAGCCGCCGCCGCCTGTGAAGATAGTGCCGCATGGATCAAAGGTAATTGGTAAAGGGATGAGCTGTCGCAGAGGCCCAAGTGGGAGCTGCCGCCATGGACCTGGGGGGGGGGCCCACGAGCGCCTGTGATGGAATGCAGGGGGTCTTGCTGAAAAAAATGGTGGGTGGTAGCTGGTCTTGCTGAATGAAACTGTATGGTTGGCCTGTTATACAAGCAGATGATACAGGGCTGATTAATCAATTCTGACGCTAGTTGCGCTGGTTTCTGTGCTGCCATGTAGTAATTATCCATATTAATGACTAATCAGCCTTATACTGTGACATTTATATTCTATGTGTACGGTATATTTTGAGTCGGTCCCTACGCTCAGTAGCTGAAAGCAGCACAGAGCATGTGCAGTGACTCAGCTTAAAAGAAGATGGGGAGCTACTGAGGTATCTTTGGAGACGCAGATCTTTACTACCTTAGGGCTGTGGTTGCCTTGCGCTGGTACAGAAGCCCAAAACATAACGTACAACATTTCTAGCTTACTTCTTTCATTTAACTTTCCTTGTCCTTTAACCCACCCGGGTGTCTGCTTTGGGTGGGTTTCCCATCTGGCCTCCTACCCAGACCCGGACTGGCAATCTGTGAGTTCGGGCAAATGCCCCATGGGCCGCAATTTTTGAATTGTAAATGGGTACCTGGGCCTGTGAATGGGCTCCTGGGTAGGCCGAAGAGCCATTCCAAACTACAGCTCACTTACCTGTTGACAGGAAAGGCGCATGTAGCAGTCAGGCTAAAGGTGAATGTTTATGTGGATCGGTGCAGAGTGGGAAGCTATAGATAAGGTGGAGCGTCAGGTGGAAGCAGCGTTGGTTCAGAATCGGCAGGCATTTTCACTGTCTGGTGACGTCGGGTAAGAATGCAGGAGTCAAAAGACGCTTAGTGGCCTTTAGCGGCCTACGCCGGATATTGGTGTAGAAGGCAGATAACACCCAAATGCGAATTTCAGCAGTGGGCACCACTCGGGTGACAGACAATTACAGGTTTTTTGATTGTAGTGGTTTTCCCTGAGAGCACTGTGGACGTTAAAATACTACATTTGCCATGAACCCAAGCCAGCAAGCATGGAGAGCAGGAAATTAAGAGTGTTTCAAAAGGCTTTGTGATATATGAGGGTGTTCTCTCACCCGGGATATGAACTCTGGACTCCGCAGCTATGGTGCAGGCACCTTACCTATCGCGCCACAGAGCATGCGCAGGGCATTTTGGCTCTGGATGACTATTACAACCAAATGTCCCTTTGGTTAATGAAGCTTAAGGAAAAGGGCAGCTTGGGCATGACCTCTAAGGTCCCACCCGGGAATTGATCTCTGCGGCCATGGTGCAGGCACCTTACCTATCGCGCCACAGAGTCTGTGCGGGGCTGCCCGGCTCCGGCTGGCTATTAAAACCAAATGTCCCTTTGATTTATGGAGCTTAAAGAAAAAGGCAGCTTGTGCATATCTTCTAAGGTCCCACCCGGGATTTGAACTCTGGTCTCTGCGGCCATGGTGCAGACACCTTACCGATCGCGCCAAAGAGTATGTGCAGGATCGCCTGCCTCCGGATGATTATTACAAGGAAAGGTCCCTTCGATTAATGGAGCTTAATGAAAAAGGCAGCTTGTGCATATAATCTAAGGTCCCACCCGGGATTTGAACTCTGGATTCTGCGGCTATGGTGCAGGCACCTTACCTGTCGCGCCACAGAATCTGCGCAGGACTGTCTTACTCCAGATGACTATTTTAAACAAATGTCCCTTTGTGCATTTAAATTGACAAGAGGCACCGGTAGGCATTCTTCTGTGTGACCGAGTCAATACTCCCCGAGAAACCTTAGCAAAGGAGGCCTCCCGTATGGCCAAGCGGTTAAGGCGCATGTCTGGAGTGCCGATGGCCGTGAGTTCGAATCTCGTCTGCGACAGAAACTTGTCATCACTGGAATGGCTCGTTGGGTTCAGGAAGTAAGTCAGATGGCGTGTTGATCGGTGGAAGAAACCACTCCGGATGGGTCAGTGCAAGCCGCCGCCTGGGAAGATAGTGCCGCATGGATCAAAGGTAGTTGGTAAAGGGATGAGCTGTCGCAGAGGCCCAGGTGGGAGCTGCCGCCATGGACCTGGGGGGGCCCACGAGCGCCTGTGATGGAATGCAGGTGGTCTTGCTGAAAAAAATGGTGGGTGGCTGCTGGTCTTGCTGAATGAAACTGTATGGTTGGCCTGTTATACAAGCAGATGATACAGGGCTGATTAATCAATTCTGACGCTAGTTGCACTGGTTTCTGTGCTGCCATGTAGTATTTATCCATATTAATGACTAATCAGCCTTATACTGTGACATTTATATTCTATGTGTACTGTATATTTTGAGTCGGTCCCTACGCTCAGTAGCTGAAAGCAGCACAGAGCATGTGCAGTGACTCAGCTTAAAAGAAGGTGGGGAGCTACTGAGGTATCTTTGGAGACGCAGATCTTTACTACCTTAGGGCTGTGGTTGCCTTGCGCTGGTACAGAAGCCCAAAACATAACGTACAACATTTCTAGCTTACTTCTTTCATTTAACTTTCCTTGTCCTTTAACCCACCCGGGTGTCTGCTTTGGGTGGGTTTCCCATCTGACCTCCTACCCAGACCCGGACTGGCAATCTGTGAGTTCGGGCAAATGCCCCATGGGCCGCAATTTTTGAATTGTAAATGGGTACCTGGGCCTGTGAATGGGCTCCTGGGGCTGCTGAAAAGCCATTCCAAACTACAGCTCACTTACCTGTTGACAGGAAAGGCGCATGTAGCAGTCAGGCTAAAGGTGAATGTTTATGTGGATCGGTGCAGAGTGGGAAGCTATAGATAAGGTGGAGCGTCAGGTGGAAGCAGCGTTGGTTCAGAATCGGCAGGCATTTTCACTGTCTGGTGACGTCGGGTAAGAATGCAGGAGTCAAAACACGCCTCGTGGCCTTTAGCGGCCTTCGCCGGATATTGGTGTAGATGGCAGATAACACCCAAATGCGAATTTCAGCAGTGGGCACCACTCGGGTGACAGACAATTACAGGTTTTTTGATTGCAGTGGTTTTCCCTGAGAGCACTGTGGACGTTAAAATACTACATTTGCCATGAACCCAAGCCAGCAAGCATGGAGAGCAGGAAATTAAGAGTGTTTCAAAAGGCTTTGTGTTATATGAGGGTGTTTTCTCACCCGTGATTTGAACTCTGGACTCCGCAGCTATGGTGCAGGCACGTTACCTATCGCGCCACAGAGCATGCGCAGGGCATTTTGGCTCTGGATGACTATTACAACCAAATGTCCCTTTGGTTAATGAAGCTTAAGGAAAAGGGCAGCTTGGGCATCACCTCTAAGGTCCCACCCGGGAATTGAACTCTGCGGCCATGGTGCAGGCACCTTACCTATCGCGCCACAGAGTGTGTGCGGGGCTGCCCGACTCTGGCTGGCTATTAAAACCAAATGTCCCTTTGATTTATGGAGCTTAAAGAAAAAGGAAGCTTGTGCATATCTTCTAAGGTCCCACCCGGGATTTGAACTATGGTCTCTGCGGCCATGGTGCAGACACCTTACCGATCGTGCCACAGAGTATGTGCAGGATTGCCTGCCTCCGGATGATTATTACAAGGAAAGGTCCCTTCGTTTAATGGAGCTTAATGAAAAAGCAAACAAGGGAAAGTTGTGCTCACCACTATTTTTTAAAACCATTAGGCAATATATTCAAGCTGGCCAACTACGTCAAAGTCATCCCACTGGTGTCTAATAAAAGGGCAGCCAAGTATGGAGGTTTACTTTGAAAGCAGCTAGTAAGTTGCAGGTAAAACTTAGTCCCTTTGTAAAATGTATAATTAAGCAATTGAATTCTTAATGAATCAGATGAAAATTAAGCGTAGGACTGGCCAGATATGGGATGACTTTGACGTAGTTGGCCAGCTTGAATATATTGCAATATATGGACAAACAATCCCTGTGTTGTTTAAAGGGTAAGGCATTTTTTAGTAGTAGTATGCACAAAATGTCGCTGTCTTAAATATATTGATAATGGGTTGAGTGCAGAGGACCTCTTGTAGTTGACTATATGTATTTTGTGGTCACACCCTCATTGCACCCCCGCCTAATGGTTTTAAAAAATAGTGGTGAGCACAACTTTCCCTTGTTTGTTATAGTTATAAAGGAGCAGTGACCAGCTCCATGTTGTAGCTCCCACCCTTTCCAGCTATAGTCAGGTGATCCCACTGGTGTCTAATAAAAGGGCAGCCAAGTATGGAGGTTTACTTTGAAAGCAGCTAGTAAGTTGCAGGTAAAACTTAGTCCCTTTGTAAAATGTATAATTAAGCAATTGAATTCATAATGAATCAGATGAAAATTAAGCGTAGGACTGGCCAGATATGGGATGACTTTGACGTAGTTGGCCAGCTTGAATATATTGCAATATATGGACAAACAATCCCTGTGTTGTTTAAAGGGTAAGGCATTTTTTAGTAGCAGTATGCACAAAATGTCGCTGTCTTAAATATATTGATAATGGGTTGAGTGCAGAGGACCTCTTGTAGTTGACTTAATGAAAAAGGCAACTTGTGCATACAATCTAAGGTCCCACCCGGGACTTGAACTCTGGACTCTGCGACCATGGTGCAGGCACCTTACCTGTCGCGCCACAGAATCTGCGCAGGGCTGTCCTGCTCCAGATGACTATTTTAAACAAATGTCCCTTTGTGCATTTAAATTGACAAGAGGCACCGGTAGGCATTCTTCTGTCTGACCGAGTCAATACTCCCCGAGAAACCTTAGCAAAGGAGGCCTCCCGTATGGCCAAGCGGTTAAGGCGCATGTCTGGAGTGCTGATGGTCGTGAGTTTGAATCCCGCCTGCGACAGAAACTCGTCATCACTGGATTGGCTCGTTGGGTTCAGGAAGTAAGTCAGATGGCGTGTTGATCGGTGGAAGTTACTTAGTGGAAGAAACCACTCCGGATGGGTCAGTGCAAGCCGCCGCCGCCTGGGAAGATAGTGCCGCATGGATCAAAGGAAATTGGTAAAGGGATGAGCTGTCGCAGAGACCCAGGTGGGAGCTGCCGCCATGGACCTGGGGGGGCCCACGAGCGCCTGTGATGGAATGCAGGGGGTCTTGCTGAAAAAAATGGTGGGTGGCTGCTGGTCTTGCTGAATGAAACTGTATGGTTGGCCTGTTATACAATCAGATGATACAGGGCTGATTAATCAATTCTGACGTTAGTTGCGCTGGTTTCTGTGCTGCCATGTAGTAATTATCCATATTAATGACTAATCAGCCTTATACTGTGACATTTATATTCTATGTGTACTGTATATTTTGAGTCGGTCCCTACGCTCAGTAGCTGAAAGCAGCACAGAGCATGTGCAGTGACTCAGCTTAAAAGAAGATGGGGAGCTACTGAGGTATCTTTGGAGACACAGATCTTTACTACCTTAGGGCTGTGGTTGCCTTGCGCTGGTACAGAAGCCCAAAACATAACGTACAACATTTCTAGCTTACTTCTTTCATTTAACTTTCCTTGTCCTTTAACCCACCCGGGTGTCTGCTTTGGGTGGGTTTCCCATCTGGCCTCCTACCCAGACCCGGACTGGCAATCTGTGAGTTCGGGCAAATACCCCATGGGCCGCAATTTTTGAATTGTAAATGGGTACCTGGGCCTGTGAATGGGCTCCTGGGGCTGCCGAAAAGCCATTCCAAACTACAGCTCACTTACCTGTTGACAGGAAAGGCGCATGTAGCAGTCAGGCTAAAGGTGAATGTTTATGTGGATCAGTGCAGAGTGGGAAGCTATGTCCCTTTGGTTAATGAAGCTTAAGGAAAAGGGCAGCTTGGACATCACCTCTAAGGCCCCACCCAGGAATTGAACTCTGGACTCTGCGGCCATGGTGCAGGCACCTTACCTATCGCACCACAGAGTCTGTGCGGGGCTGCCCGGCTCCAGCTGGCTATTAAAACCAAATGTCCCTTTGATTTATGGAGCTTAAAGAAAAAGGCAGCTTGTGCATATCTTCTACGGTCCCACCCAGGATTTGAACTCTGGTCTCTGCGGCCATGGTGCAGACACCTTACCGATCGCGCCACAGAGTATGTGCAGGATTGCCTTCCTCCGGATGATTATTACAAGGAAAGGTCCCTTCGATTAATGGAGCTTAATGAAAAAGACAGCTTGTGCATATAATCTAAGGTCCCACCCGGGATATTAATTACTAATCAGCCTTATTCTGTGACACATATTCTATGTGTACTGTATATTTTGAGTCGGTCCCTACGCTCAGTAGCTGAAAGCAGCACAGAGCATGTGCAGAGAGTTCGGGCAAATGCCACATGGGCCGCAATTTTTGAATTGTAAATGGGTATCTGTGCCTGTAAATGGGCTCCTGGGCCTACCTTAAAGCCATTCCAAACTACAGCTCACTTACCTGTTGGCAGGAAAGGAGCATGTAGCAGTCAGGGCTAAAGGTGAATGTTTATGTGGATCGGTGCAGAGTGGGAAGCTATAGATGAGGTGGAGCGTCAGGTGGAAGCAGCGTTGGTTCAGAATCGGCAGGCATTTTCACTGTCTGGTGACGTCAGGTAAGAATGCAGGAGTCAAAACACGCTTAGTTGCCTTTAGTGGCCTATGCCGGATATTGGTGTAGAAGGCAGATAACACCCAAATGAGAATTTCAGCAGTGGGCACCACCCGGGTGACAGAAAATTACAGGTGTTTTCCCTGAAAGTACTGTGGACGTGAACCCAAGCCAGCAAGCATGGAGAGTAGGAAATTAAGAGTGTTTCATAAAGCTTTGTGTTATATGAGGGTGTTTTCTCTTCTGCTCCAGTTTTTACCTTAATTAACTGCTTAAGTTGTTTCAGCTCCATCACCCCCAAACCCCCCCCGCGACCTGGTATTTTTTGGCCTTTTCCTAGCATTAGCCTGCTGTTAACCTCTGTAATTGTTCATTGAGAAAGTGTTCTGTACAAAACGTGAAAAAATATTTGGAAAGCCGATTAACAAAGGCAGCTGTGGCGCTTTACTGAATCCAAAGTATCGGTTACTCATTAACATAGCCAAAAATAAATAAGTATCCGGTGGCAAATGCCCTGGCTTCCAACAGGCCGACCCCAAGCCGAGACTCAATCTTGGGCTCTTTTGGTGGGAGACATGCAATTGGACATGTGCTCTATAGAGAAGACAGATAAGAGCTATTTCGCCCTTGCAGGTTTTGCCTGAATTCAAAGTAGCCCTGCTACAAATGATAGCTTTTGCTCAACTTTTCATTCTTTAAATGTTTTTACATGTGACTTTATACGGCATAAGGACCAGATGTGACCTCCAGCACAACATTGCCTTTTATTCAGTCAGTTCTAACTTTTTACTTTTCTCCCAAAATTAGTTGTTGCAGTTTTTTTCTATACAATATTAGTTGTCTTATTTCCCACAATTGCTGAAGGACTGGTACATTTTATGGAGTTCATTTTGCTTGGATCCTATCCTTGAATTAGATTTAGCTATTTGCCCTGTTTTTATGTCCCTAATGGACTGCTTTTTCAATCTACACTCATGTGGTGGTTCACTCTCACTTTGTCCAGTTCTCTGTGCCCCCCATTTTCTCTCTTCTAGGCTCTGTTTCCTTTTTTTCTCAAAAGCTCCCTTTTTTTCCCTTTGGGTGCTTTAACTCTATTTTCTTTCTTTACAACCAACTAATCTTTCTGAAAATCCCCAAGTCCTTACATGTCACTCTAGTATGGCCCTTTCTGTTAGTTTGGGTGGTGTAGTCCACTCTGGGCACTTTTGAGACTGAGCTCAGTTTTGGTTCTGGATTAGACCCTTCTACCTTATCTTGTTTATTAATTTTTGCCATTTTTGAACCCAGTGCCTTGGCAACAATCCTCAATGCTATGCTATGCAATATCTAGTTAATCCTATATGCCTCACTTGGATCTTTGGCTATCCCCAAGGAACTACATTCACTATTTTGTTTCTTTGTATTATGCTATGAATAACCCAACATTAGCAGCTTGACTTTTCAACTTGCCACATACAGTTATCACTTGCTTGCATCTCATTTACTATCTTTTGTTAGGCTGTTTTTCTTTAGTTTTTTTTTTTACTCCCAATTTTGGTTTCTATGGTAGTTTATTGGATTCCTGTTTTGCACAGGGGGAGGGTTCTTAAGGGTTTGCACTGCTTACACTCTCGATACATTGTAATTTCTTTTGTTTATCCATTAAAATCAGTTACTCTAAATGAGCCTGTTGAGTGCATTGAGTGCATTTTTTTGCTATATATACAATATATATATATATATATATATATATATATATATATATATATATATATATACTGTTTATAAATGTGCATCTATGATATATGTAAATGCAGTATATACATATACATATGGGCTAAAAAAAATACAACTCTTGTATGTAAGAGACCTTTGTCAAATGCTCCCTCTGCTCTTTGCAGCACCCCTGGCCCCTCAGAGTTCCTTCCACACACATGTAGGTTCCTGCTCTGTACCCTGCTCATAGAGACCTTCCGGACATTCTCATTAGAATTAAATACCTTTCCACAGACCAGCCTACCTGTGAAAAGTTTTCTCTAATATGTGAGCTGGAGCAGTGGAACATCTGGCCTGTCCATTCTTTTCAAACTCTACAGCTTGCAGGACCCATCCACAAGATTCACTGGATAGAGAAAATAAATTCCCTGTTATATATAAAGTTGATTTCTTTTGGGGCTGAATAATAAGTATACATGCTAAACAGAAAATCAGTGACAGCCATTTGGCTGAAGTTGTTGTGGATATATTTCAGCTAAATGGCCCCAAGTTGAGTGTCCCTGTGGTGTAATGTAGACTGGTCATGAAAATAAATCTCCACACACAAACAAACACAAAGACAAGTAAATGCAGTGAAAGATTTGTGGGCACAACTAGGCGATTGTGAGCCATACATTGGGGGTTTCTATGGTAACCATGTCATATTCACACAGGTGATATACTGGAAGTAATTTATTAAAGGACACAGCATGCAAAGCTGATGCACCACTGAGTCCTTCTGTCTCCTGTTCTCAAATGACTAAACCTAACCTTGCAGGGATTTACTAGAGCCTTCTAAGAGAGGCTTTTAATGTCCTTTACATAGAGCCTGATAAATTCTGCATCTCCTGTGTCAGGAAGTAAACACAATTTTAGATGTACATTTGGGGAGGGTGTTTGCACAATTATTTTCAAATGACACAATAAATGCATTTATTACTTAAGATATACATACATACTTAAATGGCCTTTGTTAACACTCACCCTTCACCTTATAGTTAACTTGTAGTATGTTATAGAATGATCAATTCTAGGCAAATTTTTAAGTGGTCTTCATTATTTATTTTTTATCTTTTTTTAAATTATTTGCCCGTTTCTTCTTACTCTTTCCAATTTTCAAATGGGGGTTACTGACCAATCTAAAAAAACAAATGCTCTATAAGGCTACAAATGTATTGTCATTGCTACTTTTTATTACTCATCTTTCTATTCAGGCCCTCTCCTATTCATATTTCAGTCTCTTATTCAATTCAGTGCATGGTTGCTAGGGTCATTTGGAACCTAGCAGCCAGATGGTGCACTTTGCTTTGTCAATTTCCGCAGTATCCCTCTAGCCATATATCGGGAGAAACTAGCCCATTCGTGCCAGATTAATAGTTGGAGAAACACATGTACATTAGGCATCTCTATTGATGTTTTTGAGCAAAGTGCTAGTAACAGACTTTATAACACCACACTAATATTAGGAGAGCAAGAAATTTCATAAAGCAAAGCACGTCATTTTATTTCACCTTATTTACTTTATACATATGTGTGTATACGGAATAGTGTTACAAATATTACACATTTTTTTTATAAATAATATGCTTAATATAAAATTAAAAGTCATCAAGGCGTTCCATGGCCATATTAACTCATGAGGCCGAGTGCTTTTATACAATTCATCATACCTGAAGGTGACTTCTAATATTCTCATATTTTACAAGAGGGAGTACATAATTTATTATAATACACAAGTTTCTGTGACACACATGACATCACTAAGTGCTGATGTAGACATAGGCAGTGTCTCTCAGACTGTGAAGCTGGGCTCCATAAGAGGGCCCAACCTAGAAGGCAGTTAGGGTGATATGTGTAGACAATGCCTATTTCTTCTCCCATATAGTATATCTGAAAACCCAACTTTCTAACTATTTTGGAACTATACCTGAATTATAGATACAGCAATGTTTCTCATATGTGTGTAATCTTGTTGTTGGTTAAGAGGCACCCTCACCTTAACCTCCAAGTAAGCCTGACTTTTTATCTGCAAGGTCTGGTTGTGACATTGACAAGTGTGTGTATAAAAGTTTTATTCCAGAATGACATAATATCTCCTCATTATTGTTTAAGCAACACACATTTTACTTCATTCATTGGCATTGTTATTGCAATTGTTACAGTTTGGAGAAGGTTATAGCTAATATTGTTGCTAGCACAGTGTACAGAATAACAATGTAACTTATTTACTTCCTCACAGAACACGTTACAATATTTGTAGCAATCTTTATGGTAAAAAATGTTTTTTTTTCTTCAAAATGCATCAGTTAATAGTGCTGCTTCAGCACAATTCTGCACTGAAATCCCTCCTGCATATGGAAATTATGCTAATTAGGATTCGGATTCAGTTCAGCCAGGCAGAAGGATTCGGGCCAAATCCGAATCCTGCTAAAAAAGGCTGAATCCTGGCCGAATACCAAACCGAATCCTGGATTCTGTGCATCGCTATTTTTTATATTTAATTAAAGATGCACCGAATCCACTATTTTGGATTCAGCCAACCCCTGTATCCTTCGCAAAAGATTCGGACGAATCTTTGCATATGCAGATTAGGGGTGGGAAGGGGAAAACATTTTTACTTCCTCGTTTTGTGACAAAAAGTCACGTGTTTTCCTTCCCCACCCCTAATTTACATATGCAATTTGGTTCGGCCAGGCAGAAGGATTCGGTTGAATCCAAAGCCTGCAGAAAAAGGCAGAATCCCAAACTGAAAACTGGATTCGGTACATCCCTATTTTTTTTTAATTTCATTTGGAAATCTGACATGGGGCTAGACATGTTATCCGTTTCCTAGCTGCCCCAGTCATGTGACTTGTGCTCTGATAAACTTCAGTCACTCTTTACTGCTGTACTGCAAGTTGGAGTGATATCACCACTCCCTCCACCCCCCCCCCCCCCCAGCAGCCTAACAACAGAGCAATGGGAAGGTAACCAGATAGCAGCTCCCTAACACAAGATAACAGCTGACTGGTAGAACAGCACTCAATAGTAAAAAGCCAGGTCCCACTGCGTCACATTCAGTTACATTGAGTAGGAGAAACAATAGCCTGCCAGAAAGCAGTTCCATACTAAAGTGCCGGCTCTTTCTTTCTGAAAGGATATGACCAGGCAAAATGACCTGAGATGGCTGCCTACACACCAATATTACACACCAATATTACAACTAAAAAATACACTTGCTGGTTCAGGAATTACATTTAATATTGTAGAGTGAATTATTTGCAGTGTAAACAGTGTAAGTTAGAATAAAAACAACATCATAAAAATCATGAGTGAATCACTTTAAACTACTGGCATTTTTACATGAGAGCAACTTTTCTATAAGCTTACTTGTCCTTTAATAGAAAGAAAACCTGGGTGCAATGTGAGAAGTTTTCTAGAAGCGCATTATTGATACAAATATGGACTCTAAAGACTGTGCTAAATTTATCTCTGTGTTATCTTCCAGTACTTCCATACACTACAGTAGTGATAATAAAATTGAAATAAAATCCACCAGTGGCTCCCCCACAGGTAATACAATCCTGCCTATAATATGGTAAGTGCAATGACCTTTCTTCCACAAGTTTTTTATATCCTACCTACTGCAGAATGGTAGTCATTTCATTGTATACAACTGGCTATTGAAGCTAAGACAAAGTGATATGTTTTATATGAACTGCAATTATGTTTGTAATTGATTGCTGATTTTAATAATACAGCCATATTTTATGATTTTCATTTAGGTTAACATTTTATCTGTGAAAGCTTTAAGATTTGTTTTCTCATTAAACACGTAGAGTGTTTTGAATGTTAATTAATAAATAGTAAAATTAAACTGCAAGACACCCTGGTGTGTAAAAGCTCCCTGAAACAATCAGAGCTGATAAGATGAAATAAAGCTGCCCAACCTGCTTTTCTCCAGCTGCTGTTGAACTTTAACTCCCATAAACCCCTGACAGCCGTTGTGTTGTAATTTAACAACAGCTGGGAGAGGACAAGCTGAATGTCTCCAAGGTAACATACTTTGTATACAAAGTGATCACTAAAAAGGGGTTAATGCTGTCGAGTAAAACTAGCTTGGAGCGCTCATGCATTTTATATTCGATAAAATGTTAACTGTGGAAGACTGGTTTGGGAAATATCTCCATTTACAGAAACCAATAGCCATTACAAAAACATCAGGCCACCAAGCTATTTTTCATACAAATTGTCTCCCAAGAGACGACCCCTGTGTGTGAGATAGCATGACTTATAAGGCTGCTGCATGGACAGTTGCTTGGCTTTCTTCCCTGTAACTCTTTCTACAGTAAAAAAAGCACAACATGTTGACAAGAAAAAAAACCCAAATAACCCAATTACTCAGCAAGTCCTGTTGTTTTAGGCAGGGGCACATGGGCAGATTCGGGGAGATTTAGTCCCCTGGCAATTAATCGCCTCTTCTTCAGGGTGACTCTCTCCCTGAACTGCCTTCTGCCTGCTATAATAAGAAAACGCCATCACAATGACACCTCGATTTCAGAAGTCGCCCTAAGTGGCCTCACAAGGAAACTTCAAGTGACTTCGGAAACCGAAGCACCTTGAGTGCAGTGCCGCAGGCGATTTTTTGTTTTGGCAGGCGGAAGGCGATTCAGGGAGATTGTCACCCCGAAAAAGAGGCAATTAGTCGCCAGGGGACTAAATCTCCCCGAATCTGCCCATGTGCCCCTGTCCTTAGAATTACTTATATTAGTCAAACAATTAAGGTTCTATTAACAAGGACTACCAATGTTTGAATGGATTTTCTGTATCCACACTATTATTTTCCAGCAATCGGTCTGTGAAGATCATGATCCAAAAAACTTGATACAATTTGCCCCAGTTCTATATGTACATTGAACATGTTTATTCTACTTTTGCAGCTGTGACAAAATATGAAGATGTATTTGCTTAAACTGTATATATTGCTGTCCAGAGAGTTGTTGGACAAAGAGTAGATTGATCTATATATATATATATATATATATATATATATATATATATATATATATATATATATATATATATATATATATATATATATATATATATATATATATAACAGGCTAGATCCATTTGTGACATAAGCCTGATCAGGGTGACACAAGCAGGCAAGCATTATCTCACTCAGCATGTGATTATACAATAGCACTTACTGTTCTGATTAAGAATCTCTTTTGATTGTTTAAAGGAGTGGGCTGGGTTCTGGAAAGAAAGGAGGGGGTGGGTACCAACAGCAACAACATCCCTGATTGAAGATCTTGTAAGGGTACAAAACAGACTGGGATGTTAAGGCTGTTGTCCCTCCGGTTGCTGTTGGTACATTAGCTGGAGGGTTGCGGATTAGTCACGTCTGTATGAAATAATCCCAGTGCAGGTCATTGCCCGTAATTCAGAGCAGTTTTCTTTCAGCACCACGGACAGAGCAATACGTGTCTTCTGCAGCCGCTCTCCTCCTGTACAGACCCAGCCCGGCGCGGCAGTCAGCGAGGAGACGCACATTGTCGGCGAATAGGATCTGTGCCCCGGGCGCGCTGTCCTTTTAATGGATTTTATTGCCCTTCACAGCCCTTTCTCCTTACTGATTGATTACTGGCCCAAGGGTCTTATCGGCGGGGCGGGCGGCCATGTAGGAGGGCAGGACTGCTAATCCTGAATGTATCGCACGATGACCCGCGTCTGTCTTCACGTGTCCGCCCTCCCGCCCCCTAATGAGCTACGACTACAGCTCCCATCATACTCACATAGCACGCGAGTTCTGCGCCTGCGACAGCGACAGGGCGAGGGTGTCCTGCCTCTGTATGGCATGCTTATACTTCTCAATTAGATTAAATTAAATTGTAAAGGGCAAATGATCCAATGAGTCTGAAAAGATGAGTGTGAGTGTGTGAATTGGGATGGAACGAAGAGGGGGTTAGAAGGAAGCTATTTGCTGTGTGTGTACAGTATGAACAAGTGTGTGTGTGTGTGTGAGTGTGTGTGTGCAGTTTATGTGCCTAGTTGTGTACATGTACATGGGTGTGTGAATGTGTAATTATGTTCCATTACTGTACAGGTGTACGTCTGTTTAGGCATGTAATGTAACTGTGTGTGCTTATCTATCTATCTATCTAATCTATCTATCTATCTATCTATCTATCTATCTATCTATCATCATGTCAGAGTTCTCATGTGTCTGTATATGTCTGGGTGTGTGAGTTGGGTGCCACAAAACATAGGGTGAGTCATTATGTGTGGAAGTGTAAATCTGGGTGTGTTCGTGCCAAAGAGTGTATACAGTATGTGATTGTGTGCCTAGATGATTTAGTGTCTGCATATGACTGGGTGTCATAGAGTATATAGGGGAGTGTGTGCCTGTATCATTCTGTGTGCGTGCCTGTGTATGTGTAGTGTGTGAGTTGGGTGCCACAGAGTGTGTGTGTGACTGTTTGCCTGGGTCATTAAGTGGCTGAGTGTGTGCAGTTGAGTGCTAAAGAGTGTATTTATGAATGTGTGCCTGGGTGATTATGTTCCTGTGTATGACTGGGTGTGTGAGTGTGTGCCACAGAGTATGTGGGTGTGATGTGAGTATTGACGCCCAGTATGGGTTTGTGTGTCTGTAAGCACAGGTGACTGCATGTGTAGCCGAGACACCTTCTTTCCCGATGTTGCCAGTTGCTTGTCTGCAGGTCCGACCTTCCCGAGTTGGCAGCATCCCCAGTCCCATTCTCCACTGACCGATCCAGGCGCCGCCTTTCTAGCCAGCATTGTGTGAGCGACAGCCTGACAGACTAATGAGGAGGCGGCCGCTGTCTGCCTCCAGTTACATAGTCGCAGCCAGCCAGTCGGTGTCTCTGGGCGGGCCTGAGATCATCTCCCCCCTCCTGCACGGTTTATTGAGAGTTGTATGAAGAAATCCAGTTCAGAGGGAAGGAGGGAGGGGCTGGTGAGTGCGGCGCTCAGAGGAGAGCAGTACCGAGCGCATCTTCTGCTTCTATTCATCTGGAGATTTTATTGCAACTGTCAGCCCCGCAGCTGTGATAGCTCCATATCCTCCAACCCTAACCTCATATATCGCAACTTGCGGCACTTGGGCTCCGGTGGCTTATTAAATGTAACACATTGAAATGCTCCTGATCCGCGATGGGGAATGTAAGCGGCTGCTGGATGTGTCCGAGTGGATATGTCGCTGTATCCTCTCTGCACTGCTGGATCTGCCGGGAAACTGAGCGATTTGTGTCCCCTCGGAGTTGCTCATTCACCCTCCTAAGGAAACGTCTGGGCTTGGGATTGGCAAACTGCTAGTGATTGCTTTATGCCAGCAACTATTGGATGCTTTCCCGAATCCACAGACCCTATTCCAGCAGGGACCGAATGGAAAGTACAGCATAGAAGTTCTATCTGAAATGTGATTGCCTTTTTTTTATTCTCCTGTGTCTTCTCCCGTGATGTAAATGTTAGTGTGGGTGAGTACTATGAAGGCTCTGGCTGCATCTACCTGCCTAGATCACTCTGATGGAACTAATCGCATGCATCAGCCTCCCCACCGACGAATGCAGCTGCGACTAGTGCTTAGGAACTGGCCAGTCTGAGCAAACTCCCTGCTTGGGGTGCAACTCTACTTCAGCTATTAACCAATACAGTGTACGAGTATTAACTCTTTGGAGGGCCAATTTCTATTAGAGGAGCAATGGTTTCATTTGTATTCCGTTATTTCCTTGCTGAGCCGGCGGCTACGCTTTAACTGGAATCTGGATTGGAACCCAGTCGCTTGTAAGTTGTAAGACCTTTTCTTTTTAGCAGTTAAGTTCGTTCGTTATCAATCTAGGGGGAAAGCCTCCCTGGGATGTGGCCCTTCAGCTGTTGTTAAACTACAACTTGCAGCATTCGCGGACAACTGGGAGTTCTAGTTGAAGAACTGCTGAAGGGCCACACAGACCGATGTGTTAATACAACACACGCATTGTCTCCTCTGGGCCAACAGCGATTTTGCATGTTGTGTGGCTGCTGCAGTATCAGCACCGTCGATTCCCTAGCACACCATATCATAGCAATGGACTATGGAAGGTTCTGATAAGGAAAACGACTCATATAGGAGCAATGAAGCACAAATGGCATTTGGCAGCTGACAGTGCAGTTGTAAGGAATACTGGTAAGGGCTTGGGATTTTTATTGGCAGCGGTTACACAGATAAGATGCATGATGTGAATTATACATTGAGTCGCAGGCTGATCAGGCGCAGGAAGAGGGGAAATAAAACGTGTGGGAAGAACTGTACTGTAGCAGCTTCATAAAGGGAAGTGCGATTTTGTGCCATGGATGCTAATGCTCCAGTCATTGGCCGATTTAAATTGACAAGCGATGAAATACTCTAATGAGCGATTTGACATAGGCGTATAATATGTATATGATGTGCACCTCGTTTGTTTTCTCAAAAACTGAAACAAATCTGTTTATTTGTGATTGTGTTGACAGCTGCTGACTCCAATTAGAAATGAGATGTAAGACGTCCCCATGCACGCCTCCTCTTCTCAGTGACATTTAACTCCAGAAAAATCCGATCAAACCCATGACCATGAACCTAAGGGATTTTTACCTGTTGGCTGCTCTTATTGCCTGCTTAAGGCTGGATTCTGCCATCGCCCAAGAACTTATTTATACCATCAGAGAGGAACTGCCTGAAAACGTGCCCATAGGGAATATACCAAAGGATCTGAATATCTCCCACATCAATGCAGCCACTGGAAGCAGCACCAGCCTCGTCTACAGACTGGTCTCTAAAGCGGGGGACTCTCCACTGGTCAAGGTGTCCAGCACCACCGGAGAAATCTTCACCACCTCAACCAGGATAGACCGAGAGAAACTATGTGCCGGCTCCTCTTATCCGGACGAAAATGAGTGCTTTTTTGAACTCGAAGTAGTTATACTCCCCAATGACTTTTTCAGACTCATCAAGATAAAGATAATCGTCAAGGATACCAATGATAACGCGCCTATGTTCCCATCTACCGTCATCAATATATCCATACCCGAGAACACTCTCATTAACAGCCGCTTTCCCATCCCATCAGCAGTGGATCCCGACACAGGCTTCAACGGCGTCCAGCACTACGAGTTATTAAACGGCCAGAGTGTATTTGGCTTGGATATTGTGGAAACACCGGAGGGGGAGAAGTGGCCGCAGCTTATTGTCCAGCAGAACTTGGACAGGGAACAGAAAGATACTTATGTGATGAAAATCAAAGTGGAGGACGGTGGGACCCCTCAGAAATCCAGCACTGCCATCCTGCAGGTTACAGTGAGCGATGTCAATGACAACAAGCCAGTATTTAAGGAAAGTCAAGTGGAGGTCCACATCCCAGAAAATGCTCCCATTGGGACTTCAGTCGTTCAGCTGCACGCGACTGACGCCGACATAGGAAGCAATGCCGAAATCAAGTATATCTTTGGGGCCCAAGTGACTTCTCCTACCAAAAGACTTTTTGCTTTAAACAACACCACCGGGCTCATCACGGTGCAGAGGCCATTGGACCGGGAAGAGACTGCGGTGCACAAGTTAACTGTCCTAGCGACTGATGGCAGCTCCACCCCTGCCAGGGCAACACTTACAATCAATGTGACCGATGTGAACGATAACCCGCCTAACATTGATCTCAGGTATATCATAAGCCCCATCAATGGCACAGTCTACTTATCTGAGAAGGATCCCATCAACACAAAGATCGCCCTCATTACCGTTTCGGATAAAGACACCGACGTGAACAGCAAGGTGATCTGCTTCATCGAGAGAGAGGTCCCCTTTCATCTGAAAGCCGTCTATGACAACCAGTATTTGTTAGAAACTTCTTCCCTGTTGGACTACGAGGGCACCAAAGAATTCAGCTTTAAAATAGTGGCAGCTGACACAGGGAAGCCCAGCCTCAATCAGACGGCCCTAGTGAGAGTAGAGTTGGAGGATGAGAACGACAACCCCCCGATTTTTAACCAGCCTGTCATTGAACTGTCAGTTTCTGAAAACAATCGCCGCGGCCTCTACTTGACCACTGTTAGTGCATCTGACGAAGACAGCGGCAAGAACTCGGATATAGTTTATCAGCTCGGCCCCAACGCCTCCTTTTTCGATCTGGACCGAAAAACGGGCGTTCTGACTGCTTCTAGGGTGTTTGACAGGGAAGAGCAGGAGCGATTTATCTTCACTGTCACCGCCAGAGACAACGGCACTCCCCCACTTCAGAGCCAAGCCGCAGTCATTGTCACCGTCCTGGACGAGAACGACAACAGCCCCAAATTTACTCACAACCACTTTCAGTTTTTTGTCTCGGAGAACTTGCCCAAGTACAGCACCGTGGGGGTTATAACAGCCACTGACTCAGACGCAGGGGAAAACAAGGCGGTCACTCTCTCCATTCTCAATGACAATGAGAACTTTGTGCTGGATCCCTATTCCGGATTAATCAAATCCAACGTTTCCTTTGACAGAGAGCAGCAGAGCTCGTATACGTTTGATGTCAAAGCGGTGGATGGAGGTCAGCCTGCAAGATTCTCCACCGCCAAAGTCACCATTAATATAATGGACGCTAATGATAACAGCCCAGTAGTTATCTCTCCACCGTCCAACACATCCTTTAAGCTGGTGCCTCTGTCAGCCATACCAGGTTCTGTGGTCGCCGAGGTGTTTGCTGTGGATACTGACACTGGCATGAACGCTGAGCTGAAATACACCATTGTGAGTGGAAACAATAAAGGCTTGTTTAGGATTGACCCTGTAACCGGTAACATTACTCTAGAGGAAAAGCCAAGTGCAGCAGATGTGGGCCTTCACCGCCTGGTGGTCAACATCAGTGACTTGGGCTACCCCAAGCCCTTACATACTCTTGTCCTGGTCTTCTTATATGTCAATGAAACAGCTGGCAATGCCTCTTATATTTATGACTTGATAAGGAGGACTATGGAAACCCCACTAGACCGCAACATTGGAGACAGCAGCCAGCCTTACCAGAATGAGGATTATCTGACCATTATGATCGCCATTGTGGCAGGAGCTATGGTGGTGATAGTGGTGATCTTTGTCACCGTGCTGGTGAGATGTCGCCATGCC
Source organism: Xenopus petersii (assembly GCA_038501925.1). NCBI lineage: Eukaryota > Metazoa > Chordata > Amphibia > Anura > Pipidae > Xenopus > Xenopus petersii. Next base: position 60,594,666 of record CM076674.1, on the reverse strand, counting down.
TCCAGGTTTAAGGCAGCCCAGAGGAGCAAGCAAGGAGCAGAGTGGATGTCACCCAACCAGGAGAATAAGCAGAATAAGAAAAAGAAAAGGAAGAAAAGGAAATCTCCCAAGAGTTCCCTGTTGAACTTTGTGACTATTGAGGAGTCTAAACCAGATGACACTGTACATGAACCCATCAACGGGACAATTAGCCTTCCAGCTGAGCTGGAGGAACAAGGGATAGGACGTTTTGACTGGGGTACAGTTCCACCAACCACCTTCAAGCCCAACAGCCCTGACCTAGCAAAGCATTACAAATCTGCCTCTCCGCAGTCCACTTTTCACCTAAAAGCTGACACCCCAGTATCTGTGAAAAAGCACCATGTGATTCAGGAACTTCCTTTGGACAACACCTTTGTTGGGGGTTGTGACACCCTCTCCAAACGCTCTTCCACTAGTTCAGATCACTTCAGTGCCTCAGAGTGCAGTTCCCAGGGAGGCTTCAAGACTAAAGGTCCCTTACACACCAGACAGGTAAACGAGCACTTTTACTGGTCTATAAGTACTGCATACAAGTGCCCAATCAACCAGTATTGAAGTGCCACTATGTCTTCATTCCGTCTTCTTTGGCTTGCTCATGATATATAGAGGGAAAAAAAATCAACCCCTTTAAACTTTACACTGAGCTATGAGGACTCACAAGTCTGGTATACATATATGCATATATATGTGTATGCATATATACTTGTGTTTATTCTTGGCTGTATTGTACCATATTTGTGCATGTTAATTATCAAAGTCCAGCTGTAACCTTTTTTTTTTCTTCCTACAATAAAAAATGTTTCCCCAGGAATTTCTAATTTCACAATAAATGTCACCTATGATCCACTTGTGTTCCACTGTGCGGTCTTTAGACAATTTGTTTTTTTTTAAATGCTTTGTTTTTTTAATGGAAAATGTCACACAAAAAAGGGGTTTACTTTTTTTTACTCTAGCTGAAAAATATGTTGATGTATTTTATATATTTAGTAGCACTTATTGTATGAAAGGGCAAGACTGGGTGCAATTTATATTTGGGGGAAACTATTTCATCCAATGTATTTCACTTCAGTTGAATCCAATATAAATAAAGGTGAAGGCATGTAGGTAAACACGTGCGTGTAGTTAAGCAGATGCCCAATGTGTATTTTAAGTCTTATGCCTCTACTGTAAGTGAGATAACTGTCGTCTAAGCATAATCCAGTGTCAGATTACTTTCCACTAACAGTCAATGCCTGCTTTGCATATCTGGCATATATTCAAAAAAGCAAAAATCATTTATGGTGAAAATAATCACCATCTTTGTCTTTTAAGATTGTGTCAGATGTAGGCATTTGTGTAATATAGAAGCATCAGAGTGTGTATACAGGTCATTGATCTGAATGGCCCCCAGCTTTGAACTTGTCAGGAAAAAGTTTTCTTCAGTATTCTTTGGGGTTAATTGTGCTTAAATGAGAATATTTGCTGTGTTATGCTGATAAAACACACCTTTATGTTGAGTTAAAGAGATTGCTTCAAGTAGTGATAGGCAAATTAGGCAGAACCAAATCAGTCTATTGTAAATATATATTTTTTTCATCTCAGTAAAGCACAGGCAATCTGCCAAAGCTCATTTTAGCTGTGAAATTTGCCATCTAAAGAGGGATTAGTGATCAGGGAAACTCATATTTTAACAAAATCCAGTATTAGCTCTCAGTCCAATAATTCCCTACTAATAAAGATTTAAATGTAGAGCTGTCTAATTTATTTCACTGAGGCTTTTATGTTGCCTCTAAATTAGACTGTCAGAATAGCCTGTAGATGGCACTAGGGCACTATGTGGTTTATGGTGGCTTGGTGCCAAGCCTGCAGTATATTAGAGGTGGGGGAGGAAATGATCAGACTGGCACTACAACCCAAAAAAACCCTCTCTTTAATGACAGTGGAGCAACCAGAGCTTGAGTTTGAAAAGCAGTTCTGCATTTACTGACCAAGCTTTCTAGGTATGCTCGCCTAGAACCAATAATTAATGGTATTGCTGGCACTAAGCCCCATGTAGTTATGTATGTATATTTGAGTGGAAGATGGAAAAGGAAAAATCCCATATGCGGTTATTCCCAGCTGAGGGACTCCCTTGTGTGCACCACTCATTATACTCTGCAAGGGAACTTTTTAGTAGTGCCAGGGTATCTATCTATCTATCTATCTATCTATCTATCTATCTATCTATCTATCTATCTATTATCTATCTATCTATCTATCTATCTATCTATCTATCTATCTATCTATCTATCTATCTATCTATCTATCTATCTATCTATCTATCTATCTATCATCTATCTATCTAATCTATCCATCTATCTATCTATCTATCTATCTATCTATCTATCTATCTATCTATCTATCTATCTATCTATCTATCTATTATCTATCTATCTATCTATCTATCTATCTATCTATCTATCTATCTATCTATCTATCTATCATATATCTCTATCTACCGCTCATCTGTTTTCTAATTGTCTGTCTCTCTGTTTCCCTGTCTATTTATCTGTCTATTGCCTTTATTTGCTTATCTCTCATCTGTTTTCTATCTATTTCTATCTTTTTCTCATTGTTTATATATTTTATCAAACCTATAAAGGAAGCTATAACAATTCTCAAAGACCATTTGATATGGGTAACCTAAACTTGATTATCTGCACATCCCTTTGCTTTCCATTACAAAGGAATAATAATTAAGGAAATAATGTGCTTCAACCCACTTGAGGATTTGAAAAATGTCAGTCTTTATGTGAAAGGATGAGAAGATATCTGTAGATAATCACAACCGTTATTTATTTTCAAAGTATAATTTTTTTTTTAAAAGTCTTCATGGCATTAGCATATCAGACTATATTGACAGTCAATTTATTGTAGCTAGAGGCTTTACACTAAGCTGTTTATTACCATTACCTAACACAGCTGACAGCAATTGGGGAATTAATTTTCTTGCCCCTGGTGTGTTTTCTTGGGTATAAACAACAGATGCCAGATGTTAAAAAAAACTAACCTATTTTACATGTGCCATCTACTGAATTATTTATTGTATGTATTAGGGTTTTTTCAAGCTTTTCGATCTAGTTGGGTCATAAACAACAAGGAAGGATTAGGTGTTTTGGAAATGGTGCCGCACATCCTCATTTCTAGTGTCAACAAATATCTATGCCTAGCCTGCATTACGCTTGTTTGCTTTTATATATGTCTCCAGTGTTATTAGCAATGGTGGTAGATTACTGTAGAAAACAGAAAGTTGTATTGGTTGTGTGTGTAACTTGGATTACACTGTATAATGTGCTTCTGAAAGTCTAAAACAGGACTGTATTTTGCAAACATAATGGCAACCACAAAGTCTGTGTTTTGCGAAATTGCTGCAAAATATACAAATAGAATCTTGATCTCATTTTTTGTTGCCAAATATATAAAGACTTGTGTTTGCACTTAACTGCTAGGGGAAAAAAACACATTTCATCAGGATGTCTTAGTTTCCATGCCATTTTCTTTCCTAATTCTGCAGTTGTTCTGTGGGAAAGCACAAAACTTGGCAGGAAGGGAAATATTGAGTGTTTACAGGTACTGTTTTAGAAGCAGGAGTGTTGTGTGGATCGCTGTGACCCCCATATGCTTCTATATATGAATAGATATTGCTGCAAATGAAATGGTGCTTTTTTATACCCCCCACCCAACTTATAAAAAAGTTCTGCAGCTGAAATGCCAGACTTTATTTTGTGTCCCAGATTATATGTGTCTGCTGTTTTGCTGGTCAGAGATCCTTGGGATTTTTCATTTATGAGTGAAAGGATTTAAAATGACCTTCTTGCAACCCTTTTCAAGTATAAAGCTGGAAGAACCTTGTGCTGTTCTGTTGTCATCAGTTTTAAATATCCAGTCCGCATACAGCTTTCTGCCATAGCTGTGTTATGTTTATATGTTCTGCTTTGTATGAAAGAGCTTTTGTTCTGCCACTGATTCGTTGCACCTGCTTACCATCCTTCTTATAACTCTTGGCAAACAGTAGGATTCATACAAAGCATGGTGTGCTAGAATACAGCATAATTTGTTATTTTAGTGAAAGCCACCGCAACCTAGTAACTGTTGTTCAAAGTTGCAAGTGGCAACACATTTGTTTAGAAAAAAAATGCATTGTTACAAATGAATCATTTCCTTGATCACTCTTCTGCAACAGCTCTTGCTGGGAAAGAAACAAGAAACACAGGGAAATAAATGATAGTTTACTTAGAGTTGGTACAGGATTAACCATCCTTCCGCTGGTACACTTAAATAATAACATCTTCACAGGGTTCACACAAGTCCTTCAATAGGATGTATAACTTGTAAGGGGTGTGAAAATTCACATGCACAATGCAAGACATTGCTGAGAGTTGAAGGAAATTAGCATAAGTCCCGTCAGCATGTCTGGCATTTTTCAGAAGGTATTGTTTATTCTTAATTTAGAAGACAAGTTGTATGTCATTGTCAGTTATTATTAATTACTTGTGTGTGCTGCAAAGTGTCCATGAGATCAGGGTTCTCCAACATCAAGGAAATCATCTTCTTAATTATCTAACCACACATTTATTTATTGTGACAAATGCTTTCAAAGATCTAGGCGATATCTGGAGTTGTTTTTTCTTTTTAAACCACAGTTGTGTCAATGCTATTGGAAGGAAAGCAATACAATAAAGGCAAAACAATATTTTACTTTCTTCAGACAAAAAAAAAAAAGAAGGAAAAAATAAATAAATGTATTATTTAACAATTTGCTAATTGAGTTTGGGAAAGGATATGACTGTAATATATACAGTCTGGTGTCCCAGGCCAATCAAGCAGATGCTGCTCTCAAACAGGCGACCAGTAAGTACTATCAGCTAATGAGCTGCTGTGGGTTACTACTAGATCCTGTGCAAAGTTGACTTTTACCTCCTGCTCTGACATAAGCACCAGTTTATATTGGAAATGTTTTTGTTTATGATGAAATTTCCCATGTCAATTTTTCACTTTTATAGTGTGTACGTACATACGCATTGCCATGGTGCAAGTAATTTGCTCATACAGAATAAACATTCTGCACTCCTTATTTGTAGATTCAGTGTTTTATGTTACTGAATTGCTGGATCTATAATCTTTTATTTTATTCTTTCCCCCCATAAGTGCTGTTCGGTGTAGAACCCTGTTTCTATTCACATGATATACCATGTTGTCTATACAGGTTCTTATTAAAGGTCACTGGAGACCAATATTTTTTATCTAGGAATAAATCTTTTTGCAATGACTTTTAAGAATACCTGAAAGTCTGAAACCTTGTCTTTGAGTGCATATTTACCAGCACCCAGGCCATTTTTTTAAATGGCACCCCGTGTTCCAGTATCCACACACATTTGTATATATCGCATTTGTATTCCAGTCAGTGTAATTGAGAAGAGAGCTATTTTGTGTAATTAAACAGAAATATGTCAGTGGGCATGTATAAAAGTCAGCCCTTGTTAAAGTGATTAAAATGTTTTTTTTTTTTTTTTATAGCAGTCCCTGTGGATCAAGTAAAGTCAAATTCATGGTCGTAGAGGAGCTCTAGACATTCTGCTTGATCCCTATCTCTAGAGAAGAATATTTAGGCCTTTGAACATTATGTGGGAGGCTATTAACCTCTTTGTTGCTAGAGGGAATTTGTTATTTTGCACATACTATACTATACTTTACAAGGCATAATTGAAACATACAGTACAGTTAAAAAAGCAATAGGTATAGTTGTATAAATGGAGAGTAGTAAGCAACTACTGTGTTAATCATTGGGTTTAAAAGAAACATATTTGTAAATGTTAATGCATAGTTGCATTTTATGTTGCAAACTTTAAAACATAGGAATAAAGCAAATAGTTATTGTGACATGTGCAACAGTTTGGACATCCTAGTAAGTCAGTATTGAGTAACATCCCATTTGGCATAGATCACAGCTTATAAGCACCTTTTGTATCCAGCTAAGAGTCTTACCTTCAATTCTTGTTCTAGGAATTTTTGCCCACTCTTCCTTGCCAATTAATTCTTACTCCAGTAATATTAAGGCCATGGGACTGTGAGGGCCATTCCAAAACTTCCACTCTTGCTTTTTTTAAGTAATTCATGGCTTTTGAGGTATGTTTATTATAATTGTCTTGTTGCAGGAGTCATTCCCTATTCAGCATTAGCTTTATTGGCATGCAGAATTTGCTATTTAGTGGGATCCATTGTACTCTCTACATGTACAATCTTCTGCTACTGGCTGCCGCAAATGCTGCTCCTTTTTTCCTCCAAACAAACCTTTTTTTTTGCAAAACTCTGCAAAAATTTGTGAAACTCTGAAAAATTAGCAAAACGTATTGAAGTCAAAGGGCGTCAAAATTATTTTAACGCAACAATTTTTACACGAGTGTCAATTTTTACATGCATGACTTTTTTGTCCAAATGCATTGACGTCAATGGGCATCAGATAGTTTTGATGCACAACAATTTTTATTCGCTCAACAAGTTTTACATGTGCAACTTTTTAGTCAGAATGCATTTAAGTCAATGGGAGTCAAAATTATTTTGACGTCCGACAATTTTTACATGAGCGGCTTTCTTGTCTTTGCCGAATTTTTGCAATAGTTTTGTGAAACAATTTGCATGTGGCGAAATGTGGAAATTCGCTGCAAATCCATGCCTGCTGAATAAATGCAGTCACTAATAGCAACAGTTCTGTCATAAACTTTTCTTGGTCTTTCTGATCTTGCATTGACTTCCAGAGGAACAGCAGTAATTGCAAGCTAGAAGAGTTTTTAATCTTTTAATAGCCTTCCCTTAGTTTGTCAGCATTAGGAAGCTTCATTTTCAGATCCTCGTGCTTAGAGGAGCCCATGATATTGAGGAACAGCCCAAAGTTTAGTGTATCAGAGGTAAAGCTCTGCAATTTTCAACACACAGATAATTGCAGGTAAAGTTGTTGTACCCTGTTAGCCAGTAAAAATGTTACAGGGCAACCCTTTCTAAATAAAAAATAACAAATTGGTAAAAACTTTATTGGCTAACTAAGATAATCATCGCAACATTTCAGAACATTTTAGTTCCTTTTTTGTAATCAGCTTGAAAAAGGAACTAAAATGTTTTGAAAGCTTGCTATGATTACTTAGCCAATAAAGGTATCAACTTTATACCACTTTGCTATTTTTTATTTCAAAATGTTTGCCCTGTAACAACACACAGATGACTATTCCTAATGGTAATTAAATTCGAATTAGGTAATTTGGGTCAAGGATCTTGCACACTGATTCCTTCGGTAGTTGCATTCCTACTTTTCTATAACAACAATAAGTAAGTAACTTCTGGTTACCCCACTAGGTAAAGGATTTGCCTGGTTGATGTGTGGAGACAGAAGCAAGTTTGGTGTTTGGATTTAAGAAATGAGTGCAGACATATTAAAGAAACTGCATCTCTTCAAATTATACACCTAAGGCTCCTCCTTCCTCTTCCTACCTATAATTCTAGTATTAGCGAAACTACCATTTTGTTGAGTGACTATAGAACTATATTATGTCTCCCCCATGTTTTCAAACAAAACTTAAAAAAACCCACAGGTTTGTAAAAGCATTCTAAAGCTTTAAAGTCCCAACATTTTCATGAATTTATAAACATACAGTTATTGTACACATAATTAAGGTCATCACCCTAAATACTGCTCCATATTCCATAATAACTGCTTGCCACTGCCTTGTCCTTCTATTTATCCTCACTTACAAGCTAGTTTTAAAATCCAGGAATTGTCTTGTACAAACAGGTCTTCATAGGCCCCTATTATGAATTTGGATAGCCAAGTCTAGCCACAATTTTCTTATTTAGAAACTGCCCCAAACAAACATTTCTTTATTTGTCCAACCTGCTTTAGTCTCTGCTCTGCCTTGACTCAATGCTTTTGTAAACCTTTGCTCTGCCTGTTGCCCATTTCCCTATTAATCTATAACGTGAAGTCCCCAACTACAATTAAACCCAACAATTAGCTTTTTTCATCATAGAAGTTCTTCTTCTACACTGCTGGAATATAAATGGCTTTGTATATGTTCTGGTAGGATATATCCATTAGAACTATTGGGCGTCTGTGGATCTCAAGTTTGACTGCTTGGATAAATGTGGGTCAGCATTATACTGCTGGAACATAGATGCTTTGTAATTTACTACTGCGATTTTAGAGTTTGACATTTTAACTGTTGGGAAACAACATATAGGGATATTGGAAATCTCTACGCAACTGAGGAACAATGCCTTTTAGATTCCAGGTGGTCATTGTCTGCAAACTGTATGTTCCCCCATGTCTCTTGGGTTTCAACGGGTTAATCTGGCTTCTTACCCACACTCCAAAAACATACAGGTAGATTAATAAAACCGACCCCACAGTGTGTGTCTGTGATAAGGATCTTAGACTGCAATCTGCACTGGGGCACGGCTGATGTGAATGATGTATAATCTCTGTAAAGTGTTGTGTAAAAGTGCAATATAAATAATAGATCATAATAAAAAAAAACCTTGACTGTTTCAGGAGTTAGAGAGGTAACATAGCACAGAGTTCTTGCCAACAGTAGAGAAATAATGGAAAGGGTTTAACACTAGGATAGAATGCTTATATAATAAAAAAAGGTTAGACACATAGCCATATATTCATCATCGAATTATGGTCATAAAAAGGCTGTGCCGTTCATTTGATAAACAGATAAACATCATAGAAGAAATATGTAATTTCTGCTTCTTATTGCACTTTCTTGATCTCCTAGTCCCACCAATTTAGCCACATACCATTCAGCACTGAACAAGTTACCAGTTTAAATGGATTCAACTGCAAATAACATCATTTTGCCTGTAAATCAGCTTTAAAAATTGCACACTGGTTTGTGTATTGGGAATTACAGAGTGAATCATTCCAATTCCTCAGTGTCTGCTGCTTACATGTACATATGCAAATGTAAAGAGAAAGTGTGTTCAGTGCATGCTGGAATGTGTGCCTTCATACATTTTATAGTATGTTTTAAGGGAATTTTTTTTGAACGATAGAAATCCAGCTAAACATTTCCAAAAACAGCAGGACATCCCCACATTACAGTTGCGAGGATGTCTTAAGAAGTGTGATGTGCTTGACGGTAAGCTTCGCAGAAACGCTATTTATAAATATGTTATGCAATCAAGGTGTTTTGTGCTGTCCTTTGCTTTAGGGCTTCATACTGGAGTTTCAGTCGTATGTAAGATCAGTTTGGTAAAAATCTAATTCTGAATTCATGGTAAATCACCTTGATTTCAATTGCTATGTATAGCTAATAAATTACAGCAAGCTCTACGGGGATATATGATTTCAGTCATATATACACTAAGAATAACCATTATCTGCAAAAATAAGTGCACTTATTTTTTTGTTGCTTTCTTTTTGAAATTAGCAACAAAACGCCCACTGCTGGCATTTGCAGCAATCAGTGGGCATCAGCACAAAGGCCTCTGTATAAATGGAAATGCTGATTAATATTTTCATTTCAAATGTCCTTTTGTTTAAAATGTCTTGTTAGCTTGCAAATTCATCACAATTGAAGACTACATATAACACCGATTTTAACGTTGATTTCAGCTTGCTTCGAGAAGTTTTCACACCTTGTGGCAAGAGACATAAAAGAGTCACAGCAAAGTCAACAAATCCTTGAAAGTTGATTTTGTTTACACCATTCATTGCTGGTCTAATAGAAGCTTGCACATTCAATTACTACTGCAACTCCCAATCAGTTACAACCCAGCAAACAATGTATTCAATTTATATCTTCATTTTTGAAGGCATACAAGTGTATTAGTTGATTAGTCTCTTTACAATGGTAACATGCAGAACCAAATCCTCGCCGTGACATCATAGAAAGCAAGTGAAAGATATATTTATACCTAATACTCTATTTTATACTCTTATTTGATAAAGTGGAGTAGAAACAACTGGTGTCATTGCTTTCTTCTATATATATGCTTTTATAATACACAAGAGCCCTGAATATCTTGCAGATATCCTTATAAATAGTGCTTAATGATGTCATCAGTTATCATCAATGCTTAGTGATGTAATTTGTGTCACCTGCCTCACTGAAACTTGTGTATTACAATAATATATAATATATTCCATGTTGTAAAATATGAGGATATTAGAAGTCACCTCTGAGTTCCGTGACCTGTATAAAGCAAAGTGCTTTAAATGGTCATGGAACTCCTTGGAGACTTATAATATTCTCATATTTTACAATAAGGGGTACTTTATTCACTATATAATTTCCAACACCCAATATAAATAAGTTCATGTAGAGGGTCATGTGTTGCATTCCCAAGTAGACGTGTCCACGAGTCCTTGGTGCAGGAAGATAATAATAACAAGTGTTGCAGAGTTTACATAGATTTATCTCAACAAGATGTTTTTTTGTACAGGTATGAGATCCGTTATCCAGAAACCTGTTATTCAGAAAGCTCTGAATTACGGAAGGGGCATCTCCCATAGACTCCATTAAAATCAAATAATCCAGATTTTTAAAAATGATTTCCCTTTTCTCTGTAATAATAAACAGTACCTTGTTCTTGATCCAAACTAACATATAATTAATCGTTATTGGAAGAAACACCAGCCTATTGGGTTAATTTAATGTTTACAGGGTTTTCTAGTAGACTTAAGGTATGAAGATCCAAATTACAGAAAGATCTGAAAAAGATCCAGAAAAACCCAGGTCCTGTGCCCTCTGGATAACAGGTCCCATACCTGTACATGATGATCACCTGTAGTGATGGGCAAATTTATTCGGCAGGCGCAAATTCACGGCGAATTCCCGTGATTCGCCGCCAGCGAATAAATTTGCTAAACTGCCAGGAAAATTCACCGGCGTAAAAAAATGTACGCCAGCGTCAAAAATGGATGCCGGCGTCAAAAACTATGCGCCGGCACCATTTTGCGAATTTCGCTGGAAATTCACAAATTTTTCGGCGAATCGAAATGCCCAAAATTCACCCATCACTACTGTTCATATAACTGTTGATGGAGAAGGCATATTCAATCCTTAACTCTGCACTTCCCCTTTATCTAGCTACATAACGGAATATGAAAGCTATCTAAAAACTAATACACAGAATTTATCGAGAGAAAAATCATACTTTCTTTGTTAAAAGTGCTGAATTTCCAGTAAAAAAATCGATCTCTAAATGTTACCAGCATTTTGCTGCCTTTGGTAGTGGCACCTGAGGCCTCATTACATGGCCTGATTGCCTCATTACAGAAACAGCCTTGGATTTTTTTCTATGTCTCACCCACTGTAAGGAGACCCGTTATTGTATGTAGCTAAAATTATATTTAAGGCAACAGTTTTCCTTTGTGATGTCAAGTAAGAAGTACAAAGTTGCAAATAAATTTACTAGATCTAACATAGGATACTTCTTGCATTTTGCTGGCGCTGCACACCTCTAGGAAGGATGCTGCAAACACAGAGGTTTCCAGCAACCAAATATAATTACACTTGTGTGAGCCAAACCATATCATAACCTTGATCAGCTTTCCTAGTAATGGCAGGCCTGACAGGCATCCAAAGTATTGCTGGTATATCTGTAAGGTTATTAAAGCAATGAATGAGGTGAGTCATACAGCAAAACTTCCGACTGAGTCACATAACATGTAGATTCCTTCAGTTCATTGACTTCAATCCCACAGAAACATATATTCAGAGTAGCTAACGGTACGAGCTTATATGCAGCTCAATTAAATTGTTTAGGATACACAATATACAGTAGATATTAATAATTCTATATCTACCAACAACAAAATGTATGTCTTATTACAAACCACTTGCAAATAGTCTTACTAAAAGTAAAATTAACCACCGCTTTGTTGCGAGTTGCACAACATTACACTTCTACTGTGCAGTGCTGAGTACATAAGTAGTGATATATAAATAAAATTATACATACACACTAGTATGGGATCTATTTTCTGGAATGTCTGGGGTTTGCTTTATACGTATTTCCTGCAATTTGGAAATACCATTAAATAAATCCAATAGGTTTGTTTTGGCACCAATATGGACTCCTGCAGCTTAGTTATTGTTTTATTATTACAGTGATAAAAAAAACTAATTGCTGAAAATACGAGAATAATTTTCTTAAACTGTAAAAAAAAGCCTTCTCGTATTCTGGAGAACAGGTTTCTGGAAAATAGATTTCATGCTGTTTTACATTCCAGGGTGGCTTTAAGGCTGCAGGCTCTGTATACCTTCAATAGCTGTGTTGTGAGAAACTGAATCAACTTGGCAAAGAATTAGCTAATATATCCATATACATACACACACTTTTTTTTTAATACACTTATTTATATTTTTCACAAGAAATCTCTGTGTTGTTGGTTTTTCTTAGTATTTATATATGTGTATACGCAATGGACATGCAAATTGAGCACAGTAAAATGTGAATTTATTCAACAGAACAAGTTGGAGTGCGGTTCTTTCTGGAATTATATATATATATATATATCTTAAATTAGCTTTCACACATTATTAATGACAAATGCATATATAAATACACTTGCTAAAGTAAAGGGCAAGTGGCTAGCGTATATACACTGTATCACTATTACCTTCATGACCTATATTCTATGGCTCTGTTTTTTTTTTGTTTAAAGATTGAGATCAGCATTGCATAAATGATATCCCTTGGAATCACCAACTGCATCAGCAAGAAATCACATATCCCCATAATTCTACACCAGGCCTGAAATACTGATAAGAAATTGTAAGGATTGGAATACATGAACCAGAATGGATGTGTGACACAATCTGCGTGCTGTAAAATAAAGCACTTTATTCTTTTCCTCTACTTAGTTTTTGCTCATAATGTCCATGGGATTTGGTGTATATGGCTGATTAACCAGTGTTACATCGTTTAGTAAATATCCTGCTCCTTTTGACTTGCAGGTAAAGGAAGTTTTTGAAGCAAAGGGGGTAGGAACCGTTTGTCCCAATGATTTATAAACCTTCAGTAAATTTTATGTTTTGTCGTACATGTGAAGAAGAGTTAATGAATTCTAGGTATACCCAAAAATGAATTGATTGTTGCACAATGTAGAGCTCGCAGCACACACATGCAAGAAATTATGCAATTCTTAAAAGCATTAATGCTTATTATATTGGAATTCTGTGAAATTGTTCTGTGGGCACAACCACACCCTTTTGTGTTTATTTATGTGCTGTGCACACTGTAATGCTGTTAGTAAATGACTCCTTCAATTTTTATGAAGGAAGCAGAACTTTAGGAAGTTAGGAAGAAATCTTTGGCATTTCTGTTCTACTCAGCGATGCACAATATATTGGTCCCTAAAAATAAATATATTGGCCCCTAAAAATAAAGTTAATAATAATAATAATAATAATAATTATTATTATACTCTTTTCTTTTTTTGCAGTAAAATGACTTCATATGTACCTTCTGTAAAATGCTCTTAAATTTCCTTTTTCTTTAGATCAGAACAGGGTATAAATCTGAAGTCATATCTGAAACATACCAGCACAGAAGCAAGCGGTTGTCTTTCAGTTAAGTGGAGACTGTCACAACAATACAAAATCCACTAAACTGCAGTGAATGCTTTACATTTCTCTTTCACAAATAGTTTTTTTTAATAGTTTTTGATACGCATATGGATTGTTGGCATGTTTCCTCAGACTAACATGTTTTTGCTACTGCAACTGGTTGCTGTAGGTATGCAGTGCATTACAGAGTGCTGTTTTATGCTGGAATCAACCAATTAGATCAGGGGAAAACAGTCAGTGCCTCACAGCATAAGTGTGTTGCTTCCAGTTTGAAAGAAATGTTAGGTTGAGGAAATCACAATACAATCATTAATATAACACATCCATTATAGTAGTGATTTTTCCTCTGCAGAGTGGAGAGAGCTGCATCCACACCCTGTATTCGTGGGGGTAGCACAAAGTCACCCCCTCCTGTGCCCACCCATCTTCTGTTTCAATGCTCAGCTGCCATTGGCTCACAGGCAACATGTTGCTCACCATCCCCTTGGATGTTGCTCTCAATGGCCTCAAAGCAGTGTTTTTCTTACATTCCTGTCTTGCAGGCAAGTTTTGGTTACATAAAAACCAGATTTACTGCCAAAAAAACCTTCCTGTAGGCTGCCACATAGGGGTTACCAATAGTCAATCATATCTCTTATTTGGCACTCCCAGGAACTTTTTGAATGTTTGTGTTGCTCCCCATCTCTTTTTACATTTGATTGTGGCTCATGGGTGAAAAAGGTTGGGAACCCCTGCTCTAAATTGTATCAGTTACAGTAGGCCCTATGGCAGGTGGTACAGACCCAAATGCCGCTGTATTATAGGCCAATCTAATACCAGACGCAGAGCACAGTCAGAGCCCAGACACACTTGGGCTTATTTATAAGCACTGGGCAAATCTGCTCCTGGGACAGTGAAAGCAAACTTCTGATTGGTTGCTATGGGTTACTGCCTAGGTGCAAATTTGCCCAGTGTTTATAAATGAACCCAACTCATTTTTCTCCCCTTAGTGCTCTGGCACTTGCCTCCAGGGTTAAAGTAAATGACCCAGTGTTTATTATTACATAACCCCATTTATGTTCTACGAAGGGAAGACAACTTTCTCCACATTCCTATCCTTTAGTCTCAACCATAGGTGCAACAATAAAGGTAATTTTAATATTAGTTAATGTAGCTTTACATACTAAAGATATTTGAAGACAAATACGTTCTTTAGATATTTTTCAGTCTTGCCCTGCTCCTGAGCATGTAACCAGCTATTTAATATCTGAAAGTTCAGAAATTATGCTTGGGCGCCTGTTACTTTTCTATTAAAAACAACATGTTCAGTGCCCATTGGTGTTCTCAGCACAAGAAACAATAATATTTCATCTTTTTTGCTCTCTTTTTTTATATTGGGTCACGCTGGCAATCCAGATTAAGGGTTTACAGCTTGAGACAAGCACTGGTGGTATTTCAGAAACATGCTTTGGCTTGTCAGCTTGTATTTATGTATCTATCCACAGAGGAAATATACAGAATCTAAAATTCTTTGGCAATATATTTTTTTGACGACAGTTATTCATAATGCTAAACAAGCAGATGTTAACTCTTTAAACGTATTTGCTTGTATAGATACATTTTCACCTGTTCTCATCTTTCTATTTGCATGTGAGTAGAGCTTCCATTTAGCTTCAGCAATGAGAAGTTGTTACATTCCACCATGAATGAAATTAGCAGTCATACTCTGGGGCTTATTCACAAAATTGCATATTTTCTGCATTTTAGCCGTATTTTTGCTGTGACACTGAATGCTTAAAATGATTCCATTGTTAGTATACTATGCTGAAATTTCACAGGCTTGAATATTTAGTGTAATTATATTAGTGAATTTTCTCCATACAATTTTAAAAGGGAAAATATGCTGATGAGTGAATACCATAAAGCAATGACATATGTGGGATATTAGCATGGAGTATATGATGTAGATAATGAAATACTCACAGTAACGTAACTAGAGGGGGGCGGGGCCTGGTGCAAAACGTGCAGCCGGGCCCCCGCCCCCCTCTGTACACAATTATCTTCCTATAAATCGGCGGGGAGCAAGCTGCTGTGGGGCCGAGGAGGTGCGGGCCCTGGCCCAATTGCACCCCCTGCTCCCCCGCTAGTTCCACCACATGAATCTGCTGTCTAATGGGGGTTTCCAGCCTGGACCTGACAAAACTTATTTTGGTAAACAACCAACTTGGCGCTCATTTTAAATTGATGCATTTTTGTACCTTTGCACTGGTGTAATTACACCTGGTGAAAAGACACAATTGCTCCAATGCGAAAACTTTATGTTACTACACCAAAATGTGTTGTACAGGTATGGCATCTGTTATCTGGAAATCCGTTATCTAGAAAGCTCGAAATTGCGGGAAGGCATCTCCCATAGACGCCACTATAATCAAATAATTACATTTTTAAAATATTTATTCCTTTTTCTTTACAATAATAAAACAGTTCCCAAAAAATACAAATAAATCCTGCAATTTAGAAGGCCTGTCGAAAGGGCCATGATTACTGGGGTATAGCCCCCAGTTCCAAGGGCACATACATCAAAAACAAAAAAAATATCCCAAAAACTAAAATATAAAGTTAAAAAAATACTTTTTATTTAACATTAGGTTAAAAGAATAGGCATAAAGACCAACTGGTATTCCACGGCATACCAGTTGGTCTATATGCCTATTCTTTTAACCTAATGTTAAATAAAAACTAGCTTTTTTTGGGATTTTTTTTTGTTTTTAATAATAAAACAGTTGCTTGTACTTGATCCTTACGAAGATATAATTCATCTTTATTGCAGTCAAAACAATTCTGTTTTGTTTATTTAATGTTAGTAGACTTAAGCTATGGAGATCCAAGTTATGGAAAGATCCAATATCTGTAAAACCCCAGGTCCCATACCTGTATTCATGTTTTAGTAAATTGTCAATGTCAAAATGTCAAATGCAAATTTTAGTTTTTGCCAAAAATGCAATGAAATATGACATTTTGAAGAATGACAATAATACCCATAGATGCTGCTCTTCCATTCCTGTTAATGGTATAATGAGTTTCCGTGATCATTGCAAGCAGTATCTCCCATTCATACATATAAATTTGAAGTGTCAGAGAATGAATGCCTGCGCCGACTTCAGAATTACCCATAGAAGACAATGGAAGTTAAAAATATATACTGTATATAAATAGGGTTTATATTCTCATTAATAAGTATACAGGTATGGGACATGTTATCCAGAATGCTCAGGACCTGGTGTATTCCGAATAACGGATCTTTAAGTAATTTGGATTTTCATACCTTGTACCATGTAAATATAAATGAAACCCAATAGGCTGGTTTTACTTACAATAAAGGATTAATTATATCTTAGTTTAGGTCAAGTACAAGGTACTGTTTTATTATTACAGAGAAACAGGAAATCATTTTAAAAAATGTGGATTATTTGGATAAAATGGAGTCTATGGGAGACAGCCTTTCCGTAATTCAGAGCATTCTGTATAATGGTTTTCCAGATAATGAATCCCACACCTGCATTTATATTTTAAACATGTTTATATTATACAAGTTGCACTTGTAATCCCTGGTTGTTCAGGTGAAGGGCCATACAAGGGTAGCACAGAGATTTTTACTTAAGTAGCCTAGGGCCTGTGCTGTGAGACAAATGAGATGAAAGAGTACTATTTTAAGCCTTTATTGTAACTACTTGTAACTATGAGCCCAGGTCAGTTCACTATAATAAACAGTATCCCTTGACAGTTGTTGTCTTTTGTAGGGACTACTGGGAGTTGTAGTTCAGACGTAGACCCACAGTTTTCAAATAGTTGCTTTGAAATCATTTTATGTATTCCCTTTAATATTGAAAGTGTTGCTTGTGTTCAGCTAAACCTTGCTCTTGCTAAAAATACTTTTCTATGTACTGAATAAAGCACCCTAGAACACTATGAATTGATCATCAAATACAAGTCACCTAAAAGCAATACTTAGCAAAAAAAAAAAAAAGTTACTTTAATCTGTGACATGTTTTTAAGCAGCTGTGTGAATGGCACAAAATGAATAACTCCTGAGCATTTACTGTAGATCAGAGGCAAATTGAAATCTCTCCCTAATGCAGCATTGCACAAGTCACAGGGTTTTTCTTTGTGTCCATCTGGTGGAAAGATTAGTTCACCTTTCACATGCAGCAGTTTAATCGGCGAGATGGCAGTATTAGATCCATAGGGTTTTCTAGCGGTGACAGTTTACTTATGGCGTTCATCCATCATGAATCCGGCCTAGGCATTTTTCACATTTCTATGAATTGGATGTGAAAATGCCTCTCTGCCCTTGTTTTGCCTAACTAGTGATGCTTGTCAGCAGCTCCCATGCAGCATCATGCTGAAAATGATTGAGGCAGAGAGCTTCTATATTAAGAACAGAATACTAAAGAAACACAGCACACACTCTTACTGCAGCGGTTGTTTGTCTCCTGTGCTTTATCTGTTTATTCCGAGAGAGGATTAGTGGTATCTTGTGATTTACATTTTTTTCGTTTATATTAGCAGCAGTCCTGTTCAACCCGTGGCCCTGCAGCCATTGTTACGTCCCAGTTCCCATCAGGCTCCCCTGCAGGTTTAGGTTACGTGAATAAAACAGGGATATAGCTAATAAAAAAAACAAGAGAAAGTGGCTCTTGTAGAATGTATTTACTTTTATATTCTTATATATTAAACATATTATTTACTTAATGTAGCAAACTCATGCATTAGTATGCTCTTGTTTACTGTGAGATTCAACAGGCAACCACACACAACACAAACTTCTTAACTTGACATCCAGAGGAAAAAAAACAACCCTAGTAGCATGTAAAATAAGAATTGCAGCTTGTTAGTTTGGTCTCATGCACAGTAGATTGGAATTTGTGCATTAATAACACAAACTGTTGCATTTGTGGCTATTGGGTAGGAAAGTTGACAGATGTGCCAATGCGCTATCTATCTATCTATCTATCTATCTATCTATCTATCTATCTATCTATCTATCTATCATCTATCTATCTATCTATCATCTATCTATCATCTATCTATTTATCTATCTATCTATCTATCTATCTATCTATCTATCTATCTATCTATCTATCTATCTATCTATCTATCTATCTATCTATCTATCTATCTATCTATCTATCTATCTATCTATCTATCTCTATTTAGCATCTATCTATCTACAGTATCTATCATCTATCAATCTATCTATCGATTAGTGATGGGCAAATTTATTCACCAAACACGAATTTGTGGCGAATTCCCGCGATTCGCTAAACCGTTGCGAAAATTCACCAGGGTCAAAAAAAATTGGATGCCGGCATCCATTTTTAGGCACATTTTTGGCGGTGAACGTCAAAACAGACGCTGGCATCAAAAATGAGATGCCGGTGCCATTTCAAAATTTTTTCTAAGTTTCAGGAATTTTGCAGGAAATTCGCAATTTTTTCGGCGAAACGGCCCAAATTCGCCTATCACTACTATCTATCCTCTCTCTATCATCTATCTATCTATCTATCTATCTATCTATCTATCTATCTATCTATCTATCTATCTATCTATCTATCTATCTATCTATCTATCTGGCATGTTAAAGAATCTTACCAAACTGGTATATATATTTAAGTTGGTATTGCCCTTTTACATCTCTTCCCTTGAACCACCATTTTGTGATGGTCTGTGTGCTGCCTCAGAGATCACCTGACCAGAAATACTGCAGATCCAGAGTCGGACTGGCCCGGCGGAAAACCGGGAAAAAACCCAGTGGGCCCCGACCCTCATGGGCCCCCACCGGACAAGACCCCTTGTTCCAACATAGGAATGGCAACATGCAGTCATGGGTGGCACCTCACAGTAGGGGGGGCCAGAGGGGGCCCTGGACAGCTTTCCCGATGGGCCCCGCGCCCCCCAGTCTGACCCTGTGCAGCTCTGACTGTAACAGGAAAAAGTGTGGAAGCAAAAGACAGAACTTTGTTGTCCATTAATTGGCTCAGGTGACCTAATGTATGGTTTGTTTGTGTGCACTGTGAATTGTACGATGCCAGGGGCAGCCTTTATTTCTCAATATGGATTACCCAGCGGCCCACTGCTAAAAAATTTAATTATTATGAAAATGGTTTATTTACATCATGCAGAGTTTTACATGTGAACTGTTTTAAGCAATATATTCATAGAGACTGACATTATTAAGGGCAGGGTTTAGTTTTCATTTAAGGACTGAGTTTATCACAGAGCTTGGAGAACAAAGGGGGGCAATTAAAAATAAACACAGACTTTCATTTTTAAAAATGCTGACATCAGTTTTATGACTTATAGCAATGTGTATTAATCACCTAAACCCAGGAGAAAGTGCAAAAAAATACATTTGAGTTTACACTTGCTGCTGGTGTGAGAAGAGAAGATGTATATGGAGATTCTCAATTATAGAAAAGAGGATATTAAGTTACATTCTCCCTTTTATTTAAGGCTACTAAATATGAGTGAAGATCTGACGTCTGGTTCCACCGAATATCCCCCTCACCCCTGTCCTAGTGCTGGAGGTAAATACAGGAGGGCGGCAACTAGTCTGCTGTATCAGGTGGCAGCAGGCCCAGAAGTACCCCTTAGAGGGAACAACAGATGTCTTTCAGACTCCATAAACCACCCTTGTTGATTGGGGGGGGGGGGTGGAATTGTTAGAAACATCACAATACTGGTTTGCGCATACTGTCGTTTTCAGGGAAACATTTCCTGCACATTACAATGGTTTAGGATTAAACATTTATGCAAATAGAGATTATTTTTCATTTAGACTTTAATGTGGGATTATATTATATCCTTCAACAAATATTGTCTGATTTTATTGTTGCGTTATTTGGGATTTCCTATTTTCAACTACAGAACCTTTGCTATTTGCCGGCTTCATTGAAAAAAAAAAAAGGCAACAAACTAGTCAAATGTTCATGTTATTGTGCACATACAGAGGAAAGGAATAAATCAGTAGGAGCAATTCAATT
This sequence comes from Xenopus petersii, assembly GCA_038501925.1. NCBI lineage: Eukaryota > Metazoa > Chordata > Amphibia > Anura > Pipidae > Xenopus > Xenopus petersii. The sequence goes on along the minus strand of CM076674.1, from coordinate 60,574,034 downwards.
TACTAAAACTATACTGAATATAATCTTAAATGACACTCATGTCTCATGATACACTGTGTAATCCCTTTTGTGCTTGAGGGGCTGGCAAAGCTTTTCTGTTGAAGGCCATTTACACCCCTCTGGCTGTTCAAGGATTAATAAAGTATACAGTTCATAGTCAACAGGCGGAGGCAGTGGATTAATAAAACCCTGTTCTTTATATATGAATGGCAAGGTCGCAGGTATTATTCAGGTATTCTATACGTTTAACTTGATACAGTGGTAAAAGTATTTTAAAGGCAGCTACAAATAGAGAAGCTAGAAACATAATATATTGAAAATGCTCCATGTGAAATAGGGATGTCTGGTTATAATGTCTCGATGTCAAATGAGTGGTAGAGGCAAAGGTGACATATCTATAAGATGTTTTGCGATATCACCATTTGATACGGTGCATTGGTCCTTTGGTAAATGTGTATATATTGTTCAGAGACTCTTTAGATCATATGGTCAGCATTGCTGGGAGTGAATTTTTAGTGATTGTTTTTGACAGCGTAGCAGTTTGCACTGAGAAAGCCGTAAGCTTTTTGTTTCCTACAATGCTAAGCTGGAGATCCAGCAAAGGAACAACTGCCTTTAAAGGGAAAATATGCTGATCAAAGAGACAGAGCTCAAATCAAACTGTTGGAAGGTGAATCCAGCCTGTGCACATAAACAAACGCAATGTGCTGCCAATGGGATTTACACCCTGCCCAACCGATATCTAAACAAGCCTGAACAGATATCATGGTGAAAATGTTGAAATGTTAAATGATGTAGATTCCACTACAAACTTGAGCCTGTGAATATGGACCACACTAGGCATGAAAAACATTAAGCTAGAGTAATACGGTATTCTCTGTATTTGAGGGCTCCAGTTTCTGCATATTGTATTTATTCTGCACATGCTGCTAACCTGCTTAGAAATAGCCAATAGAAGTCATTGCATAATATAGCTGACCAAGCTTTTAAGTATTTTATCATATTTTAGACATGACCACTATTTGAGGGATTTCTGGAAACAGCGTAACTCTACTGAGCACATAAAGAATGACAGTTTGAGGACTAAAGTTCTGAAGGATAACCTTGCTAATAATCAAACATGGTCATTTGTATGCAGTATTGGTTGTTGATTTTAGCATACATAACACTCCCATACGGAACACATTCATGGTAAAATAATGACAGGCCTTAAAGTTTTACTACCTATTGCTAGTGCCTCTCACATAAAATAAAGAAACATTATGAGGAGACAAACAATTAAATAGGCGATAATGCACTTCTCTCATAGCCGTTAAACAGGAATACTGCTCAATACCTTACATAAGAAACTAAGAAAGTACAAACTTTATTGCTTTCAGAGCCTGTCTTATTACTGTTATGGAATCCGTTATCCAGGAACCCATTATCCAAAAAGCTCAAAATTACAGGATGGCCGTCTCCCATAGACTCCATTTTATCTAAAGTTTTAAAAATGATTTCCTTATTCTCTGTAATAATAAAACAGTACCGTGTACTTGATCCAAACTCAGATCGAATTAATCATCATTGGAAGCAAAACCAGACAATCCTGTCATCGGAAAACATGTTTTTTTCAAAATGCATCAGTTAATAGTGCTACTCCAGCAGAATTCTGCACTGAAATCCATTTCTCAAAAGAGCAAACAGATTTTTTTTATATTCAATTTTGAAATCTGACATGGGGCTAGACATTTTGTCAATTTCCCAGCTGTCCCTGGTCATGTGACTTGTGCCTGCACTTTAGGAGAGAAATGGTTTCTGGCAGGCTGCTGTTTTTCCTTCTCAATGTAACTGAATGTGTCTCAGTGGGACATGGGATTTTACTATTGAGTGCTGTTCTTAGATCTACCAGGTAGGGATGCACAGAATCCAGGATTCGGTTCGGGATTCGGCCAGGATTCGGCCTTTTTCAGCAGGATTCGGATTCGGCCAAATCCTTCTGTCTGGCCGAACCGAATCCAAATCCTAATTTGCATATGCAAATTAGGGGCGGGGATTGAAATTGCGTGACTTTTTGTCAGAAAACAAGGAAGTAAAAAATGTTTTCCCCTTCCCACCCCTAATTTGCATATGCAAATTAGGGGCGGGGATTGAAATTGCGTGACTTTTTGTCAGAAAACAAGGAAGTAAAAAATGTTTTCCCCTTCCCACCCCTAATTTGCATATGCAAATTAGGGTTCGGATTCGGTTCGGTATTCGGCCGAATCCTTCGTGAAGGATTCGGGGGTTCGGCCGAATCCAAAAAAGTGGATTCGGTGCATCCCTACTACCAGGCAGCTGTTATCTTGTGTTAGGGAGCTATTATCTGGTTACCTTCCCATTGTTCTTTTGTTTGGCTGCTGGGGGGGAAAGAGAGGGGGTTGATATCACTCCAACTTGCAGTACAGCAGTAAAGTGTTTCTCAGAGCACAAGTCACATGACTTGGGGCAGCTGGGAAATTGACAATATGTCTAGCCCCATGTCAGATTTCAAAATTGAATATAAAAAAATCTGTTTGCTCTTTTGAGAAATGGATTTCAGTGCAGAATTCTGCTGGAGCAGCACTATTAACTGATTAATTTTGAAAATATTTTTTTTCCAATGACAGTATCCCTTTAAATGACTTTGAAGTAGACTTTTGGTATGAAGATCCAAATTATGGAAAGATCCATTATCTGGAAACCCCCAGGTCCCTAGGATTCTGAATTATTTAAATGGGGGGGAGGGTGTCTCTCAAGTATTGATATATATTCATTAAAGCACTTTACAGAGATTGTTCATCATTTACAACAGTCCCTGCTACCAGTGAAGCTTACACACTAAAGTCTCTATCACATTCATACACATTCAGAGGCCGCCTAACCTATTTTTAAGGTCTTGGAGTGTAGTGGGATAACTTAGTACCCAGAGGCAGCTCATGCAGGCACGGGGAGAACATACAGGTATGGGACCTGTTATCCAGAATGCTTGGGAGCTGGGGTTTTCTTTATCTCCATACCTTGAGTCTACTACCAAATAATTCTAACATTAAATAAACCCAAATAGGCTTGTTTTGCTTCCAATAAAGATTAATTATTCTTACCTGGGATCAAGTACAAGGTACTGTTTTTATTAGTACAGAGAAAAGTAATCATTTTTAAAAAATGTAATTTTTTGATTAAAATGGAGCCTATGGAAGACGCAATCCTGTAATTTCAGAGCTTTCTGGATAACGGGTTTCCAGATAACAGATCCAATACCTGTGCAAACTCCATGCATACAGTGCCCATGCTGGAATCAAATTCATGCCCCCAGCACTGAGTATATGAGCAGTTATCAAAAGCAGAAAAAGTAGAAAAAGAAAATGTAACACCTCTAGATGAATAGTCCAGGAATCTACTAAACTGAGTTACTTTTGGGACTGCTTCCCCCTCTGAGAATTTGGAGGAGACATTTATTTCCTCTAGTTGGTAAAAATGCTCCAGTGATTTGGCAGCAGGTCCAGTCAATAAAATATACTAAGAAAGACACAAGCAAATATCAGCCTGCCATGGTATGGTACTATAATGGCTGCATTTACTTCCTCATTTGCATCTGAAATGTAAAGAAAGAAAAAACTATTTTAATGCTTTTGCTTCAAGTAAAGCTTAAAGTGTAAACATTGATCTTGGTAACAATATTCTGGTTTAGGACCGAATTATTTAATGAAGTGTTTAAAATGCAAAAGTACCAGGTTTTTAAACATTTGATTCGAGGAATATTACAATGCAAATTTCCCAGCTCTTCATACTGAATGTATGAAATTAGATTAGCAACCTGATCATCATCACACGATACAAACATTGGAAAACAACCGCCGTTGGTAGAAAATACACCAATCAAACTGTACATGGATCTTCAATGCAAATATAGTTAACTACATAAAAATATGCAAATCAGGCTGATAACATTTTAGTAGACACCAAATTATTTGTTGGTTAATCAGTAAAACTCTGCATTTTGACTACTAGCAATCACACTTATCTGCATGTATCTGTATGCATCTGTGTATATTAAGGTATTAAAGTGGAAATTCCTCCTGCTTATATAGAAAGGGTTTGCATTCAATGTAAGTATATGTCCTTAAAGGAAAAGTAATACCAAAAAATGTAAGTATTTGAAAGGAATGACAATAGTATATAGTGTTGCCATGCACTGGTAAAATTGGTGTGTTTGCTTCAGAAACACAGCCATATTTTATATAAGCAATCAGCTGTGTAGCCATTCAAGCACAGGATACTCAGTAGATAACAGATAAGTTCTGAAGAATGCCATTGTACATCTACAGAGCTTATCTGTTATCTGCTGTGTATCCTGTGCTTTTTTTCCTTTTTCAGCTTTGAATGGCTTCTCCCCTGGCTACACAGCAGCTTGTTTATATAAACTATATTAGAGGTTCCAAATAGGGATGCACCGAATCCAGGATTCGTTCGGGATTCGGCCAGGATTCTGCCTTTTTCAGCAGATTCGGCAGAAAACCTTCTGCCATGCCGAACCGAATCCGAATCTGAATTTGTATATGCAAATTAGGGACGGGGAGGTAAATCGTGTGACTTTTTGTCACAAAATAAGGAAGTAAAAAATGTTTTCCCTTTCTCACCCCTAATTTACATATGCAAATTAGGATTTGGATTTGGTTCGGGAATTCGGCCGAATCTTTAGAAAAGGATTCGGGGGTTCGGCCGAATCTAAAATAGTGGATTCGGTGCATCCCTAGTTCCAAATCACACACACCAGTTATACCAGTGCAGCACAGCAATACATTATATTTTGATTATATTATATTTTTGGTGTTACTGTTCCTTTAAATAGACAGTAGACTATAAAGTTTGTAGGTAAGAGTATGCCAGTAGATCCATTATCTATTGCTTAAATGTTGTCATATTATTCAGAACTGTGCACAAGGTTTCTCCGTACACATTTTTTGTAATTGTTAGAATATGAAGGTACTTTTACAGGGAGTACAGGGGGCGGTAGTCAGGGTGCAGTTGCAGAGGGGCCATGATGAGAAGAGAATGCATGATTCTTAAAGCTGGCCATGATAGACCTGCAGATTATAGCTTAAAGTCAGACAAAATGATCGACCATCTTCTGACCTGCAACTAACCATTCAGATAATATAAAGCAGCAAAGAGAAGAAATCACACGATTCTCTGGTCATTTTTTGGCAGACAGCAATTGCACAAAAGTTGTGTCCGACAAATTGTAGTGACAGTCTCCCATTGATATTGTCAGGTATGCAATACATGCAGAGATATTGTCTGTAGCTGATATAAATCATCTTACCTGTCTGATCGACTGAACAACTGATCACCATGGTACAAAAAATTACGGGACTATCCCCACACAGTCCAAAAATCGTATACAATTCTTTGTTTAATACAATAGTATCTTTGCGTCTATGGGTGGCTTAAGTGTCAAAGGGGTAGGGCTAGTGGGGAATGGGTGTGGTTTGGGTTGTTTTAGCTTAATTGGAATGACTGGGGTGAATCAGAGACATGGCTGTGCATGTGCTGGCCATTTTTTTTACTGGTGCCCAGTTCTACTTTTGGCAAGTTTCACCACCCGGGGGCCCAGCTAATCCCTGGGGGGAGACCAACCAGTGGTGTAACTATAGAGGAAGCAGACCCTGGGGTCACAGGGGGGCCTGGACCATGGGGTATGCTTCTTAGAAATCTCCCCTCCCCAGCTGCTCACTTCTCACCCCCAGTATAATGGGTGGAATGCAAGCTGGCAGATGGGTGGAGGGAGGGCCCAGAAAGGAGGTACTGTTCACCAGGCCCCTCTGAAAATTTTTTTTTGGGGGAGGGCAGGGGTGGCACAGTATTGTTACACCACTAGAGATAACTCATTAGTATGAGGCCCTTGATTCTATATGAGGCTCTGTACTGTTGCAATTGAATTAAAGGAATGTTCTGTGTACTTAATTAAGGGAAATGCAAGTAAAGGATACATCTTTTTATCTACTACTTGAATATATATAAACAAAACTGCACAGCGCCTGGGGGCTGGAGCATCCTTAAATGAGACTATCATTGTTTTGGGCATCAGAAACATGACATTTACATGTTTATGTACAGTTCTGCTAAACTACATTGCCTGCTCCAGCTGTCAGGACAGTTTCCCAAATTTCAGTCTGTTATGAATTAAGTTTAGTACAGCATAATTCCTAAGTTATCTTGTCTGCAGGTTCTTTGTTAATATAAGCATTAAGCAACTTAGGGTGGTTGAGTTCCTTTCAAATGTTCATAAATGGTTTATTCAACTCTTGCCCCATGATCCACCCATGAACAGCCACTTCATTTGTCAGAAGGTGCTGGCCTTTTCAGTATTTGTTTAATGACCAGATATAGTCACCAAAAGATAAAATTAGGCATATATGTTTCTTGTTTTGAGATATACATGTTGGCATCATCAAACTGGACAATGAACACCCACATCTGTGGATCACCACATGGCCAATATGGCACCAATATCCACTTGAAGGTCACATGGTTGGAAATCCATGTTTGTCCAATATTGCAAGAGTTCTTTAGGAGGAAAAGGGATGCTTTTTGGGAGGACATGAACCATGGTCTCTATAGGAAAGGCTGAAAATGCCAGCAAAAAAGAAAAACTCATTCATAGAAGCAGAATGTTACCATTAATAAAAAACTGAAATAAAAAGGTTAGTGTTACTTTAAGGCTGCCAGACCACTTCAGCTCTTATTCTTCATTCTCTAAGTTTTGGATGAATATATGTAGCTTTTTGGCACCTGGCACAATCAAAGATGCTTTTTACTGTTCCATTATTTCTCTACAGTTGGTATCATACAGGAAATCCTGGCACTTAATATATAGTATATAAATGTCTGGAAAAATGCCAAAATAAGTCTTATTCAATATAACCCACAACTCTGCCAACTTTATTCCGCACCAGGTCAATAAACCGCTGCAATATTTAAAGCTAATACCTGTTAGCACTGAAATGAGGATCACATAAACACTGATTTAAAGATGTGAGTAATAAAGTATCTGTGTATTGTGTGAAATAGGAATATTACAAGTCACAGGGGAATTCCATGTTTATAGAGCCAAGTGGCAACTCCTAAATCAATATCCTTTGTGACTTATAATATCCCCGTTGTGCAAAGCAAGTGCTTACTTTGTCCATTACAACACATAGAAGATGATATGAGAAATAACAGTTTTCAGTATTTTTAAGGGGACACTGTCATAAAAAGGTTTTATCTGAAAATATGTAATGTTTAAAGGAAAGTAATTTTGGGGAAAATGGAAGCACAATTACATGGTTATGTCTTCTTTCTTTCTTTCTTTCTTTCTTTCTTTCTTTCTTTCTTGTCAGACATTCTTCATTATGTCTCCAGTTCTATCTTTCTTAATAACAAAGAAATTAGACTACAGAAGTCCTGTCTGAAACCGGCTGTTAACATCACTGCAGGATTTTGAGCCCTTAACAGGTTTAATTAAATGTAACACTAAGATTTGTGAAACTCATCAAGGCTCATGTATTATACTGTCCGCAAAGGTCAGTCTCCCAAGGGAAATGTTAGATACATCTATGAATAGGCTAGTGCTTAAAAAAAGATAAAGTATGTATATAAGAAAACAAAAGTTTTACTTCCCATTATGGTGCTCAAACCATTAATCATAATCAATTATAAAGCATTTACTTAATTAGATTCTGTTGGAAACCGAAAATCAAAATCCTATTTGTACTGCAAAAGGACAAAATACAGGTATGGGACATGTTTTCCATAATGCTTGGAATCTGGGTTTTGGATAAGGGGTCTTTTGGTAATTTGGATCTTCATACCTTAAGTCTACTAAAAAAGTAATTTAAACATTTAATAAACTGAAATACAGGTGTAAGATCTGTTACCCAGAAACCTGTTATCCAATAATGATTATATCTTAGTTTGGATCAAGTACAAGGTATTGTTTTATTATAACAAAGACAAATTTTATATTTTTCTAAAATGATTTGATTAAAATGGAGTCTATGGGAGATGGCCTTCCAATAATTCAGAGCTTTCTGGATCACAGGTTTCCGGATTACAGATCCTATACCTGTACCTGTACATACAACACAAAAATTACTAAACATAATTTTTTATTAAAAGAGTGTTAATTGAAGACTGAGAAAAAAACAATGAAGCGAAACTTAAGAACAAGAAAATAGGTCCATTGACAATTTCATCCCCCTGATAATTTCTAAATGGAACATATTTTTCACCCTTTGATATATATACCCCCATGGCCTATCATTCTTCTATAGTTTAACACTCTTATGCTATCGTTTAAGAGCTATTAAAAATTGCCTTAGATAGAGCCAGTCTAAGAGCAAAGGAAAATTCTGAGTAAATAAGTAGATGTTAGTAGACCATAAATATAATATGTGTTATACAGTATGTAGAACATTTTCTCCCATAATTTGGTGAAGCAGTCTGTGACCTGGCACACATACAAGTAGACATTATTCATGTATCTGGAACACACAAAATGCCATTCATTTCAGTAAGGAAATGGCAGTGTGATCGAGATCCATCAGTTAAGCCATGGCTATCTATGAGTATCATGATCCGAAGTGACTTTCTGTGCTGTAGATGGCATCTGTGGGATGAGACAGAGTTTGACAAATACTATAGGGCATCTATTCCTCAGTCTGAAGTGACTGTCTTTTATCCTCTATAGTAGTGCTGTCCAACTTCTATGGTACTGAGAGAATTTTTCCAATCTACATGGTGGAGGGCCGATAACGGAAGCCAGTGTTGGCCACTCCCTGTTTTTAGACCACACCCACTTTAAACCACACCCATGTTACCGCAAGACCATGTCCACATTAATAGCACACCAAAAAACCAAATGGTTGGTGCTCACTGCAGGGATCAGAGCAGGAACTAGGGGTAGGCAGAGTAGGCGGCTGTCTAGGGCGCCATCATTGAGGGGCGCATTTTTTTCAAGCGTTTATTTAATAATTTGTTTCAGTAATCATGGTCACTCAGTTGGGTGGAATCCATCTCCTTCCCCTTCTCCCTCTTGCTGGCAAGTAATAGCTCCTTCTGAAGCTTCCTGCTGGCACAGCCAGGTACAGATTTTGGGCCCATATGTTTGCTGTTGCTGCTGGGCTGGGCGCTGGCACAGGTACATAAATACTTGGGGACAATATGATGTGATCAGATTTATTTTTGGCTGCTGCTGACACAGGTAAAGATTGGGGGCAATATGGTGGCTGCAGGAGGGCTGTATGATGGATGGCTGCTGAGCTTACTGGTAAAGGTACAGGGGCAGTAATATAAATGAAAACGTGTTGTACACTTTCTTGCTCTCTTTATTTAAAAAACATCATGGTAAGGAGGGAAATAGTAATGCAGGACAGGGGGCACTAAGTGAAGCTGTTGCCTAGGGTGCCAAACTACCTTGTGCCTTCCCTGGCAAGGATGTCACTCATATGTGAAAAAAGCTAAGTCATATAAGACATAAATCCATATGCCTCCTCCTCCCCTGTGTATAATACAGTACCCCAGCATATGATTAAACACCTTAGGGAAGAAGCAAGAGGCTGGCACACGGAACGAATTAAACCGGGGTCAGGGGAACACCCTCCGAAACGTTGTTTGATGCAATAAACACACCAGGGGTAGGACCCCGGTTTAATTCACTCCGTGTGCCAGCCTCTTGCTTCTTCACATTGGACCATTGAGAGTGCCGTCTCCCTTAGGCTTTGGGCACCAGCAGTATTCTGTTGAAGGGCCTGAGTGTGCGTGTGATTTCTCTAAATACCTTAGGGCCCACTAACAATAATTTTCAAATGCTAACAAGCCCCCAGAACAAACACCAAAGTATGACACACACAGGGAGGGAAGACAGAACAGAGCAGGAGACAGGAATCAGGACCAGTCTAATATGTACTACATACAGTGACACAGTGCTGGTGCCCCATTAGCATTTTGAATAAGGTGTGAACAGGTGAACAATGTGGGCAGTTTCAGTCTGGGTCTCAGGTGTGAACAGTCCAGGGCTTTAGGGGAGTGAACAATAGAGGTGTCACAAGTGTGAACAATACAGGGGGATCACAGGTCTGAACAATGCAGGGGATTAGTCTGAATTTGAGGTTTAGACAATGCAGGGGCCAGTAAATCTCTGAAGTGATATCTTTTAAATCTTACATATGGTAAACAGACACAGCAGGCAGATTTTGATATGGAGGGCCACATGAGGGGTGGCCGCCAGTTGGACAGCTCTGCTCTATAGTATGTCTGAGCTAAACTAGATTTGGTGCAATAAAATCAATTACTTACACACCTTGCTAACAAATAGCATGATCACAAATGATCACAAGTTTCTCAGATGGCCTGGCGTTACTCTTCTCGTATGAATGAATAACAGTAGGAACATGTGCACCAGAACTACATATATCTCCATATGTATTATTACCGGAGATGTAGACAGTGTGGGAATAAAAAGCATGACAGAGACAAATCTTTGTTTTTGCTTGAAGTATTTGTTAAGTGTGAGAATTCATCTAACGTGTGCTGATACAACTCAAGGCTCAATAAGACGATCCTGGCTTCATAAACGTCTGCTGAAGTCTTTCTTTAATAAAGCTGCTAATCATGCACCCTAAATAAGTAAAGCTGAGACGATTGTTTCTGTAATATTCATATTTCATACAAATCATTGAGAATTAAGACCCTTAGCCAATTTGTGAATCGTTCTGTAAAAGATTTGTGATGCAAGATTTGATTCCTGATTGATTTGCACCATGATTAACATGGATTTTATTTGCACAGTCTGTGGACTAATCTGGGTGGTTCCACTTCATTCCGTTTGCTTCCAAATATGAGGCAAAGTGGATTTACTTGTGTAGTAATCAGAAGACTACAGGATAAATGCTGATTACAGGATGGACAGATATCTTTCTTATCATATGGATAAAGTGTACCTGATACTTTTCTTCCCTTTATAACGCATGATTCTATTTAAAAACAAATGCTTCATACTGAACCAGCTAGGCTGCTTTAGGCTTATTTGATGTCAACCTCATTAAGAGGGTTAATAGTATATGTAAGCTATAGGTAAAAAAAAAATCAGCTGACATTTGCCTCTCCAATAAAGCTTTGTTCTTAATAAGATCACAAATAGCATGTGAGCTGTTTGAATGAATACAATAACAGGCACAGGGCTTCAGGACCGATTTCAGGTCCTTACCAATGATGCCTGTTGTTTGGCCCCATCTGTTCTGTAATTATACACATTATTGTATGGCTCTCTGGCTATACTGTATCTCTTACTGGTTTCTGCACCAAGGTTTATATGGTGTTGCTTATTCTCGCCACCCCAATACTCTGCTTTTCATAATATACATTCCCTTTATGAGAGTGTAGTAATGCAAGCTTCACATTTTCTGTTCTCCTAATTATCTCTTTCTGACCTTCCTTTTTAATGCCTGGGAAATTTTAAACATTTTTTATTGGCACAACAACCAATGTGGTTTCCTCCTTCTCCCTCCTACCCTTTATTGCTCCCTAGTTCCTGTTATAATTTTTTTCCTTTAGTTCTTCAGATGGACTTTCTTCTAGTTACTTGCTTTAAAGTAAAGTATTTCTATCTCCTTAAAACAGAATGGCAAATAATGGAATCATCTGCTGACAGCTCTGAGAGATCTTGCATTTTTTATTGGTGGGTTGCTACATGTCACTAGTGATGCGCAAATTTATTTATTATCTGCTGTGAATTCCTGTGATTCGCAGCCAGCAAATAAATTCGCAAAACCACAGCGAAAATTCGCCGGTGTAATGTGCCGGCTCAGTTTCTCTCATTTTTCGCCATTTCATGAATTTCGCTAATTTTTCGGCGAAGCGAAACGCCCCAAATTTGCCCATCACTACATGTCACACAACTAATTGAAACAAAGAAATCGGAGGCAGATTTGTCTGAAAATACACTATGGGGCTGATGTATCAAAATTTGAGTTGGAGTATTTTTCACAATTCGAGAAAACAAGAGGTAAAAAATAGAAATATATCAAAAATGAATAATATTTAGTCTACAGTAAAATTTCTTCTTTTCAGGTTTTCATTCTGTTTTTTTTTCCTGTTCCTTTATAATAGTTAACCATCGATTTCCTAAAAAGGCTACAAGTGATAAGTGTACTTGGTCAAAACAGTTGCCTCAAATCACAGTCCATTGAGTCCCCACTAAGTGAGCCAGCATTTCAATTGGGAAGTGTTGGGTTGATACAATGCATCATGTTTTATTATCTGTTCATCAGCCCATACAAATATATACAGTATATTGGCTCTAAATTAAAATGCCACTTCAGAATATTTGTTGCAGTATTTTTGCATTTAATTATTTTGTCACTAAAAACATTTATACATGATTTAGAAAATAAGATAATAATTTAAAACCAAGGAAGCTAAGCCTTAGTATTGTAGATATGTTATAGGTAAAAATGACTGTACATTCAGAAAGGGAAGACAGATTTGATAAAATGTTTGTATTCCAGTCTATATGAAATATCTGTGTCTAATATGCCAAGATTTTATAGCAGAATTGGTTTTAGTAATAAAATATTAAATTATTTTGTTGTTACAACTCAAGCTTGTGTAAAACAGTCATGTAAATTACATTTTATTTTAGATCCTCAGACTTATTTCTGAATAATCACTCACGTATAATAATGTATAATGACATCTGAAAGCATCCATTTAAATCCAGTACAAATGGCAGATTTACCAAGAGTACCTGTCTGTTTCCCATTGAAAAGGAACAGCTGAGTCTGGTTGGCTTTATTATGTCAAAAATAATGTATTTAACTATAGGAAGTGCTGTTTTCTCAATAGAGTGGCAGTGTGCACAGTCTCTGGCTGGCTTATCTGCTCCTTATGGCTTATAATGCAATGTCCCTAAAATAGAATGCCTTTTGACAAACCATGTGCAATTGCTTTTACTGTACAACTGCACAACTGAGACTTCTTAGGAAAACAGCTATGTTGTGTAGATAATTATCAGTTTCTAATTTTACCCACAATACAGCCTTCAAAATGACAGTTATTACACCTATGGTAGACTTATAATTATGGCAGCAATCTACCGTCCCCCCCCCCACTCCCGCCCCCGGTAATGTACTTTTTCATACAACCTGTTCTCTGAATCAAACATTCTGGTATCTGTTTTTCTTTTGTCTTCTATTACTGGACAGCTTCTATTTGTTGGTAGTTGGTAGTTTAGCCATAGAAGTGCAAGTATACCTTACTGATTTATTCTGTAATGCAGTGGAGTAGTAATTGGGTGAGAATGAACCCAAATGAGATCACTTCCAGACTCATTAGAAACACTTTCACTTCATACTTCCTCTCTGTCTGGTCTAGAGAAGATGCTGTACAACTATTACAAAATTAAAGCTGTTAGCAGTGGTGCAGTGGTGTAATTATCAAACAGAAGATCCTTTAAACAACAGGATTTCAAGGGGCACAGCTTAACCCCCACCATTCCTTGCCATCTGCCACAAGGGTTGAAAAGTTGGAGTGGCTGAGGACATTCAAAGGCAAGTGGGGGTAAGTTATGCCACTGTCAGTTAGAATTAGAAGATGTTTTTAACGCTTCACTCTATAAAGATTAAAGGCATGAGTTGTCACGTCACAGGTTCTAGAACTCACAATGACTGATAGTATAGGCATAGTGGGGGTCTTAGCTACTCTTCTAACATCACAATTTGTCTTACTTGTCTAAAACAAGCTTTACTACATGAATTGATTTAATATGAACTAAATATGTTTGTATTCTTAAAAAGAAGTAATTTTATATTCAATTCAGACTTGAATCAATGTGTTGCCCCTTTTGGACTGTATTTAGCATTAGGCAGGCAATGTAGGTTGCAACAAGCTCCTGGGATATCATTAATAATGTTTAGCAAGGTCAATGTGAAGTATCTGTGTAACTGATCAATACATCTGTCACTGTATTGCGCTATCCTTCACTGGAAATCCCCCTTTAGAATTCCTGCGTGAGTGTCCCTGCTGAAGGTAGTCACTTGTGCATAATTGTATAGTTATTAAGATGGGGGAAACAGGTGTTATACTGCTTTAACCACCTTTCCAAATAATTCCTAGAAGACCCCAAATTAAGATGTGTCTAATTTGCATCAGAAAAGGTTACACAACGCCACACATTAACTCCAGCAATGGCATTTGGACCAATTTCTGAATCAACTCTGTGTTTTTTATCTAGTCTTGTCTTGTATTTATTGATTTGCTAAAACACATAAAATAATGTATTGAATAGCTCACAACTTAGGGTTGCAAAATTTTAGTGGCGGCATGCTGCCCAGCCACATTCTAAGGAGCGCTGGGGACGAAAAGCTCTCCAGTGATCTGCTTCTCAAGAGCACACTCGCTCGTGCATGGGGGTGCTACATTTCGCACCCTAAGGGCCGGCAGTAGGACCATGCGGGCACGGGGGTGGGTGGTGCACCTGCATGCTCGTCAAGCGTCCAGTGGGGGACATGCAGCCTCGGGGCTCCGTTTCTTTTAATCTGGCCATGGTACTATGACCTATGTTCCATAACCCCGTATTTCTTCAGTGAACATCCCCAATTTTACCAGTCTTTTTTCATAGCTAAGATTTTCCATACTTTTTACCAGATTAGTTGCCCTTCTCTGGACCCTCTCTAATTCAATAATGTCCTGTTTGAGCACTAGAGACCAAAACTGTACGGCATTTTCTAGATGGGGCCTCACCAATGCTCTATACAGTGGAAGAATGACCCCTTCCTGCCTTGAATCAATGCCCCTTTTAATACAGCTCAATATCTTATTTACCCTTGATGCTGATGACTGGCATTGCTTGCTACAGCCAAGTTTATTATCTACACAGACTCCAAGGTCCTTTTCCATTATGGATTTGCCTAGTGCAGTCCCATTAAGGGTAAAAGTGGCTTGGATATGTTTACATCACAGGTGCATGACTTGTATCAACATTGAATCTCATTTGCGACTAGGCTACACAGATTGCTAGTTTGTATAGATCCTGTTGCAAGGATGCCACATCCTGGATGCAATTAATTGGGCTGGATAATTTTGTGTCATCTGGAAACACTGATACATTACTTAAAATACCATCCCCTAAGTCATTAATGAACAAGTTGAATAAAAGTGGTAGTAATCTGATTTTTATCTGAAATTGGGGAGGATGTCCCTATACTAACTTTACAAAATAAGTAGTAGTACACAGCCTGGTCTTATAGTATTAATTTTAGCCTGTTTTGGCATATGATATATATTGTTATGCCATGAATAGATTAATACGCCTTAATATGAAGCAACAATATTGTTATTAAAGATTCTAAGACTTTTGTCTATGACTGTATGATTCCTTACCATTTCTCTTCCCTTTGGCTGGCAAGGTTTAGGCAAGCAACGGTGGAGATGATAAAGCCCTTGGACATTTTTGCTGATCCTTGTGAAAGTTCTTTCACATAGGGCCATGGACAGAATCATCTGTTCCATGCAAAACAACAGCCAGGTTTTTCCCTAACAATGCTAGCCAAAATATAGGGCTCTTGGCCTGTAAAGTATTTTTTAATTATAGATATTAATGGATGTCAACTGCTTAATTAAATCCATGGGAAAACAGTTGTGTACTTTTCATGCTTAATTTAATCATTATTTTTTATCCTTTATTGTTGCACTTCACTGTAGGTCAATGTAAAAGCATTTTAGTGGCTCAACTGGCTCCTTCTTTTGCCAGACAAAAACATCCAGTTACTTTTTATGCCAGAATATAGTCTGAAGAAAGTGTAGACAACAATGAACACTCATAGTCAGAAAAAGCACTTTATGTTTTCTTTTTGTTTTTTTTCCCCTCTTTTCCTTTTGATTCTAACGGCGCCTGTTAGAGTAACAGATGCTTGTGCAAATGTACCCCCAGAGATCAGCTATTACATTTCTGCAGCAGAACTGCCTATATAAATGAAGCTCTAAAAGCACATCCAACCCCTTCTGTTCCCTTCTAGGAAAGAACTTGACCATTTTGTTTATTATTGTAGTTAATTCAGCCAATTTTCTATTTTGCCCTTGGTTATATCCCATGTTGTATTTTCCCAGATAAGAATGATAGGAAAGGTTTAAAATTAATCATCTACAAAGCTGCGTATTTTCTTGGGTCAAGAAATATATTAGTAAAATATAAAGCTAGCATTCTGACAGATTGCATATAGTACTATAATTGAAAGTGTCTGTGTTGTGTCCATGCAAGTTATTAGAATACAACTCCCAGCATTCATTGCATACTATTCAAAGCATTCTGGAAAGTGAAGGCCAGCAACATCTCAAAACCCTGGTATACATAATTTTACACTGTAAATACCAAAAATGTTTAATTTCTGCATTAAGAAAATCATGATATGAAATATATATGATACTGAAATGTGTTATCAACTAAGCTGAGTTATGTGAGCACATGTGATAATGTTACAGTGCACTTCTGAGAAATTAAAACTTTAACATATAGGGGGTTATTTATCATAAGTAGCGTTTGTGAGGTTTTTTTTCCACCTTGAATAAACTCACATCTCGAATGTTTGCTTATTTATGAAAAAAACTGAACGTTAAAAACTCGACTACTACATAACCTCTACATGTTTTAGCCGGAGTATTTTCGGATTCAGGCTTTTAGAAGCTTTGGCAATTAATAATGCATGGAGGGCACACCAGAAACATTCAAAGATTAGTGAGAGGTGCAGAAACAAATGTTACCCCTACCTAAGGTAACCCACATCACTGACTCATCTGCATGTTTGCACACTCAAAACAAAAACAATTTGGCAAAAAGGCTGGTTTAAAAATCAATTTTTACTCTTTGTTCAAAAAAACATTTTACACAGACAACGCCTTACAAAACATGGCATAATTTATATGCAGCAAGCAAGGGAGCGGATACACCTACCAGAAAAATGAGAATGGCCCCAACATTTCGGCACCAAGGCCTTTGTCAAGGGGATTCTGATGCTTACCAAGTTTACTGTTCAATCACAAGCTGGACGCTTCGTTTGCGCGCTACCTACACTTCCGGTATACGTGACGTCACTTCCGCCTACGTCACTTCTGCTGATGAGTCATCAGACTTGGTGACGTGGCGCTATACTGCGCATATTCAAAGAGGATGCACACGCATTTGTTTATACCGTTACTAGGCAACTTCCTCTACATGTGCCATTGTTTGTTTATATTCAAGGAGGGAGCATGCGCACCAGTTAACCTCGTTGCTAAGCAACTTCCTATACCTGTGATCCTATTGTTTACATTGGCCCAAACATATACACAAATATAGCGTCCAAAAAATTTACAGATCAGAGAAAGAATCAAATATATCTTATAACAATACAATTCATATGGCTTTGAAAAGTGCAATAGTACAAAGGTGTGAGCAGTGTTCCATATCATATAATATTATTTAAAAACCTTAAAACATATATATAGATCATGTGACATCTCATATCGTTTTTTCAAATTCATCTAATAACCATATCCATAAGTGAATCTTTTAAAAAAAAATATATACTTCATCATATGTTAAAATTCATACGTATACCCCGTGTATCATAGATGCATATTTAAATACATAAAATGTGCAATAGTGATTCCTTAATCTCTCATATGATTAGGAAAGATTAATTAAACATATGCCCCATGAATCACTTCATATTTAATGATTCTACATATATATAAAGTGCAATATATTTAAAGTGACAGTGCCCATTTTACTTATATAGTAAATACTTCATGCCATATTTTACAAAAATTCATGTCATATTTTACAAAAATTGACATCCATATATAAAGGAATTATTTTCAGTTGATATTGTCCCATAAGATCTGCAAAAATAGTGACATAAAGAAAAGTTAAAACCATAATTAAAAACATCAGACAACAAATAATGTATACTCATTTCACCACAGGCTGAAGTAATTTAACTCTAAACAAAGTATCTCAAAGGGAAATACTTCCCAACGGAGATATCTATTATCACTTCCAATTCACAGAAAAGATTATTATATACCATTGGTATCAGAAAAATAGAGACAATTCCCTATCTTCGTTAAGCCCATTTGGAGAAAGGGCCTGCAGCTTATATATCCACCTCAATTCCCGCTGTTTAAGTAATGTTTCTCTATTTCCACCCTGAGTTGGCCTTTTCACTTTTTCAATCCCCATGAATCTTAGTTGATTTACTTGGTGGTGCGCTTCCATAAAGTGTCTCGCTAGGGGAGATGCAACTTTCCCCAATCTCACATCACTTCTATGTTCCCCAATCCTGATGGTTAGGGACCTGGTAGTCTCACCTATGTAGATTTTGCCACAAGGGCACTTCACAATATATACAACATGGTCTGATTGACAGTTCATATAGTCCATCACCTCAAAGCTCCTACCAGTCATCGGATGATAAAACTTATCTGTTCGCACCACAAAGTTGCAATTGACACAGTGCCCACATCTATACATTCCTTTGGTATTACTCAACCAGGTACCTTGTTTCCTTTGGGCTTCACTTTAAGCATGGACCAATTGATCCTTCAGATTGGATGCTCTCTTATATGCCATCATTGGGGGTTCAGCTACCCATGGTTCCAGTTTACGATCCATCTGCAATAAATGCCAATGGCGGTTTATGACACCTTTCACATACCCTGACTGCCTCGAATACGTAGTAACAAAGGGTAATCTTTCTGATTTTTTACAGACTTTTTTAGATAAGAGGGTGTTTCTCAATATCGCCTTCACTTTTTCCTTGGCTCCTTCCAACAAACCAGTTTCATATCCTCTACTAGAAAAGTGGGCCAACATTTCCTCAGACCTTTCATCAAAATTGGCTTCCTCACTAACAATACGTTTAACTCGTAAGAGTTGGCTATATGGTAACCCCCTAATTGTAGAAGGTGGATGGAAGCTGTTTGGGTCCAAATATGTGACCCTATCGGTCGGTTTTCTATAAATATCAGTCGTCAATTTCCCCTCAGTCAACCCAGCTGTCACATCTAGGAAATGTATCTGGTTTTTGTCATATTCAAGGGTAAATTTGATTGTTGGGATTCTAGAATTCAGGTATTCAGCAAACATTAATAATGTGCTCTCAGATCCCTGCCAAATGAAGAATAGATCGTCTATGTAGCGAAGCCACATCAATGTATAGGGCCAAAACTCCAGATTGTTATATACAAAAGTGTCCTCAAAATGCGCCATAAATAAATAAGCATAAGCAGGAGCAACATTTGACCCCATTGATGTGCCTTGGCTCTGTTCATAGAACTTGCCCTCAAAAGAAATAATTCTTCTTGAGGACCCATCCCAAAAATTGTAGAAGTAAGTCCATCACCCCATCCGGTAATTCCAGGTTTCCCATTACAGCTGTAACAACCTCAATTCCCTGTTCATGGGGAATAGAGGTGTACAAAGAGGAAACATCCATTGTGCAGAGGAATACATCTTTTTCAATAAACTCAATCTCAGTTAGTTTATTAATGAAGTGTGTGGTGTCCTTTACATAGGACCTGGTACGTACCACTACAGGATTAAGGACTGTGTCCAGCAGGGTTGATAAAGGATGAAAAATAGACGACATCCCTGCCACAATGTGTCTCCCAGGCGGTCTTTGGAGATTCTTATGTATCTTTGGTAAAAGATAAAACACAGGAATGACAGGGTTATCAACTTGCAAAAACTTTCTCAATTTATTTGTAATGACACCTTTCTCCTCACTGATATTAAGTAAATCATCTATCATCTGTTTCAAATCATTTGTTGGATCACCATCCAATATTTTGTAATGCAATGTATTTTGTAACTGGGACAATGCTTCAGACCTATAGGTGTCCACATCCATCACCACAATGGCTCCACCTTTATCAGCTGGCTTGATAATGATGGATGTGTCACTCCTAAGGCTCTGTAAAGCCTCACGTTCCTCCTTAGACAAATTATTAGATCTATAACTGCCCCTTGTCCATTTAAGTTTGTCAATGTCCCTTTGCACTGCATGTACAAAGGTTTCTACACAATGATTATTCATTGGAGGAAAAAACTTACTCTTTGGCCTGCATCTGGTCGCATCATACCAGGGTTCGGTTTGTGTATCCTCAATTTCACATGCATCTTTATCAGCTTCCTTCCCCAATGGTGGCAAGTTAGTGTCTGGGGTCCCCTGTGCAAAATAAGCTTTAAGTCTTAGGGTACGAAAAAACTTTTCCAGCTCTACATCCAGGCACAACTGGTCACCATTGTTAGTGGGTACATACCCCAAGCCCTTAGAAAGGACACACATCTCGGGTCCTGTCAAATCACGTTTACTGATATTCACAACTAGCGTGTTTTCTTCCTGGTCGATATTTGGAAGGCCACCGATTCCTTTGTTCCTTTCTTTCCTTTTCCTCCCTCGCCTGGTTTTCCTCTGGTACCTCTGTCTAAAAAAGAACTCGAAGAAACATCCGAATTTTCCGAGCCACTAGCACCCTCACTATCAATTGACCTCGTGTTAGCAGCTTTGGGGCATAATAAAACTCAAAAGTTCTTTTGTAATCCCAATAATACAGATTTTGCAATTTACATGTAATTTTTTTTTCTTTTTAAATTTCAATATATTGGCAGTGCTCACGCCTAAGGGTACTTTCATACCGGCAGAACAGCAAAAAAAAATCCCATTTACAAGCCAAAGGAAACTTTAATTCACGCTCAGATGATTGGGTGTAGAGTTGCTGTCACATTGAGTGCTAGACCTGATCATGAGAAGAATGAAGAGAGATGGGCTGCAGCAGTGAATTTATCTGATGCTGTCCTGCCCAGCTATTGCAGAGTTGAACAGCAAGGGGTGTTCAGGATACATTTCATTATATTAGTAGTATGAGTACTGTAAGTAAGAACCCACTGGTGCAGGGAACATTAAACTTATGAGGGGCAGGATGGAGAAGGTGCCAGTAGATGCTTGGTGCAACTGAGCCATGTCCTTATTAGCTTCTATGGGCAGCATGTGCACAAATCTTCTGTTTGAACTGAGCACTAGCACTAGCAAAGCACACTAGCACCTGCTGCAAGGAATTTTGTAATGAACCATTATAAGTTTTGTTGCATTTGCAAAGTCGGCAACTGATTTATTGTTACTAGGGTGCAACCAAACAAAAAGTTTATGGCTGTGAATTAGAGCTGTAATCATAAAAATGCATAGCAGATGGTTGCTATCATGAATATAACATAGACATGCAAATAAACTTCTCTTGGCTTCATGACTGGTGAGTAGCCATCATCAATCAAAAAACAAAAAGATATATTGCAAACTCAAACACCTGAAAATCTGCCTGGATGTCATAATTTCTGATGCTTGACATCACAATGACATATGGATCTGATTCTTTACTTGCCAATGAGCTTCATCATTGATAAAGGATGCTGTCAGAACCCTAGAGCTAGCCCTGCCTTTTATGTGGCAGTAACTCCAGGGTCACTTTTTTACATTAGATGCACTTGCGTTTAATTTGAACAGGAGGAATGACAGAGACAGCCGCAGAAGCTTGATGAAATGGAAGTCCAAGGAACGGCTTTAGACACAAGTACTGATCATAAATGCCATCTGTGCAAAGACTGAGGCAATATTTGTGTGACTGCTGCACTTGTGGTTCGTACATGAGCTCTTGTACGGGCCCTCATAGGTTCTTTTCTACAATAAGAAGACTCTAACCATTGTTTCTTTCACATTACTGTTCACAAAGACTTGTACATTTATTGAAGCAAATATCAAACAATTGTAAAGCAATGATGGGTCCAACACTGAAATAACACTGAAAGATATTGTAATATTGAACTGCAAGGCTGTTGGATTATCAGTGCCATTCTATGGTACTTCTGCATTCAGTGAGAAAAGGTCTGTGTTTATCTTTTAGCCATTCAAGGTTCCTTGAAACCCATTTGTGTCATCGGCAAACAGTTATCTGTTCTATTGCAGATAGTTGAATGAATATCTTCTCTGTTTCTGCTGTATTTGATATGATCATTTTTCACCAGCGCTTTTCAATGACATGTCCACAAATTCCACACACTGTGAGTAAATACATGTAGATGAATACCTTTATAATGTGTTACATTACATCACATCAATTTCACAATAGATTTGTGATCTGTTCCCTTAAGTACATCCCAGGTAATTAAGGAGCAAGAAGCAATATCTGTTTTACCTACGCTGTTATGTGCAAGACTGTTTCTGGGCATGGTAGTGGAAGAAGGTAATGAGTTCTCAGTGTAGTTATAGCTAGCTATATACTAGTGATGTTTATGTCTGTATGCCTATTATAATTACTCATTTCTTAGGAATCTCATTATTTGACTCCGTTATTTCTCTGCATAGAAATCACATAATGAAAAAACTTTGCACACCCAAGGGAGGAGACTAAAGGGGTTGGGAATGGTGTCTGTGATGCACTAAAGTGTCTTTAATTTTGAAATAAACTTAATTTTTCTATATAATAATATATTCAATATAATCCTCCACTTAATAACACTATGATAAATATGCTAACACCAGCTTGCTCTTCAAGCTATGATGAATAATGTAGGCGTAACAAAAATGCACTTTGTAAACTATTAATGTTGACAACTATAATTTTTTTACATTTTGTCCACCAAAATGAATTCTGCTTACACTGAAATCATTTTGTAATCATAAAATGACATTTATCTGACCAAATAAATTCTGTAAACACAAAGATAATGTTTGTGGTTAGAAATTTTTTTTTTTATATCAACAGAATACATTTTGTGCTGACATTTTCAGATCACAAAATATATTAGGGCTGATCTTCAATGTACACCACAATGCAGCCTGTGCCTTATTTATCAATACGGGCATTTTCTAAGCAAGGAGCAAGTTGTGGCAATGTTGATATTTGCATGCATGATTGTAAATAAGATGGTAATTCCAGGGTTCACTTATGTCTGTATGCCTTAAAGCTTGCATACTGCTACATGCATCGAAGCAAGGAGAACTGGCAAATTGCTTTCCATGAGAGTTAGAAGTAAATATGGAATGAATGTACTTGTGTATTTTATCATAGCTCTGTGGTTTGTTGTGTCTTGTTAGTTTTTTTTCTCTTTAAACTGTTATATGCAGAATACATTTATAGCTCTAATTAAAGAGCATTGTTTAGCATGTCACTTAACACAGATACTTGCACAGCTAATTAGTCAACAGCTCTGTACTGCGAGAGGTCATTCGATAAACATAAGCAGGTTGTATTTCAGATTTTATTTTTATTAATTTCAAGTGGTCAGTAAAGGACTGCAAATAACTTGTGTATTTAGTTAAATTATAAAGGTTTGCAAATATAAGTTGGTTGCATACTAGTCTCAGAGAGATTGGTTAAAAAACTTATGATAAACATTAGGGATGGAAATTCCAATGCATAGGATTTAGTCCAGCTGCAGCAATTGGCATTATATAAATATACTATTAGGAAGAAAAGTAAGTACAGTACATTGTGTTATATCCAAGGTTCTCTCCTTCTGTAGGTTAGTTTGTAACATTGTATGACTTTAGCTAATGGGTGTCCAAATTGTGGTCTCCTAAAAGCTATCGATCTGAACCTCCTAGCATTTCTTAATGACATGGAGTTGTAGTTCATTGACAGGTGAAGGTTTGAAGGTTAGGCTTAATCCTATGGAAACATCTTTTTGTATGATCTTTTTAGGGGTTTTGTATGCCTCTGATTGTTGTGTTGCACAGCTATTGAGTGAACGGCATTGCCTATATTCTTCCTATTGCGAATAGGCATCAGAATCAGTTAAAATATTTATCTGTGACTATTGATTGGTGATGGTCGAATTTATTCACCAGGTGTGAATTCGGGGCGAATTCTCGTGATTCCCCGCAGGCGAACAAAGCACCACGAAAATTCGGCGGCATCAAAAATGGGCGCCAGCGTCCATTTTTTTCGACAAA
The DNA here is from genome assembly GCA_038501925.1 of Xenopus petersii. NCBI lineage: Eukaryota > Metazoa > Chordata > Amphibia > Anura > Pipidae > Xenopus > Xenopus petersii. The sequence continues at coordinate 60,550,011 of CM076674.1, read as the reverse complement.
AACATGGACGCCAGTATCTGTTTTTGATGCCGGCGTCCATTTTTTTGGACGCCAGTGTCAAAAATGAGACGTGGCGCCGTTTCACAAATTTTTCTAATTTTTTGGCTAAGCGAAACACCCCAAATTCACCCATCACTATTATTGATATGCTAATATTAGGTATATATAACAAAGAATAACGAACTGTGTTAGAGAGAGTATACACTGAATAGTGCAGATTTTACACTGAAAGGATAGTAGAAGTAAAATGAACATATTATGTCAATCCACAACAAGAAGTTAAATGCATGCTCTGATCTTTCCTCCAGAAGCTACTGTAACATTATACTACACTTCTGCATCTTTAAAGGGGTGGATGATCTTTAAGTTAACTTTTAGTATTTAATAGAAATACTAAGCAACTCTTCAATTGGTCTGCATTATTTTTCTTAATACCTATTTATTATCTGCCTTTTTCTTCTGAAACACTCCAGCTTTCAAATGGAGGTCACTGACCCCAACTAAAAATCAAATGCTCTGTAAGGCTAGGTATTTGAATTATTGTAATTGCTACCTTTTATTACTTGCCTTTCTATTCAGGCCGTCTCCTATTCTATACCAGTCTCAATGCATGGTTGCTAGTTTGGACCATAACAACCAGATTGCTGAAATTGCAAACTGGTGAACAAGATGGTGAATAAAAAGCTAAATAACTCAAAAAACACAAATAATAAAAAATAAAAAAACAATTGCACATAATCTCAGAATATTACTCTTTACATCATACTAAAAGTTAATGCCGAGGTGAGCACTTTATTTGCCTTTAATTCACCAGCAATAATTATATCCGTCTCTTCAAATCTCTTTATTTTCTTGGCTTAACATACAGCTATCCTTTACATTACCTACGAAATGATTTTTTCCTCCAGAGTACATAAATAAGCAAAGCTCTCTCTCACCTTTTACACCACTCGATACAACTGCTCTTGCACCATCAAACTGCTTCTTATATCTGTAATAGCCTTGCTTCAAAATCGGTGCCCTTCTTTCTTCAAATCTAGCTTGGAATCCTACATCTTAAAGTGCAGCCCCCACTGTTCCAACCTCTGTGTTTGAGCGTTGCAGCTGGGAATGCTTTCAGCACTTTCGACGTGCCTTTTTATCTCTGCATGTATAGACTATAAGTACCTTTGGGTAGGAACCTGTCAATCATTTTTCCAAATGTATGTTCTAGGTTCATAAAAATTGAGCTTTGCACACTATGAAGTTCTATATTAAAATATATGCCAACCATCTACTACACAGCAGTCATTTTATTATGTTTTTTATATAGTCTTGTATATGTTGCAGTTAATTGAATAATAATAACTTTATTATTAAGCTAGCATGGGGTCCTGAAGTAACACCAGATGTTATAGCATGATATTTTTAGAAACATGGTCGTCAGATGACACAGCAAAGATTACTCATAGCCGTGCAAATATAACTATAGAAATAGCAATGGTTTAATGTCCCTTTAAAGATGTTAACAGGTTTTTTTTTTTCCTCTTGTTTTCTTTACTTGGCTTCACTGTGTAAGAGATTCATGTAAAGTGCTGGCAGTTACATTCCTGATTTTGTACTTTACAGCATTGCTACTTTAACCTTGTTATTATATGCTAGCATACAGGAACAGACAAAATAAATTCTAGACAATTAACATTTTTTCCTTTGTATTATTGTTTTGATTTATTGATCCATGCATTCGCTGTTAGCATATTTAGCCATTTGCCTGGTTTGTATTAAAGAGTTACAAATGTAAGGTTAGAATTTGTACAGTTTTTTGGGGCAAAATTAATCATTATAATTTTTTTCTGCTTTTTATTCTCAGTAATATTGACAGTGAAATCCTTTCTTCAACTGTATGTTTTTAATACCTAGATGTGCACTTGTGATCCTGTGTACCTAAGAAGAAATAAACTTCACTTTTTTTGTTTATTATGCCATGGTCAAAGATTTTGTCAGGTTCTGTGATCATCTTTAGAGACAAAAGTAACCCACAACTTTAAAGAAACCAAATTGCAATCAAATAAAATAATTTGCCCCCATTGTATCCAGAATCCATCTCAACTCACCACTTAAAATGAGAAATAAGATTTATATGATGAATATACCATGAAATGCATTATAATTTAGTTTGTACCATACTTTTGGTTAAAAAAGCATACCTTCAGCATGGTACACAAGTTTAAAAATCACACTCCTCTGAGTTGTATGAAAGCAAATCCTGGTGTGAACAGTGTCAGATTAAGGACTGCAAGGGTTGGATGCTAAACACTTTATTAGACCTAATATTATACTGAATGTTGTACAAATAAAATATGGCAACTGATCTGACCAGTGCAGGAAGCTCAGTTTGTTATACACGGATCCAGATATAAATGTCTTGTGTTTAAAGTGGAATTTGGAGATACAGATTTATCTACCTCATTTTAATCAGTCCACATGTGTTCTCTTAACTGTAAGTACTAATTGTCCAATAAATTGGATAGTTATACAGAAAAATACGGTATGTCAATGTCCTTTGTGCCTTATAGTGTGTGAGTATTGGTGAATTACTGTGTGAATGTCTGGCTTACTCAACCTGAATGTAAGGTTTGATTCGGCATTTGGAATTTGAATAGAATACTACAGGCTTATATATTAGCAAATACAGTTACCAATCCTGGGCTTTTTTCTCATATCTCATGGGCTCAATGGATAGTATAAGGGTAATTTACAAAGATTTGGCACAAGATGTAGAGCTTAGTATCAGTGGGTGCAGGTCAGCCCTGTCTTAAGCACCTGCCATAGGACAGGGCCCCATTCCTGTCTGCATCATTTGTTAGTTACTACCTTACTTGTGAGTCTGTATGATGCACAAGTAAGAAAATGCCAGTAAGGGGCAACAGGGGAGATGCATTTCTGCCACCCATAAAAACAGTGCTGCTGAACAAAGGTAGAAGACCAAATCACATTCCATATTACAGAAGAAAGGTCAGGCTGATCTAATACGGATAAGGAGTTTAGGATCCTTACCCTTGCTCAATTAAAAAACACTTATATCTGGCTGAATTTAAATGTCACACAAGTTAGGGGGAGAGTTTAGGTTACAAGTGGTGGTTAAACCTTTGTGGCTTCTTTCCATCTTCACTTAATGAATACAATGTCATAGGGCAGACAATAAGTACAGTTCACTGTTACAGTCTGGGTCTGCTAGTGCTCCGTAAATTGCCAATTTGGATGAAGTATACGTTAAAGGAAGGACAGGTAGGGAGAAACCAATGTGCCTCCCCTGGCCCCCCCTTGAATACAACTGAACACAGACAGCACTGTATTCATGGGGCACAATCAGGATTCTGTGATCTGTTTTGGAATACAAACACCCGTTGCAATTCTTCCACTTGAAAGACAGAGTGAAAAGTGCAAAAAATATGGCAGAATGTGGTTGTTTTTTTCACTTTGCACCCTGTCCTGCTATAGTAAACAAACCCTTCTATGTTGCACTACATTTTAGCTCTATGGGACATTGTGTTTCATTGCTAAAAGCAATAGTTTTGAGGCAGATTTTTTTATTTGATTGCAAGATCCTTAATTTACTGACTAAAATACATATCAACCAGTGGGTTTACTGCCCTAAAATATGTGTGCTTTCTGGTGCTTTCCAAGCAAGTGTTTTCCTTACAAGATTTTAAAATAAAGCTCTTGAATTGTACATCCATTTCAAGATTTTGCAATAACATTTAAAATTGCCACTACTGTTCATCAAAATATATGCAGACTTTATGTAAAGTTTGAAATGAAGGTTCCCAACTCCCACAGCTATCACCCTTGATCCTGATATATTTATATTCTAAAAATAACATTGTATCAGTAGAGAAGGCACAAACACGGTAACATATGTGCTACTGTTCTAATTAATTCTTTTGGGGCAAAATGTCAGAGGCCTCACTGTCAACCTAAGGGCATAAGAGAGCATGAAGAAAGATCAGTATTTTCAGTTAATATTCTGGATGTTGGTGATCATTTGTACTGACACAGGAGTGGGTTGAACAGCAAAAATATTAGTGGGTAAAAGAACCAGCAGTAATAGTAGATTTTCAGTAATGTTCTGTCTTGAGGGAGTGGAATCTTTCCAATGGTCCAATTAGGGATTCTCAAAGAAAATCTTGGTAGAACAGGGGTGGACTGAAAGGATTAATGGAGAATGACAAAAATATACCTCTGGGTAAAATACTAGTATAGATTTTTTTTGGTTTGGTGTTGTAAAAAGTCAGGCATATTGGCAGCTGCTACTAATCTGTAGCTACATATCGTCTAAAACAAAGGTGTGAAAATAAGGTGTGATTCTGCTTTGTGGCTTATATTGTCAAAGTTACTTATTTGTATCTAGTCCCTAAGACCTTTAGATAAATTAGGGGTTTTCGGCCATCGATACAACTTACTGTATACGCAATGGCTACTTAAAGGGGTGGGTCACCTTCCAAACACTTTTTTCAATTCAGTTGTTTTTAGATTGTGCCCCAGAAATGAAGACTTTTTCCAATTTCTTCCCATTATTTATTTTTTACTGTTTTTCCAAAATCTAAGTTTAAAGTTGAATGTTCCTGTCTGTGGTGTTTCAGTCTGGCAGCTCAGTAATTCAGGTGCAGACTCTGAACTGTTACAATTTTGCAACATTTAGTTGATACATTTCTCAGCAGCATCTCTGGAGTATTAGCAACTATTATATCAATTCTAACAACTGCCTGTAATGACCCAGAGATTCTGCTCAGCAAGGACAAAAATAAGAAATGTATCAACTAAATGTAGTCATTTAGAGCAGTTTACAGGGTCGGCGACCCCCCTTCCCAGGGCTGCTTCAGAAGGTGAAAAAAGACACTTGACATTTCAATATTAGAAAAACGGTCACACATAGAAAATAGAGAGTCATTGGAAAAAGTCATTATTTCTGGTGATCGATCTGAAAACAACTATTTGTTTGAAGGTGAACAACCCCTTTAAGGAAATGACCAGATTATGGAACAGAACTGAACTCAAGAAAGCCAATGATGGGACTTTTCTCAGTGTCTGGACACAAATAAACACCTGATACTGAATAATGCATCAATGAAGTGTGTTTTTGTACTTCAGAGAAAGCTGATGTTTTTTAAATTAATGTAAAACAGGAATTCATTCCAAACAAATTTGAATTTAATATAAAGCAGATATCTTACTCTATTTCTAGCTTATTGTATTAACATACAGTGATAATTGTGCTTCATTTAACTTTTACGAGGCTCTTGTGTGAAATATAAGAGATATCTGTTTTTTTAACATTAAGGCATATATTAAGAAATAACCACATATTAAATTCTAGTCTGACTGTGCTGGTTAGCTTGCTGCTGGAGTCTATCAGACTTCTCATTTTTGTGATTCCTTTAATATGGAATAGTACCTATGGATTGGAGAAAAGCTGAAGCTTGGCTGTAGCAAGCAATGCCAGTCAGTAGCAGGGCCGCCATCAGAAATTGCAGGGCCCCATATGACAAAATTTCCTGGGCCCCCTGGGCTGCGCCCACCGCAAGCTATATTAAAAGGCACATAGATTCACGGGAGGAGGGGGTCATTCTTCCACTTTATAGAGGTCCCATATAGAATATGCCGTGCGTTTTTGGTCTCTAGAACATAATTGAATTAGAGAGGGTCCAGAGAAGGGCAACTAAGCCGGTAAAAGGTATGGAAAATCTTAGCTATGAGGAAAAACTGGCCAAATTGGGGATGTTCACGCTGGAGAAGAGGCGTTTAAAGGTTGATATCATAACTATGTATAAATATATAAGGGGATCATATAATAATCTCTCTAATGCTTTATTTACCAGTAAGTCTTTCCAGCTGACACAAGGTCACCCATTCCGATTAGAAGAAACAATGTTTCGCCTAAATATTCGGAAGGGTTTCGTGCACAACCCCCCCTCGAATACTGAACGGGGTTGTTATCTTGAGGATATTTACGCTGGAGGGGTGCCTCACTGATACTAGATGACTTCTGCACTTTTGAGACCTGGGGACATTTCAGTATCACATTTTGGCTACAACTAATTGAACACTAGTATCGGATGGTCTGGAACTGTTTATTTTCTTCAATTGATCGAGATTGTGGCATAAGATCGGAGCGCTACGGTTGGTTCCAGATACGCCACTTTCACATTACAGCATATTAACCACTACCCATGCTGTGATACACTTAGAGAAAATTACAAGGGATCCCTTTGTACATGCAGCGCTGCTTAGTTTGGTTTTAATTGGTTTTAACTTGATACATGGCATAGTGTTGAACAATAAATATTGCCTTTTACATATCTGAAGTATTTATCTATAATTGAGTAGTTGGGGGTCACATGGGCAGGGAGTTATAGTCCCATTTTGTTGTGTATATAAGTCTAAATATTCCAGCAATGCAGTCAAGTATAATCATATCCCCGGTTAAATGGTTAAAAATGTTTATACTGTATATTCCTGCACAATTTGGAGGTGAATTCCCAATGCATTTAATAAGAGGTTTTGCTCATTTATCTTGTTTTAAATAACCTGTTAGATGATGTCTTAATTAGCCTAAGCTGAATATTTTAACAATCCAAAGTCAAGTGTATAGTCTTAAAATGCACTGTCGGTGCTGTTTATTGCACATTCTGGGCGCAATAAGACAATTATTATGATTTCGAAACACTGACTCGGATCAGAAATGAAAAAAACTCTCCCGTTACTTTGCTTCAGAGCACATCATTTAAAAGTACACAGAAGAGATACAAAAACATTTCACTACACGACACAAGGTATGAAAGTAGATTGAGATGTTTATTTATCTTCTGGTTCTTTGGTTCCTGAGCTATTGCTTTGCCATGGCATCGCATTTACTATTCTATATTTCTAGTGTTTATTGTATTTTACTGATCTACCCAGTCATGCACAACTCTAATATTTCACAAAAATTCAAATCTTGTAAAGACTATTTCAATGTATTATAGGGAAAGCTAGAAATGTTAAATTAGATTTCCATTATGCAATACTCCTTACAGGAATCACTGCAGTTGGCTGCTTCAGCTTCATTCTACAAACAAAGCAATGACAACAGGCTTATAAATATTAACTGAGCATTTATGTTAAGGAATAGCAAATATATTTTCAACTAGTCTCTAATGGCATAATATTCCTGATGTGACAGTGCCTGCATTGAATTTTTAGTATTGGAGGGTTTCTACATAAAATATAGTACAGGTATGGGATCCATTATCTGGAAACCTGTTATCTAGAAAGCTTCTAATTACAGGAAGGCCATGCCCCATAGACTCTGTTTTTGTCAAATAATTACATTTCTCTGTAATAATAAAACAGTAACTTTTACCTGATCTCAACTAAGATATTGTTAATCCTTATTGGAGGCAAACTAATCCTACTGGGTTTATTTAATGTTTAAATTATTTTTAGTAGGTATAGAGATCCAAAAAAATATCCCCTATCCAAAAACTCCAGGTACTGAGCATTCTAGATAACAGGTCCCATGCTTGTAGTATGGTTTATCTTGGTTTCCTATCAGTCTTTGTTTTTATAATCCTTGCGACCACAGGTTCTGTAGTATCGGTAGTTACACCACTGTTATGTTTATAACAGGAGCAAAAAGAATGGATTATCTATATATATATATGAAGCAAGAAGAGGGTTGTTCCACTATTTTCACTGTGTGAGGAAGGGGAATAAAACAAATTTCTGTGCAGAGACCTTCTTTTTAGAATCAGTTAAAGGTTTATTCTTTTGTCCAGTGTCATACTAGTGGGCTCGTAAGTTACTTTTTACTTTGATTTGGATCTCTTAAAAATGGCATAATTTGAGCACTAGAACTTTTGTATGGGATCATACAATAATCTTCTTATTGGACGTAAGGAGCTATGACTATACAAAATGTACCCAATTGCCTGTCACCACTTTCCAGGAAAGGGGTTTTCTGCCTATAGAAGATACTAGAGGTAACAGGCTTACACTATAGTACAATGACAAAGTGAGCACTGGTTGGTGTCATCCAGAAACCACCAGTGTCTGCTACAGTCATGCCGTGCTCTGGAAAATGGTGATAGGACATCAGGGGCATTATGACATTGCTGTAATCCCCAAGAGCACAGTTATGATCAAAATGCAAAAAGTGATATTGTCCTAAAGGTGGAATAGAGACAGGCACTGAAAATGATTATTCAGAAAGCACTTACTGACTCATTTTGTTGCTATGGTAAGAAATCATTTGGTCAGCTAAAGTGGCTATAAATAATGTTCTCTGAAAAGAAGGACGCAAGTTATGACAAACATAAAATTCCCAATTGTGGAACAAAATGGAATTTTGCAAACACAGATATAAATAATGTTTTAGCTTAGACCCACCCTACATTATGCTCACAGTTTTTAAAAAAATCTGTTTTTTCCATACATGGACAACAAGGAATATATGGGATAGTTGCTAATAGGCCCTTAGGCTTTGTATTATTTTATTGAGTGAACCAGAACATTTCATAACAGTAACTTGCTAGTGTTCCCTGCTAGTTTAGGGGGATGAATCTGACCCATTCACAAAAATCGGTGAAATTTGGCAAATGCGCTGAAGCATTGAATTTAAACATTTTTTTCCAAACCATACAATATGTCTATACTGTTTATGGGCATTTTTTTGATCTCATATGCCCACTGCAGTGGCTGTCTTTGGGGGTGAGATAAACACGTTTATACATCTGTTATTATAGTTCAAGTGTTCTTGATTTGGCAAAGATAGTGTTAACTATGATACCAATATAAATAAAGCTGTGGCCGACCTTTGCCCACACTCATATCTGTGCCATTTATTTACAACCATTCCGGGTTAAAGGGTATTGCAAGGGGTGATTGCAGAGCTAAGGGGAGGCAGCAAAATATTTAACCATCTTTGCAATCTCCCCAGGCTTTTTTTTGCTGAAGGCATCAATTTTCCCCTGCCTCCCGGCTTCCCCCAGTCCCTACAGTGTCTACCACATTAAAAACACACCATAGAAAATGCACTGATATAAATGCAAACCTGCCAGTATCACTTATATTGGCTTTGATTAAGATGATTCCTTTTCCACATAGTCCTAAAATGCATCTTTATCATAGAATCCACTTCTAGCCCATCTCATTTTCCTCTTGCACTGATGTACTTAAGCCTGCTTTATGCGCTATTTGCATATGTATTTCTAACATAAACAAAATGTTAACCGTTCTGATGACATTTCCATCTGACCACAAGACAGTATATACGGCAAGTATGCAAGATGGAATTTCAGATTTATGAGCAAGAGAAAAGTTGATTAAATGTGCATATGCTTTGCCTCCTAGAGCTTAACTGACACCAACTATCTCAACAACAACAAATATCATTATCCTGAGCCTGGGCATAGGTACTAGAATATTGTCTTGATTTGATTAACTTTTTAAAGGCGTTAATATAAGCTTGCTATTAACATTATTGTTCATTTTATTTAAAACTGTAAGAGGAAAACTCTGCGATTGTTTAACCTAAAACTGTATTAAAAGAATAAAAGTTTGCCTGGCAGACATAGAACTCAGTAAGTTGTTTGCTTCCATTGGTCAAACTTAAGCAAACCACTATATTCTAAAAGCTGATAGGTTTATATTTACTTGGCCTATGGAAATTCTGTTCTTATTGATCAATGTATTGACTATAAAACCAATATCTTCCCTCCCCCGCCATAGAATAGGGACTAAGGGGGTTTACCAAGCTCCGAATATCCAAACTTCAAATAATTTGTCGTTTTCGAAGCAAATCAAAAAACGTCCGATGGTCTAAAAACTCTCAATCTGAAACCTCAGCATCTAAAAGCTCTCGAGGTCCTGTACAAGTCAATGGGGAAGGTCCCAGTGTCTGCGCTGATGTCTGTACCGATATCTCAGAACAGAAATCGTATTTATTACTGGAAAACTCTAAACAATTCAGAGTTTTCGGGGAAAGCTCCAAAGTTTTGGGCTTTTTTCTTCATAAATAAGGTCCATTCGGGAATTCGGAGTTGCTCGAAGTTTGATATTAAAAACACTGAGATAAATTCTGACCTTGATAACCCCCAAATTTTATGAATGATATTTCATATTTCTTCATCAGAATAAGAACATGCTAAATATGGCACCTAATCCAACATGCCATATAGCTGAATTTAGTATTGTGTTGTACCCCAGCCCTCAATTGATGCTGCACAATTTTTACTGTAAAACAAAGCTAATCTCTTGAAAAATTTAAGAAATAAACAAGGCCTTGCAGAATATAATTTCTCTTTTCAAGAACCACTGCACACTAAGGTGTAGCTTAAAATACCCAAACCACCAGGTCTAGGATAATAAAGTATTTCTGAACATTTGAAGAGCATTTAAGGGAATGTAAAAATAATATTGCAAATAAAACGTTGTAGTTATATTTTAAAATATATTTACACAATTCTCAATGTAGCTTCTGTCCCTGATTCAACCCACCATATCCTCTGTTTTGACTAAATATATTCCTGACTTGCCCCAAAGCTTGCTCAGATTGGGTACTTCCACGTGATGGGCGAATTTATTCGCCAGGTGCAAATTGGCGGCAAATTACCACGTTTTGCCGCCGGCGAATAAATTTGCGAAATCGCTGTGAAAATTCGCTTGCCTAAAATTTGAAGACAATTCTGAAGCCAGCTACAAATCTAGGCACCCATTGGCTTTAATGGGCATCAGAATTGTCACTGGCATCAAAAATATTTTGATGCAGGCGTCAATATTTGTGTTTTGCGAATTTTTTGCCGTTTCGTGAATTTCGAGGAATTTCGAAGCGGGAGCAATTCGCCCATCTCTAGTACTCCCAATTCTGTTATGGGTTGCAAATCAGAACTGTCCCATCTCAGAAGGCTCAGCTGGGAGTAAGGTATTAAAGAGTGCAAATTAACCCTAGCTGCCTAAGTCTATCTGTCTTGTTCTGCATGAAGCATAACAATTGTGATGCCTATATGGGAATAAATAGTGTATATTTTTGCACTCACTTGTAAAATTCTTTTTAGCTCTAAAAATGTCTAATATAATCAGCAACCCAAAATGTAACGTTTGCAAATAAATCTGAAAAGGGGCATTTTGTAAACCAGAGCCAAACATGTAGCTGTTGGCTATACTTAGGACAGATTTACTAACTATCTAATAGGGGAATACAGAAACATTCTCAGCAGTTTGAAAGTTTTACATGTCATTAACACTTTCCTGGCTCTCAGCGACATTTTTCTCACTGTCAGGAAAGTGTAAGAATGTTTTAGAGCTCAGCAGCAGCGCTGAGTTTTAAAACAACACTGAATCATTAAGCCACGAAAATGAATGGGCACTGCATTAAATTTAAAGTAGTGCAAGTCAACGGGTGACTTAATGATTCAGAAGAGTTTTAGCAAGCTTAATGTTTCTGTATTGTTTTTTATTGCTATTTGTCAAAAAGGCAAATGTTAGTAAATCTGCTCCTTAGTGTATTGGATGTACATCTATATTATCCAGAATGCTTGGGACATTGGGTTTTCCGGATAGTGGATCTTTTTGTAATTTGGAGTCTGCTAGAAAATCATTTAAACATTAAATAAACCCAATAGGCTGGTTCTGCTTCCAATAAGGATTCATTATATCTTAATTTGGATCACAAGGTACTGTTTTATTATTACAGAGAAAAAGGAAAAACATTTAAAAAATTTGGATTATTTGTATAAAATGGAGTCTATGGGAGACGGCCATCCCATAATTCTGGATAAGGGGTTTCTGGATAACGGATCCCATACCTGTACTAGATACTAAATAGAAGAAGACAGATGACAACAGAAGTACAGTACAATATATGTGATGTTAGAATATGAAAATTGTATGCCTTAGCATAATTGTTTTTTTTAGACATATATGAAAAACGTGTGAATATTTCTTTTGACTCGGCACAACTGTTAATCTATATTAAAATAGCTGCAAAATTGCTGCAAAGCAAAAATGTCAAATTCTCTGCAATTTTCCTGGCACCTTGATCAATGGCTCAATATTTGTGTTATTTCTGCGAGGCATTTTGTCCGGATATGTTGGAAGACCTGATTTTAATTATATTAAGCAACCCTGGAGTATGGTTTCAAACTGCAGTGTCTAAAGCATAATCCCTTTATTCCTTGCAAATGGTAATTTGGCTGCTTTTAAAGAATTCATTTTTTATGGTTAGTAACAATGGATATAATAAAAATAAAAAAGGTATTTAGTGGCTTTATTATGGTATGCCTTTACCGTGAACTAGTGAGGATTCATTAAACTGTGTTGCTTTATTCTGCTTAACCCCAAAGTACAATATGGGGGTCACCATTCATGTATCCTGGCTCTTCACACAGGCACTTCAATTCTTTGTAGCTTGTTATTTTATTAAAAGAGATAAACACTCTGGAAATGAAGCTATTCATGGCATTAAGCTTTACCATAAATGGAGGTTTAATCAGCTCATACTAAACTACTAGGTTTAATTAGCCAGTACTTAAAATGGGGACATTCTGCCACTGGTTTAGAGAAAAAGGAATAAGCAAAAATAAGTAGACTGGTGTTCTTTTAAGTAATGCTCTTTCTAAAAAAAAATGAGTGTTTTTATCATGATCTATAAATCAAAAAAATGTGTCCACGCTGTAAATGTTGTGTTTTTTTCTGTAATAGGTTCATGGTAATATCAAGACATTGTTACAATTATTGCTCTGGATTGTGTTTGCACAATAGGAATAGGCAAAAGGCGAACAGAACTGTTATAAAGAGAAAAAGCCACTGTAAAGACATATAAAAATAATGTTCTGTTCCAATGATGTGTTCCTGTATTGTTAGTGTGTGTTAGATTACATTTTGCCACTTTCTCAAAAACATGTAGGCACATCAATATATTTCTCAAAGGGATCATGGGCCTTATTCTACATGAGCAGTGTGGTAGACCTAATGATTTTCATCCATTATTATTATTATTATTTTATTTAATGGGTCTACTTTAGTGATGGGCGAATTTCTCCCGTTTGACTTCGCTGGAAATTTGCGAATTTCCTGCGGAATTCGCGAAACAGTGAAAAATTTGTCCACGAAACTCGAAAACTGATGACACCTCAATTTTGACAGCGGTGTTAAAGTCAATGGGAGTCCGAATAGCGTTGACGCGTTGCGATTTTAACACGATCGACTCTTCGGACACGTGTCGACCCCAGGGAATTTTCGCCAGCAAATATTCACAAATTTATTTGCCGACGGCGAAACACGGAAATTTACCACTAATTTGTGCCAGGCAAATTTATTCGCCCAACACTAGTTTTACTATACATTTAGAATAACCTCTTACTGAAATATTGTATTAAAAAGCATATTGCACTCATTCATGCATATATTGGGATTCTTTTCTTACCAGTATTGCAGTTCCTTTTACACCATGTCAATTTTCTTTCTAAACTATTTATTTTGCTTCTATGTTATGCATAGATATACCTTTGTTAAATGTCAATGTAAAGTGACAAATAAAACTTGAACATTTGTTTTATTCTGTTTGGAAGTTGTGTGCTGAATTTCCTCCCATACTCATGGGGTAAAATACTTAGGGGCACATTTACTAAGCTCGAGTGAAGGATTCGAAGCAGAAAAACTTCGAATTTCGAAGTTTTTTTTTGGCTACTCCGACCATTGAATAGACTACTTCGACCTTCAACTAAGACTTCGACTTCGAATTGAACGATTCGAACTAAAAATCGTTCGACTATTCGAACATTCGATAGTCGAAGTACTGTCTCTTTAAAAAAAACTTTGACTACCTACTTCGGTACTTTAAACCTACCGAGCACCAAAGTTAGCCTATGGGGACCTTCCCCATTAGCTTTCTAAGATTTTTTTGATCGAAGGAAAATCCTTGGATCGACAGATTAAAATCCTTCGAATCGTTTGTTTCGAAGGATTTAATCGCTCGATCAAAAATTTTTCCTTCGATCGTTCGATCAAAGTATTTGCGGTAAATCCTTTGACTTCGATATTCGAAGTTGAAGGATTTTACTTCGATGGTCAAATATCTAGGGTTAATTAAGCCTGGATATTCGACCCTTAGTAAATGTGCCCCTTAATGTGTTAAATGACAATTTCAAATGTTTTTGATTTTTGATCAGATGATGACTGAAATGTATCACTCCCAAACCTCTCCTTCTCCTTGAAATATTGTTCTTAAAACTTCTTCACATTTCCTTGTGAAGGAGTGAGATTTTGTATGTATGGGATATTTTTCCCAGCTCAGTGAATATTAAGATCAACCTATTTAATGTAATGTATTGAGGGCCTAGTCCCTGGAAATGAAAGGAAATAAAGGCAATTAAAAATAAAAAACTGCAGAAGGAAATGAAGGGAATACATGTTAAATTCATTATAAGGAAGTAATGAATAGAATAATGTTCTGTTTTGTTTCCTTTCCTTGACTCTAAATTTTGTTTAATACAACTGTGTATTAAATTCATGAAATATCTATACAAGGTTCCTTTTCTTAAACTGCAATCAAATTAGTGGTATAACTACAGGGGGTTCAGGCAGTGAGACTGTATGAGGACATTTTGGCAAAGAACACAAAGAATAAAACCTTTAACCATTAAAAAAAATGAATGGGCTAGGGAACAATGTTAAATGTAATAATTGGGGGCATGATCATATAAAGAAAAGCAAGCCATTCCAGTCAAATCTGTCTCTGTATGCAGTACTGCCAATATGCCCATTGGTGGGAGACAAACATCTATTTGCATGCCAGTACAACCAGTCCTGTACTTAATGCTACTTAGGACAGGCATTTTCATTACAACATATTATTTAATTTGCAAGCTGTATAAAATATTTTACCAATTAAATAATTCAGACATCTAAAATGTCCTCATCCCAAACTTGAATTTTCTTTAATGCCCTTTGCATCACCACAGTCAAAGCCAGTCAACACCTCTGTAAACTTAATTTTATTAATTAACCACCACAAAATATTTTTTTATTTATGTAATATCATTTATTTATATACTGCTTACATATATGCAGTGCTTTACAGAGAATACTAAATCATTCACATGCCCCAGTGGAGCTTAAAATTTAATTTCCCTACAGCAATCATACCAACACACATACTATGGTAAATTTCTTCAGAAACCAATATATTAACAATAGTATTTTTGGACTTACAGGGAGTGCCCTTGGGCACAATGGAACTCAAGTCCCATGTGTTGTTCTGAAGCAGTGTGCTACTATGTTTCCCCAAGAAATATTAGAGAAAAATCTCTATATTTTGGAATTGGGTACTGTTAAGTGAAGATATTGTTGAAATATCAATACAGTAAAAATATATAATGTCCAGTTCAATTCTACAGTTTTTTTGGAGCAGTTGAACAACATGATGTTGTTTTTGATTGCTGGGCCAAGGCTGAAACTAGACAGAGCATCCCTGTATAGAAGTACAGGTATAGGATCCATTACCTGGAAATCCTTTATCCAGAAAGTTCCCAATTACGGAAAAGCCGTCTCCCATAGACTCCATTGTAATCATATAAACCCAATTTTTTAAAAATGATTTCTTTTTTCTCTGTAATAGTAAAACAGTCGCTTGTACTTGATCCCAACTAAGATATAATTAATCCTTATTGGAAGCAAAATCAGTCTGTTGGGTTTATTTAATGTTTACATGATTTTCTAGTAGACTTAAGGTGTGAAGATCCAAATTACTGAAAGATCCATTATCCGGAATGCCCCAGGTCCCGAGCATTCTGGATAACAGGTCCCATACCTGTACTATATAGTAAGTGCTGCATAAATGTGTTGGTGTTATATAAACACCAAGAAATAAATACATTTTTCAAAATATCCTTTTTGAAGTAGCACCCATGGTTCATAGAAAAAATAGAAGATATATGCATACAAAGTACTGCACTTTATCTGGGTTTAAAGTAGCAAATATACACTCAAATCAAGGATTATGCATAAAGGATAAGGAACAAGTCTTGTCTTAATAATGTTTTGCCAATCAATAGGAAAATAAAAGTCATTGTTTGGCAGATGATCAGTAATAGCTTTTGTAACCACAGGAGGCAATCAGCTGGGCCAATGGCCATGGTCAATAGATAAGACCCTAGGTTGTCACTATAGACTTTCCAGGCAGACAGGAGAAATTAGCTGCTGTTAATAAATTATTAGCAGCTGAATCCATCATATGTTAATAGCAACTTAGTGCAAAAGGCAAGTAGAGCTGTCTTTAATTCATCACAAGTGGCAACTCTCACTGCTAAGTTGAAGCATTTAGGCATCATGTAGGGGGTTAATTACTAAAATCTGAATTTATCTCAAAATATTAATAAAAAAAGTTTGGCTAAACTCCCAATCCCTATTATAGCTTATTTATTAATGAAAAAAATTGAATCTAATTGGATCGTGAAAAACTTGATAAAATTAATTTAAAACTCAAATTGTACAAATTTTTCAGGCTTTTTATCAAATTAATAATTTTTCCCCCTGAAAACTCAGAAAAAGTCCAACTTTCAGGCTAAACCCTGTGCAGACCATAATAACTTCAAACTGGGATAGGTGCCTCTCCCACTGACTTATACAGGACCTGGACAGGTCTGAGATGGCAGATTTTCTGATTTTTTGCAGCATCAGGGTATAATAAATCTACAAAAAGTTTTTTTCCCTCTAAAAATTTGAGTTTTCTAGTGAAAAATACTCGAATTTTTCGAGATTTCACAACTCAATCTTTAATAAATAAATAAACAATTTAATAAATAAATAATAATAAATGTCTTCCTAGTCAATGAAGATGCACAGTTGTCAAGAGCCCCAACTGACTCTTATAAAATCCATATATAAAGTCATTTTAATTTCTGTCAATGCATTTATCCCATTCTTTATTTGTGTGCATCTGTATTCTCTTGCTCCTTTACTTTCCTTATATTTTGTTACTTACTCAGTTGTCTTATATATTCTTATATATTATTTTAAAAAAAAAAGAATTGATTGTAATAGTGGAGCTGTCAATAATGTGACACAGCATCATATAGTAGCGTTATTAATGAAAAATGGGGTACATGAATATAGTTTCCTGGAAGCTTGGCCAAACATTGGACACACAAATAAGTATAAGGAACAAATAGGAGCAGTCAAAACAAGGTACAATGAGGCGTTAACTTAAATATTTAAAGCCACTGTGGGACTTTATATGTCTCTCATTGCATCTAGTTTGTTTAGCCAATGGCATATCTAACACCTTATCTAGCAGTGTTCCCACTGCAATAGCATCAAATAGTAGATATAAAGTATTGAACTTTTAGAAAATGAGATTGATTCAAGCCAAAAACAATGAATTAATAATAAGTCCCGTCCCCACCCCCAAAAAAGGGTACTTCCCTATCTTGCTACATACATCAGTGGTTTAAAATGCAGTGATTTAAAATTATGAAAAAAGGCAAATCAAAAGATATTGTTTTTTTAACTTGCCTGCTGTTGTCACAACAGAACTGTCTTTGATCTGAAAAATTTCTCACTGCATGTTCAATATGGTCTTCAATTCAGCATTGTCAGTTGAAATGAACCTTAAAGCCATCCACTGAAGCCTGATGCTACAATCAAGAAAGGACTGTTCTCATTTTTTGCCAATGTAATGGAAACAGAATATGGAAGTAGTCTCATGTGGGGAAGCACTGTCTGAGGATCAACAGGAGGTAGGCTGGTTAATTGTGCCTTTAGAATTGCAGCTTGAGACTAGTAAATGCATAAAAAATTATATTTGCATGCTACATAAATATGTACAAAACATAACCCATTTCTTATAAGCATTGTCTCCACTTATACTAATGTTCTGCAATGTTCCACTCTATCAAAGGCTTTTTAGAAATATTCACAAGGCATTGTGTGTGTTACATACCATTTTGTGCTTTAATCAAGGTCATTCGATTTCTTGCATTGCAATGGAACTTAAATTGCTAGATTTAAGTATTTTAATGAAACTGGTTAAACTATTGATGCAAAGACTGTGGGAAATTGTTGTGAATAGGAATTGGATGGAAAGAAGCATATTTTTTTTACTCAAAAAAACATTATTATTTGTAGTTCATAATCACTATTTCAAGATTCATAGTCAAAACAAAGCGAAAATGCATGTGCATATGTTATAGAAAAGGTGCTTTATTTTTTATAAACTATAAAAATGAAAGTTCTTTACATAACATAATTAATGGGGGACAGAAATATATGTGTGTGTTTGTGCGGGTCAGCACACGAACAGAAAATAAAGAATAAGCCTCAAATTCAATGAGTAGAAGTATACATTTAGTGAGCTAGCTGTAAAGTTACGTTTTATGCCATTGCTTAATTAATATTAGATTTCTTTCTGCCATTTGAATCCAAAATGATAAATACTTCAGTTTCAATCATTGTGTTGAACAGCATTCCAGCGCAAATATAGTAAACAAAAATAAAGATTTGGTTTTGATTTGTCATAATTCTAAATCTTGGACTTAATATAAATCTTGCTTTTCTTTATCTGCATTTATATTTGGGAGTGTAAGAAACAAGGCTAAAGTACAATACATCTACAATTGCCACTTTACCACCATAGTACACTCTGTAGCACACTCTAAGGGGCCCATTTATTAAACCTCATTTTTTTTTCTGGTTGAAGTTTTTAGTGTGAAAACTCGAATCTTTGGAGATTTATCATACCCCAATGCTGCTAAAAATCCAAATCCAAAAATACGACATCTCAAACCTGTTGAGGTCAATGGTAGATGTCCCTAAAGTAGTTTTTAGATGCCGTGATAATGCAAAAAATTTGGAGTTTTCGTTCGATAATCTGAAAAAGTTGAGTTTTCGCAAAAGAAAACTCGAAAAATGTAGTTTTCTGGGCATCAATCGATTCTAATTGATGCACGATTTTGTCATGATATTTTGTCACTTGATTTTTTTGAGAAAAAAAAGAAAAAATTATAAATTAGTTAAAATTGTGTATGGGAGTTTGGTTGGATTGTCTCCATAAAAAAATGAGATTAATTTGAGTTTTAGTAAATCAACCCCTAAGTCTTTACAGTTGTGTGATTATATTATTAAAATGCATATTTGAATTTAAAATTTGGGCATAAAATAGATGTTCTATGGAAAAAAGCAAACCATTTTCTTTTTTATAAATATGCTCTGTTTTTCATACCTGTGCATTTGTTCACCTTTTGATTTCTTCCTGACTGTATTTTATTGCCTCAAGCGGTTCTTGGTTGTTTTCTAGCTGCATTCCTGCTTCCATATGGCCACTTAAACAGCTCTACAATTGAAATAAGTTACTGAGATTCTTCCAGTCTTTGCCATACAAACCTTGAGGATGCACATAACACTAGTTGACAAATATACCATTGTTTTTTCATATGGAGGTCGATTTATCCCAGGTAATTTTAACAATTACCCAGCATATTAATATTGATCAAATCTAATGGAAACCATATCTAGTATAGGTCAATCTAAAAACAACTGGACTTGCTGAGTAATCAATGAAGACGTTTCACTACTCATCCGAGCAGCTTCTTCAGTTCAACTGACTGGTGTGGGAAGTTCTCGGCATATAAACTCTTCCACTAATCCATTTACAATGGCACATTGTAACTCTTCAAAGAGGTGACATCTGAAGAAACTCACAGAGGTGTTGATTCTGTGTAGTTGTGATAGGATTATCCAATGTGTCATGCAAATCCTAAATACAGGTGTTACTTGTGAGAGTTACATGAATGGATGTGTGAAGTGTCCATGAGAACAAACTTGCTTCTTTGGACTGTTTGATATGTATCCAAGAGGGGGGTAACTTGAAGACGGAAGTATACAGGAAACCCACTCATACGGATCAATATCTGTTGTTTGATTCCCACCATCCACTGGAACACAAACTGGGTGTCATTCGAACCCTGCACCACCGGGCGGAATGTGTGGCAACTGATACAGAGTCCAAAGACAAAGAGCAAAAACATCTCAGAGGAGCTTTGAAAGTGTGTGGCTACCCAGACTGGGCCTTTGTCAAAACAGCAGCAACCAAGCCCAACAGGAACACCAATAGAAATAACTGCCCGGAGACACATAGTAGGCGAAACATAGTCATCCCATATGTAGCTGGAGTGTCAGAGAAACTCAGGAGGATTTTCAACAAACACCATGTCCCTGTGTTTTTCAAACCTAGCAACACATTGAGACAAAAACTGGTACACCCAAAGGATCCAACACCAAAAGAAAAACAAAGCAATGTGGTATACGGAGTCCAGTGTAGCGAGGAGTGCACAGATCTATACATCGGGGAGACAAAACAACTGCTCTCCAAGCGAATGGCTCAGCACAGGAGGTAGAAGTCTACAGGGCAAAACTCAGCTGTCTTTCTACACTTAAAAGACAAGGGACACTCCTTTGAAGACAGCAAGGTCCAAATCTTGGATAAAGAAGACCGCTGGTTTGAACGAGGCATGAAAGAGGCGATTCATGTCAAGGTGGAGAGACCATCTCTGAACAGAGGTGGGGGCCTTCGACACCACCTGTCTGCTACATACAATGCTGTTCTAACATCTGTACCCCGGCGGATTCAGAACACTTCACACATCCATTCATGTAACTCTCACAAGTAACACCTGTATTTAGGAGTTGCATGACACATTGGATACTCCTATCACAACTACACAGAATCAACACCTCTGTGAGTTTCTTCAGATGTCACCTCTTTGAAGAGTTACAATGTGCCATTGTAAATGAATTAGTGGAAGTGTTTATATGCAGAGAACTTCCAACACCAGTCAGTTGAACTGCAGAGGCTGCTCGGATGAGTGGTGAAACGTCTTCATTGATTACTCAGCAAGTCCAGTTGTTTTTAGATTGACCTATACTAGATATACTATGACCTGGATGAATGAAAATCCTAATAGTCTAATGGAAGTTCAGTTTTTGGCATAGGCTACTGAATCCAGAAGGCCTAGATAATAATAATAATAATAAATATTGATACAGACCTTTATCAACTTAAAGGAATTGTAGAGTATTGATTATTAAAAATTGCATGCAAGTTAGAGTGGCATAAAACTTTGCAAGAAACTTGCAGAACTCCAAGACCAAACATATAATAAATCGGCCCCAGGGAATTATTTATGTTGTCATGCCTATTAATATGTGTGTGGAAGGTACAACTAACTAGACTATTATTTCTTTGCCAGAAATCCATGCTGCAAATCTATCATTCATTTTCTGTTGCCATTTAAAATAGACCACAAATTCTAATTATTTGTAACACAGAACAAATACCATATACTATGTATCAAATCTGGCAGACCAGGAGACTATTATAAGAATAGAATAATGAGTTTGTTTTAATATGCACAGTTTATGCATAGTTCAGTACTCTAATATAGAGATTATAAGGTATGGTATAAGGCAGTGGTCCCCAACCATTGGCTTGCGAGCAACATGTTGGTCACCAACCCATGGATGTTGTTCCCAGTGACCTTGAAGTACAGTAGGTGCTTCAATTTAAATTCCAGACTTGGAAATTTTTGTGGCATAAAAACCAGGTGTATGGCCAAAAAAGAACTTTCTGTGGGCTGCCAGGCCAGACAAATAGCCAATTAAAGTCCTAATTTGGCACCTCCAGGAACTTTTTCATGCCTGTGTTGCGCCCTAACTCTTTTTACATTTTAGTGTGGCTCACTGGTAAAATTGGCAGGGGACCCCTGGTATAAGGTAAGGCATGGTATGGTTTAAGGTGAAAACTAGATTTCCTGTTACTGAATAGCTATACATCTACACTGATATAATGTCCTTCATGCACCTTAAGGAACTGTAATTATTCTTTATCCTCATGGATATTTATACCTGGGATGGACTTGTAATAAGTCATGGTCAGTAGATTCCCCACAAAAGGGCAGTATGTACATGCAGACAAGAGAAGGATGAAAGTAAAGAATGAAAATTACCCAGCTTTTCTCATGTTTTACTTGTGGGTTGCACATAATAAAGGCTGTCCTTTTGTTCAATGTGAGCCTGAATTCACCTTAAATACTGTATTCCCCAGTGGCTTTAGCTATTGAGGAAGATTTAGTTATACTGCTAGGGCATAATTAGAACAAGGTCTGATGCATTGTTAGCATTCCTGCCAAAGTTCTAAAAATATCTGAAAATAGTCGAATGTCTCTAAAACTAATGTCAGTCCTATTACTGCTTTCAGTCCATTATTACTGATAACTTTGTTGATATATATGTTGACTTCTGTGGTATTGTCACATAATCTTGTGTATGGTAATCTTGATTAAACTTGCACAAATATTTATAATCTGGTTTTCTAATATGAACTAATGATGGCCGAATAAATTTGCCATGCGCGAATTTGCAGGGAAATTCTGAACTTTGAATTTCTTTGCAAAACTGCCATGAAAATTCGTCGGCGTCAAAACGTTTTTGGACACGCGTCTAGAAAAGTCACTTGCATCAAAACCATTGTGTGTCAACATTTTTCGAACGCCCATTGACTTTAATGCTGCCGTCAAAATTGACATGAGCATCAGAATTGACGCGGGCGTCAAAATTCACGTTTCCCGAATTTTTCTTTGTTTTGCAAATTGTGGGGGAAATTGACGATATTTTTGGCAAAGCAAAACGAGACAAATTCGCTCATCACTAATTGATACTAGTGATGGGTGAATAATTTCTCCAGACATGAAACTGCGACAACAATTAGCAGGTCACAGAGTCAAAAAAAAATTGGGGCGGGTCAAAATTGCCATAAAAATTGTTGTGTGTCAAAATTATTCGGACGCACATTGGCTTTAATGTGTTTGGACAAAATATTAATTGATGCGTATCAAAATTATTTTGATGCCCATTGCATATCAGTGATTTTTTCTCCGTTTCACCATAAATTTGCCCATCACTTATTCATACCCTTCTTTTTAAATACGTCCTGATAAATTACATATACTTGACCCTGATCTTGACCACTGCACCCTAACAAACACTTCCAGCTTCTGCATCTGTTTGTATATTTAAGCAATTCAGTCATTTTTCACATAATTTTACTCTACAACAGCTAAGGCAGTGATAACTATTATACTGAAAAAGAAAATCTACAATGTTTATTTCTTGCATTTAGTGGGTATTTAGAATAATCTTCTCTTACTTAGGACTCAGGAAACAGTTGCCATAGCTTTGGAACATGAACATGTAATTTTTCAAACAGAGAAGAAAAGCAGTATTTTTGCTGTTTACTTTTATTTTTATTTTCTAGTAGACGTTGATATTTTAGCACCATCCCCATAGGTTAGTGAATGACAAATTATTTAGAATTGCATAAACAACTATGAAATCTGCTTGGGGAATGTGAAGAAATGCATTCTAGCACCATCCCCATCACTTTGGTCTTGTTATTGAAGCTCTGATCTAAAAACACTGGCCACAAAACAGCTATGAATTTACATTCCGTTTGCTACTCTTATGTGCTTTTAACACGTGTAATTTAATGCATGAGTAGAAGTACTCAATATAAATTGCAGTACATTCAGCAAGTGTATAGCAGTATTTTTTCCATTCATTTTTAATAGGGTAGGCATTTAAAGAGATGCAGTTGGGTATTCACAATGATTCACCCAAAAATGAATTAATTTTTAGCCAGTCATTAAGACAATCGAGGCTCAGATAATATTTATGATTTATTTATTTTTTTAACTGGGGCCCAAAGAAAATCAGCCAAAAAAAAAAACTATCCTCTATGAACTACACTCCATAAATAGTTCTAGTTTTTATTAGTATTTATTAATACTGTTTGTAACCACTATCAGTGATATACAATTTAAAATGTATATGTCATTGTCGTGTGCAAGGCATCAGCCATAAGTATTCAACATCATATATTAAATGGTATGTATAATTCATGGGAATTGGCTAGTAGATGAAATTATTTCCTCTTCAGTAATTTATGTTTAAGTATATCCAAAACAGAGCAATACATGTTAATTTAGTACGAAAACATAGCTTCTTCTTTTTAGCAATTATTATAAGGGATGTTAGCTTATATCAAAATGTTATTTCCTAATTAGGAAATTGATTTGTTAGGACTTTGATAGTGTTTAGTAGAAATATCTCTTCTTCCTCTTCAGACCTAGGGAAGAATTCCAAGTATAGGTTGTAAGTGGCATCAGTGCAGTTACCCATAATGACCAATCAGTTGTTTATTAGAAATTGAAAACAAAGAGATTGGTTGCTTAAGGTAACTGTGCTATTGCACCTACTATATATTAGTAAATCAACTCCCATGTGTTAAATTAGTATATATGATGGGGCAATATCTCTTGTAGTTAATGCATGATTTGTCCTTACTTACAACTTACATCTACAGACATCTACAAATCAATCCTTGGGACGTCACATCAACATGTTTTATCATCATGTCTGCCCTTTACTAAATAAATGTTAGAATGCATGAAAATAGAAATGACAGAAAATACATAACCAAGACTAGCATAAGTATTAGGAATTGAATTATTTCTATCATTTGTCAAAAAATGTATGTATAAACTTTAACATTACTAATAGCGTATGCCAAGTGTTTGCTTTATGCATGTAATAAAAGTCTTTCAGCAGAGAAATTGTTCTATTTCCATGGTAATTTAAAAGGTTGTTGCCATGGATATGATGAAACAGTTTTCAATGGGACTTTCCTTTCTGTGATTCAGTACAATTTTGTAACATTTAAGGTATTTTGTATTTCTTATGGAGGATTTTAAGAGATTATTTATGTATCTATTTTTTCTATCAAGATTAAGAAAAGCTAGGCTGAAAATATTTTTTATTATTTCTTTATTTATTAGAACTTTTATTCTTTATTGGCAGACACAAGTGCTTTTGATATGCATATGCCATTGTAGATATTCCATGTATTGCTTATTTTTATTATTAAAATTATTTCTGCCTAACAATAATAAACAATGATTTTTAAGATTTATAAACTAAAATTTTTGGAATCTTTGATCATTAAATTGTTAGAAAGGTATGATCACAAATTATATCCTAACTCTACTGAAAAAAAAAACAACAAACATTTAAACATTAAATAAACCCAAAAGGTTTGTTTTGCCTTGAATACCGATTAATATAATCTTAGTTAGGATCAAGATCATTATTATTACAGAGAAAAAGGAAATAATTTTTAAAAATTGTAATTATTTGCTTAAAATGGAGTCTATGGAAGATGCCCATCCCTTTATTTGAAGCTTTCTGGATGAAGGGGTTTATGATCATGTTGGATACCATCATTTATGTATTATTAGGTTCATGAAAAAAACACCCATTGGTTTCTATGTATTTTGAACCAAAAATAAGTGCAAAAACCGTTGACTTTAAAACATTTTGCATGAAAAAAAAGCTGTGAAAAGAAACCCGCCCATTTACATCAATGCCCTTCACAAATTTTCACTCATCACTAGTTAATAAAGATCATTATATCATAATGCCATACTATTTGAAAGTAATTTTTTACAACACTGTTGCATTCAAAGTATTTCAAGGACATTTTTCTATCTGTAACTTATCTTAAGACTTCATATTATAGACAATGGCAGCTGCAACAAGTATTGCTCACTAGAATGACTGATGGTCAAAACTCACTGGTTTGTATTTTTGAATATTACTAGTGATGGGTGAATTTGCGCCGTTTCGCTGAAAAATTTGCAAATTTCCCCGCAAAACTTGTGAAACGGCGAAAAATTTGCAAAAGCTGCGAATTTTTGCGGGTGTTTCGTGAATTTATTCGCCGGCGGCAAATTTCCCGCAAATTCGCACCTGGTGAATAAATTCGCCCATTACTAGATATTACTTTGGCAATGCGACCTACATGTTGATTTCCATTGTCTGCGGGTGGAGGTGACCCATAATTATTCCCCCCATTTTCCTGCAATAACTTTTCTTAATACATTTACAGAAACAAATCACGGGTAGTGATAGGCGCATAAATTCAGCAGGCATGAATTTGCGGCGCATTTCACTGAAGGCGAATAAATTCACGAAACTGTACAGAAAATTTCCAGGTAAAAAATCCGCCACATCAGAATAGTCGCACGCCTAAAAATTGACGCACGTCAAAATCATTCTGACACTCATTGACTTTAATGCATTTGGACAAAATAGGCGCGCATATAAAAATTCTCGGGCATCAAATTGACGTGCATCAAAATAATTTCGACACCCATTGAATTCAATGCATTTCGCAAATTTTTCGCCGTTTCTTACATTTTATGGGAAATTCGCAAATTTTTCAGTGTAGCAAAACGAGACAAATTCGCCCATCACTAGTCACTGCATTTGATATTTTCTTAAAGCTTAGATTTGTTCAAATAAGACACTGTAAATACTGTAGTAAGCAACCAAAAAACTTTCTATAACTAAGCTAGGTTACATGCAAAAGTAAAATGGGGATATTAATCGCTATAAGCCTTTTATAACACCAAAAACTAAAAATTAAAGATTAGTCAGTTTAGAAATCTTTCACTGCTCAGTGTATAAAAAGTCAGCACATAGTGCTTTGCTGTAGTCCATCCATGATTCAAATTTGGGTGAATAGGATCAAATTAAAAATAAATGGAATTCTAAATTAAACTAGTTGTTTGCAGCCTTCCTGACATTCGAGTTATTTGGAGAATATGTCAGGAAGGCAGCAAACAACTCCAAATTGATTCCAGGACGTCTTCCATGGGCTAAAACAGCAAATCGGCAGGTTTAAGGTGGCGAATAGTCGAATTTGAGTTCTTAAAGGGCCAGTGTATGATAAATCTCAAAATTAATTAGAATTAAAAAATAAAACAATTCCCTAGTCAAATTTTACAGTTTTGGCCATAAAAAATTTGAAATTAAAATTTTAACTTCAAACCTTGATAATCTGCCCCTAGGTTTTTCCCAAGAGTGAGTTGTAAGCAAAAATTAAATACTTGCTTTTATTTTCCTCAGAAACCTACTCAGGAATTGACTTGCAGTTTCTGCTATAATTTGTCCGAATCTAGACAGACCGAGATTCATAAATCTGCAAAAATCTGAAAAGGAAGATATTTCTCAGTGTAATATTGATTGTATGACCATCATTACATTTCTAATTTAAGGGCATAGCTACATTAATGTAGACAATGTTGATGGTTTGTATTTTTGTTGCAGAATTATAGCTTTTCAATAAAACGTTTTAATAATGTTTTTTAAACTTGTTGCATGCACTGGACATCCCGCATATATTTTACAGGGGGACCAGTGGGGGGGGGGACCAGGTAGTTATGCCACTGCTATTGATATACGTGTGGTTCTCAGTATATTGTTAGTTTATTTTTAGAAGGTTTGAAGAGTCCTTTTCATGGCTTCCCATTATGAAGACATAGGGGCAAATTCACTAAGATTCGTAGTTGCGCCAGGTGTAACTTCGCCGAACTTCGCCACACTTCGCCAGGTGTAGTTTTGCCAGCGCTCTGCAAATTCACTAAAATCCGAAGTTGCGCTCAGGGGTAGCATAAGGTTGCGAAGTTGCACTAGCTTGGATTTGCTAAGCGAAGCGAAGTTACGCTAGCGATGGTTAATTTGCATACAGCGCCAAATTCAAATTTCAATGGAGGAATACGTACAATCACTACAAATGCCTTGGAAACCTTCAAAACATCATATAATTTTTTTTTTTTGCCCTACCTACACATGTGCCCACTGTATAGTTAAGTTGCCATGAGTTAGGAAATGTAGGGGGTAAGGAGGGGAGCCCCAAATTTTTTTTCGATCTTTTTCAGCCTATCACCCATAATTTAGAAAAAACGCCATAGTTTTTTGGGACGTAGAAAAAATTTGACCTTTTTTTGAAGCAATCCCTATCTACTCTATTGCGCTTCGCCTGGTCTGAGGTGGCGAAGGAAGTCTAGCGTAAAAGGTAGTGTTAAGTACAATGCGCGCGTTAGTGAATTTGCGCAGTTACGTCCGTTGCGAAAATTCGCCAGGCGTAAGGGTGCAAAGTACCACTGGTGAATTTACGCCAGCGTTCGTTAGTGAATTTGCGAAGTAACGAAAATAACCAACACTAGCGAATTGACTCTAGCGGTAGGCGCTTCGGTGCATAGTGAATTTGCCCCATAGGGTCTTTAGGTATATCATTATCAGTGACCCTTGAAATCATTCCCTGAATGTCCTTGAATATCCTCCAAAAAATTGTCAGAGCATGACATGTCCAGAAAAGATTAAATAGAGAGCCTGAGTCTAGGCATCCCCTCCAGCAAGTATTGGGTACACTTAGAAACAATTATTTCATTTATTGGAATGTTATACCAATGCATCATTATCTTATAAATAGCTTTGTTCTACCTGACACAAGTAACCATTTTCCTGTTATTATCCAATATCAGCTCTCACTCTTTTAGCCCTACCCAAGTCTGTTTCCCAATTCAATATATATGTGTGTATATATATATATATATGTATGTATATATGTTTCTGGCAGGGAGCAGTGATGTATTTAGGTCCAGTGCCATTTCAGTGTTGACCACCTACCCAAAAGCACCCCCTCTGGCCCCCCATCCTTGTGCCCCAACCCACCCCACACCTACTTTCTGTTTAGTTCAGCCACGCTGGGGGTCCGGTTGGGCCCAGTCTCACACTGCTTGCTATGCTATACTATGCTGTGGCACAAACTAAATCTTTTTTTCTGATGGTAATTTGAATACGTTTGTCATTTTATGTGTGGATGCCCACAAAATGTGAATTGTGCACCTTGTGGGTTTTAATTATATTTTCCATGTTACTTTTCTCATTCTTGTTATTCTCTCATTGCACCCAAATCTTTACTCCCATCTTTTCTGTCCCTTTTTTCATTCTGTCTATTTTATGCCTAGTTTTTGCCTTAAAGTGATAATGACGCTAAAAACCTATTTTTTAAAATGTACATTTAGGAGGAGAATTATCAAGATTTCTGAAAACTCCCATGAACTTTCGAACTTTTTTGAAGTTCGAAAAAAAAACAACCAATCAAAAAGAAATCAAATTTTTTAAAAAAACTTGGTGAATAGGATCGAGCTTCAAATTTGAATCAAAATCGAAATCGATTTGCGGTTTTTCACCCAAAAAAGTCCACCAAATGACTCCAAATTGATGTTAGGATGTCACCATAGGCTAAAACACCAATTCGGTAGGTTTTAGATGGCGAATAGTCACATTTGAATTCTTAAAGCGACAGTACATGATAAATTTCAAAATTTGAATCAAATTTGGACTATTGCTTAGTCGAATTACACTAAAATAAACTCAAAATTCATAGTAACATAGTTAATTCTTAAAAAATTTGAATTTTCAATTTAAGCCTTGATAAATCTGCCACTAAAAGTTATCTATAGGTCACATTGACCATTTTTTGCTGAGAGGTCTGTTTTTGTAAATCATTTTTAGTTGATGTTTCTAAACCTGACTGTTTTGCCAACCTGACTGTCCCATTTCAGCCTGTCAGTTAGGGGCACATTTATTATGGGTCGAATATCGAGGGTTAATTAACCCTCAATATTCGACCATCAAAGTTAAATCCTTCGACTTCAAATATCGAAGTCGAAGGATTTACCGCAATTCATTTGATCAAATGATCGAAGGATAAATCGTTTGATCGAACGAATAAATCCTTCGAATCAAACAATTTGAAGGATTTTAATCCATCGATCGAACGATTTTCCTTTTTTTCCATAAGAAATTGCTAGGAAAGACTATGGGGACCTTCCCCATAGGCTAACATTGGTGCCCGGTAGGTTTTTGGTGGCGAAGTAGGTGGTCAAAGTTGTTTTAAAGAGAAAGTACTTAGACTATCGAATGGTTGAATAGTCGAACGATTTTCAGTTTGAATGTTCGATTCGAAGTCAAAGTCGTAGTCGAAGGTAGACGTAGCCAATTCGATGGTCGAAGTAGCCCCCTCATAGACGAGCACGGGGAGTCAGATGGGTAATGTAAAAGCTTTGAGCAAATACTTTATGGCAAAACGATATATAAGTAGCAAACAAAGCCAATACAATTATAGATGTAAAAATGGTTTAATTTCTGGTGTCTTTAAGTCTAGTCATGCAAATTTACATCAGAACAGCCATGCTTTACTGAATTGCAGCAACAAGTAGTGCTAACTCACTGTACAAAAAATAGTCAGCCAAAGAATTAAACGTGTTTTCCAGAAACATTGCATTATTTGAACGATAAAAACATTTTAAAAAAAAACTCCAGCAAGTTTATGCATATTTGAAGGGGAAGCTAACTGGCTATTTTTTCCAGCTTTTCTTTAAAGACCATAAGAGTCTTTAGTGGGTTGTATTAACGAGTCTCTTGTGCAGCTTTAAAAGTGTAATATTATAGGGAAAGAAACCTAAGAATGATTATTTCGAGAAGCTTTTGGGAGAAGTGCTCCAGATGTTTAGCTACCATTTGCACATTTAATTGTCCAGTAAACATTCTAAATACATTTATATCTAAAGCTTTGCCATGAATTTGCTGTTGTGGCGTCGGAATTTATTCCTCGTTAATGTAATAAAATTACAAAATGTAGACAATTAGTACAACTTTTAGTAATTTAGCAGCTGTGGGAAATATACATTGATTGCGATGTTGGCAATGGTTACATTCTGCCTAATAATAACAATAATAATAATAATTTAGTGGAGTTAGACTGATACAATAAGATGTGTATTGCAGTGCATTCTCCATATTCTACACACTTTTTATTATGAGAATGTTTAGTTTTATTTTATTTATTATGTATTAAATATAGGGAAAGTAGAAAATAAAATCACTCTTTTGATATTTCGATGTTAAAGCAGCAACTTATTTCAAATTCATATTTACATGTATATAAGGTGATCCTTAGGACACTAAGGAGATCCATTATCCTTGTATGGAGTCTGTGTTTACAGCCTTAATAAATGTAGAACTCTTCTTATTTATGAATACATTGGGCATGCTTGCTTTTATATATGTTAGTGCAGTCCTTCAGCATTAGAAACAAGTTCTTTTTAGGAGAATCTGTGCTGATGAGATGATCTTATTTTATGTTTCTAGTCTCTATTCTTTGTAATAACTTCAACATTCCAAGAGACACAGTGGTGCATATAAATTACGCAACTTACAGCAACCCTGATTTAGCATCTAAAAGAGAATTTTTTACACAATTCCTATGGAGTCTAAAGAAAAGAACATTTCAGAGATGTTATACTATTATACAATGGCCATATATTAGGGGCCATATACTGAGCATGGTGCAAAGTGTAAAATATATTTATTTAGTCCTTATACTTGAAAATGGAACTGAAGAAACTCTTCACCTGGGAGTGATGCATTCATGAGGGTTGGACTAAGGCAACCCTACCCATCAACTAACTTGTTATAGCATGTGTTTAGGGTCTTTGTAAATAACCCCTCTAGTCAGTAAATTATGTGGGTTTCACTGAACCTATATAAGGTGAGGACAATAATGGAGCAGATTGGGTGTGAGTATACTATTGTCTCTGATGATTCTCACCACACATAATGTCTTTGTGTATTAATTCCATGATATATCAAATGTATATATAATTAGCCTGTCTGATTTTTAAAATTAACGTAACCACCCAAGACGATACAAGATAGACATGTCATTTATATATTGTTTTCATAATAAGAGAGACGCATATAATGTACTGTGTATATATAGTGATGGGCGAATAAATTCAGCAGAGTGAGAGAGAGTGTAAATAATATAAAAAATGCAGTTATACTGCAAACATGTTAATAGCAGAATCTCTTCATTTTTTTCCATTGTGCTACAAATGCTAGCACAGCAAGACACGATGAATCTTTAGTCATAGTCTGATTTTCCAATAGATGTTTTTATTTTATCCTGTGACCATTTCTATTGCAACTTGCCAATGGGAAAAGGATTTTTGTCCAGGTGTGTCTGTGTAAGAATAAAGAAAAGCAGCTCAGTGACACAGTCAAATGACATGGCTTATGTCCCTGTAGCTCCCAGTGACATAGAATAAAATATAGAATAGAAACTAACAATGCTGTCATTTATTCTTTTAAATTGAACTTTGGTTACATATTGATAACTGGCAGATAAAGTAAGTTTTAGGCTGGAATTAGAATTAATGTATGTCTGACATAAAATTGTTCTCTATGTAGACAGCCCCCTTACTTCCCCTACTTACATGAAACTTATTGTTTACTTAAAGGGGGTTGTTCAATTTTACATTACATTTTAGTATGTTGTAGACATTGATATTCTGAGACAGTTTGCAATTGGTCTCCTTTTATATTTTTCTGTGTTTTAGCTTTTCGTTCAGCAGTTTGGTAATTCAGCAAATATCTGGTTTATGTGGTCTTATTTAGCCTAGCAACTGTGCAGTGGTTTGAACAAGAGATGGGAATAAGGAGAGGGCCTGCACAGAAAGATAAGTAAAATAAAGAGGATCACCGTACCAGAAGCCACCCCTTTAGACTAGAAGAAAAGAACTTTCATATGAAGCAACGTAGGTGGTTCTTCACAGTCAGGACAGTGAGGTTGTGGAATGACTGCTGGGTGATATTGTAATGGCTGATTCAGTTAATGCCTTTAAAGGAAAACTATACCCCTCAAACAATGTTAACAATGTAAAGAAGCATGAGATGTAAAAGGTCAACTTTATGTAAATATGTATACCAGTTTGGTAAAATTCTTTAATATGCCACTTCATTTGATATAATCTATCTGTTGCTTGAGTATTACTTTTGGGGATATAGTTTTCCTTTAAGAAGGGCTTGGATGATTTCTTGGACAGACATAATATCAAAGGCTATTGTTATACTAAAATCTATAGTTATGGGTATATATAATTTATATGAGGGTGTGGAGGGGTCAGTGTCAGTGTGTGTTAGTGTCAGTGTGTGTTAGTGTCAGTGTGTGTTAGTGTCAGTGTGTGTTAGTGTCAGTGTTTGTGGAAGCTGGGTTTTGTTTGGAGAGGTTGAACTTGTTGGACCGATTTAAATAACTATGTAACTATGTAACAATTACATGCAATCATTGTGCATTTTTACCCCAAATGGATTAAAGCTGTAAAATATTGTGTGGGGACTGAAATGTTATGCAAACAGCATATTCCATTTTCTGTACTTTTTATAAGGTTGTTTTCTTTAAGGAAACAACGTCACATTAAAAAACAAATTTTGAGCTTGGTGCTCTGGAAAAAAATTCACAGGGAACATACTGTAAATTCGGTTTATGATTTGTTATACCAAATAATGAGAGCATTGGTCAAGGGTCTGAATACTTTTGCAGGGCAGTGTATATTCTTTATCCTCAAAATATACCTTACATTTCAAGGGAAATGACTCCGCAAATAAATTCTATTGTTCGTACAGTTATAGCTAGATATTTTCTACCCAGATGGGCTTTTCATCTCCACACTTTTCCCAACATTTCATTTATATTTTATTCAACAAATGCCTGCCATGTCTGTTTATCAGCCAAGGCGAGCAAACTTTCTCATATTTCCCAAATGCATCGGTAGCTATGGCTGCAAATCACTCATCCAAGCATATTTTATTTATTCCTTGTTTTGTGCCTCACTGTGACAATTTTCTTTTTACCACTGCAAAGCTGCATAGCTTCTAGTTTGCATGCAAAACAGCATAGTAACTAATTTTCTGTCTGGGTTAGCTTTCAAAAAATTTGTTGTTAAATTCATTTATCCATTTCAAGCTTCTATTATTATTCATTTTTTTCCAAAATGCCACCTTTTTTATGGTTCTTCGTTATGCATGAGACTTCCTACTTCCTTACGATTACTGTGATGCAGTCAGTGATATTCTAAGACAATTTGCAACAGGTTTTTTTTTCTCTTTTTTTTGTTTCTGTCTTTGACCTACTTTCTGCATTTTGGTCTCTAATTTATTATGAAAAATCAAAAAGCAGATAATAATATAATGAGGCTATTTAACTGTTATATATCAGATTGAGTGTTGTTATTCAGGTTAATTCATCATTGAGCCAAACAATTGCTGGTTGTTAGGCATAAGGGATCCTACCTACCGGCTGAAATGTTAAACTGCAGACCAGAAAAATAAAATATTCATTCAAAACCAACCATACAAAAAAAATTAAAAAGTAAGTGATCAATTGTCTTACAACAATAAGGGGCAGATTTACTTAGGGTCGAATATCGAGGGTTAATTAACCCTCGATATTCGACTAGGAATTGAAATCCTTCGACTTCGAATATCAAAGTCGAAGGATTTAGCGCAGAAAATTCGATCATTCCTTCGATCGAACGAACGATTAAATCCTTTGAATCGAACAATTCGAAGGATTTTAATCCAACGATCGAAGGAATATCCTTCGATCAAAAAAACTTAGGCAAGCCTATGGGGACCTTCCCCATAGGCTAACATTGACTTCGGTAGCTTTTATCTGCCGAACTAGGGGGTCGAAGTTTTTTTTAAAGAGACAGTACGTCGACTATCGAATGGTCGAATAGTCGAACGATTTTTAGTTTGAATCCTTCGATTCGAAGTCATAGTCGTAGTCGAAGGTCGAAGTAGCCCATTTGATGGTCGAAGTAGCCCAAAAAAAACTTCGAAATTCAAAGTTTTTTTTATTTCGAATCCTTCACTCGAATTTAGTGAATCGGCCCCCTGTCTACATAGGCATGCTATTATGTTTAGGGTGAACTGCTCCTTTAAACTCTGTATGCTGCTCGGGGCTCGTATTTCCAGGATGTAATACATGAAGTACAACATTACAATGCTCCATGTTATAAAGCACCTAAACAGAACATCTATTCATTGCCTTTCTGTGCACTTGCCTGTGTAAAAGAACAATAATAAGACAGTTAGAGGTTAACACTCTACTTCAGAGATTTTCCTTTTATTAACAGTCGCTAAACATTGTAGCAACGATGCCCTTAACTTGCCTTATCCTATTATCCTGTGTTAGTGGAAATCTTTCTGTTCCATTCCCATGGATGTAGAATTAAATATCTGTACAAGCAAAGATATATTATTTCTTATCATCATATGCCAGAAGAAAATAAACAACCAATAGACATTTACAGCTAGAGGGTCAGTCAATAAAAGGGAATAAATGAATTGTTTGCATTACAAATGAGGCTACTATTGAAACCATTAACAATACAGGTATAGGATCTGTTATCCAGAGTGTTAAGGACCTGGGGATTTCCAAATAATTTGGATCACCCTATCCTGAGCCTGATAAAAATAT
Source organism: Xenopus petersii (assembly GCA_038501925.1). Classification (NCBI taxonomy): domain Eukaryota; kingdom Metazoa; phylum Chordata; class Amphibia; order Anura; family Pipidae; genus Xenopus; species Xenopus petersii. The sequence goes on along the minus strand of CM076674.1, from coordinate 60,514,712 downwards.
AAAATAAACCCAGTAAGATTGTTTTACCATCAATATGGATTATGCAGCATAGTTAACAGTACAAGGTACTGTTTTATTATTAGAAAGAAAAAGGAAATAATTGTCAAAAAAGGAAATCATTCTGGATATTGGGTTTACAGATCTATATCTTTTCTAAACAGCTATCTTTGCACTCATGCTAAAAACCAATAGTGCAATATCTCTCTTAATAAAACCTCATGTATTTCTTTGAAAAGCAAAGTGAATAACAAGAGCAGCTTAGAACAATGAATCAGGCCTGGGCGTGAGGTGACCGGACACGGGGTAGGCAACAGAGCAGGTATGTGCCTGGCGCCCTCCCAGCTTTTCGCCCTAGACACGTGCCTACTCTGCCTATCCCTAGATCTGACCCTGCAATGAATTATGGTCGTTTTGCAATAAGTTTATCTTCTGTGCATTGCTTACATGAAATCGAATGTATTTTGTTTGTCCCTTAAGGCTCATACCCATGACCATTCTGTGGATGTAGTTTCCATGCTTTTGCATACCTACATAAACTATTTCTGCAGCAAGAAAGATACGGTAAATGAAGATCCGATGTGCCGATATAAGTTAACATTTACAATCATTTTCCACGTTACTGCAGATTCATAGTAATAAAAAGAGCAAATGAGTGGGCAGATAGATCAAATATATGTGCAGCTAGCTTAATCCATTGCAAACTAGATATATCATGGGTTGTAGTGATCGTTGGCAGCATTTCTTGGCATTTATTACAAGTGTTGACTTGTGATATTGATGCTAAATTGTCAGCTGGCTAGCCATTGCAATGCAAATACCTGCAGCTCCACGTGGGATCTAGTTCTTCATAGGATGGTCTGGAAAGATGGCAATAGAGTAGACCACTATCTCATTTCTAGAATCAATTTTAACTTTATTTTCAGATTTGATAACTTTGGATACTATATAAAGTGTGTCTACAAATCTTTTTCACTTTTTTTAAACTACATGAAAATCATATTTCTGTTACTGGAGTAGCACACATTACAATTTTTCAGAGTCTTTAGCTTCTAAAGGATTGTGATCAGGTAGTACATCTAACTGAAAGTCGAAACATATGTATTTAAAAGGTAAACACAATTTCTAGGAATTCCTAGAATTCTGCTTGTAATTCTACTGGATCTCGAGAATTGAATACTCTAGAGACACTTATTAGTAATATATTTTAGTTTTTGGAATGCTTCTTGCTGTTCTGACTTCTAGTGCCACGCTTCAAGGGTAATCTATGACCAAAGTGTGCAATGTCTAATTTCTGTAGAAAATTCTGTGTTTTCCCCATAATTCCAGCATAATTGCAGCCATGGGGGTGGGTGGGCAATACACTTGACGTAATTATATTCAATGCATCAAAATGTGCACAATTGCACTGAACATTTTTCGGGGGTTTGCTGGATAAGGGGTCTTTCTGTAATTTGGAATACCAGACCTTAAAGTTAATTAAAATAAATTAATTAATTAATTCATTTATTTATTAAGATTGTGTTGCCTCAAATAAGGATTAAATATATTTTAGTTGGGATCAAGTACTGTTTTATTATTTCAGAGAAAAATGTAATAATATTTAAAAAACTGAAGTCTATGGGAGATGGCCCTCCTGTAATTCGGAGCCTTCTGGATAACGGGTTTCTGGATAATGGATCCCATACCCATATTCACATTGACTGCTTTACACAGAGCCTGCATGCCCTGTCCATGACTTTTTGAATTCAAGCTTTTCTTTTGAATCACTTGCAATGATCATATCATCAGTTATAATATGGGCACTTGCAATGCCCCAAAGGATTTCAGATTCTTTTGTTGAAGCATTTCACTGGCAGATTTGATGCCAAATGGAAGCTGATGGAATTTGTTCCTGCTCCAAGGCAAGTTTAAGGTGCCCAGGTCAGCAGATTTACTGTCAAGCCTAATTTGCCAATATCCATCTTCTTTTAGGATAGTGAACAGAAAGTTTTTCAAGCTCAGCTGCTTATTACATTAGTAGGCATTGGTATAGAGAAGTGCTGTCTTAATATAGATTTATTCAGGTCCTGGGGGTCCTATAATGCCACATAGATCCATTACTCTTTTCTGGGATAATCCAATTGTTCACCCATGTAGTAGGATTGGTTTCAATTGTGGATTTAACTTTTGAACATTAGAATAAGGTCATTTTTAACAGATTTGTTTTATAGGGAGAACATTGGTTTCTGAAAAAAGTGTACTGGGATATGTTACCAAAAACATGTGAGTACTATTCCAGTTGCTGATTTTATAAAGTAGGTAGAGTCTTGTAAAGCTAAACAATTGAATTGGTTAGAAATGCCATACGCTATGGGGGTTATTTACTAAGCTCCGAATACCCAAAATTCCCCGAAATCCGAAAAATTTGTGATTTTTTTTATGAAATCAGACTTTTAAAAAAATCATAAATTTTTTGGAATTTATTAAATCCCAGTGGCTAAAAAGCCCGAATATAAAAACACAGCATCTCAAACCTGTCGTTGCATAAAAGTCAATGGGAACAGTCCCATTGATGTGTCGGGGGCTTCGGGCAATTTCACGATGTTTTCGGAGCTTTCAAGTGGAATCTCTGAAAAATTCGGAGATTTTGGGGAAAATTCACGAAAAAATCGTGAAAATCTGAGCTTTTCCCGCAAAGCAAATTATCGGGAAAATGTAATAATAAATAAGATTTAAAAACCCGAGCAGGTTAGATCGGAGTTTGTTGCAGCCGATATTGAGATAAATTCAGACCTTGATAAATAACCCCCCAAAAGTACTACAAATCAACCAAAGCACTTTACTAGTAAAGATCTGAGCCCCTGAAGATGTCCCCACTAGCTCCCCATCTTCTCTATCGCTTATTCGCAGTACATGCTCTTTTCTGCTGTCATTTACTGAGAATAGGGAGCAACTCACTATATGCTGTATATATAGAAACAATTCACTTAACATATTCCAATCATCAAGTATAAAAGCTTGTATTTATCTACTGTATATCGGGTTTTATTGGCACATAGATTCCAGATACACAGTATGGATAATTCTCCATAGAGTGATACATCCTGCATGGATTTATTTATATAGCACCGTTTTGTGTTCTATATAGTTTTTCTATAGGCATTAGCGGGAATTATTTACTAAAACTTGAATTTATCTCTAATTTTATTAAACCAAGCTCAACCCATCCACAGTTTTATCTTATTTATTTATTGCGAAAAATCGAGAAAAAAACTGATTTTTTTCAGATTTGAAGCCTGAATCGCTCTATTTTTTTTTGGTTATTGCCCAAAAAACCCACATTTTTGTAATTATCGGATGAAACCCAGTGCAGAGCATGATATCTTCAAATTCTAAAAGGGACATCTCCCATTGACTTATACATGACTTCGACAATTTTGAGATGGAGGATTTTTGGATTTGGACTTATTATATACCTGTTTTATTAAAATTTAAGACTTAACTAGAATTATGCACTTTTAATTCACAAACAATTAAGTAAGGTAGCATGCTTAGATATACAGGTATAGGATGTGTTATCCAGAATGCTCTGGACCTGGGGTTTTCTGGATAACTGCTCTCTCTGTAATTTGGATCTCCATACCTTAAGTCTGATAAAAAATTATTTAAAGATTAAATAAACCCAATAGGCTTTTTGCCTTCAACAAGGATTTATTATATCTCATTTAGGATCAAGTACCAGGTACTGTTTTATTATTACAGAGAAAAAGGATTTTTTTTTTACATTTTGTATTGTTTGATTGTTTAAATGGAATCTATGGCCTTCTATCTATGGCCTTCCCATAATTCGGAACATTATGGATCATGGGTTTTCAGATAGCAAATCATATACTTGTATATTGTTTGACTGTAAGTGTAAAGTGAAAGATCAGTATGTGTCAGTTTACAGGTCAAGGTTTCAGTATATCCATTTTCCCTTGAATTATCTTAATCTTGGACTTTGTTGAAATTCATTATATTGATGTGTCTAAATCATGATTCAATAGACACAGATTGAGCTGCAATATAAATACAAATTTTGACCTTGATTAGACCAAAATGATGTGCTTTAAATGGGGCAGATAAAAAGTTGTGACTCAAAATGTGGTCGCTTTGCTCATATCTAATATTGTGCACATGACAAAGCAGTTACACATGATAAGACTATATGGTTTACTGTGGATTAAACAGTTACATTTTACATAATTATTACAATATGTTAGCCTTAAAATGGTTTTGGAACTTGGTGCCATCTATAATCCTCATATTTAACAGTAGGGATATATATTATTCTTCATAGAAACTCAGTAAATGTGCAAAGTGTGAGCAAAACTGTGCACACTTGCATGCTATTCACACCATATTCATGCCATACACACATCTTACACCTAACTTGCCAAACAATTCTTCCTATGCAGTCCTATCCTGACCCACATTTATTGCACACATTAGAACACAAGGAAAATGGACCAATTCTTTATTCACATGACATGTCACTGGTTACCAAAATCTCTTTATCAAGACTAAGTACAAGAACTACCAGCATTTAAATATCCTAAATGTCAATATTGAGTTCAAGAGCCCTGTACATTGTACTTTGTGTACAATTGTGTCCCATTTGGCCGTAAAATTCACAAAACAATGGGAGTCATTTATAAAGTTCGCACATCGCATATTTTCGCAAATGGTTGTATTGCGCATGTTTTTTCCTGAACGCTAATATATTGCACTGTTCTGCCAGTCTTTCCGTTTTTTGCGAATTCACAGTGTGAATACATTTTTGCAAACGGTGCGCAATGAGACCTGAGTTTGCGCGAGGTTGTTTTGAGTGAAAATAGCGTTGATAGTAACTGAATATTTTATCCGCCAACAAAGTTGTGGCGTAATTGAGTCGCAGAGTGTGTACATAAAGATTCACAATTTGTGAATTGTGACATATTTAAAAAGCTCCTATAGACATTCATATTGTGCAAAAAAAAAAATCTGCAATTCTATTTGCACCCTCTTATTCGGCTTTATAAATATAACCATGCGCAGGGCAAATATATTCCCTTTGCGAACCAATCTGCCCTGCGCAAAGTTTATAAATGAGCCCCAATGATTTTTATTTTATTAAGAGTATGGGGGATATTAATGTATAGTTTCCCAACTTTGTTATCAGAAATATATACCATTCCAACTACCATATACCAACTACCATTCAACTTATGAAAATGTTTTGGAAATAAATATTTTTTAATAGAGGCAAAGAGAAAATTATATCTAATGCATTTCCTAGACTCTCTTATTATTATGGAAGCTTAAAAATTCTTACATACACCCCAGGAGTCCAATTGTTTCTCGTACCTGATTGCTCACACATATCTGCATATTTAGATTTTATGCCCCCAGAAAATATAAGCTCTCTGGAGCACAGGAATGAACCCCACTGGCATCTTTAATGTAGATTTGTACATAAATAGATTCTGTGCTTTAAACTATTGTTCAATTTTAACATTTAGAATCACACTATTCACTCATCATATATTATACGACGAGGATTGCAATCTTTGTTACTTTTTAGTTGGACAAGTCTTCTTGATTAACCTCCCAACAGACCTGCAGCAGCACAAGTTTGGGTAGTTGTTTGTATTAACACAATCATTGGGGTTACTATGCATACAGTATAACTTTGCAACTGATACATACAGTATATAGTAGCAAAATGCATATCTATTTTACTTTGAACTTGCAAAGACACTGGCTAAATTATCAGTAAATTGATTAGATGTAAAAGTGATGACATACCCTTTCAATAGTGTAAAAACTACAAACGTAAAATACAATAAATAATCTTAGCATATTGGGAAAACATGTATTATAATATTGAATATTTTTGCACTTTAATATTGATGTAAGCGAGATATAATACATAAAATGTAATTATGTTCTGTATTCGAAAAAGCCATGTATTTAACACCCTGAATGCATTCTCTCTCAGTAATTTAACATATTATAATAAAGATATTATCATTGCATTTCTGCGCAGTGCTCTCAAGCATATTTGTGTTACCCTCGGTGCATGTGCTAACTGCAAGCATTAACAGCAAACGCAATTTTCTTTTGGTTAGTACAAGTAGAATAAAGGTTAGGGTGTAAAAAAATTCCAAACCATTTTCTACTTGTAAATTAAAACTCGGAGATGCTTCACAGTAATCAAACCATTTCAAACTTGTAAATAACCTAGAGAGTTATCTGTGCTGAAACCGTATTACAAGGGTTTTTTTTTCTAAAGTTTTCTCAAGTTGTGGAAAATGAATTTTTTATGTGACAGTCTAATCTATATCACCAAGGGCAATATGGGGGCAAGCAGAAAGTGGAAAAAATTCCTACTTGGATATGCCTCAGTAAAAGAGGGAGAATATCTGATATTTGGAATTATGATGGGTAAATTATGGTCTAAAGGTGGCCATAGATTTGAGAGAGATAGAGATTTGATAGAGATTTGAGATTTATTATTCCTCAACCCTGGAAATAGCTTAAAATCAAAAATACACCATCTAAAACCTGTCAAGGACATGTAGGAGACAATGGCAGAGGTCCCTTGAACCATTTGAAGATGTAAACAGCCTGTTTGATGTTTGAAGTTTTTTTTGGATGGTTTTGGCCGAAAACTGGAATGATTCGAAAGGTTGTACGTTTTTTTCACCGAAAGCTTGGTTGATTCAAGTTTACAGGTTGCAGGACTCGAACTCGCAGAATCTGTTTTTTGACATTCAAATTTGTTTCTTAAATAAGATACCATTCGAGTATCTCGACTTTTGAAAATCCAACCCCTTAGTATGTTATAGAATGACCACTTCTAAGAAACTTTTCATTTGGTCTTCATTATTCATTTTTTTAAAATTTTTAATTATTTGCCTTCTTCTGCAGACCCTTTCTAGCTTTCAAATGGGGGTCACTGACCCCATCTAAAAAAAACAAATGCTCTGTAAGGCTACAGATGTATTGTTATTGCTTTTTTGTATTATTTATCTTTCTATTCAGAATGTATCCTATTCATATTCCATTTCTTATTCAAATCTATACTTGGTTACTAGGGTAATTTGGACCCTAGCAACCAGATTGCAGAAATGGCAAACTGGACAGTTGCTGAGTAAAAACCTAAATAACTCACAAGTCACAAATAATTAAAACAAATAAATAGATTATTCAATTATATTTTACTGTATATTTAAGCCACTACCAACATATTTTACTTTTTTTTTGTCTTTTACTCTATGATGTATCATATGTGTATATCAAAAAATTAAAATACTAACACACTAAGGAAGAATACCAGGATTCGGGGATTTTCACCTGTGTAAAGTAACATACTGTATATTTAAACTGGTTTGGAAAAGCAGTGGAAGAGATGCTTGGTATTTGTTCCCATTTGAATAGACGGCAATATTTGAATTCAAAATGACTTTAGGGAGTGGGTCGACAACATAATATCAGTAATCAGCTACATAGAGAGAAGCGCTATTAGTAAAAATTATTTCAATCTAATGTTCCTAGGGATTTTATGATCTACTTCCTTAAAAATGTTTACCAGAAACAGTTGCCATAGTAACGAAATGTCTTTTATGAGCAAAGTTAGAAAGACATTAACTTCAGAGAGCATAATTTGAGTCATGCCTTGGTATTTACAACTCAGTTTAAATTCACTAATAGTGGCAATGCTTTCACTATGAGTTGCTAAGCTTAGACATCCAAATTGTCAGGCAATGAAATGGCATTTAGATTGTGCTAAAGTATAGTACCATCTGGGAAACCTGAAGCAATCCTGTGCGAAATACAGTAATGAAAGTAACCTTGCTCATTGCTTTAAAAGTATACCAGTGGCATGTTAAATCAAAGATTCCACACATTTGAAAGCAACAAACTGACATATCTGTTATCAGGTTATCATCACTGCTAGGACAAAACTACAGGGAAAAATATGCATGGTGCTTGCAATTGATCGTGTAATAAAGATTTTTTTTTACATGACCTGGCACACTATTTATATTTGTTCCACTTTCACTCATGTTAATAAACCACTGGCATCAGAAACACACATATGTCCCATGTTTCAATGAGGAAGAAAGTGTCAGTATGAATATAAAAAAAATATTTTTATCTTATGACGATTTTGAATTTCTGCCCATGGAAATGCTAAAATAAATGTATTCAAATTAGCTGTGGCCTTCAAAGCTGTTTACGTTTTTTGAAGTCATACCAGGGGCGGTTCTGCCATGAGGCAAGGTGAGCAACTTGCCTCAGGCGCCAGCTCCCCAGAAGTTACTAGGGGCCGCAAAAAGCCACTCCTGGTAAATTTAAGAGCAGAATTTCCGGTTATTAAACCGGGAATTCGGCTTTTTTTTATCATAGAGAGCACAATTTCGATGTGCCCCCCCCTGGACCCTGGTCTGCGATCTTAAGGTAAGCTTGACGGGCGGGGGGGTGGCATACAGCCTGAAACTCATCATACTGAACATACTGTATAGTAAATTCCAGATGTGAATGAGCTGGAGGTTATACATACTGTACAGAGCAAAGTAGGGGGAAATGAGCAAAGTCACTGCTTTGGTGTTATGTTATAGTTGGCGTATTTGACAAATGCATCATTTAACTAAGTGGACTGCTCAGTATCCATACTTTTGTGTCAGTTTTGTTTATTTAGTGTAACATTTAGTTGGTGAAGCTATGGTGCATGAATTGTGCCTACATACAGTATATTTAATTGTTGCCATAACTTCAGATCCCCCTGTGGGCAAAGTGCTATAGTTAGTAACAATAGCACTTACAACAGACTGACTTACAGTAGGTTAACCCCCCCAATAAATAAATAAATGGTGTTGCAATGATGACTTTTGGTCATACAAGTGTAGCACTATAGTAAATTGAGTTCTCTGACTATGAGCTCCACTCCCAATACTGCGCTCCAGGTGACACCTTAAATCTTAGGGAGTAAGCCCTCGCAAACAGTGAGGAGGCACCGAGGCAGGGTGTAGTATAACTGTAACATTATGCAGGGTGCAATAATTGGGCTCAATGGAATTTTATATTACCGCACACCTCCTTCCACTTATTCTGCGTGGTGGTGCTGGTCCTCCGTTGACCTTGCCTGGCCACCTCACTGCTTTGTAATATCGAAAAACGGTCCGCACACACCAATATTGCAGTCGGGGATTGTACCCCTTTTATTAATGCCACCAACAATCAATAATCAACGTTTCGGGGGGACACAGCCTCCCTTCTTCAGGATAAATTCACAAAGTGCACAGTGCACTGTGAATTTATCCTGAAGAAGGGAGGCTGTGTCCCCCCGAAACGTTGATTATTGATTGTTGGTGGCATTAATAAAAGGGGTACAATCCCCGACTGCAATATTGGTGTGTGCGGACCGTTTTTCGATATTACAATGCAATAATTGGGCGCCAGTGGTTCTTCTAAACATAAACAAAGAACATATTTATTGAGCAATAACAATCCTCAATGGAGTGTACATACAGAGCAAACAGGATCATATATCAACAGTGGCTAGGCATATACTCACAGCACCTTTGGTCAGTATCTGTCCCCACAGGAATGGAAACATGTACACAGCAGCTGCTCAGGGTACACCCAGGTTTCAGCCTTTTCCCTAAGTGGAACCTGAGGGGAAACTCACATCCCTAGGTCTGTACACTTAGTCACTACTTTTGGGCAATTGGTACACGGGATCGTAATCCCACTCACAATCCTCGGAGGAGCCTCAAGCTGCTCAGCTAAATAGCCTGTCACTCCTAGATTGACCTCCTAAGGTGAATAGACTATCCTTACTAGATCTGACCTGTCTAGGTTCCACTCGAGCTCTGCCTGCCTGCTCAGGCCAGGGCAGGGCCGGGCCAGGTCAGGTGGGCGCCCTAGGCAACCCGGCCTGGCAACCCCCCCCCACACGTGCTTTCGTGTCCAGGTGTGACTGAGAGAGGTGAGAGTGAACAGAGAGCAGGGAGGGAGCTGGCCAGAACGACTCCGAGATGAGGGGAGGGAACTGAGAGCAGAGAGGGAGCCAGCCGGCGTGACTGACAGAAGAGGGAGGGAACTAAGAAGAGGGAGGGAGCTGGCACGACTCAGAGATGAGGGGAGGGAACAAAGAAGAGGGAGGGAGCCGGCCAGCGTGACTGACAGAGGTAAGAGCGAAAAGAGATCAATGAGGGAGCCGGCCAGCGAGACTCAGAGATGAGGGGGGAGAACAGAAAGCAGGTAGGGAGCCGGCCTGACTGAGAGAGAAGAGAGAGGAGGGGTGAGCGAGGGAGGGAACAGCGAAGAGAGAGGAGGTTTACAGGAGGGAAGGAAGACAGGAGTGCGGACTACGGGTAGGCAAAGGACAGTTTATAGAGGTAGCTGCCCAGCGCCCCCCTATCACTGCGCCCTAGGCAGCTGCCTCTTCTGCCTACCCCTAGTTCTGGCCCTGGGCCAGGGCTTACACAAAATGGACCCTGAGCACATGGCAGCCCAGGACTTTATACTTTAGCATAATGCCATCTACTGGGCACTGGTAGAACACCATGGAGCATGGCTTTAAGCAGGATAAGGTAACAGGTCCCCCTCCTTATTGTATTTTATGACACAGTTAAGCGTCTATAACAGTAGGGGACTGTCTGCTAAATAATTCTTGGAAACTAGTTTACCAGCCCCCTACACAGGTATGGGATCTGTTATTCAGAATGCTGCAAATTACAGAAAGACCATCTCCACAGAGTCAATTTCAATCAAATAATTAAAATTTAAAAAAAAATAATTTCCTTGTTCTTTGTAATAATAAAACAATACCTTGTATTTGAACCCAAAGATATAATGATATAATTCTTATTGGAGGCAAAACAACCCCATTGGGATTAATCAGTCTTTAAACAAATATTTAGTAGACTAAAGGTATGGAGATCCAAATTACAGAAATATCCCTTATCCTGAAAACCCAATGTCTGTAGCATTCTGGATAATAGGTCCCATGCCTGGGACAAAAAGGATTACTATGGTCATTCAATGGGTTTAACTTGTCCATTAGAACCCTACTCCATTCATGCTATCATAAGATTAGTAGAATATAATTGCTAAGGCATGCCCCACAGTTACCATACTGTCTGGGAATGCACAATAAGAATTATAAATTGCCTGGCTTGGTATGGGTACTATAGGTCTACTGGAGCAGTGGATAATAATTTGGAGGTCAGTACTTCCCCCTAACTAACTCATTTTAGCCAATGGCAGAGCAGCAGTCCTGCTTCTCTGGGCAGTCAAGGCGATACCTGGGCCCTAGAGGGTGGGGGTTAAAAATTTCCACCTCACTGGTCATATGGATACCCTGACTTTTAGTTGTACAGAGCCCTAATATATATATATATATATATATATATATATATATATATATATATATATATATATATATCTATAGTAGGGCAAGGTGCAAAGTGCCCTGTTTTTTGCCATCAATGTACCTCCCCACCTACAAAGTTGCAACTATTGAGTTTGGCCACAATTCTTTGTGTCTCTTAGTATGGATGTTGGCTGCCCAAGAGTGTCCATATCTACCAACCAATCATCCCCTTTATTTGCATAACATTTTTTACACGCAAGGATGAGCACCTGCAGATGAAATGTTCAAGCACAGATGTGTACGTAAGAATTGCTCAATGGATTGGCATCAGCCTAGTAATGAACTTTATCATGTTGAACTGTTTAATTTAATAAAATCAACACAACATGCTCAAATAAACACACAGTTGAGGTTCCCCTTTTTGAGGTTGTATAAACTTGGAAGGAGGAATTAGTATTTCTCAATACCCTGCCAGTCACGAGATGAAGAAAGCATAGTTAGCATTTTTTTAGTATACAAGTAAGATATTGGTGTTCTGACTATGTAATTTGTATTCTGTGTATTATAAAGTATCTCAGTTGCAGTACAGGCATGGGATTTGTTATCCAGAATGCTCAGGACCTGGGGTATTCCAGATAACCGATCTTTCCATAATTTGGAACTTCAGACCTGAAGTCTACTAGAAAATCATGTAAACATTAAATAAAACAGATCGGATTGTTTTGCCTCCAATGAGGATTCATTTTATTTTAATTTGGATCGAGTACAAACTACTGTTTTAAAATTACAGAGGAAAAGTAAATTGAAATCGGAGTCTGTGAAGACAGCATTTCCGCAATTTGGAGCTTTCTGCATAACAGGCTCCCAGATAAGAGATCCCTTGCCTGTAGTTTGTTTGTGAAGTAGGGAGCAGCAATATAGCCAGGAATTTTTTTGCTGCCTTTTTTTCCCTAGTATACAACCCCAGCCTTTCAAGGCCTTGTTCTTCATAAGCAGATAAGTTGTTCATTTCCAGTTTTTGTTATGATGAATGCAGTTTTACATATTGGCCATTTTCACCAGGGTTGTAATTAATTCTAGTTTAAGTATACAGTGGTAGGAAAAAAAGGGATGAACACAATTTGTTTTTTTTATCCTCTAAAACCTAGCTGAGACCTGGAAATCTCTAAAAGGGCTGAATAAAGCAGTACTAGGAAACAGTATATACAGTAACTGCAACTGAAATAGTCAGTAGTCAAATGCTGAAATCATTCCTCTATCACACACACTATTTATAAAGTACATGTAAAAATGTTGTGGAACGGTTAGTGAACAAAGACACAAGCTGTATTAAAATGATGCAGTGATTAGAACACATGCAATATAAAAAATAACATTTCTATGTTTCTTTCATAGGGAAAAAATAATTATTAGATATTATTATTTTCAATTGTGAACATGTGCTCCTTAAGCTCTTATCTTAAGAGACATAACAATTTTGCTTGATTGGAAATTTGCATAACAAAATATTGTGCTCAAAGACAATAATGAATGGCTGGATATTTCTTTGTTTAGCATTGGTTTAAATGAAAAAAAAAAGGATTTATTCTTAATCGTTTGGTTTATACATGAAATGCATTTTGCTTAACAAAATTTTAATTTTTGAGTCATTTTTCGAAGCCCTACCCTTGAGCTCATTTTCTTTTTGCATTTTTCTTTAAATTTGTGCTGACTGCTTTGTTCAAAGGCTGTTGGCTGCACCGTTTACAATTTAATTTAGGGATAGGGATTAGTTTAATTGCTCAGATCAAAGCAGCAATTTGTATGTTCTGAAGCTTATTCATCTACATACTACCAGCCAAGTTGACCAGGAAGGTTGATGAGTTTAATCAAGGGAAAGTATTTGCAGGCACACCGGACTACTTTAGATAATATACTGTATTATTATACGTGAGTAGTACTATCTCTCTGTTTCTGTAGCACTGACACACCTTTGTTTTGCAATATTTTGCATTTTATTTTAAAGAACAGCAACCCTTCTTTTCTCATGGAAAGTGGGCTCTGTAGAACTGTTGCTGATTGAATAGCTTTCAGTAAATAGTTGTTTATGAGGCTTTATTTATTATAAATCAATGAAAATCACATCATGTGAGTAGTCTTGTTAATCTGTTTATGACTGAGAATCCATGGACTTCCCAGTGCATGAAAAAAAGAATTGAATTTGTTTGTGTGTGGAACATCTTTAGTGTTTGTGGATATTAATACATAGTGAGTACACTTTAATAAATAATGCACCACAACATAATATAGCTATTTAAATGGAGTGACATGGAGACAGGGGCCCCACATTATTAACCAACTGGTCACCTAGGCTCCCTGGGCCAAGAGTTACACTAACAAATGGAGCCCAATAGAAATATGTCACACCCCCTACTACTAAACTATACTAAAAGTCTGCCCGTGTTTACCAAAATCCTGCCCAATCTCCTCTTTTTGTCCTCTTCAGCCCCTGACAGAAGTACCCCCTACACCCCCTTGATGGTGCCCCAGCATGATGGGCCATGGTGAGACATCTGAGGCAAATGCCTGCATATAGTCTGGATGTTTTCAAGCTAAAATGTTTTTTGGTAGATTCATTTTTTTGAATTCAAAAGCAAAAGAGTAATGGTCTCACTGCAAATAGTCTTCCTCTCCCTTACTTACATTTGTGCACTTGTGCTCATTGTGAACCATAATAAGTTCAAAGAGTAGTTCACCTTATAATGCACTTTTAGTATAATGTAGAATGTAATTCTAATTGCCCTTCAGTTTTTATGGACTGTGTTTTTTGAATTACCTGACTTTGAAATATGGATTATTTGCAAGCCTTAGTCCTTTTCTGCTCCTCTGCCCTCTCCTCTACAAATTGGCGTGGAATAGCCTTTTTCTATGTGTCTAGCATTTTTTATTTCTACATTATCAATAATGGTTCCAATGTTCCTCTCCTTTGTTGTAATTAAATAATATTATATTGTAATTGTTACTAGGAGCATAGGAGGACCATTGGTTTCTGTGTACTAAGGTAAAACTAGGCAAATAAGATTAATAATGTTAAATCGAACCTTTTGTGAACAGTTACATTAAAGTGAGAGAAATTTCTAGTTAATATGGCATTTTATTTCAGCCTTGTCATTAAATTTTATCCGAGTTCTATAAAATAACCTTACAGTGATTGTCGTTCTATAGCAATGCCTTTCACCTTTTTGGCTCACCTTATATTTCTGCTTTAATGAGAGCAGGGAATCTTAGAAGCAAGTGAAAGTGAAAATTTTAACAAAAGCATATTGCAGCCAGATAAAACAGCCTCAGTCTTGGAAAAAATGCAGCTCAGTTGTTCCTCGGGAGAATACCAGAGACCAGTTTATCATGTAATTAAACCTTTTTTTCCATGAATTTTACATGTGCTTGAAATAATTTTGAAACATGAAGTGTATTGATTAGTTTTCTACTTGCCTCTGTGAAGTCTTGTAAAGATTTGAGCAAGAAGAGGCCAGGGGCCCGGTGAGAAGTTGATAAGCACTTTGTATCCTGTGGACAGAAGCAGCTCATCATCACCACATATAAACACTTCCCTATTCATTAGCATCCCCTCCCAATTGATTCTTTATCAGTGCTTCTGAGACTTGAAAAAATTGCCTTTTTTTTTGTTGTTGACCTAGTTACAAAAGATAAGAGAAGTAACTCTTTCTATCTTATTTCTTGGCTACACTTAATTACTGCCATGCAAATAAGTAGGGGGTGTGCATAATTACATAAATTTAGACTGGTTTAAAAACCTAGGTGCTACATTGCACAAGTTCAATTGCCAGTAGCAACCAATCAGGCCCTTGCTTTAATTTTCCAGATTACAGTACATAGTTTAAAACAAATTGCTCATCGGTTGTTATAAGCACCTGCACTTGTGCAATTAAGCAACTGTGTTCATAAATCCATCTCTTTATCTATTTGATTTTATTTTGTATACATTGGGACTTATTGTGATTTTCATATATCAGTAGTAAACAGGAGTTCTGGAAAACACAACTTTTAAAGCAATCTTTTTTCCCAGAATTCCTACTATTTGGAATAAAAAGGATGCCAAATTTGATTATCTAGCTAATTCTTGTCTGCTACACACGGCACAGCTTGGTCTGATGCGATGAGAGGAAACGAATGCGATGACACGGATGCGTTGAAAATAAGGTAAATAATAGAAATGTTGGACCTTGACACGACTGTTGGATGTGAAGGCTGTGCATTGCGTCTTCATCCAACAGTCGGATGCACGCAGCGACAAGGTCCAGAATTTATATTATTTACCTTACATTCCCCGCATCCGTCTCTTCGCATGCACTTCCTCTAAGCGGGTCGGATCTCAAGAAGATGCATTGTGTAGTTCCAGCCTAATACACACACAGGGACAAACACATATAAAGCCTCTCCTCGATGAATTAACCAATATAACCACTTTCTAACCAATCAATTCACATAGAGATCCTATGCTTACAGCAGGTCACAGTATTAATAGAGCGCATTTACCACTGCAGTCATGCAAAAAATAGACATGTTGCATGTATATACTCCATTCAATAACTTGGTACTTGAGTACAAAGATATTCCTTGCAATTCTCTATAGTTGCTGTTAGTACCTCAGACGACTTCCTCTTCTTAATCCTTAGCAAGTGTGCCTATTGATGCAGAAGAACCTTTGAAATACTGGAACCTTTCAAGCTGGCAGTAATTTCAGGGTTCTCACTGTGACCTGCACCAACATGTGCGCAAACTTCCATCTATAGAATAATGCACAGATATTATTTTGATGGAGAGCGCTGGACATTATTTCATTTTTCAGCACAACTGCATATTGCATCAAATAACAAGAGAGCTGAGAGAAAGCAAACGAAGGGGCAGAACTTGATGCTAAGTGCTCTCTATTGCATACAACATGTTTCGGGCCCAGAGCCCTTTATCAAGTGTACAAATCATTATGTGAACAGACTTTTAAAGTGTAAAACAGGAAGTGAGATCATAGAACATCGTATGTCAATCAACCGTAGTGCGGTGCTGATGTCATCTTAATACATGCTAATAAAAAACAATAGCCTTTTTGCACTACTATTATAGTTCAACCGTGATACAGTGCTGATGTTATCACAATGTGTGCTCATAAAATCAATAATAAAAAGATGTATAAATAGTACAAAAATCGTCCAAAGAATCTTTTTACTTCATTCCAAGGTTGTGACAGATGTCGCAAAATTTGCATGGATATTGCACAAAGGTTATATATACAAAATGTTTTGCTAAAGTGCAAATATGCCAATGAACAAAAAAGGAACTGCCCATTTCTAGGCCTACCACTAAAGCAACATGATCACATGTCTATTTTACATAGAAGGATCGCCCAATATTCTTACCACTAGTTGTACATATAATGTAACTATCTTGGGCTCAGTAATTCTGTTATCTGCAAAGAAACAAATCAGGTATAAGTTTCAAGGGAGAATCCATTACAAATGTATCAAAAACGTATCAAAAGGCTGTAAAATAATTTGTAAAAAAAGATTGTTAAAAAGTTATCAATCATCGTTTACACATAGTAGAGATAAGGGATGCAACAATGTAGTTATAGGAAACATTTGACACTCCAGCTATCATTCATGCCTTTTGGATAGAGTGTATAGTTTTTTAATCCAGTATGCCTCCCTCTGTGACAATTTCTTCTTCAGATTACCACCTCTCTGCATTGGGCTAACTACTTCAAGTATAGCCCATCTTAACTGGGACTGATTATGGTTGGCAGTATTAAAGTGTCTAGATACTGTTGTGTCGGTGGCTGCTCCTTTTTGAAAATTCCTTATATTCCCTTTATGCTCCTTTATGCGGGTCTTTACTGCTCTTATGGTTTGACCAATGTATGTAAGCCCACAGGGACATTTTAACATATAAATCACATAGCTTGTATCACATGTAGCAAAGTGATTTAGCTTAACAGGAGTACCATTTGCTGGATGTCGCAAGGTTTCTCCTTTGATGATGGAGGAGCAGCAATTACAGTTTAAGCAAGCAAATGTTCCCACTCTAGGTTGACCCAAAAATCTCTGGGTACCCTTTATTCGGGGCGGATTAATTTCCGATGGACACAGTGGGGCTCATTTATTAACGCAGCGCAGTGCATAAGTGGACGCAAAAGATTGTCTGCGACATCACGAGTGTGATCGCTAATATATTTGCGTGATATTGCGCATAACACAGAGCTTTTGCGATGGTTTTGTTTATGCGCATTGCGCAAAAGATTGGGCATTTATGTCGCAAACGATGCCGTGGTTGTTAGGGGCGTGGCTGTGGGCGTGGCTACAATGCGCTTGCACTGCGGCCGTCGCAGATTTGCATCTGTATATGTGCAAAACTGCACCCGGTCAACAGCACCACAATTTTTACGACTGCCTCTTTGTGGCGTAATAGTAACGCTCTTCAAAATGCGCATTCCTGCCCAGCTGCGCTAGCAGAGCCACACTGCTAAACTGGGTTCTGGCAAATACAATGGTGCTGCTGTTGGTGGGGATGTTTGTTAACTCAAAGTTTACTCAAAGATGAACAACCCCTGTAAAGTGCATATTAACCACGCCTTCCACCCAACATGTTTATATTGACCAAGGTTCCTTTAAGGGTATCAGGTAGGCTAAACACCTTTGCAACCAAACAAATATTAGCACAGAAACAAATGCAGATGCGTTTAAGTGAACGCAATATGCGCAATATGTGACGCAACTAATTAAAGCAGCGCATTCATACATGAGCACAACTAATCCTTACCTTTGCGGTATCTTCCTGTGCGCACAATTTATTATAAGCACTGCGACAGCTGATACGCAGTTTCACACAGTTTCACAAGTCGCACCTACATTAGCGCACAAAATCGCACTGTTAAGGTATCGTGCGCTACATTATTAAATACTCGCATGCGCTGGGCAAATGTCAGGCCACTGCGCTCTTTTTAGCACTGCGCTGCGTTAATAAATGAGCCCCAATATATCTCGGAGACTCCTTCCTACCTAAATAACTAAATACTAACTATTGGAGGTTTTGTCAGGGAAATCCTTAGTGTTTTTTCCTATAATACCAATGGCCAATACTTATGGATTATACGTTCTATATCTTTGCTCTTTGCGCTGTATTGACTTACAAATGGAAAGATATCTCTTCTGTCTTTAGCTTTATATGTCAGAAGTTCTTTCCTAGGTATTGTGCCTACTTCCCTGATACAGTTTTCAATATTTTTTGTTTTATAGCCTCGTTCGATAAATCTATGTTTAAGGGTATTTGCTGCAAGGGAATAGTTGGCCTCTTCAGAAGTGATCCTACGTGCCCTTATAAATTGGCCCTTAGGGATTGCTCTCATTACTAGGGGCATGGAAACTAGAGGCATGCAAGATATTATATTTCTCCGTGGGTTTACGATACAAATTTGTGCTAATATTACCATCGATTACAGTTATAGTAACATCAAGGAAGTTGATACTCTGCCCCCCCTGCTCAGTGGTGAACTTAATAGTAGGGTGTGCCTCATTTGCTTTGTTGACCATTTCCATAAAGGCAGATTCTGGGCCTTCCCACAAAATGAGGATATCATCCACAAACCTATAATATCCCAGTATGTGCTGTAAATATGGTGCTGTCATTGCATCAGATGCAGCTCCCCATTCATGCCTGCAATTAAGCTGGAATTGTGTGGAAAATGTGCTAAATTCTATGTAAAAATACACAATAAATTGCATTTGAAATTGCACCTTGCACCCTCCACTTGCATTGGTAAATGAGCCCTAATGCCGGTGTCACTTTGACTATGGCTATAAAGTAGTTTTTTTAGTTACATTTTTGCACAGCCCAAAAAATACATTATTTCTGCCACTGTAAAACATCTTGTAAATATTAGAGCTTTGCTTTACAGAGCTGGCTTAATAGACAGTCATTTATATATTTAAAGCAATGCAATCAAAAGACCTTTATTTTCAGCCCATTAGAGTGTTTATTTAGTGTGCTCATTATTTAAATCTTAAACTTAAGGCCCCTGTTATAAGTCAAAGTTAGTGCCTTCTCAGGACATGGCTATTTTCTTTGGGTAATAACCTTTCCAGTCCTGAAATCAATATATTCAAAGTCATGACCATGTAGAAATAAAACAGAAAGCCTCATAAAGAATGCTTTATAGCTCCAAATGTAGTCTAAGATCTGCAAAATAATTCAATCATGTACCAATGTGCCTTTGGAAGTTTATAATCTGCTGCTGCTTTCATTAAAGATCAACTGTCGTCACCTCTTCTAAAGTTAATGCAATATTACTACCTTTAATAACTTGGCAAACCAGAAGAATGTAAGCACATTCAGAAGGTCTCATTGCATATGCATTAACCATGCTGGCTGTTTACAAACAGACAACAGTCCCATCTTTTTTTAATGAATTGTTGTAAACGCAAAAGAAAAAAAAAACAAAACCACATTTTACACTTCAGTTCCTAATTAGAGAAATGAACACTGGCTTCTCTTTATTTCATGACAGGATTAAAGCACTACTTTTATTAATTGCAATGCTTTACTCGTCCTTTGAATATAGTGTGCATGCAAGAAAAAAAAAGCAGCTGAAAATCATGATGTTGGATGAACCATCTTTTTATTGTTAAGCACAAGCTTGAAAACCTGCTTCAATTGCTTCCAAAGCTAGTGTTGTTAAAGCAATGCAATTTACATGGAAATTTCAGGCAGACCATCCAGTCATTTATTTCTATTCTTGTTCTCATTATCATAAACTGCACATACTGTATGAGGACTTCAAGCAACTGCATATGCAGCTTAATACAATGTCACCACCACTGAACTGATTAACCACTATTCCAGTCTAGGGGGAACTGCAAGTGACTGCTCCAAGGCTCTGTTTTGCAGTAATCAGCTCAAGTCCTTAAAAGATCTGGAGCATATATAGAACCTTCTAAGCCCTTGAGGTAAATTTACAAATTTGCCTTGACTTTTTAAGGCTCACCCCTTTTTGAGAGGTGAAGAAGCAAAAATGTGAAGGGAACCTAAGGGAAAACAATGAATGGTTTTGGTTGCTCTGATAAAATTATTTTGAGGCCAGGTTAAAAATGAATTCTTAAATTGTCTGGTGCCTTTTGTAGCCAGACTCCAAGATAGCCTCATGTGCAGAAAAACAGGACAATCTTTCACAGATAAGCCTCCATTTAAATGTAAAAAACCATTTGCACCCAAAACACAACACTGGAAACATATCTGTTTGTTGAGTGTGTGCAACTTGTTTGCAGCTCTGCGCTGGAATAAACAGGGGCAAATTCACTCGCTAAGCATGAATTCGCCAGCATTGGGCATTTTTATTAATTCGCAGTTTTCACTAATGAACGCTGGTGTAAATTCGCTAGTGTTACTTCGCACCCTTACGCCTGGCGAATTTGCGCAACGGACGTAACTATGCAAATTCACTAATGCGCGAATGATTCTGAATGCTACCTTTTACGCCAGACTTTCTTCGCCACCTCAGACCAGGCAAAGCGCAATAGAGTAGATAGGGATTGCTTCAAAAAAAGTTAAACATTTTTCTAAGTCCCAAAAAACGCTGGCGTTTTTTCATTTTTTATGGGTGATAAGCTGAAAAATATCAAATTTTTTTTTGGGGCTACCCTCCTTCCCCCCTACATTTCCTAACTCATGGCAACTTAACTATACAGTGGGCACATGTGTAGGGCAAAATAAAAATTTTATTTGATGTTTTGAAGGTTTCCCAGGCTTGTGTAGTGCTGCTACGAATACTTCCATTGAAAATTGAATTTGGCGCCGCATGCAAATTAACCATCCCTAGCGTAGTAGGCAAATTAACGCTAGCGCAACTTCACAACCTTACGCTACCCCTGAGAGCAACTTCGGATTTTAGTGAATTTGTGGAGCGCTGGCGAAAAAATATACCTGGCGAAGTGCGGCGAAGCGGACGCCGGCGCAACTACGAATCTTAGTGAATATCCCACATGGGGTTTCATGAGCTCTGGTTAGTCCCAACAGTTTCTTGGTTTTTTTGCAGTATGTAATGCATGGAAGATCAGCAAACAAGGGCTTTGTTTTAAGTTACTTTTAGGGGGTTATTTATTAAAGGTCGAATGAGCATGAATGGTTTGTAATTTATGAAAAAACTTGAATGGAGAAAACTCGATTCAGTGAATTCTGGGTGAAAAACCCCAAAACTGGAATTAATTAAGTTTTCGCTTAAAAAACTCAAATTGCTCGAATTAATTGAATTGTAAAGTGAAAGCCATCAAAAAAACCACAAGCATCATGAAAGCTATTAACTTCTTTAAATAGTTCAAGGGACCTCTGCCATTACCTTGTACATGACATCAACAGGTTTATGCTGAAGTATTTTTGGATTTGAGCTATTTCCAGGTTCAGGGTATAATAAATCTCAAAATATTCAAGTTTAAAAGAAAATTCAATGCAACTTTTTATAAATAACCCCCGTAGTGTTTTCCAGTATGATAATGTTACAGTATGCTTGGCCATCAAAAATGGGCTTGGTTTGCTAATAATTTGTCCCCAAGATTGTGTCCCTCTTTTTCCCATGTTGGAACTATTATGTAAGTAAAGGTCAAACTATCAGGGTAGTGAACCAAACCATAGAAAAACAAGAGCATTTTCGACTGCCTTCCTTCAGTATAAACTCCCTCCAGACATGAACAGTATCTGTAACAGTAATCAAGTGAAAGTCATATCCTCAGTGAATGTCATACATTTTCTCATAGATATCTCCTTAAAAGATGGAACACTATTGCCCATTTGTAATAAAATGCCTAACAGTTTGCCCTTGTGCATTAACTCTCATCAAACAATAAGGTGTTTGTGGTGACCAGGTCATGTTATCTGCAGCAAACTTTGCACCTTTTAGATCACATTCCATCATTTCTGAACCCAGTGTGCAAGAGAAGGGTTCATTTTAAAAATTAGTTTGCTTCAGTTGTTGGGTGTTGTGTGATGGGGGGACTAAAGCATGGTGTATGATCGATTGTGAGGTGTAATGGATTTCTGTGGAAAATGTGTGAGTTCTTCAGACGAGGACTGGTTATTGTGCACACTGAAGACAAGAAGGTGTGATGAAGGAACAGGGTGATGAGGGCAAAGAGTCAATGTCTGGCAGGATAGGAAGGAAGTGGGTGATAAACCAGTGACAGAGAGAGGAGTGCACATACAGACCAGGACAGAGCAAGTGAAGGACCAGTGACAGAATGGATGAAGTGTCAGGAACAGGCTCAACAGGACAGTGTGGGCTAAGAATCAGGGACTAGAACAGTACTAGGTGTAGGAAACAGGAACAAAATAAGGCTAGGCAGAGACAAAAGCCAGAGCAAGGAAGAGACAGAGACAAGTCTTTAAAATGCTGCTTAATAAATATACTTGTCAGTATATTCCACTTGTAAGCAAGGAACGTCGTTGCAAAGCAAAACCTTTTTGGTTCAATAGAAGCGTTGGTGTTGAGGTGGGTAAGAAAAGACGTGCTTTTAAGGCTTTCAAGTTAGCTGGTACAGCCGAAACATTTATAAGGTACAAGGAGGCCAATAAATCATGCAAAGAAGCTATAAGGCAAGCTAAAATTGCTATAGAAAAGGATATTGCAGCAAGCAGTAAAAAAAATCCAAAATTATTTTTTAAATATGTCAATAGTACAAAAATGAAGCAGGAAGGGGTGGGACCCTTACTATCAGAGGGGGGTCAGCTGGTTGATGAAAACAAAATAAAAGCGCAGATTCTGAACTCGTATTTTTCATCTGTGTACACAAATGAAGAACCAGTAAGTGAAGGTTTCCTTCTTAACACTCCCAATTCTAGTAATACAACTAATGATGCATGGTTCACACATGAAGAAATTCAAAAGAGACTTGAACATGTTAAGATTAACAAAGGTCCAGGGCCAGATGGTATTCATCCCAGGGTAATTAGCGAGCTTAGCTCTGTGATTGCCAAACCTCTTTACTTAATTTTTCAGGATTCATTGAGATCTGGCATTGTGCCGAGAGACTGGCGAATTGCTAATGTGGTGCCTCTATTCAAAAAAGGATCCCGTTCTCAGCCTCAAAACTATAGGCCAGTTAGTCTGACGTCAGTATTAGGAAAGCTTTTCGAAGGGTTAATAAAGGATAAGATACTGGACTTCATAGCAAATCATAATACTATGAGTTTGTGCCAGCATGGTTTTATGCGTAATAGATCTTGCCAGACTAACTTAATTTCTTTTTACGAGAATGTAAGTAGAGACCTCGATTCTGGGATGGCAGTGGATGTGATTTACTTAGACTTTGCTAAAGCATTTGATACAGTGCCACACAAAAGGTTACTGGTTAAATTAAGGAATGTTGGCCTGGAACATAGTATTTGTACCTGGATAGAGAACTGGCTAAAAGATAGACTACAAAGAGTGGTGGTAAATGGAACATTTTCTAATTGGACCAGTGTTGTTAGTGGAGTACCGCAGGGCTCTGTACTAGGTCCCTTGCTTTTCAACTTGTTTATTAATGACCTGGAGGTGGGCATTGAAAGTACTGTTTCTATTTTTGCAGATGATACTAAATTGTGCAGAACTATAGGTTCCATGCAGGATGCTGCCACTTTGCAAAGTGATCTGTCTAAACTGGAAAACTGGGCAGCAAACTGGAAAATGAGGTTCAACGTTGATAAATGCAAGGTTATGCACTTTGGTAAAAATAATATAAATGCAAGTTATACACTAAATGGCAGTGTGTTGGGAGTTTCCTTAAATGAAAAGGATCTGGGGGTCTTTGTAGATAACACGTTGTCTAATTCTGGGCAGTGTCATTCTGTGGCTACTAAAGCAAATAAAGTTCTGTCTTGCATAAAAAAGGGCATTAACTCAAGGGATGAAAACATAATTATGCCTCTTTATAGGTCCTTGGTGAGGCCTCATCTGGAGTATGCAGTTCAGTTTTGGACTCCAGTCCTTAAGAGGGATATAAATGAGCTGGAGAGAGTGCAGAGACGTGCAACTAAATTGGTTAGAGGGACGGAAGACTTAAATTATGAGGGTAGACTGTCAAGGTTGGGGTTGTTTTCTCTGGAAAAAAGGCGCTTGCGAGGGGACATGATTACACTTTACAAGTACATTAGAGGACATTATAGACAAATGGCAGGGGACCTTTTTACCCATAAAGTGGATCACCGTACCAGAGGCCACCCCTTTAGACTAGAAGAAAAGAACTTTCATTTGAAGCAACGTAGGGGGTTCTTCACAGTCAGGACAGTGAGGTTGTGGAATGCACTGCCGGGTGATGTTGTGATGGCTGATTCAGTTAATGCCTTTAAGAATGGCTTGGATGATTTTTTGGACAGACATAATATCCAAGGCTATTGTGATACTAAACTCTATAGTTAGTATAGGTATGGGTATAAAGAATTTTAATTAAAAGTAGGGAGGGGTGTGTGTATGGATGATGGGTTTTCATTTGGAGGGGTTGAACTTGATGGACTTTGTCTTTTTTCAACCCAATTTAACTATGTAACTATGTAACTATGCCACAGTGTTCAAGAAGCAGAGGCCAATGCTTAGGCACAGGAAGTGTGGAGGGCGGGCTTATATAGGACAAAGTCTGCTTGGCTGACCCCACCCAAAAAATAAGGCTGGTGGGGGTGATGTAATGTAACTAGGGAAACCAGTAAAATGGAGATGAGCACTTGCTGGCTGCTCTCCTAACCCGGTGGTTAGGGTGTGCAGCTAATAACCAGGGAGTCCTGGGTTTGAACCCTAGCAGAGCCTTGCAAGGGTTTGGTTCTATAGCGCTTACGATGCCTTACCAAATGCAACATCCAAAGTGCAGCTGTTAGCCAAATTACTAATTGGCATGATTTTGCCAGTACTTGCTCCTACAGGTTACTAATTAGCCCTTTAGCCCTTAGCTGCAGTACCCAGTTGCTCATTGAACTTTTTACTGATTTATGATTTTTAGAAGAACCCTTTGCCTTTCAGTAAAAAAAATGGAAATGTTTAAAAAACAATGGTAATGTAGTTGTATGTATAATATTTGTTATGTCTTTCCAGATAAAAAAAATAGATACTGCCAATGAATACTACGGGGCCCATTTACTTTGCTCGAGTGAAGGAATAGAATAAAAAAAACTTTCGAATTTTGAATGTTTTTTTTGGCTACTTCGACCATCGAATTGGCTACTTCGGCCTTCGACTACGACTTTGAATCTAACGGTTCGAACTAGAAATCATTTGAATATTTGACCATTCGATAATCAAAGTACTGTCTCTTTAAAAAAAACTTCGACCCCCTACTTCACCACCTAAAACCTACCGAGGTGCAATGTTAGCCTATGGAGACGGTCCCCATAGGCTTTCTAACAATTTTTTGGTCAAAGGAAAATTGTTCGATCGATGGATTAAAATCCTTAGAATCTAACGATTTTCGTTCGATCGTTCAATCAAACTATTTGCGGTAAATCCTTCTACTTCGATATTCGAAGTCGAAGGATTTACATACGGCAGTCGAATATCGAGGGTTAATTAACCCTCAAAATTCTAGCATATGTAAATCTGCCCCTATGACTACTCTTTTGAAACATCTATTCAGTACCCAGAGCTTACACTGTTAAAATGCAGCTCAACTTGCACATCACAATCAATCATAAATTTATAGGGTAGCCAATATCCTAAGAATGCTAAAACAAAAAAGTGTACCAAAAGTCAATAAGTCAATACCCTTCAAAGTTGCATTACTTGTTACGCTCCAAATGATACTGTGCATGCGGACCTACTCATCCCCCTAAGCAACATTCATTTTAGAGAGGATGACATAAAACATGCAATTTCCTGTCCATGATTCTTTACAATATTTATCTCATTTGTTAGAGATGATGGTGCTTTCTGCAAAATATATTTCAGTGTATAGAGAAGAGATTGCTTCTATTAAAATACAAATGCTAATTCAAAAAAAGAAATAATTGTGTAAGAGCTACTTCTTTCATGTATTAAACAGAGAGCAGCGAATGCAGAGGAGTAATTTAAGATGGACAAGGACATGCCAGGATTGACAATTGAAATTCAATAATAGATTAGGAGTCTATTGAAGAGAGTTAGAAACAGATGTACTACAATGATTTCAATGCATCCTTGGGTAAAAGCATGTATTTATAAACTTTTTTTTTTAATTAGTAAAATTAAATCATGAAATACAATGTACACATTCTTAAGGTGCTAAGCATAGAAAACAGACTAAAGCTCTTTTTGTATTTAAATATTTAAAAGGATACTGTCATGGGAAAACATGTTTTTTTTCAAAATGCCTCAGTTGATAGTGCTGCTCCAGCAGACTTCTGCACTGAAATCTGTTTTTCAAAAAAGCAAACTGATTTATTTCGTATTTAATTTTGAAATCTAAAGGGGGTTAGACATATTGTCAGTTTCCCAGGTGCCCCCAGTCATTTGACATGTGCTCTGACAAACTCTTTACTGCTGCACTGCAAGTTGGAGTGATATCACCCTCCCCCGAGAAGCCCATCAGCAGAACAATGGGAAGGTAACCAGATAACATCTCACTGGTACATATACATAGTAACATAGTAAGTAAGGTTGAAAAAAGACACACGTCCATCAAGTTCAAGCACAACTTTTTTTTTTTTTTTTATATCTGCCTAACTACCAGTTGATCCAGAGGAAGGCAAAAAAAAACAATCTGAAGCCTCACCATTTTGCCTCAGAGGGGGAAAAATTCCTTCCTGACTCCGAAATGGCAATCGGACTAGTCCCTGGATCAACTTGTACTATGAGCTATCTCCCATAACCCTGTATTCCCTCACTTGCTAAAAAGCCATCCAACCCCTTCTTAAAGCTATCTAATGTATCAGCCTGTACAACTGATTCAGGGAGAGAATTCCACATCTTCACAGCTCTCACTGTAAAAAACCTCTTCCGAATATTTAGGTGGAACCTATTTTCTTCTAATCGGAATGGGTGACCTTGTGTCAGCTGGAAAGACCTACTGGTAAATATAGCATTAGAGAGATTATTATATGATCCCCTTATATATTTATACATAGTTATCATATCACCCCTTAAGTGCCTCTTCTCCAGCGTGAACATCCCCAATTTGGCCAGTCTTTCCATAGCTCCATAGCTAAGATTTTAAATACCTTTTACCAGCTTAGTTGCCCTTCTCTGTAACCTCTCTAATATAATAATGTCCTGTTTGAGTGATGAAGACCAAAACTTACGGCATATTCTAGATGGGGCCTTACAAGTGCTCTATACAGTGGAAGAATGACCCCCTCCTCCCGTGACTCTAGGCCCCTTTTAATACAGCTCAAGACCTCATTTGCTTGCTACAGCCAAGTTTATCATCTACAAGGACTCCAAGGTCCTTTTCCATAATGGATTTGCCTAGTGCAGTCCCATTAAGGGTATAAGTGACTTGGATATTTTTACTTCCCAGGTGCATGACTTTACATTTATCAACATTGAATCTCATTTGCCACTTTGCTGCCCAGATTGCCAGTTTGTCAAGATCGTGTTGCAAGGATGCCACATCCTGGATGGAATTAATTCATATACAGTGAGAACACCACTCAATAGTAAAAACCCATGTCCCACTGAGACCCCGTTCAGTTACATTGAGTAGGAGAAACAATAGCCTGGCAAAATGACCTGAGATTACTGCCTACAGACCAATATTACAACTAGTGACAAATTGATTCGGTTGGTGCAAATATGCGGCAAATTTGCGTGTTTCGTCATCGTCAAATACATTTGTGAATTTGTTGCGAAAATTCATAGGCGTCAAAAAACGTATGGAATCGATGCCATCGACAATTTAGATGCCGGCGATGATTAACGGATGACCATTTTGGTGCCCATTTTAACACCGGCGAGTCGTCGCCGGCGTCAAAATCAGCATTTTGCTAATTTTTCGCCCGTTTGTAAATTTCGCTGGAAATTTGAGAAATTCGTGACAAAGCGAAAAGGGACAATTTCGCTCATCACTAATTACAACTAAAAAAATACATTTAGGATTAGGAATTAAATTTTATATGGTAGAGTAAAGTATTTTCAGTGTAAACAGTGTAATTGAGGAATAAAAACTACACCACTATTAGTAAAAAAAAGCCCACATAGTTTGTTGCCATGGTTCACATCTCATCCTTTTAACAGCAAAGCCATTTAAATTCATATACTGAAGTGCAGATTAGTTATCAGGTCAGATGAATGATGTTGATGTGTGACTTTTTGCAAACTATTTGTGCATCTACTGTACAGGAACTACAAACCAGCCTTGCAAGCATGTGGAGTGCTGAACTACTGTATTATTATATTATCCCCATTAATACCAGAAACATATCATTGTCATGCTACACAGCAAATTAGACATTTATTTAAATATAATCCAATGCAATGCTTTTCCGGCATAAATCCACCTACATTTCTAATTGGCCAAGCAGTAAGAGGATTTGGTGTGCATCCTGTGTGGAAGCAAGCAACTCTAATTACAAGTAGTTTTTTTGTCATTTCTACAGCCTTGCAAGATAATGCAGCCATCAGGTTATTATTTTGGTATAAATAATGAAAAAACTGTGATTGAGATTGAGAGAACCTTTCCCTTACACAATTGGAAATAAAAATTTGCTTAAGCTTCCTATTAGTTACTATATGACCTGTAAGGGTTTGGGTAGCTGGGATCAGTTTTCCTTGGGCAACACAGCCCACAGCACAAGCACAACTCATGAGAGTATAGTCTTTTTTTGGCAGTTTATTGTCGCTTGCAGCAAAAATAAACAAAACAAACAATTCAAAATAAAATCCTTGCCACTTAATGGGCTTCTAACTAATACAGGTCAGTTTTCCTAACTAACCAGGAGAAGGCCTACCGCCTGTCTCCCCAAAACAAAGTCCAAACAGTATAGTGTGGATTCGCACACCCTCCTTTCCAATGGATATAGATATGCCTGGTGCTGGGTGGAGGTTCGGAAATCTCCCAATGCAACAGTGTAGAAAAACCTCACGGCACTCAGGTCTGTGTGAAAATTTCAATAATTTATTGAAGCGGAGTGCAATGCAATGTTTCGGGGTAACCCTCTTGCTTGACAAAGGGGGTTACCCTGAAACGTTGCATTGCACTCCGCTTCAACAAATTATTGAAATTTTCACGCAGACCTGAGTGCCGTGATGTTTTTCTACACTGTCCCCAAAACAAAGAACATACAGGAATATACAAAATCCCAAACCTTTTGGTGATTTCAATCCCTCTCACACAGGCAGCTTTCCTGTGTATTTTCCCCAGCCAGGAGCTCTTCACTCTGGCTTGAGCTCCCTTTTTTAATTAACCACCTGAGATACCTCAGGACAACTCAAAACATCTAGGCTGGACTAGCAGTCCCGGAACCACTCTGTTAGGAACCTGGGGCATAAATAAGCTCCGTCCTGGACTTTCCCATGTATCCTAGTAGTGACCTCACCATAGACCCTACGTCCTGTTTCACACTGGTTTAATATCCTTCTATATACCCCCATATCTCCTATAAGTGCTTTTTTTCTACCACCCTATTTTCCTTTTAAATCATTTGCTTTCCAGTCTGATTTGCAAAAGATGCTAATTGTGTGTGTTTTCAGAATGTTAAAGACTTTGAACAGTCAGTATACAGTTAATTGCTTGAGGAATAATTTCTGTACAAACTGAAATTGTTCCTTGGCTTGGTGCCATATGTTTTCCCTGGAACACTAATTTATATAAGACACAAGAATGAGTATTATCCACTCCATTCTTGATTATAGGCCTTTTCACTGATTGAGTCATGTCTAAGGAATGCATTAGTACTGCAAAAAGAAAAAAAAAAACTTCCCTACATTTTAAACCTTTTCTAAATCCATATCTGGGAAAATTTCTTTATGTTTGTGGATGTATTTGTGCAACAATCTCCTGTACGAGAAGTTCACTCGCAGAGGTGTTACATTACAACTAACTAGACTATAAAGTTAGATTTTTTTTCCAAATTCCATACTGTATTTACAGATGCAATATTTAACTGTTAGGCTAATGTTAAACATGAGGATTTGTAGCCACTCTCATGTTTGTTGTTTTTATTTGTATATTTTGTTTCTAAAGGAAGAGCAGTGTAGTATATATAAGTATATATATACATGTATGGGATCCTTTATCTGGAATTATGGAAAGGCTGTCTCCCAAGGTCTCAATTTTACCTAAATAATCCAATTTTTTAAAAATCTTTTCCTTTTTCTCTTTAATAATAAAACATTACCTTGTACTTGATCAAAACTAGGATATAATTAATCCTTATCAGAGTCAATCCAGCCTATTGGGTTTATTTAATGTTTAAATTATTTTCTAGTAGACTTAAGGTATGAAGATCCATTGTCCAGAAAAAGCCCAGGTCCCAAGAATTCTGGATAACAGATCTCATACCTGATACTTTTCTCAGGTTCAGGTTTTTGAACTTTTCTCAGGTTCTGGAACAGAAAGTCCTACAGTACTTAAATTAACCAGGTTCAAAAAATAAAATCCTACTTTTGGGTTAAAAAATCCAGAGAACATCTATGAAAACATCAGAAAGACAATAGTTAGCACAATCTAGATTTAAGAAGATATCATACACAAACTTGTATGATCTGGAAAACATAGACTTTCTAGTAAAGACAGCAACTGGTGGTGGATTAACAAGTACAGATATGGGACCTGTTATCCAGAATGGTTGGAACTTGTGGTTTTCCGAATAAGGGATCTTTTTATAATTTGGATCTCAATAATTGTAGGAGCCTATTTCTTAAACCTAGTCGAGTTTTTAAAGGAAAAATGTTTAGAGGAAAAAAAACTTGAATCTTAGAGATTTATTATACTTTATTATTATGTAAATCTGTTTCCCCACATCATGTAATGAAAATAACAAAGGACAGGTTTATACATGGTAAGTTCCCCTGTCAACAGTACATTCAGCTTGTTAAAGCTTTGGAGGACCCCAGGTCAGTGAGCACACGCTCAGATGCAGAACTAAGATAACATGTTAAATGCTTACATGGGAGAGTTGAGCTCCAGCAGTGGATCTGTCAGAAGGTGATGTTTTAAAGAAAAATTCCAATGCGATGTATTGTTTTTGACTATGGGGAAATGCTTAATGCTTCTCAGAATCAAGTCTGGACCCCATGAGAGTTAAACCCTACTAGTGTTAAATTGCAATGGCATTGTATGAGCTATGTTGCATCATTATTGCAGTTAAAATCATGGTTTCTCTGGCTTTTTGTGAAAATGAATTTTCTGTTTCAGCTAAATCTGGAAGGATTAAAAGGACATTGGTACCATTTTGCAGTTGTTAAGTACAGTATAGCATTTAGTAATGATTTAAAACACCTATTTCCCTCTCTTGCTATAAATTCCTATTGTATTTTAATCAGTTCTTTCTATTAAATGTGGTTTCTTATGCCCTACTGATCCACAACTTCCTGTTTTCCAAGCTACTGTACATACCCATTCTATTATTTAAACTGATTATATTACAAAAAAAAGTATTTAGGTTAATAAGCAATTCATTCTACTTAAAGATGCACCTCAAGGCCATAAAACTACTATTTATATTTCAAAAGGAATACATGTTCTTTATCAAATAGTTCCTGCAAAAATTCAAATTGGGAGAAAACCAGCGCAGATCATGATGTCAAGAAACATCTGCAGGGACAACTGCCATTGGATTCTACATGACCTTAACATACTTAAGATGGAGTATTTTTAAATTGAAATTTTAAGCAGCTTTGGGGTGAATAAATCCCCTCTAAAAATCAAATATTCCCCTTTAAAAACTCAACATTGAACAATTTAATAAATAGGCCGCTAAATATGCAAGTTTGGTTGCATCTCTCACATGTAACTACTTGTAATATTCAAGGTGACCCGGATAGTGATGAGCAAATCTGTCCGGTTTCACTCGACCACAGGTAGGAAACAGTGAAAATTTGTGAAATGCATTAAAGTCAATGGGTGTTTTTTCCCAGTGACTGTGCAAATTTGTGTTGACTTTTTTTGCATATTGGAGTCTGTAAGCTTTTCTTTTACTGCAAACCTGGCAACAAAAATTGTTTACCACTAGACCTATACTGGTCTCTAATGTACTTGTAAAGATTATCTCATGTACTCTAATGGGCATTTTCACCAAAAAAACAGTTTAATTGTTCAATTCCTTTTACCTTTTAGTTGCACTTTCTCTACTCTTTCCAGCTCAATATCTCTCTTAAACACTGGAGTCCAACACTGCTCTACACTCTTAAGGTGAGGCCTTATCAAAGATCTATAAAAATGCTCTTTTTCCTGCAAGGCAGCATTTTGTCTGCTTCAGCAGCTGCTGACTGACACTGCCTAGAGTTACACAGTTTGTTATCCATGTAAATTCTCAAATCCTCCTCAATTAATGAGGCCGTTTAGTGTGTACCCATATAGTAAAATGAGTGCATCGTTCTCTAACTATGAGCTCCACTACCCATATTGTGCTCCGAATGAGACCTTAAATCTTACGGAGTAAGCCCTCGCAAACGGTGTGGAGGCAGGGTTTAGTTTAACTGTAACTTGATGCAGGGTGCAAGAATTGGGCGCCAGTGGTTCTTATAACTTAACCAATGAACATATTTATTGAACAGTACAATCCTCATGGAGTGTATATAAGAGCAAAACAGGATCATAAATCAACAGTAGAACATATACTCACAGCACCTTTGGTCAGTATTAGTCCCCACAGGGAAGAGAAAATATACAGCAGCAATGAAGGAACACTCAGCTTTCAGCCTTGTCCCTAAGTGGAACCCATGGGAATCTCTAGATGTCTAAGTCTGTACACTTAGTCTCTACTTCTGGGCAATTTGTACCAGGGATCTTAAGCCTTCTGATTCTCCTTTTCGGAGCCTTAAGCTGCTCAGCTAAATAGCCTGTCTATCTGTCACTCCTAGAGTGACCTCTTTAGTTGAGTAGCCTATCCTTACTAGACCTGAGCCGTTTAGGTTCCACTCGAGCTCTGCCTGACTGCTCAGGCTAGAGCCAGCACAATATGGACCCTGAGAGCATGACTACAAATTAAGTTGCTAGGCTGACTTTATCCAAGGTCCTGGAAGAGAGTAACATGAACAACTGACCAGGTCATTCACTCAATTATATGGGTTAAATGTGACCGGCAGAGGTGTATTCACAGTTGTACCCTCTGATCTGCACAAAGGCACACACTCCAGGCAATCAGATTTTGTTTCTGGCAGGTTTTAGGGGGAATAAATAGACACTGGGTTTTCGCGCCTGGAGTCATTTGGTGTCATCACACCTGCGACCAGTCGCGCGCACCGGTGCCATCTTGGAAGTGGGATACATCGGTGTCTTATTGCGAATGCAATTGTGGCTGACTGCATTAGAGGCACACTTTGGCCATAAGCCCGTCGGCTTCTCCGTGAGCTCACACAAGGACTCAAGCCTCGGCTCTGGAGCTTCAGCAGAAGAGAGGCAGTCTGCTGGACATCAGGGGGGAGCGACAGGAGGAAAAAAAGGCAGCCAGGGGCCGAAGTAAGTTTTTTATAGAGAAATTCCTGTCCAACCATGTGGCAGGGGGATTAACCCATTGAGTGCCCACTGCCATGTGAAAGGAACAGGAAATGGAAGTGAACTGCTTCTTCCCCTGACATCACGTCCCTCTCTTTCTCCACCCCCAGCTTTCTCCTGCCTTAACTCATTCCTTCTTATGCAATCACAGCTACATATGATTTTGCCAGTCTTTAAACATAAACCAGTGTAATTTGGCTGCTGGTCATTCGGACCCCTTGTCATGTGCCCCCTGCGTTTATAACTCCAGGCTTTCCTTCAAAATGCATTACCAAGCTTTAATCAACATTGCACTTTATTTGTCAATTTGCAAATAAAGGTGCTCACATTTATAAATAGTGCTTTTGTATGTTTTTATTGCCCAGCAGTATATTTTTTCATAAAATGGTTTTAAAAAAGGAAAGTATCTTCAGTCTAACATAGGTGTATTCTCACCATTTCCAAAGTTTCTTGTTGCTGTATCTGGTGAGATCAAACAGATGGTTTTGAACTGATCCTAGGCTGGCTCACACTTTGCAATTGCAGTTGTATTTTGTATTTATGATATAATTCTGCCTGTAGCAGTGGGCTTCACTTTGTGGAGACTAATTTTTATGAGTTATCTTTTATGTTCTTAGGATAAGAATAAATAGTGCTATACTTTATTTGAAAGTATTTATTTGAAAGTAACTATATTGATAATAAGCATGTTCCATTATGGCAGAACCTTCTCTTAAAGCTCATTAAGGCTTTTCATCTGTACTGATAATATAAATTATAAAGCAGTGACTATTCTTGGGAAATCCCTTCAGGAACACTGAGATCCATACTGCCCTTTCATTCCATGCTTTTATTAAGTAAATAATAAATTTAGACTTTTATTATACAGCCTAGGGAATTTCTGACTTCTCAATCAATATTAGTCCTTGCATGACTTTTTTAATATATACTTTAAATTGTGCATTTAGCAAGATACATACGAATAAGTTGCAGGGATAATTGCTGTGTCAGTTTTCTTATATTTGTATATCCTGCAGTATCAGTGTTTTCCTTTTATTTAAACTTGCAAAAACACAAAATGAACAATATCAAATATACCCTAGATTGTAATACCTTTTATAGAAATATACATCCTTGTAGATGTAGAGGGACAACTTTAACTATTATATAAAATATACACAATGAAATAGGTAAGTACTGACCTTTGTTCCTGGCAGTGATCTTATAGACTCTCTACAATCTGAATTTCAGTCACAACATTCAACTGTTCTAACACAACTCACTGATGACCTGTTATCCACGAAAAAAAAAAAACACTTCCCATTACTAGTAGTTCTAGATCTCTCAGCAGCTTTTCAGAGACTTGGTCACCTTTTCCATCTCCAGTTCTTCCATTCTCTTGGGGTTTGTGGTACTGCTCTGTTCAGGTTGCTCTTTTATTTTTATTTAAATCACTCTTTTAGTGTATCCTACAATGGAGTATAATTTTTCCATTACTTATCTATTTTGGGGGTAGTTAAGGCTCTGTACCCCTTATCATGTTCTCTCTATACTTACTCAAATCATAATGCCTCCATGCTTATGATACTCAGATTTATCTCTCATTTCCCAAACTGAACCCATATATATTCACTCAGGCCTTTTCCTGTTTGTCAACCATGTCTACAAACACTTGGATGTCCCAGTTCTATCTTAAATTATACATCTAACAAATGGTTCTCTTTTCTCCAATCCAACAACTATAACATCCCAGAAGTGTATGTTACTTTTAATAACTCCACTATCACCTGATATCTCAAGGCATGGTGCTGTGAGGTTATCTTTGATTTGGTCTTGTCCTTCACTCCTAATATGTAATCAATAATTTAATTGTGTTATATTCCAAAACCATATTTTTTTATGTATTAAATACTGTGGTTGCTTTTCCCCTTTAGACAATATAATTTCTCCAGTTCACAAAAAATGCTGCTGTTAGCCTCATACATCTCAGCAACATCTCTTTCTCTGCCATGCCACTCTGCAAGTTTCTACGCTGTCTTCTTCTAGCTTTCAGGATACAATTACAACTAAGGACCTCCATATTCAGAGTATTTCACAACTCTACTCCACCATACACATAATCTCTATGTACACGCCAAACCGCTTGTTTAGCTGTGGTAGTGACATACTCCTCAACCACTCATACCTTCACATACATTTAATAAAGACTTCCTTAGAGTTGCACCCCTTTCTTTGGAAATCCATTCAAATGTCTCTCAAACTCTCTGCCTTTAAACAATCTCGTAAAATACATTTCTTTAGAGAAGCTTATCCTCTTTTATCCCTAGCATTCCTCGATATTCGATAAGTGATTGCACTTTGCAGTGGAACATAGTGGACACCGACAAAATGAAAATCTATAAGAATAAGAATACTGTGTTATAAGAGATTGTTTAAAGCCAGAGATTAGGAAAAAAGTGGCATGCTATTCCACTTGACTTATTCTACTGACTACTTGAACTAAATACCTGTTACAAAATGTAAAAAATATTAAAGGGAGCCTGACATCTGAAATTAGCATGCATCTTTTAAAAGTGCACACAATTATCTAAATACTCTGACCATATGTCCTGCTAATTGCTGCTAAGAGCAGTTACACTTTTAAATAAAAATAAAACATGAACCAACACAACACTGTACCTTTAAGGCAGAGAGACAAGTTAATGTAGGTGAGAAAACCAGCACAGTAATTAAAGGGAAATTATTTACCTATTTTTGACATGATCAAAGTTGGGCTTATGTAGAAAGGTTGCATAAACACTTTCTAAACTTCCAAAAATAAATGTGCATTGTTTTTACACATATTTGATTCCTCAGACTGAAAAGATAACCATGATGAGAGAGTAAACAGAGATTGGAATTTGGATTGTGAAATGAAATTATGAATGAAATTGGATCATATGGGAGACCTACAGGGAGGACTGTATCAACAGAAAGCAGATATCCAGAAAGTTTTGAATTATGGAATGGCTGTCTCCCATAGACTCCATTTATCCAAATAATCCAAATTTTTAAAAATGATTTCCCTTTTCTCTGTAATAATAAAACAGTAGCGTGTACTTGATCCCAACTAAGATATAATTAATCCTTATTGGACGCAAAATCAGACTATTGGGTTTATTTAATGTTTAAATTAATTTCTAGTAGACTTAAGACATGAAGACCCAAATTACAGAAAGATCCATTATCTGGAAAACTCCAGGTCCGGAACATTCTGTATAACAGGTCCCATACCTCCACAAATTGTCTTAGAATTGTGCTTCCTACACAATACTAATTATTTATTTTAAGGTGAGCAGCCTTTTAGCTCTTCCCTAGTTTAGAACTACAAACAAATGTAATAGCTATGTGAAGCAATATTTGCAAAATCATGGATATTATAAAAACAGGATCCTTGGGTAAATACCAAATCATTTTGCTTTTTTGGTGTTAATGGTCCTAATTCACTGAACCAGTATAAACAAAAGTTTTAAAATATGATTATTTTTAGATATGTTTTGGCACTTATACACAATCAGGGCCACCATCGGGGGGGGGAAGATGTCGCCAAGGGTTTTTTGTGTCTTAGGGGGGCCCTTACTTGGTTAGCTGGGCCCCCCTGCTGTCAGAGAGCTGCAGACTTTGGAAGGGAGGGCAGAGCTCATGTGTAGCATCATCTTTACTGTAACAACTTTCTCAACTTTTCATTGGTCACTAAATTTTAAGCCGGGAAAGCTGCACAGGGATTGGATAGGCTGGAGGAGAAGTTCAAACTTG
The DNA here is from genome assembly GCA_038501925.1 of Xenopus petersii. Classification (NCBI taxonomy): domain Eukaryota; kingdom Metazoa; phylum Chordata; class Amphibia; order Anura; family Pipidae; genus Xenopus; species Xenopus petersii. The sequence goes on along the minus strand of CM076674.1, from coordinate 60,476,924 downwards.
ACCCATGCAATCCCTGTGTAGCTGTACTGGGACTTAGACTTCAGTGACCAATCAGCAGAAAGAACATGCAGACACCTAAGCTCCTGTCCTCTCTTCCGAAGTTTGCAACTCCCTGACTTGTAGATCCTCAATGTCCGGGCCCTAGTCTTCTTCCCCAATAACTGACAACAACCAATTAATTTGAGTGGAAAGGCAGCAGCTTATTTTATTATACATTTACAGTAAATAACAATCCCTTAAAACATACAAATTATTAATCACCGTAATGATATTCTTAACCAATACATAAACACATAAATAAACCTTTGCTGACTTTATTTCGAACCTGAGGCTAGTTCCTAACACACCCACATGCTGTGGCACCTAACCGGGCATAGCCCCACCAAGTCTTCTCAGACTTAAACTACCTCCTTCTTTTCCCTTTTTGGCTGCCCATAGTGCAGCCCACCATGCCCCCATATAGCTGTGACTACATAATCATCACTGTCACAATCTTCCCGTTGGCCCCTGGGCAGGCGGGGGGGAGCTGTCTCCACCTTCAGGTACAAAATGTCTGCCCCCTTTTCTTTATCCCACCTTATTATACCCTCTGTCGCCCCTTCTACCATCCCTGCTCAAACTACAATCCCCATAATCCAACTCTCCATAGGCCTCCAGTCATGTCTCCTCCACTTAACTCCTTTGGCTTAATTTCGGGGCCCCTTGACAGCAGTGGGGGGCTGGAAATCAATTAAGTCAAAAAACTTTCACCCTGGCCACCAATGTTATTTTATTATATTAATTTGTAATAGGGGAACCCTGGCCACCAATGTTATTTTATTATATTAATTTGTAATGGGGGAACCCCGGCCACCAATGTTATTTTTTTAACTTGTGTGTGTGTGGGGGGGGGACCCTGGCCACCAATATTTTTTTACTCTTGGGAGGGCCCTGCCACCAATAGTTTTTGTAAAACTTTTGTGGGGGGGCTGGCCATTAATGTTTTTTTTTAACTTGCAGGGGGACCCTGGCCACCAATGGGGCTGGCCTAGGGTAGGTGAGCACAGAAAATGTTAATGTTCGGGGCCTCGCAATTTCTGATGATGATCCTGTACACAATGGTATAAAGTAGCAAGGTGTTTTGAATTCAACCAACATTTAGCCCTTTTTACATAAATACTATTAAATTCAAAAGGCAGATGCATCATCTGATAGCTATCCACCATCTGACAAATATGCTGTAGGGCAAATGTTCAGAAAACAACTAAACCATTGTAATTTCCGTATCAAGAAGCAATCACTCAGGATATCTGCAACAAGGTCTCTCTGGACATACATAGCCACCAGTCCACTGCTAATTAAGACTGGGATTGAATGGCTCCTGTTCTGTTTTGTATGCTTGGAACCATGACAAAATCCTTTGTGTAATTAAGCCCTTAGCAGAGAGCCCTGCACTCATAGATAAGAAGATTTTGCAGTTAAAGGAAATAAACAATAACATGCATGTGTGTTCGTTCTGCATTTATTAGAAAGAAAGAATAGTGAGTTACCAAAGACAAGGAACTGTTTCACCTGGATTCATTCTTCAGCACATAGAAGCTACATTACAGCTACATTACAGCATATAAAATAAGTACATATGGAAAAATAGCTTCTAAGTTCCTATTAAAATCAAAATCACCTGAAGCCTATAACCAGCCTATAACCAGAATACAAAATGGCTGTGCCTGGACAAAGTATATACATGAAAAAAACACAAAGAGCATGATCATGACGGAACAAAGTATACATAAGAATAATTTACTGAGACCCCCAAATAGAAATTCAAGTGAACCAAGAGGCACAAAAGCACACAGGCATTTATAGTAAGTGTTGTACTGAATGTCCATAATGCATATTTGCAACACCAATGCCCTTTAATTAAGACCCTATTGTTGTTATGTCTGTTGTCCTTATATATCATACATGTAGTTCACTTAAATGTTCTTAAATTATGTGCAGTTTGGATTTTAAAGAAAGTCTGACCTGCAAACAATACTGTAAAAATGAAGCCTTGTACTTTACTTTGAAAAATGAAGAGCATTCATGGCAGTAGGTAAAAACGTCACATAAAGAACCATGACAGAAGGCAATCTCTTGTCAAAAGTGTGTTTTTTTTGTACACAACAGGGCCTTTGTTCTGCAGCATGTCAAAGAGACAGCTAAATAGATTTGTTGCCTTCAAAAATTCCTTTTATTATTTTTCTCTGTATACTGAAGTACAACTGTGCCTTCAATATATCTGTTAGGGCCACCTTTGTAGAGAAACTCTAGTCCATAACGGCCAGTGTTTGTAACAAGAAAACAATAGTGAGATTTCTTGAGTATCAATGAGAATAAAACATAGCAGTTTGTGTTCCCATACTATGGGGCAGATTTATCAAGGGTCGAATTGAATTCGAGGGAATTTTCTAAATAAAAAATTTGAAATTCAAAGTAATTTTTTGGATAGTTCGACCATTGAATAGGATACTATGAATTTGAATTTACTTCGACTTCGATTCGAAGTAAAAATAGTTTGAATATTCGACCATTCGATAATTGAAGTACTGTCTCTTTAAAAAAAGTTCGACTTCAATACTTCGCCAAATTAAACCTGCCAAAGTGCTATGTTAGCCTATGGGGACCTTCTAGACCATTTTTCTAAGTAAAATCATTGACCATATGCTAAAATCGTTCGAATCATTTGATTCGAACAATTTAATCTTTCAATAGAACGATTTTACTTAGATCGTTCGATGGCCAAATTTGGTGAAAAATACTTCGACTTTGATATTCTAATTCGAAGTATTTTAATTCAATGGTCGAATTTCGAAGTATTTTTTACTTTGAAATTCGACCCTTGATAAATTTGCCCCTATGTGTCTGTGTGTGCATGTGTGCATGAGAGAGAGAATGTACAATGTACACCACCATGAGTTAATGATACAACCCCCAAATCCCAAAGTTCAAACTTTGGACACACACTGCACCTGATTTATCAGAACGTGCATGGTGCACAATTGTGACAAACACAATGCTGGAATTGTTTTTTGTGTTTATTGCATAACGTATACCTCTTTGATCAATAAGAGAGAGTGGATAATGAATCTCTACTATAAAAATAAGAGTCAAAGTATGGAATCTGTTAATAGAAAGAGTCTAAATTACGGCAAGGCCATCTCCCATAGTCTCCATTAATATATTAATAATCCAAATTTTTTAATATTATTTCCTTTTTATCTGTAACAATAAAACAGTACTTTATTGTTGATCCAAACAAAGATATAATGAATCCTTATTTGAGGCAAAACCAGCCTATTGGATTTATTTCATGTATAAAATACTTTTCTAGCAGACTTAAGATATGAAGTTTCAAATTATGGAAATATCTGTTATCCAGAAAACCCCAGGCCCCGAGCATTCTGGATAACAGGTTCCATACCTGTATTAGAAGACACCAAACAGTTTTGTGACCATATAAAGAACACGACTAAAGCCCAATTATAACAATGTCACAAAATATAATTTTTTTTAGAATATAATATAAACAAGAACCTTGCATATCCTGTAAATTATATAGTGATTAAAGTAACCCCTCTTGTAAAATATAAGGATATTATAAGTTACTGAGGAGTATCATGACCATATAAATATACGAGGCCGAAGGCCGAGTGTTTTTATACAGGTCATGGAACTCCTATTTTTCAACTGGGGGTACATTATTTATTATAACACACAAGTTTCAGTGAGCCATGTGACAGAAATGACATCAGAAATCACCGTTTATAAGGATATAATTTACAGGATACTTATGGCTTTTGTGTATTATATCCTTATAATGTACAGTCTGGTCATTTCCCTATGGGACCAGACTGTAAATTATATCCTTATAAATGGCGTGTTCTGACGGCAGAATGCGCCGTTTATAACAGGAGCCCCAGGCCACCTAATTTGACGCAGCGCGTTCGAATTTGACGCTGTGCAACCAGAATTTCGACTCCGACCCCCCCCCCCACAAAATGTAGATTATAATGCATAATCTACCCCCTACTAAAAATTTATACAGATATCAGAAGTCACCTCGGAGTTATGTGACCTATATAAAAGCACTAGGCCTGCGGCCTCATGCTTTTATATGGTCACATAACTCCTCGGTGACTTATAATATCTTTATAAATTACAGAAGGGGGTACATTATCCATTATATAATACACAAAAGCCATGAATATCTTGTAAATTATATCCTTATAAACCGTGAGTTCTGATGTCATCAGTTATAAATGGTGAGTTCTGATGTCATTTCGATCACATGACTCACTGAAACTTGTGTATTATAATAAATAAAGTAACCCCAGTTACAAAATATGAGGATATTAGAAGTTACCTCGGAGTCATGAAACTCCTCAGTAACTTATAATATCCTTATATTTTACTAGAGGGGGTACTTTATTCACTATATAAATGGTGCTTAGAGATGTCATACACACACACACATATATATATATATATATATATATACATATTATATTTATATATACATAGTGAATAAAGTACTCCTCTTGTAAAATATAATGATATTATAAGTTACCGAGGAGTTTCATGTAGGTCTTTAATTGGTCTATATGTATGTGTTTGTATATATCTGCAAATATTTATTATTTTTCACATATAAATACTAAACATAGTTCTATTCTCTTGTGCAAGTAATCATTTAGATTTTTCCATGCATAAGTAAGTATATATTTTTAAAAAACCTTCAGTAAACAAAGTGGAAGGATGTTAAATAATACAGCTAATGTACTTTTTAGTAGGGGAAGAATTTCTTTGACTGACGTGTCTTAGGTTTACAGATGATGATCTTACATGAAAATGGAAATGTAAACTATAACTCACTTATAGTTAAAATTCCCTAGGAACATAACATTCGACTGAGCCGACTCTGAAGCAAATTAATTCGTAAACTAAACAAGATGAATGCTTTGCATTGCAATTTCTGTTGTACTCTCTTATTACCTGCTTAGAATGCATTAGATTAACCACGATTATGGGTAGGGATAAACAGAACGGAATTTTACTTTATTATATCCTCCGTGGTTAATGAAAATTATTTCTGTAAGCGTGGTTTCTCCAGTAAGGTATGACATGACAAAATGCTTTCTATTCAACCAGAATCAGGAAGTGGTGAATGTTTTTCTCACATTTAAATGTAGACAATTGCCTTGGGTAGCATCTACAGTGCTCTAGGCCAATATTTACTATTTGGCAAATGCAATTCTAAATGAGTATTTATGATAATTGGATTTATAGAAACTATTCCCTTATCATGAAGTTCAACTTGTCATTGATGCCACCCACCCTCACATGAGGAATGCATTTAACAACTGAAATATTTTCATTTTGATGTTTTAGTGAATGGGGGTTTTAGTGAACCATACTCATATGTTAAATTCTACAGAATTTTATTGGTTATTTTCATTCTTACAAATAACCTTTACACTTTTAATTTCACTATTTTTATAGCCTTAAAGATTTACTATAATAGTTTACAGGCCGATACAATATTTTGAATTGTAAGGCAGATTATGGTGCATTTACTTGAGTGAAAGAACACTAGTGTGATCAGCAGCAATTTGCTGTGGTTTTTAATCGCAATGCAGCTTTTTTTTTCACAACCATTTCATCATTGTATCAGGCGCAGTCGTGTGCAGTGTTGAACTTGGGTGTACAGGATATGCTAGGGATGCCATCTCAGGAGCCCCCATCCCAGATGTGAGCTTTACACTGGATGCTGCCAAACCTGGAAATCAGTGGGCTGGGGGCAGCCCCACACTTCTATAGACCTGGGTCAGCAGTGCACACAAGGGATGGTGTCCACCAGGTTTTGTCCACTGGCCCAGTCCAACACTGATTGACCTCAAAAAGTTTCGCAAATTTTTTGCCGTTTCGCAAATTTTGCAGTCAATTCTAGATTTTTTCAGGGAATCAAAACTGGACAAATTCGCCCATCACTACTTGGACTCAATTGTGTCCAAAGTTTAGCTTATGGCATGTGCATCATTTCATCATTAACTCAAGGTGGATTTCTCTTAACAGACATAAGGGGGGGGGGTTATTTACTCCAAATCTATCTCATTATTTTGTTAAAAAAAAAACCTCACAGCCAAACTCCTATGCCCGATTTGAGCTTATTTATTAATTAAAAAAACTTGAAAAGGATAAAATCGATTGAAAACCCGATCGCTTGATTTTTTTGGGGGTTTTTGCCTGAAAACCCAGATTTTTTCTAATTTTCAGGCTAACACCTGTGCAAACCACGACAACTTCAATTTGAGATTGGTGACTGTCCCATTGGCTTATAAAGGACGTCGATAGGTTTGAGATGGCAAATTTTTGTATTCGAGTTATAATAAATCTCGAATAATTTGAGTTTTTGCCCCAAAAAGCCTGACCAGATAAATTTGAGGTTTAGTAAATAACCCCCCAAGGTGTCAGTAACTAAAAAGCTACTGTGTTTTTTACTTGTAAGGCCATGTTAGTATCTGCTCATTTGTTGAGGTCACCAGCTTAGTGAATCTTTATTCGCCTAATTGCTGGGCCATATCAGGTTGATCTAATCAGTTGGCAGCTGAATGATTAGGTCATAAGAGGGTGAGACTGTGCAGCTTCGAGAATGCTATTGGGTGAGGACTGCTCTATGTGTTCCTCTCCAGTGGGATTTTAAACCTTTCCTGATATTTGTAGCATCCCTAATCAAATACTGACTGGACCATTATTTTGGCTCCATACAAGGACCAGAGGAAAGCAAACAACTTAAATCATGGAATAAAAGCTTAAAAACGAAGTTGGCTTGTTTGCAATTTCCATTGTTCCATCTGTAGAAAACGTAAGGGCCGATTCACTAAATTCGAGTGAAGGATTCGAAGTAAAAAAACTTCGAATTTCGAAGTGTTTTTTGGGCTACTTCGACCATCGAATGGGCTACTTCGACCTTCGACTACGACTACGACTTCGAATTGAAGGATTCGAACTAAAAATCGTTCGACTATTCGACCATTCGATAGTCGAAGTACTGTCTCTTTAAAAAAAACTTCGACCCCCTAGTTCGGCAGATAAAAGCTACCGAAGTCAATGTTAGCCTATGGGGAAGGTCCCCATAGGCTTGCCTAAGTTTTTTTGATCGAAGGATACTCCTTCAATCGTTGGATTAAAATCCTTCAATCGTTCGATTCGAAGGATTTTATCGTTCGATCAAAGGAATAATCCTTCGATCATTCGATCTAATTTTCTGCACTAAATCCTTCGACTTCGATATTCGAAGTCGAAGGATTTCAATTCCTAGTCAAATATCGAGGGTTAATTAACCCTCGATATTCGACCCTTGATACATCTGCCCCTATGGGTTAGATTTATTAAAAGTGAAATTGAAAATTCAAATTAGAATTTTCAATTTTTTTTATCTAAACTGTCAAATTCGACTAGTGAATTATTCAAACTCAATTCGAACTTGTTAAAAAAAATCAAATTTGATTTTATGGATTTATCAAACTCTGGCCCTTTAAGTATTCAAATTAAGCTGTTCTCCACCTAAAACCAGACAAATTCATGTTTAAATCAATGGGAGAGGTCCAGTGACCAATCCGAAGATGTTAGTAGCCTTCCTGACATTCCAGTTCTGAGATTAAATAATTTAAAATAACTCAGTTCTTATATATGTGAAAATAATTGACATCAAAGAGAAAAGAAAATATGTTCTATTTCTCCTGAACAATACAAAATGAATTGCTTTTAATTATCCCAGACAATAATAGAAAACAGTTAAACATAATGAGTATATATATATATATATATATATATATATATATATATATATATATATAAAGCACAACATTTGCAGCATGTGTGCTCAACAAAGCTAAGATTAGTCATGTTTTCATCAAGGGTTTTATTACCTGCACAAACAACAGGTGTGACAGTTTGTTAGAACCTGTTTCAGGCTGATATGAAAGCAAGCAATACACAAAGAAATGTTACCAGCAGGTTTGCAGGCCCCCAAAAGATTCAATGAAATCTCATGTTAACCCCCTTAAACAATATATATATATATATCAAGCATAATTCAAAGGTTACTGAGAAAGAGCCACAAAGCAGAACTTCCTGCAAATCAATGCTTTATTCCCACAACATAGTTACATAGTTAGTTAAATTGAGTTGAAAAAAGACAAAGTCCATCAAGTTCAACCCCTCCAAATGAAAACCCAGCATCCATACACACACCCCTCCCTACTTTTAATTAAATTCTATATACCCATACCTATACTAAATATAGAACATAGTATCACAATAGCCTTTGATATTATGTCTGTCCAACATGTTTTGGGCTGCATCCCTTTATCAAGTGTAATAAACATTTAACAGTGTACAACATTTATAGGTGAACCAAGGAATGATGTGACCACCCCTGGGGTGTGTCCACTAAAATTAGCTTATGAGTCCATTTCCATTCAACAGTGTGGTTAGTCCATAATGTGAGTCCATACTTAAATATGTCCATACTTTGATCCCAATTAGTGACAGTAACATTAAGGAACTGCACTATCTGTACTGGAAACGGTAAAATATTAATACCTTGTAGAACAAACAGAATGTTAGTCAAACAAAACATTTTATATTCCAGCTATCATTCAGACCTTTTGGTTGCATTTTTTTATCCAAAAGGCTTCTCTTTGCAATCAATGCCATTTCATGTCCCTCCTCTTCCTATGGGTTGTATGACTTCCACCACTGTCTGCATTAAAATGTCAGACACTATAGTGTCTGTAGCTGTCCCTTTGTTATAATTATGTATGCTATTTCTGTGTTCTTTAATGCACATTTTTATTGCCCTTGATGTTTGGCCTACATAGCCCATGCCGCATGGGCACTTTAACAGATAGATTACATTATTTGTGTCACATGTGGCAAAGTGTCTTATTTCAATTGGGTCCCCATGTAGGATGTCTCAGAACTTCCTCTTTAATGATAGATGGGCAACAAATACAATTTAGGCATGCAAAGATACCAACATTGGCTTTCCCCAGAAATCTTTGAGTACTTTTTTTTAGCTGAGGAACACATTTCAGGCTGGCAGGGGGTATCTCACAGGTTTTTGCCCTTAGTGCAAACCTTACCGGTTTAATAAGGTCATTTTCTACAACAATACGGGCCAACATCTATGTACGATATGTTAAAATACTTTACTTCAGTTATTATACTGGCTCATAAATGGTAGGCATTCTTGGTAAGCCTTCACTTTGTATGTTAGTAGCTGTTCCCTTACAGTATATACATATTCTGTATATATCCCCGGTATGGCTAGTCCTGCACTCAACTTTCATCTGATTCATTAAGAATTTTATTGCTTCATTATATATTTTACAAAGGGATTAAGTTTTACCTGCCACTTACTTGCTGCTTTAAAGTAAAACTCAGAAACTCAGTTGACCTTTTATTGGCCACCAGTTAGATCACCTGACTATAGTTTTAAAGTGTGGGAGCTACAACATGGAGCTGGCCACTGCTCCTGTATAAATTATAACAAACAATTACTTTACATTAAATATTATTAAGTTCATCGCATATGTCCTTCCCATATTATGACATATAATGCTTCAATCACGGGCTGTGCTTAAACTACATATTTGTCTAATGAAACTTAATAAAGAAGTAGGCTTGAAATGTTAAATATTATGTTTTAGAGTTCTGCACCAGCCCAAGGCAATCACAACCCTTTAGCAATAAAGACTCGTGCCCTTGTTTTTGCCCCTAGTAGCTCTCCGTTTTCTGCTGATCCTTAATATTCTATGATCTGTGCTGCTGTCACTTGCCTGAGCTTATGGGCCAATGCACAATATACCAAATGTAGAGAAAATAAATGCCATGAAACACGGCTGATAAGTAATGAATTTGGATTCCCATTACACAACAGCTTAAAAACCAGTGCATTTATTATAATTTAATGCTTAGTTTTGTAACATCAGTGTATACTGTACGACAAATAAAATTAATTTTCTGTTGTTGATTGTGATGACCCCTAAATTTAGCTTATCAACAGCTGCCCTGAGCACACTGAGCATGTGCAATATCACTGACACTCCCAAAAGGTCTGGATTGTGCATTTTTGTCATCTCACGTAGTATGCAGTAATTTACCGTTTCCACAAAAGAATTACCTTTAAGAAGCCTTATAATTGTACAAAATGTAATTAAAATATGCAGTTCTTTTTAATTGCAATGTTATTTGGTTTATGTATTTTATGTCTTTTACTGCATACCTTACAATTACTTACCATAAGGTCCAACTTTAGCAGCAGCAGATCAGCATTGTGATCGAAATTTGTGCAAGGTTGGGAGTCGGCCAGAGACACATTTTCATGGATGATTGCCAAGCGTTTCTCTATCATCATTACATTTTACCATTTTATCATATTGAAAACTAGTTTTTCATTTCTGCAGATTTCTTCACCTCTCTTGGAAGCATATTTATGGTCCACTGAACTGAGTGTGACCTGGTAAACAGTATATGATGTACAATGCTAGGAAGGGGCTAAGTAATATTCATGAATACTTTTAAAGCAATCAGTTCTGAAGGAAGGGTGATAATTAGTAATCTGTGGTAAATGCTCCTGGATTTGAATGTACTGCATCGCGCAATAATGAGGACTGCAATATGGAACAAAAGCAGTCCACAGTATATATATCATTCTTACATTCAACTTACAGGCCCTTATGAAAGGCAAGTATTGGATTTAGAAGGGCAATGCATACAGTTTGTTTTTGCCAAGTTGTTATTGAGCTAACCTGAAATGCTTCCAATTATAATGGAGGGTTGAGGTAGGTATATGATAACAGGACGTGGCAGCTATAATGGGTTCATCAGATTTAAAGTAGAACAAAGCAAAAGTCACTAAGGCAGAAAACATTCTGAATCAAAATTATATCAATATTAACTTTGTAAGTAAACTGCTTTTAGAACTGATAGAAGTTGTCACATAACAAAAAACTGAGTTTATATAAAAATGAAACTCAAGTTTGACCTTAGGTGAAAAAACATTGATCTCTTCAAAACAATTTATTTTTCCCTGTGGAATGATTGATACTAGTAGGGAAAAATATGTTCTGAATCCTCCATCAGGGAGTTAGGATTTGTATTGGTGTCGGAGCTCGGTGGTGGTGCTGCTCTGAGTGCTGTCAGTCTATTATAGAGATTGGTGTTTTTTGAACTGACATTTATCATTTGATAAATTAAGTTTTCTACATGTTTTGGATAAAGCCAATCTTTATGGAAAGCCACGGTCCACTTCCTCTCCCCATTTAAAATGCAAAGTGTAGGCAAATACATATAACCCTGATTTGGTTGCTGTCCCTTTAAATAGCAATTAACCCTTGGCAATCCAGGGCCCTGAGTCCCTTTTGCATATGAAAAGTACTGGAAACTGGGATTTACAGAACTGTGCCTCCACCAAAAGAACACTGTGGAGCACACCTCAGGGGATTTCCACTAAGAAAATAAAACACACACAGTTTGCAATAAAACAAATAAAAACTTTATGTAAACTGTATTTAGTAACTGTAAATGCAAATCACACAGTATAGGTTTTACTCTGGGGAACTTGTGTGGACTATTAACCCCTGGCAATGCTACAGTCCCACACCAGGTAGATAAATGCAGAATCACTCTGGTCAGTTCAATTTCCCTTTCCCAAAAGCTCTTATGTCCAAAGGTAGGGCTACCTGCCCCAAGTTACCTTTCCTTTTGAAAGTAGTAGTCGCTCCCATGTTGCAAGTACACAAGCAAGACCTGTCCTCACCCTGGGGAAACACACAGTAGCCAAAATATCTACAGGCAGGAGATAGAGACTGGCTCTCCCTGATGCTTAAATACTTTCTCCAGCAGGGCTAAACACAGCCTTTCCTTTTCCTTCTTCCTGGAAACTCCCTTTAAGCAGCAGTGTCACTCTCCACAGTTCTGATTCTCTCTGGCTGCTGCAGCAGGGATCCCTTTACATTTGGCTCCAAAGTCATGCACTCCCCCTCCCCCAAGAATGCACTGGGGCATCCAGCCAATTGGATGGCTCTCCAGCCTGTAACTGGCTGGATGATGTCACAGACAGAAACATTGGGGAAGGATTTGTCTGATCCCCTACATACACATTTCAGAATCCAGTACAACAGTCCTGGGCTTGTTTTTTTCTTCTATAATTTGACCTTTTTTGAAGACTGAGCTTTTTTTAAAAAAAGCTGAAAAATTACAAAAGTTTAAAAAGGGATAAACAAAGTACAGTTAAGGACAGATTTATTAAATCACTTTTTGCTGTAGTATATTGCAAAATAACGCACAAACAAAGCATAAACAAAGGTACTTAATCTGGACCACACATTAACCATTGTTAAAATGGGCTAAGATTTGGATAATAATGGGTCATTATATCAAGATGAGAATATATGTGGCTATATAGTTAGACTTGACCATGATGGGGGGACAGATACAAAGACAAACAGCAAAGAATAAAAAAGTGTTAATGAGATTTAGAAAGCTGTCAGAGTCACTGAGGGGCTGAATAAATAATAAATGTTCTTCTACTAATGGCACAATATAGAAAATACGAGGCTTTAATTGGGAATTTGGAGCCAAGGAAAATGAGGCAGTTTCAAGTAATACCTAGGTGACTGGGGATATTATTTTAGCAGAATAACCTCTGAAATATTCTCTTGTAGAATTGCCCTGTATAATTCCCCACTACAAGTTATTTATGAATGAAAATTACCATGTTTTTACCCACAGTGCAGTGTTTCTCCAAAATTCTTATTGATCGTGTCTAACGCAACGTACATGCGATTCACCGATCAGGCGAAAAGTTTAATTTGCTATGGTGAATTGCACAGGTACAGTTGTTTAGAACTGTTTGTCTGTGAATTGAGGCACAACCTCCATTACAACATTAAAGTCAATTTGACTGGACACAAATCATTTGTGTGTGTAGGTGCAGCCTACAAATGGAACCCTGGAATTACCATCATGTCAAGGCTAGTGTTAAATCCAGGCTGCCCTCCATGCACACAATGACATTCAAGTTCTTAGAGCACGATGAACAGCCCCATGGGTGCCACTGCAAGATGTAAAGTAACATGTAAAGGCACAAGGATCTTTATGAATGGCATCAGAGTGATCAAAACAAAACAATTTTGCACCCATTTTAGCATTTTTCACAAGTTTGCATTGTAAATGAGCCATACATTATGAACAGCTACATCTAGGGGCCGATTCACTAAATTCGATTGAATTCGAGTGAAGGATTCGAATTTAAAAAACTTCGAATTTCGAAGTGTTTTTTGGGCTACTTCGACCATCGAATGGGCTACTTCGACCTTCGACTACGACTATCGAACGATTCGAACTAAAAATCGTTCGACTATTCGACCATTCGATAGTCGAAGTACTGTCTCTTTAAAAAAATTTCGACCCCCTAGTTCGGCAGCTAAAAGCTACCGAACTCAATGTTAGCCTATGGGGAAGGTCCCCATAGGCTTGCCTAAGTTTTTTTCATCGAAGGATATTCATTCGATCGTTGAATTAAAATCCTTCGAATCGTTCGATTCGAAGGATTTAATCGTTCGATCGAATGAATAATCCTTCGATCCATCGATCGAATTCCCTGCGCTAAATCCTTCGAATTCGATATTCGAATTCGAAGGATTTCAATTCCTAGTCGAATATCGAGGGTTAATTAACCCTCGATATTCGACCATTGGTGAATCAGCCCCCTAATATTGCCTAGATAAGGCAACAACACTAAATACAAATAATACATAGTAAAAGAGGAAACTTTACAAGCAATAGTGAAAATGTTTTGTCATTAAAATAGCATATTTGCACGTGGGGCAACAAAACATAGATTCAATATGAAGTCTTTTTGGTCTAGAATTTAATTTTTTTACACAGATATTATCACAGACAGCAGTTTTCCTATACAATTAAATAGGCATGTGAAACAGAACAGCTACCCTGTCAGTGATACTGGAGGGTGAGTTTCATTATCCCCTGTGAAACCAATTCAACCCAACTTCCCTATGGATCTCTCTCTACTCTGCCATTCCACTGTATTTGATGGGAAGAAAAATAATATGATATATGGGTTTTTGGCTTGAGCTCTACATATATAATGTAAATTGCCTACAGAACAGGATGTGTATTCATTCTAGGGCAGCATTAGTAAGAACACTTAATTTCCTTGATATTTAACTAATGGAGTAGAAAAGTAAAAGTGTTCTGAGTGTACGGTATACTTTAAATATGATGTAAAAGGATACTTTTATTCCACTAATTTCTGCTTTATTTACCAAGTTGTTTTCTTCATACAGTATTCCACTTAATATCCTGATTCTCTCACTAGTCATAGTCATTGTCAGATTTTATTGCCATCTCAATTGTATATCAACATACACAGTGGGATGAAATTGATACCACTGAAACCTGTAGTTCTTTAGTTCGTCAGACTTCACACTGATATATCTTATACCTACAGTTATACACAAGAACAGTTCCCTACTTTAAACATGGTTATACAATGTCACCTCAGAATTATGTAAATTTAGTTAAATCCAACTGATATTAAACACAATACAGGTATGGAATCCATTATCCAGAAAGCTCTGAATTACCCATAGATTCCTTTTAAAGTAAATAATTCTAATGTTCCCTGTTCTCTGTAATAATAAAACAGTACCTTGTACAGGTACTTAGATATAATCAATCCTTACTGGAAGCAAAACCAGCCTATTGAGTTTATTTAATGTTTACACGATTTTTTAGTAGACAGAAGGTATGAAGTTCAGAATTATGGAAAGGTACATTATCCGGAAAACCCCAGGTCCTGGGTATTCTGGTTAACAGGTCCCATACCTGTATATACTGTATGTGTATGTATATATATATATATATATATATATATATATATATATATATATAGTATATATATATATGTAACGATTCTTAGTGATTACTCCCACCGCTGTATTTCTCCTCTTGTCAGACTGGGACTCCAGGGGCCCAGCAAAAAACCTTAAACCAGGGGCGTACTATTATTCTTCCTCTCCTCGCTTAGCCACAATTCTCCTAGTTTCTTTTCTTTACATACTATAATCTGTTATTCCATCTATGTATCATCTTTGTTCTTATAGAGATAGGGAATGGCCATAAAATAAGCCAAATGTTTAGCAGCATGAGGACCCACTGACACCTGGGCCCACCGGGAGTTTTCCTGGAATCCCGGTGGGCCAGTCTGACACTGGGCCTGTTAATGCTTTAACATACACAAGGGAGTTGCAATAATATTGTATATCCAAAATAAGTTTAATCAGTTAGTACTAATTATATCATATTGTCTTTCTGAGAACAGGTCAAGGTTATGAAAGGTACAGACAGAAGCTAGTAAATAGCCATTTTAAACTCTGTTTTTGTATTCTGTATTGAATTCTAGGGACTAGCATTACTCTCTGGATAAAATTGATTTGTTTTATATATATATATATATATATATATATTTTTTTTTTTTTTATATATATATATATATATATATATATATATATATATATATATATTTATATACACACAAAACCGGAGCACTCGTTATATAACAGCAACTGCCTGGGTGCAGAATTCAAAAAAATTATGTAAACCAAACTGCTGTACAAAAAACGCACAACCAGGTCTTTGCAAAGGTGTCCAAAAAAAACAAAATTTTATTTCGACGTTTCGGCTTCTCTACTGAAGCCTTTCTCAAGAGGTGTCACCTCTTGAGAAAGGCTTCAGTAGAGAAGCCGAAACGTCGAAATAAAATTTTGGTTTTTTTGGACACCTTTGCAAAGACCTGGTTGTGCGTTTTTTGTACAGCAGTTTGGTTTATATATATATATTTATATATATATATATATATATTCATAAGAACAAGAATTGCAGTACACTGTCCTCTATCAACTGTCAACGAAGAGGGCTTGGTCTGTTGCACCAATTGTCAGATATTATTAGCAAAACATATACTCCTGCCCTATTGATTTTCAGATGACCAATGTCAATTCACACAATATTCACAAATGACAAACACTGATTTTGCACCTTCACCTTGTTTCAATAATTGGAGAGTTTAGTCAGCATGCACATTCTTCATAGGACAGCTGAATTGTTTATATTGTCTCGAATAGCTTAAAATAAAAAGATAGTAGTTGGCTAGTCAAATCCAGCTGTTTGAGGTTCAAAATTTGAATGGAAATATCTAATGAGTTCACGCTTTCCCGTTTTCTGTCTCCACCTTCCATTTGTTATAGTATTCTTCTCTTCCTGTAATAATCACCTTCTTTTGCTTTACCAATTTTTTTAACTTTCCTCCCTATAATCTTATTTTATTTAGTATTCCATTTATCCATTTCATCCATTATTTCTTACCTTTGTCCACTTATATTTACCATTTGATAATCCCATAACACAGTGGTATCACCCTCTGATTAAATGATGCACTGAGAGTCTTAATGCTAAATTGCCTAATATGTAATCCTTCTTCATTTCAAGTAAAATGTATAATACCGTGGCTGCCCATACTGCCCTGTCACACACTCCCAAGTGTTCTGCCTTCAGCTTGATCAGCTTTCTTTGCTCTGAGTAGTACACTGACACAATAGAAAGATCTGATGTTGGTTAGAGATTTCCCAGTCTCCCCAAGCAGGGGGGCATGGTGTCGGTGTTGTGCTGAAAACAGAGCACATGGGACTGAGTTGCAGAGATGCTTATATGAGTAATCACATTTTGAGGAAGGAGTGATACATCTGAGATTTTTATAATAACTATTGGAGGCAGCCAGGGGTTAGTGAAGGTTCAGCAGCAGGCAGGAGCACTGGGAAAGAGAAAGCATATTGTGGGAGCCAGGGTACATTTTATTGCTGAATGAATACAGAAACTTTGAAGAGAAAAACAGGCACTCTGAGATTTTAATTGAATTTATTTGATTTCAAAAATGCTTTCTGCACAGTCATGTACTATATGGCAACACTCTTTTTCACTGCATACCTATTGCAGGACTATTTCTGGTCTGTATGTATGACATATCATACTGATTCATTTTACTTAAGGTGACACCTTCATTTTGTATCAGTATGAAGTTACCAGAATGAAGTATTAAGATCTGTACAGGTATAGTATCTGTTTCCTGGAATGCTTGGAACCTGGGGTTTTCCAGATAATGTGTGTGTTATAAATTGGATATCTTAAGTCTATAAAAAAATAAAAATAGTGTTGTGCCACCAATATGGATTTAGCATATGCTGTAACATAGTTCACATCAAGTGCAAGGTCCTGTTTATTATTAGAGAGAGAAATGAAATCATTAAAAAGAACCATTTGCTTAATAATGCTTATGGCATTCCTGTAATTTGAAGTTTTCTGGGAAATTAGTCTATTTATATGTATTTATATATGTTTTTGAAAAAAATTCTTTATATTCCTAAGCTTCTGTCAAATCCAATCCATCATTTCTGAATTGTAATCCTCTGCACAAGATTTGGCCGAATATCAAACCAAATTTAAACCCTAAATTGTATATTTGAATTTGAGCATAAATAAATAATTTCCTAATTGTCTGACAGTTCCCTGTCTTCGATGTCAGCTGATACAAAGGTGATGATATTTATTACCAATCAATGATCGTGTCAGGTGAATCAATCTAAGAAAAAGTGAGTTCATTCCACGAACGTGTCTTTTAAAAAAATAAAAAGTTGGCCAATTTTTAAGTGGCGTGCTTTCACCTGCCTAGAATCATTAGTTGATAATACTATAATAAAAAGTGCTGGGATTCAGCCATGTGTTAAACTTTGGTGCTCAGACAAACATGAAGGAAAGCATATGTGAGTTTACTTATCATGTGGAGTTTCAAGCCAAAAAAATCTCATCAATCTTCTTAAGTTTGACTTTGTAACCAAGAAAAAAGTTTGGGAAAATTTACAAAGATTGATGAGCTTCTTTCAGCATGAAACTCTCATGATTAGTAAACTCACATGGGGTTTTTCCCCAATGTGGGTGCCCTTTAGTGGTGTCCCTTCGCTTTCAGGCAGAGTGAGAGCCACCTACAATCCATTAATTCTATATTTGAGTACAGCACTGCTTTTCTAGCTAAATCTTTCTATCTTACACTCCAAGAATCGAAGGTCGAAGGTCGATGGTTGAAGTATCCAAAAACGACTTTGAATTTCGAATTTTTTAACTTTTTAACTTGTTTTTTTTTTAAATTCCCTCGATTTCAATTCAACCCTTGATAAATCTGCCCCTAAATGTAGCATTAGAAGTAGACCCCACATTTTCTCCAGTGATTTACTTTGTATGTATTTCTTCCTGCTTCATTAACTAATGCAAGTGCAGTGGGCAAATTGGGATAACTTGAGTTGTCAGTGGAAATTTTGCCTGATGCATCAAAAATGGCTGCAATTGCATTTGTATCTTGGTGTAGATTTGATCTAACATCTACTGTTTTCAAAATAGTGTTTGCCTCTGATTAACTGGGTGTACCTACAGGACCCTGGAGCTATTGTCAGGTCTAGGGTGTTTGTAGCTTCAGGGTTCCCTAGAATCAGAGTTTGTTTGGACTAAACTACCTTAATAGATTGCATCAATATTTCCCCCTTTGTGTCCATTTGGAGCACCTGCAGATGCCTTTTGAAAATGACTCTTTCCCTGACCAACTCCATATCATACTTACCAGAATAGCCCCGCCCCAGTGCCCCATCAGAAGGACCCTCGCCAAAGCTTTGAAAGCCCAACCCCAATCCAGTGTATTTTTATCCTTCTGCTTAAGTTTATTTTTGCTCCTGTTTGAAGCTATTTTTTTTTTTAGCCTTGGGAAAGCATTCGTTTGCCAGAAAGCATCCTAGACACTGGGGTTTGGTCCTTGAAATCTTTTATCCCCCTAAGCACATAAACTCATTTGTATGGAGTCTTAAGCATTTAATTATCTGTATCATGTAGGCATGGTGGTAATATAGCTGGTATCACTGATTTGTCCTTTATCCATGTGCCCTCCTGGCCTGCTCATAGCTTGTCCGATGGCAAGTGTTATGTCATCCCATCTGTGTGCCTTACAAGGCTCGACTGAAAAGCATCCGGTGGCATGTGTTTCTAGCAGGGCCGGAACTAGGGATAGGCAGAGTAAGCGGGGGGGGGCGCTAGGCACATACCTGCTTTGTCGCCTACCCCATGTCCCCTCTCTCCTCATCTTCCTGCACTTCCGCAGCCAGCACCGCGGCCCTAGGCAGTCTGGCCCGGCTCTGTTAGCTAGCTTAGAAGCTAAGGCAATTCTGTTTTTGTAGGTTAGTAGTACACAGCCAGTGTATGTGTTTGTGTTGGGATACTGGCTAGCTGGGAATTGGCAACCAGAGGGAATGTGCTCTTGACTCTTAGAAGAGTGTTCTTAGTCTGGCATAATGTAATAACTAAACTGAATGTAAATGTTGAAACATTTCAGTGGTCATTGGGGCTGACTGATTTAATAACTAAATGTCATTGTAAATGTTATAAATTTATTTGGTTCTGGGATTGTTTAATATAACTACCATACTGAATGTATATGCTGAAACATTTCAGTGCCTCTGGGGCTGGCTAAGGTGATAACAAAATTTGAATGTACATGTTATACATTTTTCTGGTTTTGACACCAATTAATAATACAACCAAACTGAAGGTATGAGTTAAACAGCCTAGTGATTTGGTGTCTTAGAGGCTTAAAGCTTTATCCAGACAGTGGTTATGATTGTATTTGCTTATACAGCCTCCAGGTTTGTATGTAAACATGGGTAACATACATCACTGTTTGGTGGCCCTGTTTCATGTTTGTTTTATATAACATTCAAATCAAGTTATTAATATGGATTACTCTTGTCAATATGCTATTTGTGTATCAAACGCTTGTTTAAAAAACTAAAAAAGCTAAAACTTGCTTAAATGTAAGAGCCAAGTCAGATATAGGTATTATATACATTTTTAAATGCAGCAGTTATGCTGGGGTAAGTAATAAACTTGTATAAATACAGCATTGAACAATGGCTTAAGGGCCCAATCTATATATGAATTATAGATGCATTTGTACACACAGGTCTTATATAAATGGAGTGGCAGAAGGCAATTCTTTTAACAATGGCTATATCAGTATTATGTATATGTATTATACACTTGTGTAATACAGAGTTAATTACAGGTATCTTGGATGTGTTTACACTGGTCTAAGAGTAGTTGTTAATTCTGGTTTAAATGCATACAGTTGTACTGCACATGTGCATTAATGCAGCAGTCAAGCTGCAGATGGGTATTATACAGTTACTGTATTGTAGCAACTGACTTATATGCCACAACCATTTAGTGTATATGTGGTCTATATTTCTCACATTCAGAACTATAGGTTGGCTGAGATGTACTGTAGTAATCAGTAGTGATGGGCGAATTTGCGCCGTTTCGCTTCGCCGAAAAATTCGCGAATTTCGCGCGAAATTCGCGAAACGGCGAAAAATTCGCGAAACGGCGCCGGCGTCTCGTTTTTGACGCCGGCGCCCGTTTTTTTCGACGCCGGCGCCCGTTTTTGACGCCGGCGCCCGTTTTTGACGCCGGCGTCCATTTTTCGAAAAAAAAATTTTTGACGCCGGCGAATTTTTGACGCGAAATTTTCGCGCGAGTTTCGCGAATTTATTCGCTGGCGGCGAAACGCGCAAATTCGCCGCGAATTCGCGCCTGGCGAATAAATTCGCCCATCACTAGTAATCAGCCATTCACTAATTACGGGGTTCTCTGATCTGTGCCTAATGTGCCTGCTTATTTTGAAAATAAGTGGTATACTTTATCCTGCCTTTGAGATATGGTGGCTTTGGACTGGATATCTGGATAGTGATTCAACAAGGATTATAAATGTTGCCATGGATAAAGCCTCTGATGTTAAACACTCAGTAGTTCTATATGTTCTGCAAATAAAACTAGGGTTTATTCATATAACTTATAATGATATTCATCATGGTCACTAACTGTGGCTCCTGGGGTTCAAGTCATCATTCTGTTTTTGTCTAGTAGACAGTGTGCACATTGGTTTAAATAATTATAATAAATAAACACACCATCATTGTGGCTGCAGCTGAAGTATCAGACAATCTGGAATAGATTACATTCTGGAATAGATTACATTCTTGGATCCAGATTTCATATTGTGGAACTATTACCCACCCATTTGGGAATATTAACTTGCTGTGTCCTGGTAAGTATGACAAGGAGTTGGTCAGGGAAAATTGTATCATACTTACCTTGATTTTCTTTTCCTGGACAACTGCATGTCATAGTGTAGTTTCTCATACATTTTTCAGTAGATTGGAGGTAGGGTTGAGCTTTTAAAGCTTTGGGGGGGGGGGTCCTTCTGATGCAGCACTGGGGCAGGGCTATCCTGGTAGGTATGACATGGAGTTGTTCAGGAAAGGAAGATCACAGTTGTATGATACAATTTTCCCTTTTATGTCTTTTTGGTTTAAGTTAATTTAAACAAAGGTAGGGGATCTACATGAATAGGCAATACAAATTGTGTGATTCTACCTGGCACCCTTGGTTATCCCTGTAGAGAGGTGTTACATAGTTACATAGTTACATAGTTAAATTGGGTTGAAAAAAGACAAAGTCCATCAAGTTCAACCCCTCCAAATGAAAACCCAGCATCCATACATACACCCCTCTCTACTTTTAATTAAATTCAATATACCCATACTAACTATAGAGCTTAGTATCACAATAGCCTTTGATATTATGTCTGTCCAAAAAATCATCCAAGCCATTCTTAAAGGCATTAACTGAATCAGCCATCACAACATCACCCGGCAGACATTCCACAACCTCACTGTTCTGAAGAACCCCCTACGTTGCTTCAAATGAAAGTTCTTTACTTCTAGTCTAAAGGGGTGGCCTCTGGTACGGTGATCCACTTTATGGGTAAAAAGGTCCCCTGCCATTTGTCTATAATGTCCTCTAATGTACTTGTAAAGTGTAATCATGTCCCCTCGCAAGTGCCTTTTTTCCAGAGAAAACAACCCCAACCTTGACAGTCTACCCTCATAATCTAAGTCTTCCGTCCCTCTAACCAATTTAGTTGCACGTCTCTGCACTCTCTCTAGCTCATTTATATCCCTCTTAAAGACTGGAGTCCAAAACTGCACTGCATACTCCAGATGAGGCCTTACCAGGGACCTATAAAGAGGCATAATTATGTTTTCATCCCTTGAGTTAATGCCCTTTTTTATGCAAGACAGAACTTTATTTGCTTTAGTAGCCACAAAATGACACTGCCCAGAATTAGACAACGTGTTATCTACAAAGACCCCTAGATCCTTCTCATTTAAGGAAACTCCCAACACACTGCCATTTAGTGTATAACTTGCATTTATATTATTTTTGCCAAAGTGCATAACCTTGCGTTTATCAACATTGAACCTCATTTTCCAGTTTTCTGCCCAGTTTTCCAGTTTAGACAAATCACTCTGCAAAGTGGCAGCATCCTGCATGGAACCTATAGTTCTGAACAATTTAGTATCATCTGCAAAAATAGAAACAGTACTTTCAATGCCCACCTCCAGGTCATTAATAAACAAGTTGAAAAGCAAGGGACCTAGTACAGAGCCCTGCGGTACTCCACTAACAACACTGGTCCAATTAGAAAATGTTCCATTTACCACCACTCTTTGTAGTCTATCTTTTAGCCAGTTCTCTATCCAGGTACAAATACTATGTTCCAGGCCAACATTCCTTAATTTAACCAGTAACCTTTTGTGTGGCACTGTATCAAATGCTTTAGCAAAATCTAAGTAAATCACATCCACTGCCATCCCAGAATCGAGGTGTTTACTTACATTCTCATAAGAAGAAATTAAGTTAGTCTGGCAAGATCTATTACGCATAAAACCATGCTGGCACAAACTCATAGTATTATGATTTGCTATGAAGTCCAGTATCTTATCCTTTATTAACCCTTCGAAAAGCTTTCCTACCACTGACGTCAGACTAACTGGCCTATAGTTTTGAGGCTGAGAATGGGATCCTTTTTTGAATAGAGGCACCACATTAGCAATTCGCCAGTCTCTCGGCACTATGCCAGATCTCAATGAATCCTGAAAAATTAAGTAAAGAGGTTTGGCAATCACAGAGCTAAGCTCGCTAATTACCCTGGGATGAATACCATCTGGCCCTGGACGTTTGTTAATCTTAACATGTTCTAGTCTCTTTTGAATTTCATCATGTGTGAACCATGCATCATTAGTTGTATTACTAGAATTAGGACTGTTAAGAAGGAAACCTTCACTTACTGATTCCTCATTTGTGTAGACAGATGAAAAATATGAATTCAGAATCTGCGCTTTTAATTTGTTTTCATCAACCAGCTGACCCCCCTCTGATAGTAAGGGACCCACCCCTTCCTGCTTCATTTTTTTACTATTAACATATTTATAAAATAATTTTGGATTTTTTTTACTGCTTGCTGCAATATCCTTTTCTATAGCAATTTTAGCTTGCCTTATAGATTCTTTGCATGATTTATTGGCCTCCTTGTACCTTATAAATGATTCGGCTGTACCAGCTAACTTGAAAGTTTTAAAAGCACGTCTTTTCTTACCCACCTCAACACCAACGCTTCTATTGAACCAAAAAATGTTTTGCCTTGCAACGACGTTCCTTGCTTACAAGTGGAATATACTGACAAGTATATTTATTAAGCAGCATTTTAAAGACTTCCCATTTTTGTTCTGTGTTTAACCCTGAAAAAAGCATTTCCCACTTAATATGTTGCAGAGATGCCCTTATACTGTCAAAGTTTGCACGTCTGAAATTTAGTGTTTTAGTTACTCCCTTATAGAATTGCTTCTGCAACAGAATCTCAAAGGAGACCATGTTCTGATCACTATTCCCTAAATGCTCACCCACACAAATGTTAGAGATGAGTTCAGTATTGTTAGTTATTACAAGGTCCAAAAGAGAGTTATTCCTAGTAGGTTCTTGAACGAGCTGGAATAAAAAGTTGTCATTCAGCATATTTACAAACCTACTAGCTTTTTCTGTCTTAGCAACCCCATTACCCCAGTCAATGTCTGGATAATTGAAGTCACCCATAGCAACAACTTGACCCAGCTGTGAAGCCGCTTGTATCTGCAAGAGTAGCTGGGCTTCATACTCGACACTTATACGAGGTGGTTTATAGCATACACCAATGATAATTCTTTTTGTTACCTTTTGCCCAGTCAAAATCTCTACCCAGAGTGATTCTATACCCTCACCAGTGCCATTGAATCACCAGTGTAGACCTGTAGTTATCAAGTGGTAAATAAAGTCTACATAAAGTCTACTTTCAGCCAGCTTAAAGATAAAGAATGTTATATTTTGGCCTTCCTTTGTAGCCCTAGGCTACCACAGCACTTAAGTCGTACAGATCTGTGACCCTGAAGATGCCCCAGTAGATCCCTAACCCAAAAAGCACATGCTCTTAGCTAGTCAGTTGCCTAATCTGAGGGACTGGCTCAAAATACACAGTAAGTATAGAATATAAAAGTAATTATACAAGGCTAATTAGTAATTAATACAGTTTCACCTTACATAGCATCTCAGAAACCGGTGCATTGTGCATGAAAATGTTGTATTCAGATGATGTCGTTTCAGCTTAATTTTCTGCTTGGTGATTTTTGACAACACCTAAACTTAGTTATTTAGAGCACACTGAGCATGTACAGGTGTCACTGACTGACTGTTACGGGGCTGCTGAGCCTCTTGCCTGGTACAGCACATTCAGTATATAAAATACAGCATTTCTAGCCATACTTATTCTTAGGATTTAATTCTCCTTTTCGCTTTACAAAATTTTTTTTTTAAAAAAGCTAACTGGATTATGCAGTGTGGTAGTGCCATGTGTCAAATATAGATGAAAAACAGAAGCAGAATGACAAGTTAGCTACAGGTCCCATTTAAAACAATTCTGTACAGACAGGTTTATAGAATGGGAGGGAAATCAGAATTGCCACATAATGAAAAAAAATGAGAGAAAAGCTACCTATACCAAAATGTTCTAAAAACCAGGTACATGTCAAGCTAAGGCAACCTTTAAATTCCATTTATTAACAAAAGAATGTCTCCTCTTCTGGACATCAGTGACAAATACAGCTGAGAAAAAAAATGAGGAGAAAACGAAATTCAAGCATCTGCAGTAAAATAAATTGGAACACATTCAAAAAGATGCTCTATTTTGGTTTCTTATTTTAGTTCTCTGCTGATTCATGGCAGTTACACAACTCCAATTTACTTGACTTGATGACACCTTGCCTGACACCTGTTTGATCAGGACAGGTGTGTCAGCTGAGGTTGCACACAGAATAATATGCTTGGGCTGTCATACAAAGCATTCTCCACCGGGAAAAGTGTCAGAAAATGACAGATAACTGCATAACTATGAATAAGGGCAAACACCTTGAAATATTCTTCATCCATATATCTGTATTTTAAATCTGAAATTATAAAAGCATTCCACAAAGCAAATGTTCTTTTCTGATCACATTAAGAACATTAGGATCACTACTGATATAGGCCAATACGTCCTGCATGCGTTAATTGTGTTAGACAGAAGAAAGTAATAGCTTACAGTAAATTTGAGACGTGATCCACAAAGCATACAATAAAATGTTGGTTTTGCTTTATGTTAGTTATATATGTCCATCAAACATGTATTTTAAGACAAGCTATATTTGTGCTTCTTGGTATTAAATGGTAAATATATGTTGCTACCCCCACCCTTGGCTTTAGATTTAAGATCAGAGCTTTAAATCAAGTGGTCTACTAAGTTGCAGTAATTACATTAATTTAATGAATCTGTAAGATGATGTGTCAGTATAAGCTCTTGATATCTTGTATTCACTTGGAAACAGAAAGCCTTTGTTGTGCAAATTAAGCCTACTACTACCGGCTTTGTATTGTGCTCATGATATGAAAAAGAGTACTGAGCAATAATTCCCTCGAGCATTACCATGAGCCAAACCAAGGCAACTTTCCAGTTTCTTTCCCTAGTGTTATTTCCAGTTTAGTATGCCAACAGAAATCATCTAGTTAAAATGACTCGTAAACCAAATATTAATCATTTGCAGAATAACTGAGGCATAATTAAAGGAGAGAAATATCAATCAGATATTACTTGCTTACATGTACATTTCTGTCTTCTTGTTTTTCATGTCTTATTAAAAGGAAAGTATTGCCCATTATTATGATCATTTACAGAGTGAATACAGATTGACATTAGAGGCTCTATTATGTTTTCCCATGGAATATATATATATATATATATTAGTGACACAGTATTTTGACCTGGCACTTCACTGCTAATTGGTCATCTACATGAATGTCTAAACTAGGAGATATAGAAAAATACCCACATAATACAAGACCATATAATGTAAAAATAATTATAAATGACAATGTTAATTTATCATCATAAGGAATATACTGTATATATATATAATATGAAAATGAATGCAAAAAAGAATCTATTCAAACTATTTTATAACAATTATACATTCTCTAATGTTTACCACCCCCCTTTTAAAACACACTTTAAACCAAATGAATGGTATCACAAAAAATGTTAAGACCATGCCCATATTAATGGTTGTAGCACATAAATATAAAACAAATGGTTGGTACTCACTGCAGGGATATCACTCATAACTCATATATGAAAACAGCACCTTGGGGACCACTTAGCAAGTATTTCCAAATGCTAACATTCATGTCAGGTTCACCTACTACAGGTAGAGCATGGCACACAGACAGAGCAGGCAGAGTATGGCACACACAAGCAGAGTAGGGCAGTATGAGAATGGCACACACAGGCAGAATAGGGCAATCTGAATATGGCACACAGGCAGCATAGGGCATTTAGACTATGGTACACACACAGAAAAAGTAGGGAAGGTAGAGTATGGCACATACAGGCAGATTAGGGCACACACAGACAGCATAGTGCATGTAGCGTAGGACACACACAGGCAGAGTAGGGCATACACAGGCAGCATATGGTAGGAAGAGTAGGGCACACACAGGCAGAGTAGGGCAGCAGAGTATGGAAAACACAGGCAACATTGGGCAGGCATATTATGGCACACACACCCAGAGTTGGACAGGAAGAGTATGGCACACACAGGTAGCGTAGAACAGGCACAGGCAGAGTTGGGTAGAAGACAGTGAAACCTCCCCAGGCCACTCTAAAATGAAAAGTACATACTTTACTAAGTACAGTGACACAATGCCAGTGCTTCTCCAACAATCTGTTGTGAACAATATGGGCACTGACAGTCTGTGAACAACGTAAGGTATTATACTGTAGTTATGAACAATCCATGGAATTACAAATGTGAACAATGCAAGGCTTTAACAGCCTGAAACTGAAGTGTAAACAATGTAGGTGCTGGTTAATCTCAATTTTTAGCAGCCAGACTACAATGGAGGGCCACACCAGTTGGACGTAGTTAATGGAATCACTGGCACTCGAAAGGCAGGTGCAAGCAGGGGCAAGCCCTTGCGTATTTATTAGCAGAAAAAGCAACGTTTCGGGGTCAGACACCTTTATCAAGGTCTGACCCCGAAAAGTTGCTTTTTCTGCTAATAAATACGCAAGGGCTTGCCCTTGCTTGCACCTGCCTTTCGAGTACCAGTGATTAGGGATGGGTGAATTTTTTCGCCTTGTTTCACAGCGAAAATGACGCCCATAGACTTGTATAGTGGTGTGCGTCAAAAAAAAAAAGCCGCGCTTCTTGGTGTTTCCAGCTAAGATATAATAACATACAGTGTTTTGCACTGTAAAATTTCCCCCTACAGTCCTCTATAATTAAAAGCATCTCTGGATTCTCTTGCTTATCTGTTGCAGTATATTTAGCTTCCGTCTTTCCCTGAATCCCATGACTGAGTTCTTAACTAACTATTTCCTATATATTATCTATCTACTGTTTCCTCTACAGGTCAGTTCAACACTGTATACTGTATATATATATATATTAACCAGTAATATAAGCAGAACTAATACATGGGGTTAAAGCTAGATAAGATTTACAGTATATGGATTAACCCATTCCATTCCAAACCTGCTTCATACCAAATATATGCATATATAGAAAAACCTCTTACTGGCCAAAGAGGGAAATATTACAATATAGAACATATGTACATCTGTAGACATATGAGGGTCTGGGTGGTAAATGTAGAATACAGGTGCATTATGCACTGTTTGACTCTCATTGAGCAACTAATGTATCTTGACCTTTTATGGGAAACAAATATTTTGCCATAGGTTTTTTTTTTACATTATTGCTTTCCGTTATGCTAATGT
The DNA here is from genome assembly GCA_038501925.1 of Xenopus petersii. NCBI lineage: Eukaryota > Metazoa > Chordata > Amphibia > Anura > Pipidae > Xenopus > Xenopus petersii. The sequence goes on along the minus strand of CM076674.1, from coordinate 60,448,480 downwards.
CATTTCTCCACTCCTTTGTTTTTGTCTATTCCAATATTTTTTACTTTTATACCTTCCAAAAGTTTAATGTGCAACTTTGTTCATCATCGCTGAGCAACACTGCTTGGACCTGCATTGAAAGGATGTGTGTATACAGTGGCAAATAAATTTTATGGTAGAGTTGGCCTAATTGCATTACATGCTGTTTGGGTGCTCTTTCACAGGAACATATTGCCTTACATGCTGTTTGGGGAATTTTTATTGGTCCAAATTCTACACCCCCTGTAATAAGAGTCAAAATCAATATAAAGCAAACAGTGCCAATCTAACAAGCTTATAAAGGTTATAAGCCTCTGGGTGAATTTCTCTTTCCAGCACACTGCCTTTTATGAGAAAATACAACATTGTGAATTTCTAAAGAAACTCTTTTTCACCAAATGCACGGAGGTTTATATGAGTATCTGACTTTTTATGCTTAACCTATTGACACAATCCAATATTCGAAAGTCAAGTTTGGTAAATGTGCTTGGGATCTGACTTACTCTTGGCCTTCATATTTGAACAAGAATCTCTCCCCAAACAGTAGATATTTTGAAAAATCCAATTTTAAGAAATGATTTAACTGCAACCAGAGATCTCATCATCTGCTTCCCAAGCATTTTCCATTTCATTAGAACATGTTTTGTTTCAAGCAACAGATTGCTTTGCATCAAGTGATACTTAGTGGATGCTTGTATTTTGCACGTTAGTTTGATTGCAGAAAATTAATCTGATATAAATCAAGGCAAAACTGGGAAAAAAAATAGAAAAATACAAACAAACACTTTCTTTAATATGTGTTGTCTGCTGCAATGTCAGTGATGAGCTTTAATAGTAGTTATTGGACATGCTGGTAGCAGTAAGTGGGAACACTAATGGTGCTTTATTTGAAAGGAGTGAAAAGGAGAAATCACTTAGCCTGACCCTTGTATAGTCCATAAAGCACAAGTTAAGTCTTATTTCTCCCACTATACTTTTGAAACACTTAGCCCTAATAAGAGAAGGTTTACATTGATGTGTGCGGTAAGTGACAGCTGCCTTCCACAAAATGTTTTAAAGGAGTTATTTTAGAATGGTAGTGCAGTCAGAAGCATTTGTGATGACATTAATGTTATTGACAGATGACAGCAATATTTTCCTATTTTTTTTAAATAAGATGAACTTTTGCTATTTTTTTACGTATTGCATTTCAGCATGCGTAGATATTGAAGGCGGATTCCTGTAGTATTACTGCCAAGTATATCAAATGTTACAAATCCAAATCAAGGTAAGAGTTGTATTGGTATTAAAGTGATATCTTGAGCATTTAACACAGCAGATTTGCTAGCTCTCAGTGGGACACAAAGCTCTGAACTCATCAAAGCTGGGCATCCACACCAGGAGTCATCATAGACTGTGATGAATCCCCATCCAAGAGGCTTGTTTAATGAGACTTCTGGGCTATCCCAAATACATTTTGGAAGTTATTACCCAATCCAATGAACCAAGAAAAAAATCTACTTCACAAATTCGACTTTACAAAGTCAGTGTTCAGAGAGATGCAATTTCTCATGCTTACTTACTCTTGGCTAATGATCAGTTCTGTTCAGTGACTTCAATTATATCTGCTTGTTTGCAGCATACTTGGAAATAATGTACTTGAATGCTTATTTCTACAGTATATGGTTTCTTCTCAAACTAATAGGCATCATTCTGTTACTTTATAATTAATTGTCTGTACAATACTAGCATAATATATTTGTGTGTGTGTGTTTTAATTATGCAGATTTGTTTCCAAACTGTGTTTTATTCAATGCTGTGAAGCTCCAGTGTGTTTATTGTCTGCTGTTACTGAGCTAGTGTTGTTTGTGAAAGAATAGGTGGTAGGTATAGAGTTTAAGTCGAGATATAAACAGTAATTTGTACAGCTTTTAAAGCTACTTGAGTGCTGGGCAACTTTATTGTTTTTCAGTAAAGTAATACAGCATGGGGCTCCGGTGTCTTATACAATATATATGTCTTCCACTGCTCTGTTTATTGACTCAGAAGAAGGCAGGTTTGTATATATGATAATACTAAAGCTGGCCATACACGGAGAGATACGCTCATTTGGCAATTTCGCCAAATGAGCGGATCTCTCCCCGATATGCACACCTTGGGCAATATCGGGCTGATCCGATCGTGGGCCCTAGGGCCCAATGATTGGATCCTAAGGATGGCTAACGTGTGGTCGGATCGCGGGACCGGACAGATGCGGCCGTGATCCAACAGGATTTTTAGTCCAGTCCGAACGACATCTGACCGACTTTCGGCCAGATATCAATCAGGTAAGCCCATCGGAGGGCCCCATACATGGGCCAATAAGCTGTCGACTCGGTCTGTCGGCAGCTTTTATCGGCCTGTGTATGGCCACCTTTAGGCCTCCAGCAGACAGATAACTTGTGGTATGCCTACCAACCTCAATGTTACATTGCAGCAATATTCAATTGGAATGATACGCACTAGCTATTGGGCTCAGTGATGGGTCTCCCATGTACGACAAGGCAAAATGAAAGACATTTAAAAGAATTATATGCAGAAAGTTTTTGTAAAGCCAATGCATTCTACTGGGAGAGATAAGCAAAGAACAGAGGACACAGGACTGGGAGAGATAAGCAAAGAACACAGGACAGGGTATGTGATACACATGTGAGGAGGTCCCATAAAACACAGCATATGCTCTTAACCCAGGGGAGGAACCCTGAAAGAATAAAGCTATTAAGGTGGTGACTATAAATGAAAATGCACAGCAGCTCTATACACAGTCCAATAACACAATCCTATATTGAAATGGACATTTGCTTTGTTTTTAAGTTGTAGAGCCATATTACGTTATAGAATCAGAAGTGTTTATCTTACCAAAGCTCAGAAATTCCTTTTCTGACATATATAAGAGAAAATATTAGCCATATTATCTGTATAATGCAATGATGATTCAGTTATTTTTCATGATTAACTATTAAGAGCCAACTACAATGGAACTACTATGGATTGTAAAGAAAGACAAAACTCCATTCATTTCTGCACATGAATGAGAGCTGTGATTGTGTGTGTGCTGGTTAAAGCAAATACTTGTAAGTGACAACAAGTCAAAAAGCACATACTGTAAATAAAAATAAGAAACAATAGGAGTGAGCTGGTCTATGAAAAACTGTATACATGCGATTGGTATTTAAATGGGACTGCTGTTGGAGGGTGGTAAGTGTGGGGAGCCAGCACTACGACCCTACAATATTAAAGCCATTATCATGTTCTGTTTACATTTCTATATATTTTAAAGGGAGTGCTTGACATCCATGGAACTTTTTGTTTACATATTTTGTTTTTTGTTTAGTTTAAAATATAGCAGTTATCATTATATTTCCACTGCCAATGTCCTAATCAACAATACCAAAAAATATAACAAAATAATGTCACAAAACAACAAAATATACAGAGAAGCAGTTTTTTGTGCTGTATGCACACAGCAAATAAGCCCTGTTTATAAACAGTGTTTACTTCCCTTCAAATATAATAGAAAATGATGCAAATAATATTTGCCTCAGCTCTCATAATAATGGTGGAGGTTACATTTTAAATAGACGAGACATGCAGATATGGAATCTATTATCCTGAAATTCATTATCCAAAAAGTTTAGAAAAACAAAAATGCCATTTCATGCCATTGTTTAGTAGCCCTATCTTTATGACAGAAATACCCCCTTTATCCATAATCTCACCAGGTCATTATACAAGTTATATTGTGTAACAAATGTGTAAGATAATGTAAATAATGACCAACAAATGGGAGGGGATTAGGTCTGACATCCCTGAGTGACATTTTTCAGTAGTATTTAAGGAGTAGGGTAATTGATATAATATATAAGTAGTTACTTGTTAGTTTATCCACTAAGCGGTGCTGAGAAAATTGATATAAAAGGGAGCAGGTCATTACTTACTCTTTGGCTGATAAGAAGGATAAGAGTATGAGCTGGAGAGCCGGAGGCTTGCCATCTCAGAGAGGTACTAAGAAGAACATTAGAGAGGTTAAGTAGTGATAGCGTAGATTGGTTAAGCTTGCTGTAGTCGGTGAGAGTTAGGTGTAGGTTATTTAGCCCAGCAGCGGTACCTTGCCCAGATAGGGACACCAAAGGGAGTAGATAGGGGCTAACACCAGTGATGGATAAATACATTTGCCAGGCATGGATTTGTGGCGAATTTCTACAATTCGCCACCCGCAAATAAATTCTGGAAACTGCCGCGACAATACGTTGCTGAAAAAAAATTGACGCTTGTCAAAATTGTTCAGACGCCCATTGACTTTAATTCTTTTTAACAAAATAGTCATGCAACTTAAAAATTGTCGATCGCGTCAAAATTGACGCTCGTCAAAATTATTTTGACGCCCATTGACTTCAATGTGTTTGGCAAATTTTTGCCAGACAGATTCCCCATTGCTAGCTAACACCGACACACAAGATAGCCCCTGGTGCTGAATGTTTGTGAACGGTTATGGTGCCCCTTGCTCAAGGAGGAGGCAGCCAGTGGGGCCTAGTGCTTGGGCTCTAAGTTCTGGTCTAGTTGACTAGGAAAGATTGTGTGTGGCTTGGAACACTGTAGAAGTTGTATTGGTGATCAATAAACTGTTTCTGAGTTCAACTGTGAGCATTGTGAAAACTCATGCCTAGTGTTTACTATAATCCCCAGTGTTGTGATGGTGGTGAGAGTCGCTACAAAAGAAAGCAAATGTGCTCCAGAATATTAATGTAAAAAGCTCACCAAATAGAACATCTGGTCCAGGTGCACCAGCCCCAGACCTCCATCTTCAGGGAGCAGCAAACCAAAACAGGCAACAGGAAAATCAGGGCTATCTGGCACTATCTGGCCAAGAGAATAAGTTAAAAAATGTTGTCAAAGTTTAAAAATATATATTTACATCTCCATATGCCCTATTGGGCATGAAAAGCCCTGCTTTTCCTGTTGTGGGGAGTGAGAGTCAGCCAAGAGATACAGAGAGAGACTAGATACCACATTACAAGCACATTCTTCTTGCAATGAACCTAGCATCCATAATCTCTATTCTTTTCCTGTACATGGCAACAGCTGATCATGAAAATAAATCAATTCTTATTAACAAACACACGAGTTCAAAATGAAAACTACTCTGCACCTAAGATCTAAAGTTTTATATGCTCAGTCAGCAATGCTATTGTCTGTTGTATATATGTTTTTGTTAAAGTTTCATTTTAAATGGTATTCAATAATTAGCTTTTTTTACCTGTGAGCTAGGGAGAATAATATTTAATTCATGAACACTTGTTTTCCTTGCATAGGATGCAGTGGAAGCCAGAAAAGGGCTTGGCCCCATATTCCTGCTTTTGTTTGCAGCCTGCTCAAAAAGGATTATTGTGCACCATGTAAAATGTGTTTGACAGTTCCAACAGGTTAAGAATTAATGAGAAACCATTGTTTCTTGGGGAACAACAAATTCTGTTTTTTTCCCTAAGATTTTAATTTCTATGTGTCTTAGTAATGGAGATTTGTCATTTTATCACAACCTTAAGGTAAAAAAAAACATATAATTTGCCTAAAGCTGTCTCAATCTCCTGTATCTATATTTGATTTTTTAAGACGAGTTAGATAAATGTAGATTTCTGGTTGCCAGTGAACAAATGCTGGTCTGTTTATTGCTGATGACAGGTGTCCAGGCAGATGTTGTTGTTCTAAAGCTGCAAATGACATTGTCTATTTTTTCCATGGGACATGATGAATAAATTAAGTAAACCTATATTACCTGGCTTGACATTTAAGATTGGTCCTCACCTCTTAAACAAATACATCTTCTTTGTGAGAGAAAATTACTTGTCAATAACACAGTGATTTAAAGGCATACAATCCCTTTTTTCCACAGATTTGTTTTCCTTAAATTATTTACACTTATTTTTATTCATTATCATTTATGATTAAAGAAGAAGGAAAGGCTTTGTGCACTTGGGGTGCCAAATGTTAGGCACCCCTAAGTGATTGTATTGACTTACCTGAAACCCCGGGCCGGAGCTCCTATCAGCAGAAAACTGCACTGACTCTGGGTTATACCAGTGAGCACCTCTGGTATAACTTTAAAAGTTGAACTTTAACTGCCCTGGGAAATTTGAAGAAAGAAGAAGCCAGAAGAGGATTTCTCTGTGATGCTCACTGGTATAACACCGGGCCAGTGCAGTTTTCTGCTGATAGGAGCACCGGCCCGGGCTTTCAAGTAAGTCAAAACAATCATTTGGGGGTGCCTAACATTTGGCACCCCCAAGTGCACAAAGTCTTTTCTTCTCCTTTAATTAATCTGCATTGTGTAACTAAGTGGAACAGACATGGAGAGAATCCTCTGCTAAAGTCCTTAAAAATCAACATTGATGTAGAGAATGTTCAGATACCTTTACAATGAGCCATTTCAGAATCTTGTTATTCAATAAACTGGAGAGGATTGGCCATTTGCAGTGGATTTCTTAGGCCAATGTTAGTAGCTCCTTCCTTTTCCAATGTGTGACTTTTCCCTGTAAATGCTTACAACAAGATAATTCTTTCACTTAAACCTACAATGCTGTATTTACAGTCAAGGATCTACTGTCATCAGACAATCCATAAAGAGAATGTTATTTTGGTATTTTCCTATGTGTTTTGGCTACTATAATGCACAGTTGAAACTGTCAGATAGATAACTGACAGATAATCATGCCTATGGCAAGATAAAACAAACCTGACAAATAAAAGAGGGGAATTTAAATACATTCTAAAAGTCTTTTTTTGTGCTTGTATCACTTAAACAAATATGTACTTGCTAATATTTTATCATTTTTAAGTACGCGTTATTAGAAATGTGCTTATTGATTTTACTAAAAATCAGAACAGCATGCCTCCATGATCCCACAACTGTGTTATCTGAACAAGCAACAAAAATACAAATAATATTGATTGGTTGGTAACAAGATTTATTACCTTGTGTGTCTGCAGGATGGGTTACAGATATGGATTTATTAATCTTGCACTTAAAATGTATATAAAGAGTAGTTTTATTTTTCTTTAAAAAAAAGTCAAACCATTTTATCTTCTATACGTTTCTATTTTTCTTCGTTATTTAGTAATCTTATGGGCAGGTTCAGTCATGTAAAATGCGGTAGCTTGATGTATATACCTAATATAGGCTTCCATACGTGCACTAATAGTCTACTAAACTGTTCCTTTAGAGACTATTTTTATTGACTGCCTGATCACAGTTACAAAGTTGTAGTACTGTTCTATTATTTTCTCCCACTTTGCTTTTTTAATTCAGGTTCATGGCATTAAAAGAAGAAGTACAGAGCATCAAAGGAGGTCACATAACTCATCATCTCACACTTGTAGACTGCAGGAAACTGCAGGAGTTGTTTAACAGACTCTGTAGGCCATGTCTCATTAAAAAAATACCCAGGCCTGTCTGATTCCAAGTCCATATTCAGCTTGGAATAAGGAAAAAAGCAGCTAAGCATACAGCAGACCATCTTGTTCGTGCTTTATGGGCAATGTCACCACCAGGTCACTAGCTTCTACATACTAACTCAGTTACAATCTCTTTCAAATGTTCATCTTCAGGTTGGGTGGTCTATGCCAGGGAGCACATCTCACCCAATGATTAATATATTCTTTGTCAGGCTGGGTTTCCACTGAAACATCTTCCTGATCAACAAAAGAGCAGATAACATAAAGAAAACAATAGCATCAATCTGACTGCTGAGGAATTCTGGGATCTGTAACCAACAAGATCAGTCTGCTATTTTAGCAAAAGCTCAATAGGTAAATAAGTGGATTGATAAAATAGATAATATGTAAACATGAAACAAATAATGACTAACACAATAAAATGCTTCGAGAATATGATTTTTAAATCAGGTGATAAGGTTCCTTGAAAAGAAAAATAGGCTTTTAGGTAACTGTTAAAGAATCTTTTCACATGTCTGAGAACACTGTTTTAATGGAGCACTATATTTACTTTAAGAAATTCATAATTAATGAGCTTCTTCTCTTTGTTATGTGCTCTCAGCAAAAAGTAGCATTATCTAATCTGAGAGATTGAACTCCTTCTTCAAATGCCTTTATTAACATCTTTGATTAGTTTAAGAACGTATTTCTCCTGGAAAAAGGCCTTTTTCCTTTTCCACTTGTTAATGCAAGAGTGGACTCATGAGTAATCATATTTATATGGCTCACTACAACTCTGATTTATTAAGGGGTCAGCAAGCTTTTCTATTAAGTGCTCCATTGTATTTTGTGATCAGGGTTTGCTCCCCTAGATGGAATCCAGATTTTGAGTTCTTCATTCATTCTCAACTTAGCTTCTGGGTTCCTATGGTAAGGCCCACCTGCTCCTACTTACTTACTACATGCCCCCACTGGTCTAGGTACTGCTGACTGTAAATGTTAAAACCTGCATCCTAGAGCAGAGTATTGGAGGAGGAGATAGGCCACACCAATAGGGGAAAGAAACTAAATGGCCTACATGACAGTTTATAAAAAGAAATTTACATGTCAACACCAGATCTGGACATTTCAAAGGAGAGCTAAAGCTTAACTAAAGAAGTAGGCTAGAAATGTCTATGAAGATTCTCATTTATCCAGGTCATGATATATACAGTATCTAGTAGACAAGTCAAAGGTAACTGGACATTTAGAGGCACATTTATCAAAGGTTGAATTTCAAATTCATGTGAGTTTTTAAAATCTCCCCTAAACTTCCATAAACTTGAAATTTTACCAACCGAAATTTATTAATAAAATTACAATTTTAAAACTCGGATGAATTAAACTGAACCAAAAACTGATCGCATTCGATTCAAATTTAAAAAACTCGAATATCAGGAAGGCTGCAAACAACTCCAAATTCATCTCCCCTTTACTTAAACAGCAATTCAACAGGTTTTAGGTTTGCGAATAGTCAAATTTGAGTTCTTAAAGGGCCAGAGTATAATAAATCTTGAAAATCTGATTGAAATTTTTTTAAAAACTATAATCAAATGTAAATAATTCCCTATTTGAATTTGAGCTTTGACCATAAAAAATAGTAGAAAATTACAATTCAAATTTTCAATTCGACCCTTGATAAATCTGCCCTTAAAGTTTTTTTATTTTTTTCCCTTTGAAAACGTTTCACTATTCATCTGAGTGGCTTCTTTAGTGAAGCGGTAGGGATTTCCTCAGCATTTAAACCCTTGAGGGTAGTAAACTCACAGATATCAAATCATAATGGTTCCATTGATCTTCAGCAAGGCGTTGGCTGAAACTCTCAGATGTGTGAAAGTGTGATTCATTCACAATACCATGATTTTAATTGAGGCAGGTGTTAATATTGTTATGAATTGTTGTGAAGCTACCATGGTAAGGATGTCAAAACAGCATTGTAGGTTGATGACAAGCGGTGTCGAAGGCCCCCTCTATTCAGGGATGGTTTTCCACTTTGGCATAAATGGCCTCTTTTACACCTCTTTCAAATAATCTGTCCTCTCTATCCAAATGTGCATGTTGTTGTCCTCAAAGGAGAGCCTTGAGATGCAGATAGACTGCTGAGTATAGTCCTGAGACATCCAGAGACATCCTTACCCCGGCGGCTTCACAACAATTCACACTTCCAATCATGTATATTGAAAGATTAACACCTGCCTCAATAAAAATCATGGTACTGTTGTAACTGAATAACACTTTTACACATCTGTGATTTCCCTGCCACTTCAGTTGAACTGAAGAGTAGGGATGTAGCGAACTGTTCGCCGGCGAACTAGTTCGCGCGAACTAGTTCGCGCGAACTTCGAATGTTCGCGTCCGCCGCAAGTTCGCGAACGTCGCGCGACGTTCGCCAATAGGCGTTCGCGTCAAAATCGTTCGACCATTCGACCATTCGATCGCTAAAATCGAATGATTTTCGTTCGAATCGAACGATCAAAGCCATTGGATTGAATGAAATCATTCGATCCAATGGCTTCGATCGTTCGATTCGAACAGAAATCGTTCGATCGAACGATTAAAATCCTTCGATCGTTCGAATCGAACGATTTTCGGATGTTCGAAGTTCGCGAACTGTTCACGAACTGTTCGCATTTTTTGCCAGTGTTCGAGAACGGCGTTCGCGAACACATACTCGGCAGTTCGCTACATCCCTACTGAAGAGGCCACTTGGATGAGTGGTGAAACATTTTAAAGGGGTAAAAACTCTAAATATCCAGTTGCCTTTGACTTAATTCAACTAGATAGGCTAGGAATGTTGTACGTTATATTTTTGGCTTCTGTAACAGCCCAAGGCAATCATAGAGATTTAGCAGGGAACATCTGTGCCTCCAAGATGTCCAAGTAGCACCCCATCTTCTTTTCTGCTGATTCACTGCATATGCTCTGTGCTGCTGTCACATACCTGAGCTTAGGGGCCGACTCAAACTATACAGTAAACATACAAATTTAATTTAAGGCTGATTAGTAATTGATACATATAATTACCACAGACACTTACCAAGATGGTAACCCCCTGTGACAAGTTTGAAGGCCTGGATCATTGCTGCTATTGAAAAGCTGAAACTTTAGGTTAGTGCAATAAGTTCAGTATATAAAATATGGCATTTTTAGCCCTATTCATTTTTAGGGTTTAGTTCAGCCAAGTTAATGTAAATGAGATAAATATGCCAGAAGAGCAGAGCTCAGACACATTTCCCTATATCCCAAGTATACCTTGTGCTTAGGGTTGCCATCTTTAAATTCTGCAAAAAACTAACAAGGGGACGGGATGATGGCACCAGGGGTGAAGTAGTGATGTATGGGGGTAGGATTATGACATTTGGGGGCATATTTGTCTCATGGGGGCAGGGTTTTGACATCAGATGTGGTTATTGGCCAGATTATTGTTGAGGTTTCACAAGGCTGAAACTCAAACAGGCAGTTGTGGTCTAAACAGCCCTGAGAAAAACTTAACTGTTCAGGTCAAAACCGAACAGGTGGCATCCCTATTTGTGCTGATGATGAGCTCATGCACAGTACAGTAATTTCCCAGCCCAGGGTGGCACAAGGAATACCCTGGCTCTGTAGGAAAGCACCATAGAACAGTTTGGTTTCAAAAGAGGCACACAGGCCCAAAATAATGGATCAAATGTCAAAGGATGTGCCTTACAAACTGAGATTCCCATTGTTTCTTAATTATCTTCTCCTTTAAGATGGTTGACCACAGGAGTAAGATGAACAGGTTGGAAGGTTGGATGCAGATTTATGCAAAGAGACATGCACAGCAGTTATTTCTCAGTGACAGTGACATGTTCCCATCATTTATAGGAATGTGTCAGTATAGATTTATGGCAAATAGAAATGAATCATTACATAAATATATATGTAAATATATGTAGACAATACTAGCTTGCAATACCAAATTGGCTTTTACTCAAGATTCTGTTTAAAATACAAGAACATTATGCACAGATTTTTAGTCCTAGGCACTCGTCCAAGTAAAGAACCCCAGAGAGGGAACAAAAACTGGACAAATCTGGATAAAAGCAAAACAACCCAATGTGCCTGATAAAAAATTCACTCTTGAAAGGAACAGCACCAGTTCCTCACCAGTAAAATTAACCAAAAAAATATCCAACTGTGTAGTGAACCTATCCCCCTTTGACTTCAGGGACAGTACCTAATAATCTATTTGACAAGCATTCAGTGTCGCATCCTAATTAATCATCCATGCTCTAATTTAATCTACCCGAAATAAAAATCATTGCTTCCTTCAGCTGGGCCATTCTTCAGCTTTAGAGCAGTCACTGCAGTGGTAGTTTATAGGTTAATCTGAAGCTGGTTTATACAAATTTAATACAAATAAGTGCAAGGAATAATTAAAATAGTCATGGACTGCCAAGTAACTTGTCTTCTCACAGAAATTAAGACATGCTTTAATGGCATTTCTTTTTTTAGATATTCTATAATAAGGTTTCTAATTCTTGAATATGATTTTCTGAACTAACTACCTCTGTGAGTATATTCGTACAATGCAGCAGTCACAGAAACATGAAGGCCTATTGTGCTTGGCCTCTCATTATCATGATTCACATGGCAAACTTTCTAGTCTGGTGCCAGGTAAAAGCAGCGAAACATAACAAAAAGCTGGTAGGCATGTACTGAACAAAGGGGAGAGGGAATAGAACTTCTTTGTACATTAATATTTCTCCATTGATTTTTCACTTAGCTTTCTTCAAGCTTTGCTATTAAAATGTAATGACAAATTTACAAAGATTTTCTTTCTCGATTGCTGTAAGTCAGATGACTGGTTTTCTTTGCTTTAAGTAGTAGTAGCTGAACTTTATTTTATATTACACTAACCTCAAAACATTTTTTTCCTTGCTTGTATTTTTACATGAGTACATCTTTTTGACATTGTAATTTGTGCTCCAAATAGGCTTTATCAGAGGTTATAAGTTTTAAAAGCTTTGTACTATTGAGGTGGGTATTTTCCCTGAGAGGTGCCTCTAAATGAATGTAGCCAAGAGCCCTATATTTCTAAATACCACCAGCAAACATAAGCTTTGCTTCTATCCATCAATTATACTTAACAAATCAGAAGCATATACAGTACAATGATTATTTAAGGATTGGCATAATTTTTAAGGGGCACTATAAAGGTTATGTATGAAAACATATTACAAAACACATATACTGTACTACTTAAGTTAGTATATATGTATCTGTCTTCTAAGCAGAGTTTAATGAAGTATCCAAAGTGCCCAATTAAACAAGAAACAGCCAAAATATACTATAAATTCAGCAATTCACACCTACTTTTATTATAATCTAATGTGTACAACGGAGCTGTATATTTCCTCCATAAACAAGCAGCAACAGTGAAAAATACATATTACATGTCTTCTTATGTTATTTGTTTAAAAGGCAAGAAACAAAACACCATGGAGGACTGTAAGACCCATTTTGCTTACCAATAATGGATACACTTTTGTAATGTTTTTAGTACAACGGCCATATGTCATTCATTGTTCTCTACACACCAAGAATATAAAGTATTATTATACAAATATTTATTCTGTTGACAAGAAATACATTATTTGCAGATGATGGTTATTTTTACTTCTCAGCGCTGCTGGCATTGAACAGATCAGTGCATCAAATGTAGGAAAATATAAATGGTGTGAATTAGTTATAGGGTGCCTCGGAGATGAAAACCTCTTGAATGATTTGTTTTTGGATTATAACCATCATATGAATTTGGGAGTATGATCATAAAATAAATTGGCCAATCACAAGTGGGGATGCATTAAAAAGTAGCTGAAGAAATGCATGTAAATCATTAATACATTACATTATATGTTTTTTTCTAGACATTTGTAGTCAGCTTATCTATAATAAACTTAATGGATTGTTAATGATTACTTTTAGAAACAGTAAATGGTGTAGGCAACAATGGCTTCTATGGCACCATATGTTGTACAACTTAACTTCAATAATTGATGTATATTTTTGAACAAAAAATCTGGTAAACTTATGCTCACCTAGGATCCCATTTCTTCAAGACAGCAGGGCCAAAACATAGCAGGGCTGCAGCCACACAGGTAATGCTGCCAAAACACTTCTGGTCTTAAAAAGGCCCCCCCCAGCGCACACTGCAGGGCTATATCATATCTTGTTTGGATGTGTGCTGCATTAATTCCAAGGTCTTACAATGCTGTAATTAGCAACTGTCACTTATGACACTGTGTGACTGTTCTGTGAGGATTAAAGCTAATAGAAATTGCCCAATTTTCATTAGTAAAACAAAGCAGAGTAACATGTACTGCTTGTTTTTGATGATCACTAGCTCACATGTTACCAGTAAAAGACACCCAACACTGGGCCAAATTCAATTCAGTGAGAAAATGGTTTATAACATGAAAAACTCATGAATGACATTCAATTTGAGATGCAATTAAATTCTTAAAACTTATCTCGCGGTTTATCACGTGAAAACTGAACTATAGTCTATGGGAAAAATCTGGAACTGATTTTGGAGAAAAGTTTTTACTCCTCAAATTGAAACTGATCCATGCTTTTCACACGATGAATCATGCGATAACCTTTTCCCTGAATTGAATCTGGCCCAATGTATGGCCTTGAAACAATGCGCGGCCGAGAAACTTGCAGTCCTCTTTGATCAGTATAGTAGTATGTGCCTAGATTTTGGAGAGCAGCCAGTAAAATTGGGAAAGACAGTTCTATTGTAATTTCCGGTGGGGTTAATTATTAGCTAAACAATTTTCATGGCTCATATAATTTACATATATGTTTGTTTGAAGCATACCTTTTCTAATTATTTAATAACTTTCAGTTTTCAAGCAGTATCTATTTAATTTTATCTATTGAAGGCTTCCATCTTGACCTTACTTGTTGGTACTACAAATGCAGCCCTATGGAAAATCCACTTTTATGCTTATTCTCCATTGATTTATCACTGGTACTTTCTTTTCTTAAGACTGTCCTAAACCCTCTTTCTACTGAAATATGCCTGTTAGACTGGACCATATTATTCTATTACTCTGTATCTGTTTTTTTTTAAGCAAATTATAGGTTTGAGAGACCATTCAAAAGATAAAAGGTGAGTGACAAAATCAGTCTATGTTTAATGGAGTAAGAAATTTTGTTTAAAATAGAAGCTTGTGCAAAAGAACAGATAGCAAGTCACATTTTAGTTTTCACAGCTCTAGGCCCTAGAAATACATCCTTGCAAAAATGTACATTCCCGGCAAATATCATGCACGTATAAACATCTTAGAAATGGGTGAACCAACCTGTTTACTTTATTAAAAAAATGTAAATGCTGGGTATCAGCAAACCTATGCTTCTGCCATTACTTTTCCAAAAGAGCAGTTTTACTGGTAAAATGTCCAATATACTTAGTGAAATCGCTGCTTCACATTCCTGAAACTGGTAGGTCACTCCTGTCTATAATGACACAATGAAGAAAATGTTAAATCTTTTCTTCTCTATTGAAACTATAACAAAATTATAACTTTTTTATTTCTTGATTTGTGACATACCTTCTTCAGGAAACAGATATGGGATTTTTCAAAGGGTAAGTGCTAAAGTTTGGTAATATCATGTACCATAGTGTCTTATTTAACAATTCTCATTTGACTTATGTACTTTTCTATAATATAAAAGTAGTGTTCTTGATATTAAATAAGCTACCCTTAATTCACGCTTATGTTAAAAAATACTTTTTAGAAGCCTTAATACATGGTGCTCCAAATAATCCCCATCTTCCAACAATTCTGTGTAATATATCCAGATTATTTTTTCTCTGACTGCTTGAGACAGATGGAGTATTTTACATACCCATGTTATAAATCATAACAAGACTAAGCTGGCGACCAGTAGATCTTAAAAAGATGGGTCGGGACTTTGACAATTGTTTGATGTAAAGTAGGGGTTTTAGGTTAATGGAATGCAAATTCTCTAGAGATGTGATGGGAAGACATGTTAAGAATATGAAAAAAGGATATCATGTAGATTAGATGCTATGCTTGTTATGGAAAGAAAGGTGGAAATGGGAAATCACTTTGAGCCCTTTTTATTGCCCTACCCATTCAGTGAGCATATTGACCTGCCAATGTTAATGTATGTGACATATTGGGGGCATCATGTTGTAATATATTGTTTATATGAGAATGTATAGTTCAGAAATGTTGCCATATATACATTACATTTGAATTTATATAAGACTATTCCAAAACAATATTAACAGAAATTGAAGCAGGCCTGATATTTATAAATACATCAATAAAGGGGAAATATATTCTGTCAAACAATTAGCAATAGACTTCCCTTGTAGTCCATAAGACCAAATCCATTCGAATATAATTCCAATCTGTTATTAACCATTAAATAAATCCAATAGATTAGCTCACTTTTTATCCCCAAAGTCAGTAATGGCAGCCCACACTCCCCTGCATCATTTGTTTTCGTTTAAGTGCTATAGAGAAATATCTTAAATCTATGTTCGTTATTGAGAACAATATGTGGATTTAGAAAGATATACAGCAAAGAAGGTTATAAACTCAGATCCTAACTCTTAAGAAACAACCATGTGCAAACTCATTAGCAGCAAAGTCATGTTCAGATATTGGACTTCATGAGTGGGCATTTATTATTTAAGACCAGCTTCACAAACATGTACAACAGATGCATTATATATATATATATGAAACCTCTAATGCATTTCATGACTACATTGACCACTCTTTACATGACTTGTGGTTCTTTCCCATAATTGCTAACACCCATTTGTGAAATGTCTTAGTTCTTTTATCACCCATTCATGTACAAATGTATTACTCGTTGATTTTGTATTAACCCAAATAATCAAAATGAAAAGCATCTTGAGCAATAACTGTCTTACGGTTGTCTTAAACAGAAACAGAATAATAAAAAAAAGATGATAGCATTCTAAATGGTAAATAGAATCTATGACTTAGCGCGCAATATGTTTTTCTGTCAATAATGTTGTCTGGGTAACAGCTAACCTGTATTGTGCTGACAATTAATGATTGCTGGAGGTCTGCTTTAGTTTATGTTAGTCATGCTGTTTCAATGCATTGTGGAATAAACAGAGCTTATAGCTCAAGTGTTATTATTGAAATCCTGCAGCATTCATTTTTAAACTTGCTATTACATGTCCTTATTACCATGTATAACTATATTATGAAAACACTGGAGAGACAGAAAGTGAGCAATGATGTTTATCTAATTCTGGCAAGTGAACTACAATGCACCACATCTAAATAAGTGTCCTGCTTTGTAACGTCTTAAAGAATTTCCAAACCTTTTTTCATAAGGAGATTATTATTTATTGAGGGATATTTTCCGTCAGTGTCTTATTGAAACATACAACCTTTAGTTTCTTTATTCACTGTAGGGCATGTGGTGTTGAGAAATTGTGGAATCTATTATTACTTCTACCTTCATAATATTTAATATACTACTGACTAAATAAGTTGCAAAGTGAGTGGATAAGTTCTCCCTTGGAGGATCCCTTGGCCGTTGAATGAAAGAGCAACTTTATTAAATTGACTCCAGTTAAGGCAAAATATTACAGCATTAGCAATCGGGTCCAAAGGTACCACCAGGGGAGACTGGGTTTTGAAGTTTCTAGTAGGGATCAAAGAAGAATCAGAACTGAAACAGGGAAAGGAGAGGACTGACACTTACAAACTGAAATAAAAACAATTGCTGCACTGATAAGAATATAAAGCAGGTAGGTAGGCAGTAGGTAGGCAGTGCATACAAAGCACAGGTACAGCAGGTATAACAAGAAAAATCTATAATGAAAAACACAATAGGTTAAACTGGTCAGAGTCCAACATCCAGGCTAAGATCATGACCAAGGTATGGAGTTTCTCTCAGTTTAAGGGCCTATTACAACGCATGAAGAAAAGCAAAAGAGTTGTCTTTAGTCTAGTAACTAGCAGGTGAACCTACCAGGTGAACTGATAACTAGGAGGACATTTCATAAAGGGCCTGCAAGCAGGAAACATGTTGTGTGAGCAAGAAAATACAGTATAATCATGGTTAAATGGGTTAAAGTACATTAAGCCTGTTATAAAAAAGGCCCAGAGAGAACTTGTGTTAATAAACATATTTGCAGCAGCTTGTAATGCATTTTTGGCTTTCTTTCCATAGCAAATTCAGTTGCATTATTACACCTGTGGTGGGGGTGTACACTGAGACGTGTGCTTTGTCAACATTGTGAAGTCACCTTCAGGGTCGGACTGGGGGGCCCGGGGCCCACCGGGACTAAAGTCCAGGGCCCCCTCGACCCCCCTGCCTCCCTACTGTGATGCACTGAACACGCTTGCGTCGGGGCCCACCGGGTTTTTTCCCGGTATCCCGCCGGGCCAGTCCGACATTGGTCACCTTCACTAATCCAGTATTGAAAACAATAGTGCAGCAACTGGGACTCATACTTTAATATGGAATTGTCTTGTCACCTGACTTAGAATAGGCTCTAACAAGTCAATTATGTACAAAGACCTTAGAAAAAAATAACATTAATTAATCAAAAGATCAGATGCCCAGACCTTTGCACGTTACACATGCTGCAAAATATGGGGGTTTCCAGATAATGGATCTTCCCGTATTTATGATCTTTGTACCTTAAGTCTACTAAAAAATAAGATAAAAATTAAACAAACCCAATAGGCTGATTTTGCCTCCAATTAGGATTAATTATATCTTAATTTGGGTCAAGTACGAGGTGCTGTTTTATTATTACAGAGAAAAGGGAAAATTTGGATTGTTTCAATAAAATGGAGTCTATGGGAGACAACCTACCCATAATTTGGAACTTTCTGGATAACGGGTTTCCAGATAACTGATCCCATTCCTGTAGTTAAAAAATAGAAAAAATATTTTACTTTATGACTTTGTAAAATATTTGAATAATATAATATGTGACATTGTTGTTGGCTTAATTAATGTGCAGTGTGACTTATGTGCAGTGTCAATTAGTTTTTTTGTTTGTCTCTAGCCCAATCAGGAGCGCTGAGGCCAAGTTGAAAAACTCGCCTCAGACAGCAGCAGCCGCAAGTTACCAGAGGCTGCAAAAAGCCACTACAGGTAACTTCAAGAGCCATAATTCCAATTTTTAAATCAGAATTTTGGCTCTTCTACTGCAAAGAGTGCTATTGCTCTCTCTGCGCTAGCTATGCAGGCTTCCGACCTGCTCTGACGCAAGAAAACGAAGTGAGTGGGGGTGGCAATCATCTAGGCCACCTCAGGGTGGCACTCAATGTCGAATAGGCCCTGAGGCCAATAGAATTTGCTTAGTATGCACTTTTTCAGCCATACTAGAGATGAAAATCTATCTTCCACAAATAAAAGAGGATTAGGTGGACTGGAAGCTAATAAAGCTATGGGAAAAGTTAAATAATCCTTTTGCACGCCACCAATACCATGAGGTCAGTGACACCTCTCGTGCTTTACAAACCAAAACACAATGAGGTCAGTGAAACCTCTTCCCCTGTTATATTCCCACATCAGCCATAGGGTAAGCAGATATCCTCTTATTATACTTTTATTACTACATGAGACCCAACCTCTATGCACAGGATAAAAGTGGACATGCCATATAGTGGTGGGTGAATAAATTCTCCAGGCTCGTTTCTCTGCGGGCGAATAAATTCATGATACTGCGGTGAAAATTTGCCAGCATCAAAAAATTTTTGGACGTGCATTGTTCGCTTGCTTCAAAACCGCCACACGTCAACACTATTTGAACACCCACTGACCTTAACACTGGTGGCAAAATTGACCTGAGCCGTAAAATTGCCGCAAATTGACGCAGGCATCAAAATTCGGTGAATCGAAATGGGAAAAATTCGCCCATCACTAATGCCATACAAATATAGTTATAATTCCTTCTTCAGTATTGAGAAACAGATTTTTTGTTGTCTTCACTTACAAAACACATGGTGAAATTCTACCACAGATTCTTGAACATTGTGGATTTCCAGCAACTGCTGTTAACGTTGTATAGTTTCTTTGTTTCATTAAAAAAAATTTTAATTAGAGCATCATGTTCAGAAAATATCGAACTAGAGCAACGTCATCACAATCTAAATCTAAGATCTGTACCTTTCTTGTTCCCCCATATAATGGTATGTTCCTATGTACAATGAAAGTTTGTATATCAAAGTTCATTTTTCTATTTTCTGGAGTTGAAGATAGTGTTGAGAAACATGACATGTAATACAGACTATACTCTAAAGGGCACATTTACTAAGTTCGAGTGAAGGATTAGAATAAAAAAAACTTTGAATTTCGAAGGTTTTTTTTTTGGCTACTTCGACCATTGAATTGGCTACTTCGACTACGACTTCAAATCGAACAATTCAAACTAAAAATCGTTTGACTATTCGACCATTCGATAGTCAACTTACTGTCTCTTTAAAAAAAACTTTGACCTCCTACTTCGCCACCTAAAAACCTACCGAGCATCAATGTTATCCTATGGGGAAGGTCCCCATAGGCTTTCTAGCTAATTTCTGATCGAAGGAATTTCGTTCGATTGATGGATTAAAATCCTTCGAATCGTTAGATTTGAAGGATTTAATCTTTCGATCTAATGATTATTCCTTCGATATTTTGATCGAACGAATATCGCTAAATCCTTCGACTTCGATATTCGAAGTCGAATGATTTAACTTCGAGGGTCGAATATCGAGGGTTAATTAACCCTCGATATTCGACCATTAGTAAATGTGCCCCTAAATGTATTTAAATGCCCATTTCAATTATTATATGTGGGAGATGTCACTCAAAGAAATACATGACTGAAAATGCTAAGAAAGTTCCACCTAAGTGCAAAGAGAAAATCCTGCATTATGGGTATAAAACATGGTGTGGCTCATTTATAAACATTGGGCAATTTAGCTCCTGACAGTAACATATAGGAACCATAAGGGATTAGCATGTTTTAGTCCACTGCAACAACAATTAAAGCAAGCATCTGATTGGTTGCTATGGGTTACTGTCCAGTACATTTTCCTGCAAGGCACCAAAGTGAGTAACGAAGGGTGCCCGGGACTGTGTTAAGGTACTGGGAGCAGAGGGAACCCTGGGAATGGCTACATGGGATGGAAGGATTAGTTGATGGCACTAAGGGAGAGCTGTTATAAAAAGGGAAAACTGCTTACCCTCCTCCTCTTGTGACATCACGGGCACCTGGAGCGCTCTGCAGGCTGGCAGCATGTCTGGTCTCCCCTAATGGCGGCCGATTATCCCACCCCCCACCCGTTGCACTGTTACACTGATATTGTTACATTTATGTGTTAAAAAAAATTTCAATGGATTGTTTTCCATATTAAGAATGTGTTATATAAAAAAAATATTATTGTCACAGCTGTTGGCGGGTAATTGTTTTTCATCCTTGCCTTTTGGGTATAGTCAGTAGGTTTATCCCTTTACATGCCCACCTCAGCTGCGGTGGCTGGCATCTCTGGTAACCTGGGCTTGGTATAACATGACAAGGACAAGATTATAGTTTTTTTTTTGAAAATATGGTTTTAATAAAAGCTGTGGCCAACCTTCACCCACGAAAAGGAAAAACTGAGTCTTGTGTTTTATCTAAATGTTAACTCACAACTGACTGCCTCCCACAGTCCAGTGTTACTAAATACGTTTTATTGATTTGTGTATGAAATGGCAGTTGTGTTTTTAAATTAACTCTTAGATGTTTTTGGATCCACTAGCTTAATTCTTTGAGCCTGAAAGGTCTCAATAAATATTATGATGAGCATGTTTTTTTTTATAAAGTTTTCTGCTGATCCCCATACCTGTAATGTAAGTTGGATGCAGTGTTCCCTTCCAACAGGCGTGTTGCATCAGATGAAAAAATGTCCATGTAGTTTACACATCAGATTTTTCTATCAATCCCATTATATTTTGACCCATTTGACTTCATCTGACTTGTAAAATGCATTCAGGGTCAGACTGGGCCGGCAGGGCATCCGGGAAAAACCTGGAGGGCCCAGGCTCTTGTGGACTCTGCCTGTCCAGACTCACTCCTTACTTGAAATACTGCCACTCTCCCTATTTCCCTCCATAGCCCCAGTTGTTGCAAGAATGAAGCATTGGGTAAGAGTGGGGGGGGGGGGCAGAGGGAGATTGTGACTGGGATGGGGGGCCAGAAGGTGCTTTGCAGCTGGGGAGCCTGGGGGGGGGTATGGGTCCCCCTAATGCAGCAGGCCCGGTGGGCCACAGCCCCCCCCCCAGTCCAGCACTGTATATATTTGGTTGATAAAACACCATCCTACAAAATCTCTTGTGGAGTTTAACCCAAAGATCATGTGACTTTTAGCTGCATATAGGGTTTGTTAAACTTTAAATGTTGCTGCATGCATGTGCCTAAGTCTTTATTTCCAATAAGTGGTGGGTTTTACTTACAGGTATGGGATCTGTTACCTTGAAACCCATTATCCAGAAAGTTCCACATTACTGAAAGGCCATCTCCCATAGACTCCATTTATCCAAGTAATGCATCATTTTTAAAATGAATTCCCTTTTCTCTGTAATAAGAAAACAGTATCTTGTACTGGATCCAAACTAAGGTATAATTAATCCTTATTAGAAGCAAAACAAGCCTGTTAGGATTATTTAATGTTTACATGATTTTCTAGTAGACTTAAATTATGGAAAGTTCCATCAGGAAAACCACAGGTCCGAAGCATTCTGGGTAACAGGTCCCATATCTGTACTATACTATGTTTATACCTATGTAAAACACTTGCAAATCTTCTTAAAGTTGGAACTGGGGGGGGGGGGTCACATAATTTTTTACAAAAGGTACTTTTTTAAAATTTAGAAAAATTATAAAAATAAAATGACTGTGCCAGGTGTGTTAGTCACAGAATGGCTTTAAGCTTGGGAAGAGCATTGTAGCAGCCAGCCAGAGTAACTGAATAATTTATCATTGTCTTACGCTCTGCTGCCAAACTGTTATTTAGCAAAGAATATTATAATATTATTGACTATAGCCTTCATTGATACATTCTATTCCCTTAAAGGTGTGCTGTGCATATGGTTTGCATCTCCGGCAACTAAGAGAGCTACATCAAATGCTTAAGCAAGAGATCAATGACAACTTTAGTCATATATAAATGAGCACAGCAGAAGCTTTTTGCTTGATGTTTTATTTGGGTTGAAAACTTGCCCAAAGTGCAAGGAAACCTGATTATTTTCCCAGGTGGCTTATATATTCCCTTACTAATGACACAAAATAGACTGTAACAGTTTTCTCCAAAACCTTTTCTAACAATAGAGAAAAAAGGGATGGTCTGTTGTACTTCTGTTCAGTCTAAAATGTTATCCTGCGGTGCTGCATAAATGTTCAGAAGGGAATCTACAAACAGACTCAGTTGTGCGAATGCAGCTTTGATGTGGCTGTGATGTGAGCCAACTTCATTTATGAACTAACCCCCCAAGGGTCTCCTTTGCTTATGCCACTGCAGTAGCTGATACAAATAAAATTCAACTTAAATTTGGTGGGAGGCCAAGGTAATTAAATGGGCATTGCTACAAACATGGGGTCATGTCACTTACATTTGCACAAATACACCTTTTAAATCAAAGAGAATTTTTAGTGTGCTGTTTTGCTCTATACTGTACCTTGCTTAAGTTGCACAGAGCAGGGCTAAAACATTTCCAATTACTGTTCCTTAAAGGAAACTTTATTACTGAGCCTGTGGAATGCTTTTTCTCACTACCCTTATTGTTTATCTATAGCTGGCTTTACACCGTTAGAAATTCAATAAAAATATTAACATACAGCGAAAGCACTCTGTTGTAAGTTTTGGCGTAATGTATTAGTCTTGGTGACCTGCAATGAAAATTAGCTGCCGTTAATAAAACCATTTGCTAATTCTCATTAAGGATGTGTGGGATGTAATGTTTTTTGTAGTAAGTAGTTTTGAAAGATTTACTGTAATAACAAAGGAGAACTTCAAAATTCAAATTCAGGATAGAATAAGGATTTCTTTGTAAGTATATTTGTTCTGCTGAAAATGCCCTTTTCAGATCAATACGCCCCCTGCTTTATTTACCCATTACCACAAGCATAAGGCAACTTGAAAGGAGCCTCCATAGATTATAATTAATTTGTAATACGCTTAAACTAATTTAATAGTGTCAGTTCTTGTGCAATCAATATTGCCTCTGTTTTTCAAGTCACCTGTTATTTCCAGCAAGTGCAAATATCAGTGCAAAAAGATATGTGAATTTCCGGGTTAAAAAACAGAAGTTTGGCTCTTAAAGTTACATTTTTGCCTTTTGCGACTGGCCACTCATTGTCGTCAACAGGAGCAGCCCTGTGTAGTGATGGGCAAATTTGTGCAGAACGTATTGAAGTCAATGGGCGTCAAAATTATTTTCGTCAATTTTGACACCCGCGACAATTTTTATACGCGCACCTATTTTGTCCAAATGCATTAAAGTCAATGGGCGTCCGAATTATTTTAACGCGCGGCAATTAAATTTTTGCCCCAGTTTTGCAAATGTATTCACTGGCGGCAAAATGTGGAAATTCACCGGGAATTTGCGCCTGCCAGATTTATTCACCCATCACTAGCCCTGTGCATTTTGTTACATTGTTAAGCACAATAAGTTAAAAAAAAAGGCATAGTGTAAAATTGAGTCTTAACAGGATGTGATTTGTCTTAGGAGTCAGAACCAGCAGTGTAGAAAGGAAAAAACAAGTATTGCTTTAGACTGCAATCTCTTTTACAAATAACTAAAGAGCAACTGAACATTTTATTTAAAGTATAGTGAAAGGCTGGTTTGTATTACATCATTATAACCAAATGGGGGGGGGGGGCACCAGCCCCAGCCCTAGACCTTCAGCCCAGAGAGAGATAACAACAAAAACATGGACATTCAACCACTATAGGATTCCACAAGGGCCACAAAAATGAAAGTAACCAATTTTTCTTTAAAACTACTCTAAAATAATCAGCATCTTTGTCTGCCCAATAATGCATTATACATTACCACTTTTCATTGCTAGGATGTACTGAAAATTACATGGTCAGAGTACACACAATGCCCTTTGTGCAACCATATAAACTGTTTTATTTACTCCCTGAGAAAAATATCAGCAATAGTTAGTTTCTGTCCATTCATATATCAAATGACATTAAAGTCCTGCTCATTTAATGGTTGGGGTTTGAGTAATACGTAGCTGTTTTCAACTTGTCTCATGCTTTCCTCCACAATTTAAAAAAATAAACCACAGGCATAATGTCGTTGAATTTGCTGATTTCCAAAGTAAACTAAACAATTTTGCTCAGAAAGAAATACACATTTCTTCAAATAACTACATTGAGCCTTTAACTCTGACATTAAATCAACCATTTAGTGAAGAAATCCTAAAAGCGACCTATTTCTTCCAGGTTCATAATGAAACAGGGCCTGATGTATACACCTATCTCTTTAAAGTGTTTCAAAAAGAGTTAGAAACAGCTTTACAGACACTTAGGGACACATTTACTTAGCTCGAGTGAAGGAATAGAATAAAAAAAACCTTCGAATTTCAAACATTTTTTTTGGCTACTTCGACCATTGAATTGGCTACTTCAACCTTCGACTACGACTGAGACTTCGAATCGAACGATTTGAACTAAAAATCGGTCGACTATTCGACTATTCCATAATCGGAGTACTGTCTCTTTAAAAAATACTTCGACCCCCTTCTTCGCCACCTAAAACCTATCCCCATAGGCTTTCTTAGATTTTTTTAGTCGAAGAAAAATCAATCAAATCATTCGATTCAAAGGATTTAATCGTTTGATCAAATGATTTTTCGTTCGTAGAATTATTTGCGGTAAATCCTTCGACTTCGATATCCGAAGTCGAAGGATTTACCTTCGGCAGTCGAATATCGAGGGTTAATTACTGTATGTAAATCTGCCCCTTATAAAGTCACTCAACAAATAGCTTTTCCACAAGATCCAGCAGTGTTGCAACATTTCAGATCTATCAGGTTTCTAAAAACAAATATTACAATTTATGCCAGAATCATTGCCACAAGGCTTTAAGATGTACTCCCAATTGTTGGATTTGTGAATGCACTTCAAGCTTTGAATGATATTAGAGGAAGCTTTGACTTAATACAGATACTAAAAACTGAAACTGAACTACAATAATAACACCTCTATAAAGTGCTCATTGAATTCAGTATGCCCTAGTTCTCAGTGCAACTATTTTGGTCTTGAAGACCAGACTCACTGCTAAGTTACACATTCATTCATGGATACCTTTCAGATAGCTTTAAGATGATTAATGTCACCAAACAAGGGTGGCCTATAGTGATGGATGAATAAATTTGGCAGGTGCAAATTCGATGCAAGCTCCCGAGAAAATATGCGGGCAAATTTAATTTTGGACACGTGAATCGTGAATACAATCACATTATGAAAGACTATGGTGCAAATTCACTAAGATGCGAAGTTGCGCCAGGCGCAACTTCGCCGCATTTCGCCGCACTTCGGCAGGAGTATTTTCGCCAGCGCAAATTCACTAAAATCCGAAGTTGCGCACAGGGGTAGCGTTAGTTTGCGAAGTTGCGCTAGCGTTAATTCACCAAGCGAAGCGAAGTTTAGCTAGCGATGGTTAATTTGCATACGGCGCGAAATTCAAATTTCAATGGAGGAACACGTATCTGCACTACAAATGCCTAGAAAACCTTCAAATCAGCAAATATAAATTTTATTTTGCCCTACACATGTGCCCACTGTCTAGGTAAGCTGCCATGAGTCAGGAAATGTAGGGGGGAAGGAGGGGAGCACCAAAAAAATGTTCGATCTTTTTCAGCCTATCACCCATCATGTAGAAAACACGCCAGCGTTTTTTGGGACTTAGAAAAAAATTTGACTTTTTTGGAAACAATCCCCATCTACTCTATTGCGCTTCGCCAGGTCTGAGGTGGTGAAGGAAGTCTAGCGTAAAAGGTAGCGTTCAGTACACTGCGCAAGTTAGTGAATTTGCGTAGTTACTTCGCTAGTGAAAATTCACCTGGCGTAAGTGTGCGAAGTAACACTAGCGTTCGTTAGTGAATTTGCGAAGTACCGAAAATGCCAAACGCTAGCGAATTGACGCTAGCGTTTGGCGCTTAGTGAATTTGCCCCTATACCTCTCTCCTGGATGAGTACAATAATCACACACACATGAAAATTAAAGAAATGTATGTTCCATGGAAAAGGTACAGCCATATTCTAGAGCTTTTTGGATAATGACTTGTGTTATAACTTGTGATAATTCCTATACCCATTAAAACCAGATTTCCAGCTGAGTTTATTAAGTAACTTCTTATCTAGGCTATTCATTTCAATAGTTTAATATAGGAACAAATACTGGAATTCATGTAATAAAGATGATTTGCACTTAATAAACCATTTATTCAGTGTCAGGATGATTTTAAGGCTGAACCAATATCAGATATGAAGTGCTACAGACTTCAAAAGCATGCTCTGTTCCAGGTTTAAAGCATATAGTCACCTGGAGTGGCACATTTTCTTAAGATGTATTCACTGGAGGGTCTATTATCGGCTAAGATTTTGCTTTATTAGGGAGAATTATGTTCTGATCCTTCCAATTACGGCTCTGTCTTTTTTAACATCTGGAATACATGATTTGTTATTCTGAGTATTTTTAACTACTGGTATGTTGTGCAAGAAAGTGCCAGTGGAAGGCATTGTGCATGATTTGTAGGAATTACTTTTAAACCCTATTGGAATACGCCTCCTAAATAATCAAGTAACTATGTGAATTTGCAATAAAAAAAACTGATTTACAGCGGACAAAGTTTCTTCAACTTGCTTTTATGGTTAGTATGTGACAAGTCCTGGTGTACAGTATTTACCACCCTTGCTGTAGCCAGGGCTAGATACTCAGCATACAGATAAAGCCACTTGGATTTATGTGTTAAATGCGTCATGACTCTGGCTTAACTGAAGAAACTGTGTAATTCAGGTCCTAGTCCTCCTGCAAGTTTATCCCTTATTTATGGGGGGGGCAATTTTCCTCATCTTCTAGTGATGTGCACATTTAAATTCAGGTTTTTCAAATTATGCTCCTTATGAGGTCTCTTGGTTCAGGTTTCTGGAATCCAAAAGTGGCTAATGTTGTTCCCTCCCTCTGCCCATGCCTTTTATTAAGAGGGAGCCTTCCTGTCCTATTAGAGCCTACAGAAACCCTCTATCTCCTAGGGTGTGCCCAGCTTGAGAGGGTACACTTCCTTTAACCTAAGCCCTTAATAGATTTGTTGATATGATTTCTTTCCAGAAGGAAGAATAACTTAAATGTCCTCACAAATACTGTACAGTAGCTCCGTAGTTATTACTGCAGCACCACAGCCCTGGGTTTAATTCTAACCCAGGTACTAGCTATAAAGACTTGCTGCTTTTATGATTATTCACAGTACATGATCTGTGCAGCTGTCAATTGCGTGAGCTTAAGGACCAACTTACAATTTACTGCAAATATAGGATATAAAAGTCATGACATAAGGCTGATTAGCAATTCATTCAGATTTGAATTATATGGCAGCTAAAAAGACAGTGTAATTTGCATCAGAATGTAATAATCAGCCTTGTAGCATCAGGTTATATGACAGGCAAACCTCATATTCTGTTTGATGATTTGCAGCAACCTGTAAGTTTAGCTTTTCAACAGCTGCTCAGAGTCTCACTGACACTCCTAACAAAATGCAAGAGCCCTGTGCACAACTTTGAAGGCTTAAATCATTACTGTTCTAGATTTTAAATAATGCTGCCCTTTATGTGACAGTCAGTGAAACCAAGGTAATCTCAGACCATAATGTATCATGTGATATCACTATATGGTGCTTTGATGCACCTCCTTCATTGTTTGACTGCAGAGCAGGAAACTACTTAATACAAAAGGGGTTAAAGGAGAATTCAACCCTTAATTAAAAAAAAAAAACCCTACTCCCAACCCTAGACCCCCTCATTGCTCCCCCCAGCCTAGGTGTTACCCTGGGTAAATGCCCCTAACTCTTTACTTACCCCTCAGTGCAGATTCAGGGCATCGGAGTTCACAGACATCATCTTCCGGCACTTCGGGACTCTTTGGTCTTTTCCCTCCAACTGCTCATGCACCGATTCACCATTCTCATTCTGAAGATTACTGAAGAGAAGAAGATGGCCCTAGTAAACTCTGATGCCCAGAATCTGCACCAAGGGGTAAGTAAAGAGTTAGGGCAATTTACCAGCGGTAGCAGCTAAGCTGGGGGGAGCAGGGATCAGGTATATGTAGCGTAGGGGGTAGGGTTTTTTTTTATTAAAGGGATACTGTCATGAGAATTTTTTTTTTTCAAAATGAATCAGTTAATAGTTCTGCTCCAGCAGAATTCTGCACTGAAATCCATTTCTCAAAAGAGCAAACAGATTTTTTATATTCAATTTTGAAATCTGACATGGGGCTAGACATTTTGTCAATTTCCCAGCTGCCCCAAGTCCCAGCTGCCCCATGTGACTTGTGTTCTGATAAACTTCAATCACTCTTTACTGCTGTACTGCAAGTTGGAGTGATATCACCCCCTCCCTTTTTCCCCCCAGCAGCCAAACAATAGAACAATGGGAAAGTAACCAGATAGCAGCTCCCTAACACAAGATAACAGCTGCCTGGTAGATCTAAGAACAGCACTTAATAGTAAAAACCCATGTCTCACTGAGACACATTCAGTTACATTGAGAAGGAAAAACAGCAGCCTGCCAGAAAGCATTTCTCTCCTAAAGTGCAGGCACAAGTCACATGACCAGGGGCAGCTGGGAAATTGACAAAATGTGTAGCCCCATGTCAGATTTCAAAATTGAATATAAAAAAATCTGTTTGCTCTTTTGAGAAATGGATTTCAGTGCAGAATTCTGCTGGAGCAGCACTATTAACTGATTCATTTTGAAAATGTATTTTTTTTCCCATGACAGTATCCCTTTAAGGGTTTAGTTCTCATTTAAGGAAAGAGAGGAAGAGCCTGTGCATCAAATGGATGATCAGGATCATAACATCATTTCTGGCTAATTCTCTGTTTTTATGTTTATTTTGAATGGATAACATGTGATAAGATTAACAGTTTACACTTCCATGGATATTAAAAAGGTGGCAGCAGGGCCCTTGGGCCTTGTGGAGAAAGAAAAATAGATCAATAGTTTTATACTAAATAATCTCCTGCCAGCTTCTAATTTTCATTTTACCTGAGGCATTTTACACATATGGAGTCAAATTAATTTTAATTTAAGTTTAGTTTCCTATTTCTAGAGGAAAAGCAATATTTTTTGCAAAGTTCTTTAAAGGAGAAATCAACCTGTGGGGGAAAAAACCCTACACCCCACCCCAGGTAGCCCTCCCTCCTCCTTCCAGGCTAACCACCCCCCTGGGGAGTTGCCCCATACTCCATACTTACCCCTCGGCGCAGATTCTTCCAGCGAAGTTCCACGCGTCCATCTTTTGGCTCCTCGGTAAGCTGACTGAGAGATCGTCAAATTCCGTGTTATTCGCAAACCGGCAACCATGTAATTCGCAAACCATCAATTCGAATTTTTTTCCAGCAGAAAACTTGACTAATTCGAGTTTTCGGGTTGTTCACTGATTTTAGTTTTTTCCATTCTGGTTTTTTCTTAAATCGGAAACTGTGAATTCATTTAAGGTATAAAAAAACTCACAAACCTCTAAAACCTGACCTTTGATAAATAAACCCTATAATGTGTGTTCCATATTAAGCCTCATGAATGACAAGAAATCTACATAATCTCCATAACAACTTGACCTGGTTTTCCTCAGTAGGCTATAATACATTGTAAATTAATACTTGATATAAGCACATCTATGTTTCATGTATGACAGAACACAGCTGTATGAGCACAACTACTAAATGCTACACTTTTTAAAATAATTGTGATAGTGGGCCTATATACTCATATTGAACCAAGTGACTAACTAGCTGGGCAGATAGAATGTGTTCTGTTTAATTAATAGCTGCTGATTATTAATTTCCCCTTTCCAAAGGAAAAATACGAAGACCTGTTTACCCTTATGTTTGGGGGACTAACTGCAGTATGAATACTAAATACTTAATTACTCATACCTAGTGATGGTCGAATCTGTCCCAGATTTGTGAAACACATTGAAGTCAATAGGCATCAAAATAATTTTGATGTGCGACAATTTTGACGGGAGCGACAATATTTTATACGCGCTGATCTTTTGTCCAAATGCATTAAAGTCAATGGGCATCCGAATAATTTCAACGCACAACAATTTTTTTTGTCTGAGTTATTTTCTGTATGGTGAATTTTCAAAACGGCTGTTTTTCAAAAGCATTTGTGCGCTGCGAATCTTTGCCTGGTGAATAAATTTGCCCATCACTACTCATACCCCTTCCCCCACAAAATTTACGAGCTTTTGAATGTGAGGTAGGTTATAACACCCTTCAACACCTGGTTATGTTATTTCTTTTGTTTCCTTTTACCTTATCCCAAGGTGCCATTTACAGCAGTTTGACTAATGAAGGCAAAAATCAGAGAAAAACAGCTAGAGGTTAGAATAAGCTTGCCTGCATTAACAGGAGTAGGTATGTAGTGACTTAAATTGAGATTGGCGCTAGTATGATTCTGCAGAGTTGCCTTCAGTACTTTACATTAGAAATACATGGAACGGATTCTTTATAATTAGGAAATCATTAATAATTATGAAGTTTTGCAGTAGAATGTTTGTTTTTTTCGATGAATAGACTTACATTGTGCTTATAAACAAATAACATCTGCTAGGTTCCATGAAATTTATGGATAGAACCCAAGTTATAATAGAAAGCAAGATGAAATTCACCAGGCAGCAAAATATTATAGCTGATGCTCTTGCATACTGTTCATGTGCAATATTTCTTCCCTAGAGAGGAAGCGCTATGCCTTAGTTAAATAAATTCATATGGGACGGAAGTGTCTCTAATTGATCCCTAACCATTTTAAGGAACAAGATGATTTGAGAAGAAAGTAATTATGAGATTTTTTTTTCACTCAGTCATTAAAGTAATGCAGGCAAACAAGCAAGTAAACAATCCTTTCCCCTGTACGTGTACAAATAATTGAGGAGAAGAAATGTATTTAAGGGCTTGTGATATACATCCCATTTATGATTTCCTAAATCCTCTTAGAGTCGTGAGCATCTAAAGATGTGTGTTAAAAAGATAGACCTGCATTTTAATGCTGATCTCAACTTTCCACTTGGGACCACTAAAAGGTCTATCAGCCGAAAAGGCCGGGCTCAGCAAAACATGGGATCATTATGGCTGCAGACTTTCCAGTCCTGCTTTGTACTGCACTCTTTAAAAAGACATTTGTTTAAGGATGTGATGGTTTCATTCTGACTGTAATGCATAATCATTCATCAAAGAATAACAGGCTAACAAATGTTAGGGAAAAAGAGGCATTAGCACTTGCCCAAACTCAGCTTCTGTACATAGTGTGTAGCCATTAGTAGAGGAAGACGTTTTATGACCTCAATGACCTTGTAATCTTTATTTGTTTAAACATTTTTTTTTACAAAGGGTGTATACATTTTAAAATGTTTAAAACAAATATTGGCAGTACACCTAGGGGCAGATTTACATAGGGTCGAATATCGAGGGTTAATTAACCCTCGTTATTCGCCTGCCGAATGTAAATCCTTCGACTTCGAATATCAATGTTGAAGGATTTACTGCAAATAGTTCAGTCGAACAGTCGAACGAAAAATCGTTTGATCGAACAATTAAATCCCTCGAAACGTTCAATTCGAAGGATTTTAATCCATCGATCTAATGATTTTTCTTCGACCAAAAAACTGATAGAAAGCCTATGGGAACGTTCCCCATAGGCTAACATGGCACCTCAGTAGGTTTTAAGTGGCGAAGTAGGGAGTCGAAGTTTTTATTAAAGAGACAGTACTTCGACTATCGAATGGTCGAATAGTCGAATGATTTTTAGATCTAATCAATTCGAAGTTGTAATCGAAGGTCGAAGTAGCCAATTCGATGGTCGAAGTAGCCAAAAAAATAATTTGAAATTAGAAGTTTCTATTCCTTCACTCGAGCTAAGTAAATGGGCCCCCTAATATTAGTATAAGGGCTTATTAACGAAAACATATGCAAGTATGGACGTACTAATGAATGCAATAGTTCCACATATTGGTACTTGTGTCCAAACACAGTGTGACAACAGTTTTAGTAACTGTTAGGAAAGGGTCTTGTAACAGTGGAAACATTGAAACTGCTGTAAGTCCTTCAGGTACCCCCAGTTTATATTATACAAAGTTGTATTAAAGCTGTCCAATAAATATTGTTATTGATTAATTCTTCCAAAAAGCTTATTTTAGGGATATTCAGATCTTCACCTGTACATTAAGAAAACACCTAGACAACATTTGTAAAGGAATGGTTTAGTGAGCATCTGGCTACCCAGAAGACTATTATACATCTATATCCTTTAGGAATAGCTCATATTCAATGTTTTCTAGTCTTAAAAGCTTTGCTTTAAACAGGGTTAGCCCAGATCCTAAAATGCACAATCAATGCTGTTTATTCACATTGATCCAGCATATTTAAATATGTTGTTTTCCACAAATCTAGCATCTATTTTTCTAATTTGCATATGGTCAGTAATATGGTTTGGCAGCTCACTGTTTCCCTGGTGACTAAAGTATGGCTGGCGATGCCTATCAGAGTTGAAACACAATAAAATGCACTCATTTTGCTCTGGCTTATAGCTATAAATACCATTCTGGGATCTTGAAATAAACACAGGTAACCCCCCTGCATGCATGAAACAGTTGTATATAAAAGGATTTGAAGAAAATCTTTGTGAGATCAACTAGAAAGAGTTATGCACATAGGATATATATATATATATATATATATATTAAACAACATAAGCAAACAATTTTTGCCAGCAGTTAAACATAGTGCTTGCATTTGTAAAGGGCAGCTGTGGTCACCAAAGTTTAAGTCCATCATCCTTCATTCATGGTGATCTTTGTTGACTCGTTGATTCAGTGGATTCACGAATTTCTTTATTGGAACAGCTTAAAAAGTACACATGCTTTTATACTTTTTAAGATGTTCCAATAAAGATTACTCTTTGTAATTGTTAATATGGGTCTGGCTGAGCTCAACCTGCGAATTTCTCCCCTTGCTATAGGACCAGGGCTGCTGCATGTGCACCACTGGCACCACTTGGTAAGTTCCAACCTGTATTGCAGACTAGAAGTGACTGCTTAATGTTATGGGATCTGTCGAATTGATGTGCGAGGGAATGGGGTTATTTTGCCCAATGAAAGAAAATATCATTCTAAGCAACATATACATTCATTAAAAATTTTCTATGGTTATTAGGTAAATTGTATATGGATTGCTATTGAAAGCAGTGCTTCTCCCTTTCTATTCTCTGCCCTTATGGCTCATGTTGCTGATACAATGTAAGACAGGGGTGTCCAAACTTTTTGCAATGAGGGCAAGATCTGGTGAGGTGAAAATGTGAGGAGGCCAACCAATAAGCCTGACATTCTTTGAACCATTAACATCATTTAACTCATTTAAACAAGGAATCACAGAGCCGTAGCAGTAATATTTGGGCACATTAGTGAAATGATCTGCCACTTGGTCTATACTGCTGCCTGTGTGCTGAAGGTGTTGGCAATAGACACGTACTGGCACGTAGTGACGCCCTGCTCTCGCATACTTCTTTAGGGCGGGCCTCATTATTATTAATTTCATGACAAAGGCTGCGGACCGGACTTAGGACATGCTTGATGTAAGACAAGCCAGTTGATTAACAAACCTGTCATTGCTAGTGAATTAAGACTTTTGCAAATGTTTAAAAAGTAACAACCAGGAGTTAAGAGAATTCTGTTTTCAATAGCAATTGATTTTACAAATAACTTTAAAAGCAATGAACATTTTTAATAAATGTATATTGGACAGTTGCTTAGAATTATGTTTTTTTTTATTAGACACATTTTTGTTTTGGGGTTGACTTTCCCTTTAAGGCTTGAGCACCTGGGTCATGATGATCTATACTGGGCGTGCATATTAATTGACCCCAAGTAATGGCATTTTTGAAAAAAAAAAAAGATCCAGTGGACTCCTTTTTTCCACATGGTAGTAGCGTCTCAATATTGTGTCTGTGCCTTCCTACAACAAAAAATTACTCCTTTAAAAATGTTGTACAATGGTAACTATGAATATCGTAATTATTCCTTTAATATTAAAGGGAATAAATTCCCCTGCCATTTTTGTGTTGACTCCAGAGCATAGTACCGATTGTCTTCTCTCCAAACACATCATCCTGACAGAGACCTGGGAGTCAAAATAGGCCCTGGACTTCAAAGTACAACAAGGACCAAACAGCCCCCACCAGACCACTTATAATGACTGTCTATGTTATATTACAGAAGCCCCTCTGGCGTTTTCCAGAACTCACAGATTGTCAGTCTGAGCCTGTCCTGACAGTGTTAAACATCTCTGGTCTCCTGTACTGGCTCTCTAGATATACTGCAGAGTTGGAACCACCAACTGTTTGGCCGCGTCAATTACAATCCCACATAATCATCATCAAAGAGGATGCACACTGAAAACTGACCGTGAGCCTTGATTAGTGTACATGCTCCTGGTTTTTGAAAACCAACTTGGAACCTGGGACTGGCAACCCAAAATGCAAAACTCTCTTATTTGTAACCAGTGCAGGGGGAATAGATATTTTCTCATTCAGAAGTGATACTGATGGGCAGTTGTTAAATTAAAACACACTAAGATAATTAAGCTCCCCATTGAAAGTTACACTCCATTTGTTTTAATTAATGTATTTTTTTTAAATCAAGGCAATTAAAAAAATTATAGAAAATAACATTTACCAACACCTGTTAGCATAGATACAGTATAATTTAATTG
Organism: Xenopus petersii; assembly: GCA_038501925.1. Lineage (NCBI taxonomy): Eukaryota > Metazoa > Chordata > Amphibia > Anura > Pipidae > Xenopus > Xenopus petersii. The sequence goes on along the minus strand of CM076674.1, from coordinate 60,412,947 downwards.
AGAAACAATAACTAGTAAATAATAGTATTTAGGAGCCAAAACCTCTCCATAAATATTCCTTTATCAAGCCATTGTATATGCCTTCTGCCTGATTTGCTTGAGTATGCTTGTGATGAACAAAAAAAGCAAGATAATCTATCAGCACAATTTCTATACCTCAGATTCAGTGGTGGCAGAAATAGGGTCACTCCTACTGAAGCGTATTGCATTTGTAGGGCTATTTCCAAAATACATGATTGTGCTTCACCATTCAGACAAACAAAATAAATGATTATGGAGGGTGATTTTTCTACTGTTCATTGTCCCAGTTCCAGTATTATTTTTACTCCAAGCAAAAATAGCATGCATTGAAACAACTCTTTACATAGTAATAGCACTATTTCATCTTTCCTTATAAAATTCAGTGTATTATGGAAAATGACGGCTGGAAGTCTGCAATTTTTGGTCTTCACAACTTACATCTAATGTATTGTGTTACTGACTCAAACTGTGTTGAATGATTGGAGAAGTAAAGTAATTACAGCATTTACCAATATGAATTGCAGATTTTTTTTTATTCTATGACCTGTGGCATTTATGAGCATTATTAAAAAAAATGGCATTTGAAAAGTTACATTTTACAGATGATATGGGAAGGAAAGGTGTGTCAAAGTTGCACCAATGTATTTCTTTTTAAAGAGTGAATGTTCTTTGTGAATGGTAAAGCTGGCATTCCTCTTCCTGACTATCAGTTAAGTAATAAAGACATAATACAAAACAGTTCCGAGTGATCATGAGAAAGCCTTGAATGGTTGTTAAGAAAATTAATCTCTAGAGAGTCTCTGAGATTTCTGGCTCTTCATTTAGAATGTGTCCTTGTACTACACACAGATGCCATGTTGGGGTTAATACATTGTGGCTTTAATCAAACTACTTTTTATTCGATGTGTACAGCACTGAAATAATTTATAGTGAAGCTGAAATCCCATAACAATCATTAAGAATAATGTAATTAAATAACTGATTGAGTTTGTCCCCATTGTAGTTTACAATGGTCAGATAATCAATGTTGTTTGGTGTTGATTTTAGTAGTGCCCTTGTTGAATTGCAATACAGAATATAATGAAACTTTTTAGTGCTTTGAAATTGTTTATGGCAGGAAATACTAAATATATATATATATATATATATATACTACGCTCCTCTACTGACCTCCTACTCAACTCTTCTCTCATTACCTCCTCACATGCTCGCATTCAAGACTTTGCAAGGGCTGCACCCCTCCTCTGGAACGCTCTCCCACGATCTGTCCGACTTTCTCCCAACCTTTCTGCTTTCAAAAAATCTCTGAAAACGCACTTCTTTCGAGAAGCCTACCCTCACTCTGCTTAACTACCAAACGCAACACCACATACAGTACCACACTTCTCACCCACTTACTTCGATCTTGCCCACTCCCACACCTTGTGTATTACTCCCTTCCCCTTTAGACTGTATGCCTATGCATAGGGCCTGCCTCACCTTTTTGTACCTGTATTGATTGTGATGTTTGTTACTCCATATATTCTATATATGTAATTCGTGTGATGTAGTTGTATAATCACATTTACTTTACAGTGCTACGCAATATGTTGGCGCTATATAAATACATGTTAATAATAATAATAATAAATATATATATGGATGGTGTTACAACAAGATTTACTGCATACATGGAGTTAGAAGCCATGAAAATTGCTCCACAGATACGGGTCTACATGACTCGTTACAGCGCTGCGTCCATACATACAATGGCGCGTGAGTATTTGAAAATCTGAAGTCGGAGATCATTGGTGAGCTCGGGTGTGTCATACATACCGTGTCCCGGCTCATTCTGTGCGGTGGGGCTACATTTGACATCTGTTTCCCGGTAGGGATATGGTGGTCAAACTCTGTGATATGGGTTGATTGGGGCGGAGCTGCCCCTACACTGCGAGAAATCCACTCTTTGCTCCGTGGGACAGGAGTCGATAAGTGTTTACTGTTTGATCTGCTAATGTGTAATGAGTCAATGAGTCAATGCTCGCCCTTGCAACAACTACAGTCTTGGTGCCCATAAGTGCAAGCCACAAACCTCAATAACCCAGATGACTATATCCATGTTTACTAGATGTTTTTTTGACATGAATATTTGGACTGAATAATATGCCCCACAAACTTTGGGGATTTTTTCACATATTATGGTGACTTTGGGATTCCTTATTTTTATTTTTTTTTATTTTTTATTTTTCAGATATTGTTTTTCGATTTTTTACATTTATTCATGTATTTATTGCTTTTGAATATTTAACTAGATACACATCTAGACTGAGAAGCGTGATATTCAAATTAAATTATAGGCACATTATTTTAGTATATATGGCTGCTCACATGGTCCATTGAGATAGATTGAAAACAGGGGTAGTGGTCACACTAAGGGATAACACTCCTAATATAAGGGGTTATATAACACGTACTGGAGTCACATTATAGACACATTACACACTTTCACTGGTGGGAAGATGGGTGCCCCTATAGGCACCTACACAATACAATAATGACAAATTATTAATGGGTTAAATTAAAAGCATATTGACACACTGGAAAGGAGAGGGCTTGTGCTGCATAAATTAAGATATAGTAGGGACACGTGACCTGACTTGTTTGATCGCATTCATGTTTTAGGCTTTATGTATTTATAGTTATTGCATTTGGGGGATTTCGAAAACCAGACCTTTCATCTACACTCAGATTATTATACTATGTAACATAACAATACAGCCAGTTTGAATGTGCGTTGTAAAACAAGAAGTTACAAATATGATTGATATATTGTTACACAGTATGCTTTTATTTCCTTATTCAGTGGAATTAAAATTTTTAGTACTTGACGCATAGTGATGATGATGATGATGTCAGCCAATTAACCTTTCCCCCATCTAGGGTATTTATAGCTTTCATTGTATACCTATCTGTACTTTGAGAAAGGCCTCGGAGAGGCCGAAACATTAGTCTTTTTTTAATAAACCATTTTTGATTTTTAAGACCTGAGAGTGCGGACCTTCTTTGTTGAACTGTAATTCTAAATATTTTGGACACTGCACCCAGGCACGTCTACACCATGTTACGTGAGTGCTGACTTCTCCACGGATTGTTTTATATATATATATATATATATATATATATATATATATATAAAACATAAATATAAATACATAATGTCAATACTTAATGAAGAACATTTACTTCAGGATGCTAATAAAAACAATGTTTGTTTTCCTCAATACATTTTTAAAGCAATAAATGTGGTTTTTACACTGTCTCCAGTGCTTACCTAGTTCCAGACAAAGGAACATAAACTGTGGTCCAAAGAATATATATTCAGCTCAAAAATTAGGCCCATAGACTTCAATGGGTGAAAAAAATTGTTACAGAGCAAAAAAATGAAAGCTCATACGGGCAAATGCAATAAAGTCGGTAACAGAAAAAACGATTCGGAATTGTGAAAAATTATGCCTTTACGCGAACAAATTTTGCTTTGCACAAATTTAATATAGCTTTTGCAAACCCGGAAACTGTTTAGCGACCACTTCCAACAGTGGAAGACCGTTTGCAAATTTGTAAATGTAATAAAACTTCTTACTGAAAAAGTCGTTCTGTTTGCTCCAAAAGATTACGACACCTTCAAGCACTTCTTAAGAGTGCACAATTAAAATTCACAATGTGCAATTAAAATTCACAATGCAATAACAGCTTAATGAACATTATTACATTGCGAGATGTGGATTTGTCTTCTTATTGGTGCAAATTGTTTTGCTCTATGCTACTTTTATTACATTTCCCAGATAGACTTTAATGCATTTTGGTGAATTTTTTGCAGTTTTGCTAATTTTTGGTGAAGCAAAATGGCTCTTGTGGGAGGAAATGATAACACTGTACACATACACTAGAAAACATTATATACATGCAAGGCTGCCAAGACATACCATTAAACTGGTAACATGAATGGAAAAGACTTTCAAGGTTTGACTACACTGTACACATGCACTAGAAACATTATTCACATCCAAAGAGCAAAGGACAAGAGGCACCCCTTATACTTTTACAACTGAACTGCCAGTGATGTTATGATGGCAGATTTTGTAAAAGCCTTTAAGAGTGGCTTTGGTGACTTCTTGGACAAACAATATTAAAGACTTTAGTGATTTGATTTCAAGATCTATAGTTTAATATAGGTTTGTGTATGTCTATTATTATGGGTTTGGGAGATTGGTGGGTCTGTAGAGGGTCAGTATCCATATCTGCACTGGAGTGGTTGAACTTGATGGACTTTTTTTCTTTTTTCAACCAATATTTACTATGTAACTGCTTCCTCATTGGGAAGGTTAATAACATTTAGAAAATTACACTGTTGGGTATTGCAGATCTACATTGGACTTAAAGAAAAATGACATTGTATTCACATATATACAACCTGAACATTTAAAATACTTAGATTTGTAACTTGCACATTTTAGAGGGTTGAGGAATTGGTAGCCTCAATGGAGAGCCATTTATTTGGAGAGCATATTGTTTTTGTACTTTGTACTGTTGCATAATAAAATAAAAAAAACAAGAATTTCCAAAGTGTTTTTCTGATCCCTATATGCATTAATATAGTCTTCAGTTGGGCATATTTTTTGAATAAATGTCATAGCAATTGCATCCTCCTTTGTCTTGTTCTTCTTCCTTTTATGACTGGAAAAAATGGTTTATAAGATGGTAAGGACACAAGTAAACAGGTCTGTTGAGGATTCCCCTTGTCAAGCAAAAAGGTTTAGCTTTAGTTTGAATGTCTTTGTTCACTGCAAAAGAGAACATGATTCTTTGATTGAAACTAAAATGTAGAGGTAAAATCATTGATAGCCTTTGGCATTTTTAAGAGTGTGAAACAGCATAAAAATTAGTAGAAATATTAACAAGCCTTGAGGTTAAGTGGTCTCAGTTTGAATCTCCAGGTAGAAAGTTGGTCATAAATTCCAAATGGAAACTCCTGCTTGACCCGGTAAAGTTCATTTAATATTCTGGTGTCCTAGCATACTCACATCAGACATTTTAATTGCGCAAATTCACTACAATATCTCAGCAAACAATTACATCAGTATACAAATGTTCATGCATAATAAACCACATGGCAGTGTCTACCCCCTGTCTGAATACCTCATGTCAGCCACTCCCTCCTGACACATTTTGCGCCATTGGGCACTTCATCAGTAAGCACACTGTGAATCAGTAATTAAAACTGGGCACAATTGCTCCAGTATAATAAGAGAAATGGCACATGGGGAGCTTTGTCACCAATGCAATATTAAAATCACAGGGAGGAAACGAAACACATTGGAAATCTATCCATGAAACTGCATTGTCATCCGTATCGCTAAGCTGGTGCACCCGTGTTACTGGTCAAAAATGCTCACAACTTAATTTTTGAGCAATAACAAGAGCACATTTGCTGTGATACAGTGATTGCAATGTTATTCAAGGCATTTTGATGGATTTGTCTCCTGCCAGTAAGCAATATTTTGCACCAGACAACAATTCATCCTGTGTTCCATAACCCATAGTTGATACAGGCAAATAAAAAAAAACACATCTCTGATTGGTCTCTCTGGATTATTCCACCGAGTCAAATATTCCAAACCAAGAGGGGCTGATATAGGAACTTCAGAGCATTGTTTTTTTTTTAACTTGCTGTCAGTATTCTGGCATTGATTACTTTGTGTGGGATGTTTTTTTCCAAAATGTTTTTCAAACATTATGCCAAGCCCAATATGATATGATTTTTTTAAAATAAATCTAGTGCTGGTACCTGTTAGTGAAATTAATTTATGAAAGATCTGCCATAAACGTTCAATGAGCATTAATAAACATGAATGAGCGATATTTGTGATGCACTTAGGGGCCGATTTATCAAGGGTCGAATTTCAAAGTAAAAAATAAATTCGACCATCAAATTAAAATACTTTGACTTCGAATATCAAAGTTGAAGGATTTTTCACCAAATTTGGCCATCGAACGATCTAAGTAAAATCGTTTGATTGAACGATTAAATCGATTTTACTTTGATGTGTGAAGACTTAGAAAAATGCATTAGAAGATCCCCATAGGCTAACATAGCAATTTGGTAGGTTAAATTTGGCAAACTATTAAAGAGACAATACTTCAATTATCGAATATTCGAAAATATTCAAACTATTTTACTTCGAATCGAATTAAAAGTAAATTCATAGTCGTAGTATCCTATTCGATGGTCAAAGTATCCAAAAAATTACTTAGAATTTCAAATTTTTTTTCTTTGAAAATTCCCTCGAATTCACTTCGACCCTTGATAAATCTGCCCCTTACTCTATACTTTCTTTCTTTTATACTTTCTTTCCCTGTTTTTGTTTTTCTATACGCAGTTGCTCCTGTCTACTGCACCCAGGTATTGTGAAAATTAAGCTGGCCATAAATGCAAAGATAAAGTCATATGAATCTTCTTTTCGTATTATTTTTTGGACCATATGTGGATTGTCCCAACGTTTAGTCGTTTATTCGATCAGACAGGTTAGAAGATTTATGTCAGTAATATCTCTACATGTATTGCCTATATGACAATATCAATGGGTGACTGTCACTACTATTTGACAGACATAACTTTTGTGCCACTATTGTCAGTGAATTAATGGCCAGAACATTATGTGATTTGTTCTTTTTAATACTTGTTTAGTGGTACGTTTGTTCCAAATAAGGCTATATCTTCACGTCTTTGGATAACTTTAGTGTGAGAGTTATAGATCAACTGTATGACCCCTTATTGTTCTTTGAGGTCCATAAAGCAAGTCTGGACCTTGAGAGCAGCAGGATTTAATTGATTGTAGTGTTACACTAGAATCATTTTCCTAGTTAGACTAGGAAATATTGTATCACAAGAAGTGATGGGCAAATTTGTCCCATTTTGCTTCACCAAAATAATTTTAAAACTACTAATTTGCGTTATGTGAATTTTGACACCCGCATAGATTCTGATGCTCATATCAATTTTGAAGCCTACGTTAAAGTCAATGGGCTTTCAAATAATGTTGACACGCGCCGGTTTTGACGCAAGCTACTTTTCTGACTTTTTTGATTTTACGACGCTAGCGAATTTTTACTGGCAAATTTTCACTGCAGTTTTTCGAATTTATTCGCCTGTGCCGAAACGCGGAAATTTGCTGCGAATTGGCACCTGGTGAATTTATTCGCCCATTACTAATTACAAGGGCTGTTTTGGGTTTATGCTTTCTAGTAATGGTCAAAAATGAAATAGAAAAATAAGAGAATTAGCAAATGATATATGAGGTGACAAAAGTGGGTTTACATTTTTTCCCAGGTGATGAGGTTTTTAAATATTTTGGAAAAATAAAAATATTGTGGCAAAAAAAATAGATGTAGAAAAAAAATGTGAGCAAGATAAAGAACTCCTGTGAGCTGACCCTTTAGACTCGGGAATGGCACTATACTGTAGAATTTAACTGTGAGGTTGATGGCAACATGGGCACAGGCTTATCTTTAAGCTTATATTTTTAGGAGCACATTTGGCTATATCCATATGATGGAGAGAGAGGGGAAGTACAGACTATATGCCTGGTAATAGAGAGTTTGACCTCATATGCGACAGGGCAGAATGGCCTGATGCAGAGTACCTAAATTAGATTATGGTATTTGACCCTAAGTCCTGGTGTTGTGGTATTGGAACTAGTTGCAAATCACATTTCTACATACAGTATACAGTATTTTTCTAATAAGTTTCTAATTCATGAATAGAAGTCACACAAAAAAATTCTGATTTCAACTTGCATAAATTTCGGAAATACACTTTCTGCTGACTTCAATGGCATATCCATAGGTTTTTACGTGGAGCATATATAAAATGAAAATGATTAATAAAATCAGTATCATTGATTAATTATAAAATGTTTTTTGAGCAAAAACTGCTGCAGCTCAAAAAAATAAATAAAATAACAACAAGCAATAATAAATCCATCCCTGCTGTACATTTTATTGATTGGAAATTAATGGTAAAGAACTGAATAAGAAATAAGTAGAATAATGCAGAATTGTTGGTACAGTATATACTTATCCACACTTACACCTTTCCAATCACAGTACATGTTTTATCCATATTTATAGCTCTTTTTCTGTGCTTTTTTTCACACGTAATCATCCAATTATGTAAATGGCCATTCAAACAATCTAGTGACCTTCATTTAGAGAATTTTCTGTTTTGTTATTTTGTCAGAATAAAGAAATGATCATACAGCTATAATTTACAGTATAAATAAACTAAAGGCTGGACAAATCTTTGTTTTTTATATTGTTTGTTCAGATGTTGAATGCATAGCATGTATTTGTACAGTATTTTCAGGAATTTTAGGTAGTATAGACTCTCAATAATGATACCAAACAAAAAGTCTTGTGATTCTATTTTCTGGACCTAAAGTTTATCTGGCATAGTACAATCCAAAACATGATTTCATTACATTTCTGCATTTATATAATGAAGCAAGTTTCCAATTTCTGTATGCCAGTGTTTATAATTAGAGGAATATTATAGAGTAATACATATATATATAGAGAGTATTTTCAGGCTTACTGCTGACAAGAAACAGCGGTGAGCTAGAATGGGGGTTAAAAAGAGGGTTTTACAAAGCCATGGGTTAATCAAAGCTTTATTAATAAGAAGTGAGGTTAATAATACACAGCATTAATACATATGGGTAGAGTGTGTGCATTGTATAAGATGTATTCACCCCTCATCAATAAGGACTTGGATTGTGACACAATTAAATTGTTTATCTTTGGTTTCCATGGCAAAATGTGGTTAAGAAAGCTACTAGGTCATAGTATTTCTGAATAATCTCTCTATTGACTGTAGAAAATGATTTTTCTATGAATGATTTATTAGAGTTATAAGCATCATTTTCTGAGCTGAAAAGGTTCCATTACCTATTATATTTCTTTCCTCCTCTAATTGTCTACTTGAGCATATAAAAACATTTCCTAAGAACTTACAATTTCTGTGCATTTCAATAATTGATTTCAATATTCATTGTCTTATTTGTATCTACTGTACCTGCTTTTAAGAAATTGACCTCTGATTTCAAATCCTCTGCATGTGACATTTCCTGTGTACAAAATAACTATAATAGGATTATATGCTGGCAGTGGTGAAAGGAGCCAAAGCTGACCCTAATGTTCCCCCTCCAACATAGGTATTCTTGTAGCATTCTGCACTGATGGCTTCTTGGGCAATGGAAGTGATTTACACTGGATTGCCACTCTGTATCTATTTCAAATGGTGTCACCTCTGAAGTGGTTGATACTGGCCTCTGTGCCCCTGTAACTGCAACAAATATTTCACATTCCTTTTAGATGAAAAAAGCTTGCAAGCAAGGCCTTCATCCTATTGTCTGCTAACAAAATTCAGCCATAACTGTGAATATAGAATGGTGAAATGTTTGTCTGTATTTCTAAACCTTTATGCCTGGATAGTATTTGTATCCTCTTATTTTATAAAGCACTGTGGGAGACAATGGTGCAATAATAATAATAATAATAATGATAATAATAATAATAATAATACTGGTATGGGATCTGTTATCTGGAAAACCATTATGCAGGATGCACTGAACTACGGAAAGGCCATCTGAAATAAATGATCATTTTTAGAGGGAATTAAATCATACATGTACTGCATATAAAAATGGCTAGAAAATTTGCTAAAATTTGAATAAAAACTTAAACTATCCAGTTATAAAAAAAATCTGATTTTGGGGTAAATTTTTCTGATCATGGTGCATAGACAATTAAATTAAAATGACGGCCAGGTACATTTTTACAGCTCACGTCTCTGGAACAAGTCAAGGTTATGGATAAAAGAAACAGTTCAGTGTAAACATAAAACTGGGTAAATTAATAGGCCGTGCAAAATAGAAAATTTTTCAATATAATTAGTTGGCCGAAAATATAATTAATAAAGGCAGGAGTGAACAGATGTCTAACATTATAGCCAGAACCCAACTTCCTGCTTTGTGGCTTTTTTTTATTGGTTACCAGTCAGTAACCAATCAATGGCTTGACTGGGGGCATAAGGGTCATAACCATTTGCTTTTACGACTGATCTGCATCATAAGTACCAAAAGCAAACTCACTGAATAGTTATGTCACATGTGGCTCTGCCTTTAAGTCTAAATTTGATTAAGAGAGACTTAACTAACTATACTGAAAACATTTTTTATTTTGCACAGCCTATTTATCCAGTTTTTATTTACTGTTCCTTTAAAGGACCAGAAATAGCAAAGCTGAAAATTATAAATTTGTCTACATTTATCTGTTTGTACATTTTATTTATACTGACCATGGTGCATACCAAATTGACTAGATGCCACATTCTATAAATACCAATTTCCTTAAGTAAATTGTAATGGCAGTGAGTGAGACTCCTCCGAGACCAAATAAAAGTAGCTATAAATGAGGCATTGGAGGGCCATTCTCAACAGAAATTTTGTTTGGATTTTGAGCAGAGATTTATATCTGCCAAATCCATTTTTGATTATATTGTCTAAATTATAGTGTAGAACTATGTGTTATTTTGGTAATCATTTTTGCTTATACACTGTGGAGTGATTTGTGTTCTTTTGATATATACAAGTGTAATGTTAGCCACTAGGTACTCTACTACACTTTATACTTGTCTGATGAAGGTGCCTTTGAGCACTGAGTTGTTTGCATGTGCTATAGACTTTTTGAGACACATTGAAGTGCCTTCATAGCTATGAATACTTTGTGCTCCAGCATCACCGTCTAGTTTCTTATTTGCAATACCCAAAGCACTTGCTATAAATATTCTGAGTATAACTACAAAACCTCCTCAACTTCTGTTTAACTGGGCTTCAGAAGCACTTCATCAGTATTCCATTATAAGTGTTAGGTTCTGCTATGTGATACATTACACTATTGCGCCAGCAAGATTCTCTTCACTCGGAGAAGTAGATTTATTGATCACTGTCTAATTTTTGTTTTGGATTTTAAGCCTTCGGTCTGTTTTAGGACTATCTAGTAGTTTCCATTTCAGGGATAGTGATACCTAATTTGTAGATAAGAACATTACCTAGCCGTGACCTTGATATTTTTACATTATTGTCCTGCCCTTCTCATTTCATGTAATGGAATTCTAGAAGCTATAGCAAATTACAAAATTTAAAAAAAATAGAAATAACAAATATATTTTACCAGTAAAATTGCTCATTTGAGCAGGATGTACTTTTTTTTTAATCACTGCGTTAGGTATAAAGTCAGCTACAGTATATTTGTTCATCTTTTTTTCCTTAAATGAAGTTCCTTGTCTATTGCGTTAATTGTAGCTCTATATAATGCATATGTATACATGTTGTCAGTTTAAGTGAAAGGGTCTAATACCCCATTGATACCCCAAAATTAAAGAGCACTGCTTGGAAATAAACACAAAACAAATATACTAAACTACAGTACTTTATGGTACACCCTTCATCAATGCTTCTAGTGTTTATTCTTGGTGTTTGTACTGCATGAATAAATTGTAAGTAATAACAATAACAACACTGTAGTCTTTTCAAGCACACCTAGACAGCTAAACTCTAGGTTAGTGTTCAAAGCCACAGGCTTTTATATGTTTCCTTTCAACAAGACTTGCTATTTATATAATTGTATTTATATAAGACCAACTGTACAGACAGTGCTTTACAAGATTACAATGGATGGAAAATATAATGAAGTAACAAAGACTGGCAATAAGAAAAGCCAACAAAGAGTCAATGGTCAACCACAGAGCACAGTCTGTTGCAAAAAATAAAACATTGTGGTACAAATGTATGCTTTGGAATGGTATTTTAAAATGACCTTAATATTCCACATGCTTGGAATGTTTATTTAGTGATGCTAGAAACACTTTTTGACAAATATGCCTAATTACAGAAAAAACATAGCAAATACAGTTGAAGAGCATTTGTAGTTACAGCCTTAAACCTTTTTATTTTTTTCTGTACTGAGGAATAAAATACTGTATATAAAAACAAGCAAGCGTGCAGCTGATCCTTAGATGAAAATTTATATAGTTACATATTTAATTTGGCATGAAAAAACAACACAAGCCCATTAACCCCTCCAAATGATCCCCACTGCATACAATAATCATGAAAATCCTTATAATATCCAGAAAATCTATAAAAATCCTGTAAATTATATCCTTATAAACGGTACTTAGCGATGTCATCTGTTATAATATGCTTAGTGATGTAAATTCTGTCACAACTTTCTGTGACATTTGTGTATTATAATAAATAATTTTTGTAAAATATATATATTTGAGAAATCACCTTTAAGTTTCATGATCTGTTTAAAAGCACTTGACTTTTCCATGGTCATAGAACTCCTTGGTGACTTCTAATATCCTTATATTTTACAAGGTGTACATTATTTACAATACAAACCGTGCTTAGTGATATAATCAGATATAGGGGCAGACTTACTAAAGAGCAAAGTGACTAACGATGTAGACAATTTGCCAGCGTTACCGCTTTTAGGAACTTTGCCAATTTACTATCAGGCGCAGGCGTAACTTCTAGCGAAAGAGAAAGACACTAGCGCTCATTCATACTCTCACTAAGATGCGGATTTTACTGAACGTTATCTCTTTCGTCAGACTTGCCTTCCCCATCTCAGACCAGGTAAAGTGCACTGGAGTGCATAGATCTTCCTCAAACTTCTGTTACTTACGTCATATTTTTAGTGGAAAAAGATGCAAAGTCCCAAAAAATGCTGGCGTCTTTTCCTTTTTTCAGAGTGATAGCCTGCAAAAGTCCTTACATTTTTTATTTGGGTAACCAGGTTCCCCCATACATTTTCTAACATATGGAACATAAACTTTACAGTGGGCTCATGTGTTAGGCATTATAACAACTTTATTCAGGTTCCCTGTGTTTTTGTAATGTAATGTATTTGCTGCAACATATACGTCCATAATTTCCCGCTGTATGCAAATTAGCCTGAGCTACGAAGTATCGCTAGGCATAATTGAACACTAGCTCATCTTCGCATTTTAATAAATTACCATTGTCTTAGTGAATTTTCACCTGGTGAAGTGTAGCGATGGGTGCAAAGCAAATTTTCGCTGATTTGTAAATTCCCCCCATAATGGGTGCCCATAATGGGTGCTTAATGATGTAATTTCTGTCGGACTGTGAATTTTGTGTATTATAATAAATAATGTACTCCAGGTTCTAAAATATGAGGATATTATAAGTCATCTGAAATTGAGGATGACAGATCCCATTCTAGTACTTATAATTAGTGATGAGTGAATCTGCCCTGTTGCGTCAATTTTTACACATTTGACTTTTTTGTCCAATTTTTACAAGCGCAACTTTTTTGTCTAAATGCCCAAGTCAATGGGTCTCAAAATTTTTTTTACATTCAACTATTTTTACTCGCGCAACTTTCTTTTTAATGGTGTGGATTTCACAAAACAATTGCAGGTGGCGAACTGCGGAAATCCATGACTGGTAAATACATTTGCCCATCACTACTTATAATGCCAAACTCAAGATCATTATTAAATAAATTAAAAAGCAAATAACCAAGTACAGACCCCTGAGGTACTCCATTAAAAACACTGGTTTAATTAGAAAATGTTCCTTTTACCACCATGCTTTGTAATGTACCCTTCAGCCAGTTCTCTATCCAAGAAGATATATTATGTTCCAGGTCAATATTCCTTAATGTAAACAGTAACCTTTTGTGTGGTACTGTATAAAATAATATTAAAAAGAGCCTAAAATATATTTACTAATGCACTCAAATTTGAAGAAAATTGTTGTATATGGGGTGGTTCACCTTTAAGTTAACTTTTAGTATGTTATGGAATGGTCAATTCTAAGCAACTTTTCATTTGGCCTTCACAATTTATTTTTTTATGCCTTCATTTTCTGACTCTTTTCAGCTTTCAAATAGGGGTCACTGACCCCATCTAAACATAAATGCTCTGCATTTAGTGGCAGATTTATCAAGGGTCGAATTTTGAATTTGAAAAGCTTCGAAATTCTAATTCAAAAAGTCCAATCAAAATTAAATTAAATTATTTTTTTGGCTAAATAGGTTCGTTTTTGATCAATTTGAATTGTAAGAATCAAAGTAATAGTGAATTAGAATCATACAGTTCGAAGTTTTTCCCTAAAAAAACTTCAATTTCTCAAAGTCCACCAATTGACTCCAAATAGGTTCTAGGAGGTCCCCCATATGCTAAAATTTGACAGGTTTTAGATGGCGAATGGTCACATTTTTTAAGAGACAGTACATGATAAATTTAAAAATTCGAATTTTGGATTTCTTTTCAAATTCGAATTGAATTTGCACTATTCCCTAGTCGAAGTACACAAAAATTAGCTCGAAATTCGTTTTTTTTTCCAGAATTTTCACTTCGACCTTTGATAAATCTGCCTGTTATTGTTATTGCTACTTTTTATTACTCATCTTTCTATTCAGGCTCTCTCCTATTCATATTCCATCTTTTTATTCATATCAGTGCATGGCTGCTAGGGTGATTTGGCCCTAGCAATCAGATTGCTGAAACTACAAACTGGAGAGCTGCTGAATAAACAAACAAATATTAATAAATGAAAACCAAATACAAATTGCCTCAGAATATCACTCTCTAGGACATACTTAAAGTTAACTCATAGGTGAACAACCCCTTTAAAGTGTAGTCATGTATTTTTCTCTTGCAGCTTATTTTACAGTGACAACAGTGATGCCAATTAGAGATGGCGCGAACTGTTCGCCGGCGAACTTGTTCGCGCGAACATCGGGTGTTCGCGCTCGCCGGAAGTTCGCGAACGTCGCGCGACGTTCGCCATTTTGGGTTCGCCATTGTTGGCGCTTTTTTTTGCCCTCTCACCCCAGACCAGCAGGTACATGGCAGCCAATCAGGAAGCTCTCCCCTGGACCACTCCCCTTCCCTATAAAAACCGAAGCCCTGCAGCGTTTTTTTCACTCTGCCTGTGTGTGCTGAAGAGATAGTGTAGGGAGAGAGCTGCTGCCTGTTAGTGATTTCAGGGACAGTTGAAAGTTTGCTGGCTAGTAATCGTGTTGATACTGCTCTGTTATTGGAGGGACAGAAGTCTGCAGGGGTTTGAGGGACATTTAAGCTTAGGTAGCTTTGCTGGCTAGTAATCTACCTTCTACTGCAGTGCTCTGTATGTAGCTGCAGTGGGCAGCTGTCCTGCTTCTGATCTCATCTGCTGACTGCTGCAATAACAGTAGTCCTTGTAAGGACTGCTTTTATTTATTTTTTTGTTGTTTTACTACTACTACTACTACTACTACTACTACTACTACTATAAGAGCCCAGTGCTATTAGTCTAGCAGTGTTGGGGAGTGGGACTGGTGTGCTAATCTGCTGCTCCTAGTAGTTCAGCAGCACCAACTGTAATTTTTTTTTTTTAATATTCATTTTTTTTTTATTTTACTTTTTTTTATTTTACTATCGCTGTAGTAGTGTATAAGTTGACCTTTTAGGCATTATTTGCCCTGTAGGCATTTGTTGCCCAGTGTGTTATTCAACCAACAGCCATCTAGCTGTGTGACCTTGTTCACATTCTGTCTAAATATCCATAATATTACCGTCTCCAGAAAAAACACCGGAGTGACTTTTTTCAAGCAGCCATAATAAATTTTACGTAATCCGTATCCATCGCTGTAGTAGTGTATAAGTTGACCTTTTAGGCATTATTTGCCCTGTAGGCATTTTTTGCCCAGTGTGTTATTCAACCAACAGCCATCTAGCTGTGTGACCTTGTTCACATTCTGTCTAAATATCCATAATATTACCGTCTCCAGAAAAAACACCGGAGTGACTTTTTTCAAGCAGCCATAATAAATTTTACGTAATCCGTATCCATCGCTGTAGTAGTGTATAAGTTGACCTTTTAGGCATTATTTGCCCTGTAGGCATTTTTTGCCCAGTGTGTTATTCAACCAACAGCCATCTAGCTGTGTGACCTTGTTCACATTCTGTCTAAATATCCATAATATTACCGTCTCCAGAAAAAACACCGGAGTGACTTTTTTCAAGCAGCCATAATAAATTTTACGTAATCCGTATCCATCGCTGTAGTAGTGTATAAGTTGACCTTTTAGGCATTATTTGCCCTGTAGGCATTTGTTGCCCAGTGTGTTATTCAACCAACAGCCATCTAGCTGTGTGACCTTGTTCACATTCTGTCTAAATATCCATAATATTACCGTCTCCAGAAAAAACACCGGAGTGACTTTTTTCAAGCAGCCATAATATATTTTACGTAATCCGTATCCACCGCTGTAGTAGTGTATACGTTGATCTTGTGGGCATTATTTGCACAGTGTTTTCTTCAAACCGCCATCTAGCTGTGTGAGCTTGTTCACATTTTGTCTAAATATTGATAATATTATCGTCTCTAGAAAAACCACTTGAGTTACTTTTTTTCAAGCAGCATTCTTATATTTTACGTAATCCGTATCCACCGCTGTGTATACGTTGACCTTGTAGGCATTATTTGCACAGTGTTTTCTTCAAACCGCCATCTAGCTGTGTGAGCTTGTTCACATTTTGTCTAAATATTGATAATATTATCGTCTCTAGAAAAACCACTTGAGTTACTTTTTTTCAAGCAGCATTCTTATATTTTACGTAATCCGTATCCACCGCTGTGTATACGTTGACCTTGTAGGCATTATTTGCACAGTGTTTTCTTCAAACCGCCATCTAGCTGTGTGAGCTTGTTCACATTTTGTCTAAATATTGATAATATTATCGTCTCTAGAAAAACCACTTGAGTTACTTTTTTTCAAGCAGCATTCTTATATTTTACGTAATCCGTATCCACCGCTGTGTATACGTTGACCTTGTAGGCATTATTTGCACAGTGTTTTCTTCAAACCGCCATCTAGCTGTGTGAGCTTGTTCACATTTTGTCTAAATATTGATAATATTATCGTCTCTAGAAAAAACACTTGAGTTACTTTTTTTCAAGCAGCATTCTTATATTTTACGTAATCCGTATCCACCGCTGTGTATACGTTGACCTTGTAGGCATTATTTGCACAGTGTTTTCTTCAAAACGCCATCTAGCTGTGTGTATTATCGTTTCCAGAAAAACCAACTGAGTTTTTGTTGTTGTTGTTTTTTTAAAAATAATGCCAGGCAAAGGCAGGCCGCCACGCAGAGGCCGTGCTAGGGGCCGTGCTGCTATGCAATCCTGTGGCCCTAGCAAATTGCCCAGTTTTAAAAAGCCAATGACCCTGAACTCCCAAAATGCTGAAGAGGTAGTTGACTGGCTTACACAGCACACCCCATCCTCTACCGTTTCTAACTTTACCACAACATCCTCCTCATCCTCCACTGCTATGGCCACCCCACGTAACACTTCCTCCACCACCGGTGCCCCTTCTTCACTGGAGTCAGAGGAGTTATTTTCCCATGAGTTTCTTGAACTGAGTAATGCGCAACCATTATTGCCAGAAGAAGATGAAGGAGATGAGGACGTTACACCAGATTTAATTCTGGCAGAGAACACGACAGAGATGGACATAATGATGAGTGATGAGGAGGAGGTCCCCGCTGCTGCTTCCTTCTGTGATGTGTCAGAAGAAATTGATGCATCTGAGGAGAATGATGATGAGGAGATTGATGTTTTGTGGTTGCCTAGTAGAAGAGAGCAAGAGGAGGGTAGTTCAGATGGAGAGACGGAGAGTCAGAGAGGCAGTAGGAGAATAAGACTTAGAAGAAGCAGGGAGGACAGCCCGCAGGGATCAGTAGGGCAACAACATGTATCGGCACCTGTGTTCAGCCAGCCAACGCACCCGCCATTGCCGCCAATGCCGCCAACTTCTACTGTTACCGCCAGATCGCACACTTCCAAAAAGTCAGCAGTGTGGGATTTTTTTAATGTGTGTGCCTCTGACAAAAGCATTGTAATTTGCAATGAGTGCAGTCAGAAACTGAGCCTTGGTAAGCCCAACAGCCACATAGGTACAACTTCTATGCGAAGGCACATGAGCGGCAAGCACAAAGCACTTTGGGAGCAACACCTCAAAGGCAACAGGCAAACTAAAAGCCACACTCCTTCTGGTCCAGCATCTTACTGCTCTACCTCTGCTCTCCTTGACCCATCTGAACCACCCTCCACTCCGCCTTCCACCTTGACCACCTGTTCCCATTCCCAGTCATCTGCCACCAGCCAAGTTTCTGTGAAGGCCATGTTTGAGCGTAAGAAGCCAATGTCTGACTGTCACCCCCTTGCCCGGCGTCTGACAGCTGGCTTGTCTGCACTCTTAGCCCGCCAGCTTTTACCATACCAGCTGGTGGACTCTGAGGCCTTCCGCAAATTTGTAGCAATTGGGACACCGCAGTGGAAGGTACCCAGCCGCAATTTTTTTTCTAAAAAGGGAATACCACACCTGTACCAACATGTGCAGAGCCAAGTTACCGCATCTCTGTCACTTAGTGTTGGGCCAAAGGTCCATATGACTACTGACGCATGGTCCTCCAAGCATGGTCAGGGCAGGTATGTCACCTACACTGCCCACTGGGTGAACTTGGTAATGGCTGGGAATGGGAAGCAGGGAATGGGTAGCTCAACAACAACAACAACAGAGGAGTTGGTGTCACCGCCACGGATTGCACGCGGTTCTGCCACCACCTCTATTCCTCCATCGCTCTCTACCTCGTCTTCTTCCTCTTCTTCTTCTTACTCTGCTGCTGGGTCCTCCTTCTCCTCCTCCACACCTGTGCACCCCCAGCTCCCCCTAGGCTATTCGACGTGCCAGGTACGCCGTTGTCACGCTGTCTTGGGGATGACGTGCCTGGAAAGCAAAAACCATACCGGATCTGTACTCCTGTCATCTCTGCAGTCACAGGCCAATCGGTGGCTGACCCCACACCAACTGCAGATCGGAAAAGTGGTGTGTGACAATGGAAGCAATCTGTTGGCAGCGTTGAGACTGGGAAATTTAACACATGTGCCCTGCATGGCACATGTGTTAAATTTAATAGTCCAACGTTTTGTCTCCAAGTACCCAGGATTCCAGGACGTTCTCACCCAGTCCAGAAAGGTGTCGGCCCATTTCAGACGTTCCTACACAGCCATGGCACGCCTTGCTGACATTCAGCAGCGCTACAACATGCCAGTCAGGCGTTTGATTTCTGACAGCCAGACTCGCTGGAATTCAACGCTCCTTATGTTGGAACGTCTGCTGCAACAACAAAGGGCCGTCAACGAGTACCTTTTTGAACTGGGTGGTAGGACTGGATCTGCAGAGCTGGGGATTTTTTTCCCCCGTTACTGGGTGCTTATGCGCGATGCCTGCAGGCTCATGCGACCTTTTGAAGAGGTGACAAATATGGTCAGTCGCACCGAAGGCACCATCAGCTACCTAATACCCTTCGCTTTCTTCCTGGAGCGTGCCGTGCGACGAGTGACAGATGAGGCTGTAGACCAGCGTGACGAGGAGCTGGAAGCGCACGATTTATGGTCGGAATCACCAGAACGAACCCAGGCACCTGCTGCAACGCAGGGAGAGGTGCCAGAAGTGGAGTCAGAGGAGGAAGGTGGCTTTGTGGAGGAGGAGGACCAACAGGAGCAGGCTTCCCAGGGGGCTAGTGGTGACCTTTTGGGGACCCCTGGTCTTGTACGTGGCTGGGGGGAGGAGACCGTGGATGATGCAGTCCTTGATAATGAGGAAGCGGAGATGGATAGCTCTGCATCCAACCTTGTGAGAATGGGGTCTTTCATGCTGTCATGCCTGTTGAAGGACCCCCGTATCAAGAGGCTTAAGGAGAAGGACCTGTACTGGGTCGCAACGCTACTAGACCCTCGGTACAAGCATAAAGTGGCAGAAATGTTACCAACATACCACAAGTCCGAAAAGATGCGGCATTTACAAACCAGCCTGCAAAACATGTTGTACAATGCTTTTAAGGGTGATGTCACTTCAGGAACTCATCAACATTCCAGGGGCAGAGGTGCCAGTAATCCTGCCACGAGCACACCTGCAAGGACAAAGCCCTTTGGCCGGTCTGTAACATCAGACATGCAAATGTTTTTCTGTCCAAGGCAGCGCCACAACCCTTCTGGATCCACCCTCAAAGAACGCCTCGACCGGCAGGTAGCGGACTACCTGGCATTAACTGCAGATATCGACACTCTGAGGAGCGATGAACCCCTGGACTACTGGGTGTGCAGGCTTGATCTGTGGCCAGAGCTGTCACAATTTGCCATGAACCTCTTGTCTTGCCCAGCCTCAAGTGTGCTCTCAGAAAGGACCTTCAGTGCAGCAGGAGGGATTGTAACTGAGAAGAGAACTCGCCTAGGTCACAAAAGTGTCGATTACCTGACCTTTATTAAAATGAATGAGGGGTGGATCTCGGAGGGTTACTGCACGCCGGAAGACTTGTTCTGACTTCTATGCAGCTGTCCTTCTCTTCAAGCCTCATGACTCCACACACAGCTGTCCTTTAGCGTCCTCCTCCCTCCGCCACCGTTACAAACTAGGGTGCAAACCCTACTGGTTTAATTTTTTCTGGCCTCTGTGCTTCAGTGGCTGCGTCCAAAAAAACTGGGCAAACAATGTCTACAAGGTCAACGTATGGCGAAAAATGACTATTTTCAGCATTTATATGGCATATTTTTTCTGGCAACTGTGCTTCAGTGGCTGCGTCCAAAAAAATGCATATTTTCTGCATTTATATGGCATAATTTTTCTGGCCTCTGTGCTTCAGTGGCTGCAACCAAAAAAATGCATATTTTCTGCATTTATATGGCATAATTTTTCTGGCCTCTGTGCTTCAGTGGCTGCAACCAAAAAAATGCATATTTTGTCCATTTATATGGCATAATTTTTCTAGCCTCTGTGCTTCAGTGGCTGCAACCAAAAAAATGCATATTTTCTCCATTTATATGGCATAATTTTTCTAGCCTCTGTGCTTCAGTGGCTGCAACCAAAAAAATGCATATTTTCTCCATTTATATGGCATAATTTTTCTGGCCTCTGTGCTTCAGTGGCTGCAACCAAAAAAATTTATATTTTCAGCATTTATATGGCATAATTTTTCTGTCAACTGTGCTTCAGTGGCTGCGACCAAAAAAATGCATATTTTCTGCATTTATATGGCATAATTTTTCTGGCCTCTGTGCTTCAGTGGCTGCAACCAAAAAAATTTATATTTTCAGCATTTATATGGCATAATTTTTCTGGCAACTGTGCTTCAGTGGCTGCGACCAAAAAAATGACTATTTTCAGCATTTATATGGCATATTTTTTCTGGCCTCTGTGCTTCAGTGGCTGCGGCCAAAAAAACTGGGCAAACAATGCCTACAAGGTCAACGACGTTGACCTTGTAGGCATTGTTTGCCCAGTTTTTTTGGCCGCAGCCACTGAAGCACAGAGGCCAGAAAAAATATGCCACATAAATGCTGAAAATAGTCATTTTTTGCCATACGTTGACTCAACGTATATGGCAAAAAATGACTATTTTCAGCATTTATATGGCATATTTTTTCTGGCAACTGTGCTTCAGTGGCTGCGTCCAAAAAAACTGGGCAAACAATGTCTACAAGGTCAACGTATGGCGAAAAATTACTATTTTCAGCATTTATATGGCATATTTTTTCTGGCAACTGTGCTTCAGTGGCTGCGTCCAAAAAAAACTGGGCAAACAATGTCTACAAGGTCAACGTATGGCGAAAAATGACTATTTTCAGCATTTATATGGCATATTTTTTCTGGCAACTGTGCTTCAGTGGCTGCGTCCAAAAAAACTGGGCAAACAATGCCTACAAGGTCAACGTATGGCAGTTGTTTAAAGAGAACAGTAGATTACTAGCCAGCAAAGCTACCTAAGCTAAAATGTCCCTCAAATCCATGCAGACTTCTGTCCCTCCAATACAGAGCAGTATCAAGCAGATTACTAGCCAGCAAACTTACTATCATCTGTCCCTGAAATCACTAACAGCTCTCCCCCTACACTATCTCTTCCAAGCACACACAGGCAGATTTTTCAGATAAATTTTTGCCCTTGATCCCCCTCTGGCATGCCACTGTCCAGGTCGTTGCACCCTTTAAACAACTTTAAAATCATTTTTCTGGCCAGAAATGTCTTTTTTAGATGTTAAAGTTCGCCTTCCCATTGAAGTCTATGGGGTTCGCGAACCGTTCGCGAACCGCTCGCATTTTTGCGCAAGTTCGCGAATATGTTCGCGAACTTTTTTTCCGACGTTCGCTACATCCCTAATGCCAATCTTACATTGGTTCATTCTACTTATTTTCCAGTGGACTTCAGGCCTTCCTGGCACCTGAGCCAGATGACCTGCACTTGATCTAGGGAGAGGGAGTTGTCTTAAAAATACCCTTGTGTTCATGCAATCGTAGTTATCACATGCAGGACAGATCCATCTCACAAAGACTTGATAAAACCATAGGGATAGCCAGAATCCCCTGTGTCCCATTACCCTAACACAAGGTTCTTGTGTGAAATCTTTCTTTTCTACATTGTAGTTAGTGAACAGATGCCCAATTTTTTTAAAAGAACTAATTTAAACTGGGGTGTTTTGAGTGAAAAATGCTCTTTAGATGAGTAACACAATTAAAATAAAATTTGGTTTTAGTTAAATTTTCATAAAATGAGCTATGTAAAATTTATGTTTGGCTACATGATACGAGTGATCTCAAAAACATTCTATGTCCCATTGAATTGCAAAGCTATAGTCTTTCTTATATTGGTGTGGTATTCCTGTTTATAGACATAGCCAATATGAACAGGATTCATAAAGGCTGAAGACTACTAATATTATCTAATGTTTTGTGAATGTTTCAGATAAATATTACCTCTGAAACTCCACCCCCCCATAGCATATGAAAACATAGATACAACATTCCCAATATGTACAAACATGTATATAGAAGGCATATGTATTAATTTGTCTAATAAACTATGTTTTTCTTAAATGTTCTATTTGTTGATTATGTTATTAGAACAATGCTGCAATGAGCACATTTCTATGGTGTTTTTTATACAACATTCATGTCTTTCAAATATTGCGTGAGTGCTCTAAAACTTCTTTCCCTGAGATGTATTACAAAGAACAAGAACTAAAACCCGATTTTCATTTTACTGATCAAGTTCCTGGCAAAAACAAAAAAGGATGTACATCATTAACACAGTATTTCTGATCCGAGTGAAAGTAGGATAATGTCTGTACAAGGCTGGCATTAAGAGAAGAACATTTAATGGGAGAAGAATATAAATCCTACTGCTTGTTATTGTAAATCAGCTCAGATATATTAGGCACCTTTAGAAGACCTGCAACTAGAACAGAGTCTCACAGTTGGCAAAGATTACAGAGTGTGTAGATTGGAGACATGTAGATTTATAGGCCTGAATAAAATGAATCTAAAAAGATTTCTGCCCATTAAGTCCATCAAATCATTATACCATTTTCCTGTAGGAAAAGAGAAAAAAGACTAAAAATAATTCCATAACTTCTACCATTTGGTCTTGCAGAACAATATACTTCTTGACTCCTTAATTATGATCAGAATGATTACTCTCTTATTTTCAGGCAACATTATATGTAATGCTATAATATGCAATTGCTTTGACAATGCATGTTTTGTAATTGATAGGAAGAAAAGAGCAATTAGTTTAGATTTTTGCTGTTTTGCGTCTTCTACTATGCGTAACTGGTTTTAGAACACAGGTTGCTTAATGGTACCAAGTACCCATAAAGGTCTTTCCTAATCTGGCTTTGTACAATAGCAACAACCTGCAATGTACGTGTTACATGGACGGAAGGGTTAACCATATTGTATCCCATCAAAAGATTCTTCAAATAACTTGTGCACCAATGGTTCTTTAAAACAAATCAAACTCTACAAACTACCCTGATGCTGCCTCTCACTCAAGGAGTGAGCAATTACAAATATTCCTAGCACTTGCTCCTCCTACTGGAACATACTTCCAGGTACCTAGCATACACTTTATTAAGCAAGGATGAAGCCAAAGAGGCCACGCACTTTGGGTTTCCACTTTTATAACTATGGAACCATGGCACCCTCTGATCAGTGAACTGAAAAACACATTTGACCCAAGATAGGGAAACCTCTCCCCATGCCTACTGTAAATCAAATTCAACTCTTAGCTGGTCAAAACCTTCCTGGAGAACTACATAAAATAAAGGTTGGCAAAAACTTTACTCCCCTGCATAGGTAATCCAGAATTCTAATACATTCTAAATTGCCACAAAATCTTAAAAAAGCGGAGGGGAGCTTGTTGTAGAGTGTCACATTTTACATTAATCTATTGTTTAATGAAGTTATGGGATCTGTCATCTGGATACCCATTATTCAGAGAGTTCTGAAATACAGGAAGGCCATCTCCCATAGACTGTATTTTATCCATAAAATTATTATTTTTTTTCATTTTTACTGTAATAATAAAACAGTACCTTGTACTTGATCCAAACTATGATATAATTAATCCTTATTGGAGGCAAAATCAGCCTATATTTAATGTTTAAATGATTTTCTAGTAGACTTAAGGTATAAAGATCCAAATAAGAAAAGATACATTATCCGTAAAACCCCCGGTCCTGAGCATTCTGGATAGCAGGTCCCATACCTGTTACAAACATTTCTGTTGCTCATATATTATGACATTGAAAAGAAACACTTTTTGTTACTAAACTGAGGTATTGCTTCTCCACCCATTTATCTCATTTCACATGATGAACTACTCCTAATATAGGGATCTCATGTGGAGTATCTATTTCAACATAAGTGAACATTATTTAGATACATTGATATTTACACACACATTTAGTTTCACATACAAACCTTCACTTCACATTTTACTAGGCCAAGAAAAATACGTAACTCCATCACTTATTAGGAGGATAACCATTATTGCATATGGGCAAATACACTTTCTACAAAACAGCCCTTAAGGTCATGCATGAAAATTGGCATAATGACAATAGCTGACAAATAACTATGCTTCAGTTGCCATTCTGGGGTCATATTCTTACACATACACCTTAAGTCTACACTGAAAGTTGACCTCAATGAGTTTGTTTGCTTACCTTTCATTGGAGAGAGTATGTAAAAGTCATAAAGGATTATCTTCATAAATGTGTGTTTATTCAGTTCTAATAAATGTAAAAAATAAATTTAAAATTACTTTGGATCTTTTATTGTGCACTTTATCATGTACAAAGTTTTGATGTTTTTTTCCTGAAAGTACATTTTTCCTGGTCTTTCTGTGAAAATTGTGCTTCTGAGCGAGGTTCTCTTGTATCTCATCCTATTATCTGAACATAGATTTTTTAGTTTGGGGCATATACATTAACTATTTAAGGATTCCAAGAATTCAATGACTGGGCTCCTTATTGTTTTCGAACCTTGAGAGGATATTAATAATTCATTTTCTGAGTTGTACATAA
The DNA here is from genome assembly GCA_038501925.1 of Xenopus petersii. Lineage (NCBI taxonomy): Eukaryota > Metazoa > Chordata > Amphibia > Anura > Pipidae > Xenopus > Xenopus petersii. The sequence continues at coordinate 60,387,385 of CM076674.1, read as the reverse complement.
TTTGATTTAGTATCAGGAGTCCTCAATTCAGGTAGGAAATGAAAAATAAAAACAGCAGGGATGGAGGCTATTAATTTTGAAGACTAGATGGTTTCCTTGGGAAGGTTTTAAAGAAATGAAAGTTGCTTTACTTTTATCACGCTCATCTTAGAGATATTTACTGATTCATTGGAGGGGCCTAGGAGAGACAATTAAGGATGTATGATAGAGATGTTAAAACAAATCAACTACTTTAAAATCAGTCATGTCTGTCTTTCTGTTCTATATCTTTCTATTCATATATATAATCTATCTATATTGCTCTCTGTTTATCTATCTATTTTTTTTAATCTAGTACTAGTAATAGTTGGAAATTAATTTGCAGCTGAATTAGTGTTTGTTTGTATGCCTTATAAACATCACATAAATGCTGATTTGCTACCATTGCATCAGTATCAGGATAAATAAACATGGAATTAATATGTATATGATGGCATGTCTGCTTCTCCTCTACAACAATAGTTAGATTATCTGAACTTAATATTGTGCCCCTTGTGAGAGAGTGACCAAATAAATGTGTCAAAAGGTGAGTTCTCCCTTTACATTCTCCATAGAAGGAGAGTAAGCTTTAAGGGAAATACTAAATAGAGAATGTTTTCTGTGTTTATTGGTTTTTGCTGTCTGGTCCTGGAAGCTGTAGTGTTCTGGAAGGGACAGGCAGGCCAGTGCATTGGTCCAGCTCACATATTGGAGCTTACTTTCCATAAGTGGGCTGTCCTGTAGAAAGGTATTTAACTGTAGTAAGAATGTCTTTCTGAGTAGGACAAAGCAGGAAGGCTACGTGCCTGTGTAAGGAACTCCCAGATGGGCTGGGGTGCTACCTGCCACTGCAAGGAGCAGAGGGGGCATTTAATCTGAGAGACTGTGTCTGAGGAATTGAGTGGAAAACCAAGAGGATGAGCAATCCACCAAAATGATTATTTTGAGTACAGGGGTGATCTTAAGCATTTAAAGGGTTTTACTGGTTGTCCATAGGGAGTTATTTCCATGATTTAAGTTTTGTCACCCCTGTGTTTGAATATATTGCCTTAAACAGAAAAAAGTGTTTTCTGTTTCCATATTAACCATATTTAGGCACCACTTTTTAGTATATTTATAAACTTTTTGCCACTTCTCTTCTTTATTCTTGTAAAAGAGATATTTTTATTACATGAAAAAAACTGCTCTCCACCAAAGATGTAATGTATTTCTCCTTGCAAATCTTTGGTACCTACAAAGGGGAATAATAAACATTAGACAAGACTCATAAAAAAAGCCTTTGTGTCACAGATGTTTTTCCTTTACTGGGCAAATGATAGAAATCCCCTGATCTACAACAAAAATGTTTTATTTTGTATTTTTTTTTGCAGCAGGTCTAGCCGGCAGCTTTAAACTATCAAACTAGACCAATGACTGTGATGACAGTTTATTAAACTTCTAGACAGGCTTGGATCGATTGCTTTTGTAATGATAAGTAGAGCCCAAGAACAGAAATACAATGGTAAGATGATTCATGGCATTTATATCAAAAAGAAATGAAAGCTGTTTTCGAGGAGAATGTTGTACCCAAGCACTGAAGTTTATCATAGAGAGAATGTTGTGTCTATGAATTCAAAGATATGCAGAGGGATTTCCTTTACATCAAGGGAACATTGCCCAGTTAGTGAGACAGATAAGAACATTCATAAAAATTGCAGAGGCATGCACTGCAAGATATATTTACAAAGAAAAACAGATTACAGGTATTTCGGGACTTGGGGTTTTCTGGATAAGGGATCTATCCATAATTTGGATCACCATACCTTAAGTCTGCTAATAATAATGTAAACAAATTGTTTTGCCCCCAATTTGGATTCATGCAGACTACTTAAGCTCAAGTACAAAGTACTGTTCCTTATTAGAGAGAATTTTTTTTAAAACAAATATTATTTGCTAAAAATGGACTCTATGGGAGATGGCCATATCATAATTACTATTTCTGGATAAGGGATCCCATACTTGTATTCAGTTATGGCAAGGTTTAAATATTGCAAATCTGTTTTTTAATTATTCAGAAGCAACAGCAGCAATTTTCAGCATTGGTTGGATCACTTTTTCATTGCTAGTTTGATACACTTTAAGACATACGGTATTTCCAATCATGACAAGATTATCTCGTGTGCCTCTGTGCAACACATAATCAGTGTAGCATGCACCAGTAGCATAACATATATACTCACTGTAACTCCTTTAATAAATAAGCTCTTGGGTGCCTTAAATGGCAATAACTATGCAGGGCACTGCTGGAGCACAGTAGTTAAAGTAAGCATTTATTAGCATTAGCATCCACTAGTTCCTGCAATTGTAACATTATAGGGCAGATTTATCAAGGGTCGGATTGAAAATTAGAAGTAAAAAAATTTGAATTTCAACTATTTTTGTGTACTTTGACTAGGGAATAGTCCAAATTTGATTTGAATTTGCAAAAAATTCAGATATCGAAATCTATCATGTACTGTCTCTTTAAAAATTCAACTTCGACCATTCGCCGTCTGAAACCTGCCAAATTGCTGTTTTAGCCTATGGGGGACCTCTTAGAACCTATTTGGAGTCAATTGGTGGACTTTGAAAAAAAAACTTTGAATCGAATTCGATCGAATACGATGTTACTTCCATATGTACCATTCAAATTCAACCGAAACGGCCTATTCACCCGCAAAAAAAAACGTTGTTTTTTTTTATAAATTTCGGTTGCTCTATTTTTATTCGAATTTCGAAGTTTTGGGAGTAAAAAAAAAATTCCCATTACTTTGAAATTAGACCCTTGATGAATCTGCCTCTATTGGTTGCACAGTACTTCTACATTGTTTCCACCATGTCAACTAGTAGAATAAATATACAAATTTGAGTGCTGACAAATGTTTTATTTGCAAACCATCAAATGGTTCCCTTCCTGATTGTTTCCCATGCCCTTAAAATTGTGCACTCTCTCATTGCAATTTGCCAAAGCTGGCTTGATCCTGTTCCCTCATGTGTTCATTTGCTAATCTGGTTTTTGAGTCCTGCCTTTCCTGATTCTGATCCTAGCTGCTTTTCCTGACTGTGGCCTGACTTTCATTGTGACTTTGCCTCCTCCTTCTGTGCTGCCTTTATCTACAGCAGAAAGTTTAATGCCTCCAAAAATGCATTGGTGAAGACTGTAGTTGGCCAGGGTTTCTTGGAAAAGTAGCTCTTACCTGCTGTCTCCCAGCATCCCTTGTTAATATATGATTACCTATTTACTGATTGCATCAAATTTTGATTTGTTTATTTTATCATCATGATGGACTTTAGCCTTTTAGAAGCTCTGTGAAACATTAAAATCTTATTTTTACATGAACTAATTTGCTTGTGAATTAGACAACTGTATTATGAACATTATGGCCTTTCACCTGCTCTTATAACTGATTACTGTGTCAATTATTATATGTGTATATGTTTAGGGAAAATCTGAAATATTATTTTATCTGTAATCAATATTAATAGTTCATTCAAAATTCAAGGTTTCAATTGTATGGCCCCAAAGGAATGATCTCAACATATACATTTAAGAAATCATTTGAATGACATTCATTAGAATGATTATAGTAAATTTGCAAAGCCACATTTTGTCTCTTTGCCTGTTTACAAATAAGCAAACAATATGAAGGTTGTTATTAAAGGGCATTTTCCTTTTGATTGATAGAAGACTTGTGCTAGCAAGGGCCTGATCTTCTAGTGCATAGCATAGTCATATTTCAATATGAGGACTTTGTTTCTACATTTATTTTTTAAAATATGTATGTGGTTATGTATTATTTGATGTAACTCTAAAGGGAACCATGGCTAAACTGTAATGCTTGTAGATTAAATGTAAAAGTTGAATTTTACCTACCCTTATATTGTCTGGAATAACATCTGAGTGTAGACTAATGCAGGAGAAATTAAAAGTATTATATGTTTTTATGAGAACTAATCGCTAAAAGTAAAATGTTATTCAAAAAAAGTTTTATTCTTGCCTTGCATTGCCAGAGAAAATGTGGCACAGCATAGATTATGGAGCAAAGTTTAATTGGCAATCAGGACCAACACAGACGATTGCTGTAGATTTTACAGGTAACTGGTTAAAGATAGGCACAGATGGTCAAGTGAACTGTATTCTTGATCTTATAAATAGGAACAAGCTAAATTATGTTTTCTTTCTATAGTTACAAAGTATATACATATTAAAGCACTGCTGATGTTTCTAAGACATTAACTACAAAGAATAGTTTGATTTATTCTGGGAATTGTGCAATCTATAATATTTCATTAAAGAGTGTGTCACATGGGGAATGTTTCCCATAGCAATTAATCACTGCGGGAAAGTAGCCCAAAATATAGCCCACTAGAAGGCTAGACACACAAGAGAATGTATAAGATAATCCCTTGTGAGACACAGTCCAAGAACTTCTAAGTGACACTCACCAATCACTGGGAAGCTATAGCCAACTCAAGTGCCATGTGGACTAGATTTAATTGCTCTCCTGTTGAATTATGTTTTTTTTTTTAAAAAAAAATTATCATGCATTTTTGTTTTAACCACATTGTAGTTGACATTTACAAACAGTAAACAGTAGCACTAGATTAGGTGTGTTCATTATTACTATTTCACTACTTTTTCACTTCATTTACTGCTTATTTGTGATCATTTACAGCTCAACAAAGGTTTCTGAACTCTAAATTAATCATCACGTATCTATACCTGGACAATAATCTATAATTTATCCCTCAATAAGATAGGAACTTTTGAAGGCATATAAATTGGATAGTTTTGAGGACAAAGATAAAAGAGCTATTAACTTATTGATAAGGAATTTGAAATCCTTCTGCCCTTTGTACTTCTGGAAAGGTAATGCATTATAAAACATAATTAAAGAAGAATTTTAAGGTGGATAGATATTTCCTCTCTGAAATAAATGTTATTTTTGAATCTTATGATTTTAAAAAATGTTTACGTTAATGATTCATATTAATCCTGTTTTTTTTTTATCACAATGCAGATATGAAATAATAAACACTCAAACCCATTACCCAATTTCCCATAACCCTTTACCTGGAAAAATAATTATTTTATACAAGGGATACTGTCACAGGGGGAAGTGAGATCTGAATGCAATTTAAGACCCGGTTACTTTTGGCAAACTTTTTATGCCTCTGTAGCTTGAGTTTGATGCTCTTACATGAGCATAAACACAGTCACAAGACTTTTAATATATGGCTAGTGAGCCAGCTGCATTTAGAAATAAGTATATCATTCTGGTAAATCTATATCTCTATGACACATGTTGTATTAGTTCAATGAAACATTGTTGGATTCTAACATATTAGAGTTGGGTCCATTCCAACTGAAAATTCCTTCTTCAGTTGGCCTTATGTGTGTCCTGTGGATGGCTACATTTGCACAGTATCTGTCTTTCCAACCAAAGACTAACCAGTCACAGTACTAACCAGTAGGGATGGGCGAATTTTTTCGCCTCGTTTCGCCGAAAAAATGACGCCCATAGACTTGTATGGAGACGTGCGTCAAAAAAAAAAAAAGACGCGCGACAAAATAATTTCGCCGTGCGACAAATTTTTTTTGATGCTTTAATGGGCGTCTGTGACATTTCGCCGGCGGCGAATTTTTTGCGAAACTAAACGGGTCAAATTCGCCCATCCCTGCTAACCAGTCACAAGTTCAGGTAAACTAATCCACCAAAAAAAACATTATCATCATTATTACTTTCCATTTTTACTAAGGAAAAGGGCAAGTGATCATTCTTCAAACAGGTTCTATGTTTTTCTTAACAAGTCTTTCTAGCTAGAAAGCATAATACCTATTTTAAACCTAGCTAGATAATTATTCATGGCTGTATTATTCAGTTCATCAATGTGAAATGCATTTCCACCAAAGCCCTACAGCAATGTGTTCCTTTGTTAAAGGTGCTCTACACTTTATCATTACTCTGTTTTGTACAAACCTTTTCACTGGTTCTATTGCCATTATTTTATTTACTCATCTTTAATCGCATAACATCTGCAAAGCTGGTTGATCGTATTACTATTTTTTTTACTTTTGTTATTAGTAAAATACCTTTATTTTAAAATAAATTCTATACCTCTTACACTGTGTGTTGTTTTATACCAAAGATAACATACTGTAACTGAAAACAGCCACAAAAAAGATCACTTATGTTTCAAATACATGACACCAAGTCAGATAAAAAAATTACTATTTTGGTATTATTGGTCATTTAAGGGTGCCATCCCTCTGACATTATCAAAATTAAGTTTTTTAGAAAAACCTTTATAATAACTACAAAAACTTGTATAAACTTTACAAATAAATTCAGTATTTATTCATATTCTCAAATCAGTTAATCCTGCCTGCGTTAACTTTTTAAAATGCTGAAAAAACACTTTCTACTTACTACAGATACTCATCAAGTTTTAATGGGCAGAATATCTATTTAAAATGTTTTCATAATGACTTCTTGAATAGAAAACCTTGACTGCAATTTTTTCCCAAAATATTCTTGAATTATACCCCTCAAAAAATGGAAATGTTTAAAAAATCAGACTCATACTTTAGCATACATTAGCCTATTCAAGTCCAGCATTCTAGCCCAAGGTAGGCTAATCATTCTGTATGCCATAAGATTGGGGAGCAGGTAATCATAAAACCAATCATTAAACAAAAGAAGACAGTCGAGGATTAGGGCAAACTGAGGCTATAAGAATTTTTTGGACAGCAGATATGATTTGTGGGTATTAAATTGGAATTCCATCGTATGTCACTGTAGAACTACGACAACAGTACCATCAAGGGGGCAGCAAGGTGAACAATGAAAAAATGTGGGTCACACATGCATTCATAGCATTTTTTTTCTAGCCATCACTGTTGCTGAAAAACTGGCCCACAAAAGAACTCCTATTTTATATTTTAAAGGCATCAGTCTTACTGAAGTTCTGAAAGCCTTTGAAGTATTAGGAATTGGATTTTTAATGGTATTAGTTGAATAATAATTATATCTAGATAGATATGATCATTCTGTATGAGAGATAGATAGATAGATGATAGATAGATAGATAACTATATAGAGAGATAGGAACCTGCTTTCTTCATGCCGTGTCTACAGGCTCTACATGCCGTGTCTGCCTCGGAGAGCCGGTGACATCACTGGCGCTTGCCAATTCTGCCAAGCTGATGTTATTTTCGAGAGCTTGCATGCACAAAAAGTACCAACCTGCTCGCAGCTTTCTACCTTGCCTAGTCCTCTATAAGCCAGCCAAAAAGTAGGTACCGCCTGTGCAGATAGAGGGGGCAGCACTGCACCCTACTGGGCCCAGCAGCATCTGCAGACCTGCAGCACAGTTAAACGAAATAAAAACACAAACTGAAAAAGCCCCATGAGCCCCCAGCACTGTGGGCCCCTAGACTATAGCCTAGGTTAGTCGCCTAATATTTGTCGCCGAGGCAACTAATCTCCCCGAATCTGCCCGTGTGCCCCTGGATACAGATGATGAGAGAGATAGACATATAGACAGACAGACTTTGATTTTATACTGATGCTACTTTCTGCTTTGTTCCAGTGGGAATGAGCTCTTACCTACATATTTGACCTTGACCTCTTCACTGCTAGTAGCCCTGCAGAGAGATATATGAGTATTGTTCTCTAGGATTTATTGGATGCCATGAATGTTGACAGAAAAGTCAACAGTTATAATTGTTTATTAAAGTTCCTTCAGGCTTTTCACAAAGCAACATAAACAAGTTTTGTGGAAGAAAAAAATTAGTTACAAAGCTTACAATCTACAGGAATAAGTCATGGTTGTCAAATGGCAAGAAATAACATAAGCCCTCAAAAATTGAGCTGTTCAATTTTAATTGCTGTAAGTCTCTAACGAGAAGGTGAACAAGTTTTTAGACATAGAAAAAGAAGAATATTTATTGTAACGTTATCTATTTATTTTAGAAGTTCATACAATGCCAAACATTTCAGAATTAACAGTTTTTCCCAAGATGAATGATTCATTTCAGGAATATGAAGAGTTGCCTTGACCTTTCCTCCTTCCTTTGCAATATGCATTGAGGTTAAAGGAACCATTCAGTGTAAAAATAAAACCAGGTAAATAGATGGCTGTGCAAAATAAAAATGTTTTCAAGTTAGCCAAAAATGTATTCTAGAAAGGCTGGAGTAAACTAGATCACACAGGTCAGGATCAAACACTACACAACAGTTTTGTCCCATATGGCCTCCATTAGGTCACTACTGACTGGTAACAGATGTTAGACATCTATTCACTCCAGCCTTTATAGATGAAATGTTTGGCTAACGTGAAAACAAAATGATTCCCATTGATATAATTATCTTTATTTATTAACTACTTTGTCGCTAAAAATATGCTTGTAATAAAGACACAGTAAAACAGCTGGTATATTTTGCAGATAACATCATATATAAATAAATATGTGTGTGTATGTGAGTGTATATGTGGGGTGTGGTGCATGCATGTACAGAAAAAGTATGCTGCTAATTGGTGCCTAAACAGAGAGAAGGTTGGTAGGTTATGTAGTTATCAATTATGACTAATATTTTTTCTTTGCTCAATATGGTGACTGCATGTAATTATAATAAAATCATGGTTTAGTTCACTATGCAGGTACAAGCAGCTGGTAAATCACTTTTTATTAACTTTCACTCGCCCAACGTATTATATGTAAATTCCAATAAGCATACAGTACAACAGCTGGAACTTTGTTATCCCCAAAACAGAAGTCAACCAATGAACTGTTGTTTTGCTCCCACCCCCAACTCCCTTTACCTTGAGGTGTCAGCTTGTTTAGCGAATTTGTCCCGGTTCACCGAAAAATTCCCACGAAACTCACGAAACGCTGGATAATTTGCAAAATTTGAATTTTGACAACCGCGTCAATTGACGGACTACATTGTTGATGCTGGCAAAATTTTCACAGTAGTTTTGCAAACTTATTCACCGACTGCAAAATGTGGAAATTCGCCCCAAATTCGCGTCTGGCGAATAAATTCGCCCATCACTAGTATCAATTTAGATTTCACCTATCACTATAATTCTCAATACTGAATGTCATTGTTACACTTTGCAGGAATCTTGGAGCATGGTGATAGGCTTGCTTTATAAGCCAAAGGGTCAGATTCACTAAAGGGCGAAGTGGCTAATGCTAACGACTTTTCGCCAGCGTTAACATCCTCAGCAACATCAGCAATTCACTAACAGGCAAAGGTCCCCAATTCGCTAGCAAAGAGACCGTCACTAGACCATTGATAGCTTTCATTCACACTCTATTGCCAGGCGTCTTATCCCTCTAGCGAAAGGTCATTACTCCGCAAATTCAGTAAAGTGTGGATTTTACTAAACATTACCTCTTTTTCTAGAGTTGCCACCTCAGACCAGGCAAAGTGCTAAAAAGAAGCTAGATCTTCCTCAATCTTCTGTCACATCATATCCTCTCTGCTTCATTGAAGTTAAAAAAAACACTGGCAACTTTTCCTTTTTTTAAGCGGGATTGCCTGCAAAAGTCCTGACTTTTTTTTTGGGTAGCCTCCAGACATTTCGTAACATATGGAACATTCATTTTACATTGGGCTCATGTTTAGGGAATTATATTTACTCTCTTGTTTTTATTAAGGTTCCCTGGACATTTGTAATGCAAATTGACCTAAGCGCAAATACACTTGCACATCTTCACTATGAAATGCTCACACTACCGAAGTTACGCTAGCGATAAGGCACCAGTGTTCAGCACCCAGGGCGCAACTTTGCATATTAGTAAATTAGCGTAGTGGTAGCGAATTTGCATCTGGCGAAGTGGTGTGATTTGCGCGAGGCGGTCGCTGGTGACAATTCGCCTTTTAGTGAATCTGCTCTAAAGTCCCTTTGTTACTCACTAGTGAATGTGGGATACTGGAGGTATTTATGATACAATGATGAGATTCATAGCTTGCCTTATTATAAGTCAAATGTTGAGTATATCTTAATTAAACTTAAACATTTTACTGTAAAAGCCTTATTTAAATAGCTCTACTTGTATACCCAGTACTGTACATTTTTAGAGTGTATAAAAAACATTTAGGAAAGACAAACATTGCAAAAAATAACCATGAATATACAGAGTTACAAAAAATAAGTGCCATGTGCTACAAAAGGAGAGAGGTGCCTGTAGTGTATTTTATTATATTTTGAGTCTCTGGGGTAAACCCCCCTCTCTTATAGTTTTATTCAAAATGTCACTAAGGGGGTTGGATCCTTCTGATGGTTCTTGGTGATCTAATCCAGTGCATGCTGACATGGAGCTTGATCAGTATGTATTCTACTTTTTTGGAATTTATATAGTGCTGACACTTTTCCACAGCACAGAGATTATACATAATTTGCATCAGTGCCTCTGTGTGTAAGATCCCTATAACATTCACACACAGTAGGGCCAATAAAATCAGGATAATTAAGATGGGTTCTGATAACCATATTAACATACAAACTCCCTGCCAATAGTTGGCTGGAATTGCCCCAGCGCTGCAAGTCAGAAGTGCTACCCTCTGAGCTTGCTTTCCCTTTTAATTACCTTACATATTCATAGTATACGGTACATGATTAATTACAAAGTAATTGTCAAATTAAGAGCAAAACTTTATCTCCTCTAAGGTATTATCCCTAGGGATTATTTTATGTTGCTAACAAAACCAAATGTGCTTGTATTTGATTTAGCACACAAATTATTCAGCGGCAAATTTAGACAGCCTAATGACTCATTTTAGTTATCAAAAATTAATTAATGGTATAAAGATTGCATTTATTAAATATTTTGTAAGGAAGGGTTACACCATAAAACACTTTGAAAAAGGAAAATGTTGCATAACAGTACAAAAGGAGAGAAGCGTTTTGAACATGAGAGTTGTTTATGGAGGATCTAAATAGCAACAAGCTGCTGCGGTTTCTCAAGTATTGTTTTTTACATATATTTTCAGAGATACAATTTTATTCAAGAGCTGGGAATTCAAATGACAATTGAAAGTCCTTTGCTGTAAAGTAGGAGTGTAAGCATAGCGTTAATGGTAGAAACAGCATGTTGGCATTTCGTAGGGAACAGATGACGTTTCTTTAAATTTATGGACTTAATAAATACATTCATTTTGCAGCAGCCTATAATTTTTTTCCATTAAGTGCATTGTTAGAGATTTATGTAAATATGCCGATGCAAATCGGCTGGCTTGTATTGTAAATGGATTTGCTCCCCTTCCCTAATTCACTCACAATTAGCAAAGTTCCAGCCTCCTCAGTGTTTTCCAGTGGCTGCAAACCACAGCCTATTCAATGGCAATTAATTAAGTGCAAAGTGTTGTACTTAGATAGTGTAAACAAATGGAAAATAATTAAATCATATTATTATGTTGATGTGTTGGAGACTATTAAACGATTAAAACCATAGCAGTAACCATTTGTTCTAAAATTTATATAAATAGAAAATATTATTGCTATTGCTGATCTCATACACAGCTTATTGTACCCTTGAGACAATACTCCTTGCTTTTAACATGGTCATTAGTCTCATTAAGAAAAATGAAGGCCATGGCAACTAATATTTAGGAGCACCGTATTATGCACTGTGTTATGCATTTTTCATTCTGGCCATCCAATTTTGCGTGCAACAAAGTGTTAGACAGAGGTGTGCAAGCTGCTAGTAACTGAACTGTTGTTAACAGGCTGTGAATGGCATCCAAAGAGTTTGCTCAGAAGGAAAAAATCAAACTATTGCTGACAGGTAGTATATTTGCTTTGACCCTGGCTGTACCTGAATTTCAGGCTCGCAGAAGGTGAAAAGGATTGTTCTTTCTGGGCTATGACCAACGTGCTGATTGACCATTATCTGATTAAGTAATTATCTTTTTTAAAGAATTGCATTTTGTTGAGGCAGCAGTGCTTTATACTAACAAAAAAGTTCCTCTAAATGTTTATGTTATATATATAATACATAAAGGGAAGATTAATGAAAACAATATATTACTCTGAATATTTCCCTGATGAGTGCTATTCTGATTTACTCTTTGCATAAATATGGCCACTGGGGCAAGAATATAAGCATAAATTACCCCTGCAGAAACATGTATTTGCTGATGGGTCAGCAAGGAATAACTGAACAAATTCATGTTTTCTCATTGGGACCTACAGGTAATTAATGCAATTTTCAGACAAATCACATAGCAATTTTTAATTCACCCCTAAACAGAAAAGTTGTTTAATATTAAAAAATAAAAAACACTGGCAACTAATCTCAGATGCTTTGGTGGAGCAAGAATGAAATTTTTAAAAGGACAGTAACAGAAAATAGTTTTAAAGCAAAAGTAAAGAAAAAGTAAAAGAATATGTATTGGCACAAATATTATACTGGAATATTTTATAAATGCTGATGGGTTACTATGCTGGTTTGATCTTATCAAATCCAAGATGTGAATGGGCGAATTTATTTGCCAGGCGCAAATTTCACATGAATTCCCGCGATTCGCCGCTGGTGAATACATTCGCAAAACTGTTGCTGGTGGTATGGTGCCCCTTTCCATTTTAGTGTATGATTTTGTTAATTAGAGCTGATCTTAACTAACAATAATTCCAATGATGGTAAGAAATTCGGGAGATGGAATGCTGTTAACTCTCGCAAAAGTATTTAATAGCTTTTCCACTGATTTATTAGGCATTAGCAAGGTGTAAAACAATCTACTTCTATCTACATTGGTACCCATTACCTGGACCTTTGTCTGTTTTCGCAGCTGGTTCCCTTTGGATTTCTCAGGTTCTCTCTTCAGTTCTTCTAGGAATAAATAGACCCTTTTTTGACATTTTCACTGCACCTTATATGTTACAATGAAAAGACTGTGCCTGTTCTGCTGATATAATGTCTTTATCTTAATTTAAATTTCAGTCTTTGCCAGTTCGACATTCTTAAACACAGTAAAATTACATTCTCTTTTCCTGCAGGCAAGTTCCAGCTGTCAATTCTCTTTGGAGGACAGAGTATTTTATTAACACAACTCTTGGCTATAATGTTGGGATTACATATGTTTACATCTATGCCTATGAATAAACACAATCTCCCAGACTGTAAAATGTTTTGTTGTCTTTCATCTGCCTACCATAAATTAATTGGATTCCTTTGCCTACTTCTTATTATATATTGTTTATAAGTAAATCAGAAATGGCCACCATTGTGGAGGTAGGGTGAAATGAAATATACAGGTCAAATGTCCTATAGAAAGTTGGTAGTTAACATAACACTTGAGGGATCATTACCGCAGTGTGCAAAATGATGAAAAATTTCAGACGCAAATCACGTGGCGATAGATGATGTGGTAAAACCATGACAAAAGTTATTAAACATATTTGAAGAGACTATGATGTCTTTATGGTATATCTTTTCTTGTGGCTGTTGGTCTATGAGAGAACGTACACCATTTCTAACATGGTAGCATTTCTAGGGATCAGTAGACATGGACCATTTATTCATTACTTGTCAGCCAAATGGTAGCCTGTATGCAGGGTAACCCTGGGTGTAGCCGCAAATGGCAAAACTGAGCAAATAAGGGTTTGATTGCCGGCATTTCCTGACAGTAGTTATACCACAATTATATACAGTTATATACAGTGGGAATACAAGGCCCACCAATGCGATATTTGTCCTGGGCCTACTGGCACCTTAAAGTGGTGCTGAAGGCTACAAGTACTTTCTGACCAAGATGCGTGGCTTATTCTTATGTTATGTTTTATATATACCGTATATATATATATTTTTTTTTTTTATTTTTTTTTTTTTGCTTTGTTACATACTCGGTCAGTTATTCTAAGGTCAATCATATTACTGATAAAACATATTGGGCGCATTTAAAAGCACCTCAAACCTTGAATAGCCCATTACAGTCAATTTGGCACAATAAGTCAGTTAATAATTCGGATAATAAGTCAGAATTTTACACCACAGTAAACAGATGGTAAAATTCATTACTATGGATGGGTGGATTTGACTCATTTTGCTTCACCAAAAACTTAATCAGCGATGAAAATTTGCTGAAATGCATTAAAGTCTATGGGCGACAAATTTTTGACAAGTGACAAGTGTCATTTTTTTCCTCCCGTTGGAGTCATTTCTAAAAATTTCGAAAAAAATGTGCTCATCCCTATTAATGACATTGTTTTATAACTACAAATATGTTTGACATAGCTTTATAAATATGCATCACTCTTTACTACAATCAATAACAGTCAATAATTCAAAGCTGACATATGAACTGGAAATCCAAAGTAGGAAGCTGGGTAGATATTTTTTAACAAGGAATAACTGCTTGTAAAGCACATAAGAAAGTCAAAGTCCACAGATTCTTGGCATTAATATAAAAAGTGAACAGTAAGCCACCTCGTCTGAGTTTTGTTGGAGAAAAAAGTAAGATTGATTTTAAGGGATGTAAAACCAATAAATGTATAAAATAAAATTCCAAAGTACAAAAATGCATTTAGGCTTGAATCTAGGCTGGCAGTAGTTATTTTCATCAATATCTAATAATAGTATAGTGAGAAACAAAATATGTATAGCTGCAGTCTGTGACTCCAATAAATGAAACAGCAGACAATGTATCACTGCATTTGCATTGTTACGGGATAAACACACAGAGATAAAAAAAGCAGCCGAGTCGTAAGCAAACACTAATACACATACTTCAGAAATATTATTGTCATATTTCTATAGTGTGCTGAATGTTATTCTCCACACTAAAGTGAAAATATGCCAACAATTAAAGATGCATTAAACATAATGTAATATCAGGCATAAAAGAAAATGTTGGAGAAGCAAAACATTTCCCCACATTGCCAAAAATCTATTGGAGGGAATGAAAGAAAATAGAACTATCTGAAAAAACTATCTACATATCTGGTCTTGTCTGTCTCTCTTGTCTTTGTCTGTCTCTATCTACAAAACTTATGTAATATACTGTAGATAGCCTGGAAAATAAGTGCTTAGTGATGTGTCTTGTGTAATGGCGCAAATTAAATCTTGCTTATTATAAAAATAAGTCCTTTTCTCTTTTTAAAAATTTAACAATATTTAAAGGTAAACAATGTCGCTCTTCCTGCCTTACTTTGGATGCTAAAATGTAATGAGTAGGAATAGAATGACCAGTCTAAACCACAGCGACTGACTAGAAAAGTAATGTTACGTAGTGACTTCTTCCATTCTCAGGTTTGTCCTTGCAAGTTAATGCAGGAAAGGTTTAGGAAGCCAAACTGTAACTATAAACTGTAACTATAAACCAATAAGTACCTGATTAAATGATTAGGCACCATTGATTCTTAACCAAAAAGAGGATCAGCAAAGGTACAACAAATGGCAACATAACAGTGACTGATGCACAGTCATATTCTTGGATGAAACATAGGGTCAATTTAACTCTCTTTTTTTTTACACAGTGTTTGGGGCACATTTACTAAGCTCTAGTGAAGGATTTGAATGAAAAAAACTTTGAATTTAGAAGTATTTTTTTGGGTACTTTGACCATCGAATAGGCTACTACGACCTTCGACTTCGATTCAAACTAAAAATCGTTCGACTACTCAACCATTCCATAGTCGAAGTACTGTCTCTTTAAAAAATACTTCAACTACATACTTTGGCAGTTTAAACCTACCAAGGTACAATGTTAGCCTATGGGGACTTTCCCCAGCACTTTTCTAAGCTATTTTTGATCGAAGAAAAATCCTTCGATCGATCGATTAAAATCTTCGAATCATTTGTTACGAAAGGATTTTATCATTTGATCGAACGATTTGTACTTCGATCGATCAAAGGATTTGCGCTAAATCCTTCAAATTCGATGTGCCTCTGTGTGTTCATCAAGGGGTTTAGCATTTCATGACTGTAAGGTGGCAGTAGAAGTCAAGTGGTTCAGTTGCAAAAAATCTTCAAAACCCCAAACCCAAAGTTTATAATTTTGCCTTAAATGCAAAATGTCCCATTGCTTCCATTGCTTAATTAAAAGTACCCATCTTAGGTCCATGCAGTAAATGGGGGTGTAACTTTTAGCCCAAGGTTTAGAATATGCCATGCATTTTCAGGTTTTAAAAAAATCATATTATCAGAAAACAAAAACTGACCAGTGGGTACTGAATTCTCAAGTCCTACATTTCATTTCATTACTGACATGCTGCCACTTTGTAATATCATTTGTTGATTATAGACATATACATATGCAATCTTTATTATAGTATAAGATCATTGATAATATATTCTCCTTTTTACTTCAGGAGTACAGATGTTTTTTAACTTACAGTTAAATAGTGAAATAGTAAATAAAGTCTTGGCACCAAGCCACTTCATGAAAGTGTTATATAAATATTAAGCATTGGATTTTGGTTTTGTGTACAGTATGTCCATACTTCATTGTAAATATTTTTTTTTCTGAATGTATCATATTGCAAAGACCCCCAACTAGAAAGGATTTGGTGGGGCTGCAACTGTTTCTGTCACAGCTGATTAGTTCAATTAAACTAAGTGTTATTGAACTTTTTGAAACTGAATGTTGTAAAAATAAAAATAAGGTAAAGTGACAAATGACATTTACCCATTGACCCCTTATAAGAAAACCAGAATCTTAATAATGAATAATTAGGTTTTCTAGAGGATACTCATATTCCTACCATATGCTCCGACATCCAATTACCGGCCAAATATTCAAAGTCTCCAGAGATAATTGCAGATGAGTTTTCGTTAAAAATTGCATAGGAGCTAAGCAAGGTTTATTTTTTAAATGATTAAAATACTTAAATCTTACATTATATCAGGTCCTATAAAATATATATTACCTTCTGACAGCTATATAGTATTTGTACTATTTTTCACATTACTTTATCACCCCACAGCCAAATATTATTTGCTATTGACACAAGGGCTATAGTACTAAATCTAGATATTTAACATTTCTTGTAGAAATTTGAATAGCACAATTTGTATGCCAGCTTTGCAGCTACTTTTTCCCAGTAACTTACTATGGCCCTTAGGGGCAAATTCACTAACCTCTGAAAATTCTCCAGCTATGGCTTCGCTCGCAGAGCAACACTTTGCCAGGCGTAGATTTGCCAGGACAACGCTAATTCACTAAAATCCAAAGTTGCGTCCAGGGCGCCAAACACTGATGAAGTTGCGCTAGCGTTACTGCGCCAAGCGAAGCGAAGTTGCGCTAGCTTTGCCTAATTTGCATACGGCGGGAAGTTAAAGTTCAATGGACTTATATGTTGCAGCAAATACATTACACTACACAAGCATGGGAAACCTTAATAAAATAAAGTTCTTATATTGCCCTACAAATGAGCCCAGTGTATAGTTTATGTGCCATATGTTAGGAAATGTAATGGGGAAGCTGGTTACTCCAAAAAAAAGTTACATTCTTTTTCAGCCTATCACCCTGAAAAAAAGGAAACAACGCTACCGTTTTTTGGGACTTGTTCAATTATTTTTTTTAGGAACTCCTATCTACTCTATTGCACTTTGCCTGGTATGAGGTGGTGAAGGCAAGTCTGCCGCAAGAGGTAACGTTCAGTAAAATCCGCATCTTAGTGAATTTTCGTAGTTACGTCCATTCACCAGAGCGCAACTTCGCCTGGTGTTATGGAGCGAAGTACCGCTAGAAACTATCTCCTCCGCCCGCTAGTAAATCGGTGAAGTTCCGAAATGACGTCACTCTGGCAAATTTTCGCCATTGTTAGTCACTTCGCCCTTTAGTAAATTTGCCCCTTAGAATCTTTGTTGCAATTCTTGGTTTGAAAGGAGCATTATTATTTGTACTATACAATATGTCATTTTGGAAAGATGCTATATTATCCAGTATAAAGAGCCACTGGGGTAAAAAAAACCTACTACCTATGAAGCTTATACAGATGCAGCCACTTTGGTTTGTCTGTTTGACACAGAATAGCTAAACACAGACATCCCATTTATCTCATTTAACACAGAAAACTGCGTCACAACATCCCATCTAATTAAAGCATTCACCATTGTGAACAATGGAGCTTTGGTATGCTAATGAAAAGGTTAAATGCATTAAATGAGTTAAGATGACTTAAGATAACACAGTTTCTTCAATTACCCCTGAGTCATGACGCATTTACAGATGCAGCCACTTTGGTTTGTCTGTTTGACACAGAATAGCTAAACACAGACATCCCATTTATCTCATTTAACACAGAAAACTGTGTCACAACATCCCATCTAATTAAAGCATTCACCATTGTGAACAATGGAGCTTTGGTATGCTAATGAAAAGGATAAATGCATTAAATGAGTTAAGATGACTTAAGATAACACAGTTTCTTCAATTACCCCTGAGTCATGACGCATTTAACTCACAAATCCAAGTGGCTTCATCTGTAACTCACAAATCCAAGTGGCTTCATCTGTATTAAAAAAAATGTACGTAATTGTAGAGGTTTTTTCTAATTCAAATAAAAGCACATTTAAAAAAACTCAAATGTTTGCTTATTTATTAAAAAATATCAATACAAAAACTAGATTGAATAAAATTGTGGGGAATAACTCAAATACCTGACAAGCTAAAAAAAACCCAATTTACATTTTGCCTAAGACAACTTCCATTGACTTCTATATAATCTCACAAGCTTTTAAATCTTGAAGTTTTACATTTGTTTTTTATTTTTATTTTACTAAATACTTGATTTGTTACACAGTTATGGAACCTGTTATACAGAATGCTCAGCACCTTGTGTTTTCTGGATAAAGGATCTGACCATAATTTGGATCTTAATACAATAATTCTACTTGAAAATCATGTAAATGTTAAATAAACCAAATAGGCTGGTTCTGCTTCCAATAAAATTGATTAATTATATCTTAATTTGGATCAAATACAAAGTACTGTTTTATTATTACAGATAAAAAGGAAATAATTTTAAAAAATTTGGATTATTTGGATAAACTGGAGTCTATGGGAGCCAGCCTTTCCATAATTCTGGATAACGGGTTTCCGGATAACAGATCCTATACCTGTATATATGTTATAATTCGAGTTTGTGAGTTTTACTGAAAAAAAAACTCAAATTGCATAAATAAGCTAAATACGATTGTTGATATATCAGCCCCTATACAGTATATCATCTATAGTACTGAGTATTATTTGTATTTATATTATTAGAATATTCTTCAAACTAAATAACATATTTGAAGAAAAATACTGTTTGATACATTGATGAAATGGCAACATTAGCCACATTTCGGTTGCTTTATTTATCAACACCCCTCAAAGGCTATTTTTATGAGAACACTTTTTAAAATAAAGATAGGGCTATAGACTAGTTACAATTTCTACTACAAAGTTCCTCCAATGTATCATAGCTGTGACTTCACATACATTATCATAGCTGTGGTAAAAGTTAGTCCTGTTGAAGAGACTATCTTGGCCAGAAACCCCATCAGACTCTACTTAGGCAGTGGATAGCATACTTGAACTTAATATTTTTATTTTTGACATCATTTAGAATGTTTTTTCTTTATTTCATCTTGTGTATTCATCGAGGGATTCTTGGAAGAAGGTTAAACACTTTTACTGCTGATTTTACAAGTTTACTTTCACATTTTACATATTTAATCTCACTCATAATTCATGCATAAATAAATCAAGACCCTGGACTACGCTTCCTCATTTGTTAGTCTCTGTATTCTGTGTAGTTTAGTAATGTATATAATGCAGGTGCTTTAAGACAACCCAACTTCTAAAATAATATGTATACTATATAGGACAAAATCATAAGCTAAAGAAAATACTCCCAAAGTCAATACTTCTTCTTTTGATGCAAGCCTTTGTTATACTGAGAAACGTTAAATGCTATCGCTTTCATTGTTTTGGGTTTTTAGATTTTAGACCAAATGTCTAGACTTGATCAGTAATTCATTGTATTTTGTGCTGAGGAACATTAATGAGAATAGGGTTTTTTCTAAATATTGCCTGTTCTCACTTCTATAATGCAATTGTCATTATGTATTGATGCTCCTCTGCAGTCTTTTGATAACAGATATTGTTTCTCTCATTTCAGCCTCTGAAAAGCTAGAGGGTAATTTTGACCCATGGGCCAATAAAGTGTTGTGATTCTGACAAGACAAAATTTATAGAGCTTTATTTCTTTTCAGCCTCTGGTACTAATTTCTTTTATCCTGTTGCATGAAACTATTCAGTTTATAACAGCCAAAGGAAAAGTGCAATTCATTTACCAGAGGTTAAGGCTAACAGACGTAACAAAGTATATCCTGGCTCAAGAAAGGTGTCAGTATATGCTATGAGTACAAAAGTTGACTGCTTGATAGCTAAATAAAAATAAACAATTCAAAAGTTCAAATGCATCATTTGGAAATTAAATGGTAAATGTGAATTAAAGGTACACCATAATTTTTATTTAATCTTTCATGGATTTTTAATGTTCACACAATTTACAGTTATTTTATTAATTTATATATTTTTAACCCACAACTTTGTTTTTAACTTTTTCTATATCTAAAACTAATAATACTAGTGAATGCAAACACAAACATTAATTACACACTAACTGGTGACAATAAGGGCAGAATTATCAAGGGTCGAAGTGAATTCGAGGGAATTTTTGAAGTAAAAAAATTGAAATTAAAAGTAATTTTTTGGATACTTCGACCAACGAAGAGGATACTACAACTTCGAATTTACTTTGAATTCGATTTGAAGTAAAAATAGTTTGAATATTTGACTATTCAATAATCAAAGTACTGTCTCTTTAAAAAAACTTCGACTTCAATACTTCGCCAAATTAAACCTGCCGAAGTGCTATGTTAGCCTATGGGGACCTTCTACAACCATTTTCTAAGTCTTTACACATCGATGTAAAATCTTTTGATCGTACGCTAAAATCGTTTGAAGCGTTCGATCCAAATGATTTAATCATTCGACTAAACGATTTAATCGTTCCATCGAACAATTTTATTTGATCGTTCAATGGCCAAATTCAGTGAAAAATACTTCGACTTTGATATTCGAATTCGAAGTATTTTAATTCAATGGTTGAATTTCTAAGTATTTTACACTTCAAAATTAGACCCTTGATAAATCTGCCCCTAATTGTCACTACTCCTGGTGTGTCCAGTACAGTACTTTACATTAAATAGTACAGGTATGGATACTGTTTCTGGCATATCAGTATATTGATTACTTTAAGGTTCATCTTTGATTTTGCTCAATTATTCATTCATGCTGCAGTAATAACTTGTCTCGATTTTAAATATAGGGTTTATTGATTTCTTTTTACATAACTATAATTAATTAGCTTTTGTGTTTCAAACAATTCACAACTTGGCCCACAAAAGTTCCAAGTGCGTCATGTGTATCATGTTTCCATAAATCTAAGGTTCTCTAGATAGCCCAAAACACAAAAATATGCATCAGATAGCCTGATATGCCCCCATATTGATATGGCCAAACTTACCCAAAAGTAAATTAAAATATCCCTCTTGTCCCAAAGTACATCAGATTATCCAGTATTTCGGGATCCATACAGGTTTTGGGCTTTTTCAGTCCAAGTGCCTGGCTGAACTGAATATGAATGCTTAAAATCACTTAAGTAATTTGACTTTTCATGAAATTAATAGGGAAATACTGCACTCTGCACTCTGCCTGTGCGGTTCAGTCAAATCTTTCATGAAGGATTCCAGATTCAGCCAAATTCCAAAATAGTGGATTTACTGCATCCCTAGTTTAGTGTAGGTGGAATATGAGATTTCAGAAATCTAAATTGTATAGTTGCCACCAGACATTCTAAGAAGCTATAAAATGTGCCATATGCAGTTGCAATTCTGCTAATTCTTGGAAATGGATTTGGTGATATATTTTCGATATGCTAGTCAGTGTGTTCATTTACTTTTAAATGATATGCATTATTGAAATGTGATTTACTGGACAAAACTGCAATACAAAATGTCATGGATTTCCAAATATTCATCTGGTGGTTGTCAATCTGTCTTAGGAATATAAAATAACACTTCAGTATTAAATAACTCAATAACACAAGCAAGAACAAAAAAATGTTGACCCCATCTACTTCCAACATTCAACAGGGGAATATATAGGAAAATCTCATACACATATATAATTAATTTCAACAGAAAAAAATGGTGTCATTCATTATGCGCGTGTGCTGCTTGTTTCAGTGTTGTCCATCAATGCTCAATTAGTAGTAAACAATAGATAGTGACAGTGAGACCCCTGTGAACAACAACACAGATTTGCACATAACCTGAACAGCTTTTTAATCTTTCAATGATTAACATGAGACCAGTCCATTGAGTGTTTAGAGGATTGTTGGATCCTTTTGGATTGTGTCTAAAAATTTAAAGCATCCATATTTTAGTGAACTTATTCCATATCACTCCATCACTCCAAGCCATGTATAGGTATTATATGGCAGACTAGACATCAGTGAGAGCCAGTGCAGTTTTTAGCTAATATCTATCCCCTTTACTTGTTTTATATGAGTAAAAATTGAGTTAGAATGGGTTTCTTTCCTAAGGATGAAGAAGGTGTGGGGGTATGGCCAAAATTTGTTCAGTGAGGCCATTTCATAGAGGAAGATATCTAAACAGATACGTATTGGGAAGACTGTAGAGTTTATTTACATTTTTGTCAGGAAGGAAAGACATTTTCCTCAAAGACTTTACCAATTAGTTCATTATGATTTATGCTCGGACCTGGATGTTTGGAACCCTCGGAAGGTGAAAATTTGCTATGAAGGAATTTGTGCAGGCCATACTAAGGGTGTTTATGCGCTTACTGATAACCTTTAAGTACTAATTGCAACCAGGGGGTATCACACTGGTTGACAAGATTTCCATTGGTCTTAAGCATACGGCATTTTATTATGGGGGCATGTGGAGCACAAGAAAAGGGGCACAAGTCTATAGATGTACATGCAGTACATTAGGCAATTAACCCTTGACCCAGAGCACAAACTAAAGATGGCCATAGACATACAGAAATATCCTTCTGTCCAACATTCATTGCATTCACCACAACTACCACTAACCGTTCAGATTAAATAAAGTAGTATAAAGAACAAATCAGATAATGTTCTGGCCATTAATTGACAGCAATCATACATTTACTTCGAATAGTAGTGACAGTCACCCATTGATATCATCGGATAGGCAATACATACAGAAATATTATCGTTAGCCGACACAAATTGTCTAACCTGTCCGATCGACTAAACAGCCAATCCCTATGGCATGAAAAATGTATGGAAATCATACAAAACTAACATTTGTATGACTTTATCTTTTGCATCTATGGCCATTTTAAGACTGTCAATCTGGATTTGAGCAGAGAGAATGGCTTGAAAGTTTCAGACATAGAAAAGTATTAGTCGTATAAAACAAAACCATGTCCCTGTTATATACTCAGCTGAAACTCTCATGGGCACTATACTGTATATAACACAGATCTCTGGCATTAGTTGCCTTATAGCTCAAAGTCAAAAGATAGCAGCACTCACATCTTGTATTATTTCATACGGCAACATTTTGGACCATCCAGGTCCTTTCTGAAGCTGACAAAGTATTAGTTGCCTTATATTCAGAATAGTGACCTGTTCCACAGAACATTTTGATCTTAATATCTTTATTAGACATTTTCACAGAAGCCCCAATCTATGAGCAGATTGGCAATCTCAATTAATTGTGTGGTAGTTTAATTACATTATTAGACACCCATCTACTACTTATTCAGCTGTGTAAATTATTTCATCTTACAAATGCTACTATTTTTGAACCAAAATAGTTTAATTACATAGATATGTTTTATGTTAAAGAATAAGTTAATTTCCCTATACAAACCATATTGTGACAGTTTGTATTCTTATTTATTATCTCTGGATATGCGTTTTGAGAATTTAGAGACTAACCATTTATGCAGTAATACGGTACAATATGTGAAATCCTGCTTTGCTTATTGTCTTTGATTTGTATGATAAAGGCATTACACTTGCCTGTGGC
The DNA here is from genome assembly GCA_038501925.1 of Xenopus petersii. Taxonomy (NCBI): domain Eukaryota; kingdom Metazoa; phylum Chordata; class Amphibia; order Anura; family Pipidae; genus Xenopus; species Xenopus petersii. Next base: position 60,363,255 of record CM076674.1, on the reverse strand, counting down.
TGCGCAATGAGATGGCACTAGAGAGTAGATGAGAGAGATTCAACTGGACAAGCTTGCAATGTAACGCTGAATCTTCTAACAGAGGAGAAACGCTTATGTGTTAACTGATTATATAAAACCCAATTAACACAGAAAAACTACTTAGAACTCAATTATACTATTTATCTCATTATTGCTAAACATGTGACTTTATTTATTTATTTATTTTATTTATTTATTTATTTATTTATTTATTGCATTTTATCCAACAAAATATGTTTTCTTCCACCCTCAGTGAAGAATTAAAGAATCATTTAACTGTAAATGCATGGTAATGAAAGCAAGCTAACATTCTCTAATCTTGTCACAATAAAACATATTCTAGAGCCTAGAGAAACATTATTTGACACTCTAGGTGCCAGAATCCCCCCATTGTGTGTACAGGAAGGACGAGGACATCCAATGTATCTTACTGTATCTCTGTGCTATAATATGCTGACACTGGTGTTCTTTACTCCTTTAAGTCCTTAACTTCTTAATGTCATTGGGTGATTTTTAAACAGTTTTGTTAAGGCTGCATTTTGTTTTCTTTTTGACTGTTTCCCTCAGTCTCTTTAACTGTTCTAGGATTAAACCATCTCAAAAATCTAGCTGGTTGTAGCCCAAGCACCACAAATAAGGACTTGAACAACTGAGGGAGAATTAAATAGCCACAGATTTTCATGAAATAGCATTAATCCAAACAGTACACATTATGCCAAAGTCTGATCATGTCAACAGGCACAAAAGAGATTATGAGGGAGATTATGAACAACAGGAGTCTCCTGCCACAAAAGGGACCACAACCATGGGCTACAGGTCCCCTTTGCGGCTTAACTAATTAATGTGAACTAACTCTTTTCTGTTTGTATTCCCTTGAAAATGGTCACAGGTCAAAACATTGGACTTGTAATAAACTATTTGTTCCCTTTTTAAAGACCTGATGAGTGCTATGTGCTCCACCCAGGTGCTATGTGCTCCTCCCAGGACACACACACACACACACACACACACACACACACACACACACACATATATATATATATATATATATATATATATATATATATATATATATATATATATATATAGTTTAAAAGTAGTATAGTAGATAATTGCCACCATGTAGAAAATGTTGTCATATCACTATAAGCCAGCATTATGGTAACTGATGCCTACAATAACTCAGAGGATAATTCATAATTGTGTATTACATAAACCATATATTGCCTCACTGGTTGTGATTCCTGGTTGTTGGCAAGAGGCATTGGGAAGTTATGGCAGCTAGTTACATAAGTAATTGTGTCAACTAACACTAATGAATTATTACTGTAAAGTCATCTATGTGATACTAGCCTTAAGTAATAGTACAATAGTAACTGCTGTACAATAACCCTATACTAATAACTATTAAAAGTATTAAACAATTTAATATTCCATAGTTTTCATGATTTAATAAAATTATTGAAAAAAATGCCATCTCCATTTTTTTTGAAAATCGATTCTTCGAGATTTATGAATCAACAAAAATCTCAGAAATTTTAATTGAAATGTAAGTTTATGGGAGGTGTATAATAAACACATAGGTCTTTTTTTTAGAGTTCTTCTTAAATTGTAAATCTGTAAGGATGAATAAAGCAAGTGGCATTGAACTGACATTTCAAGTTCGGCAATTCTTTTGACTCTAGAATAGAAATTGTGGTTTTTAGGTGAAAGACAACTGCAACATGCAAAGGGGGGGGGTTGCTTTAGACCTCCCTTGTGCTCATACAGAGGAGTGTGTATTGACGCAAATGTCTTTGTGTAATAGAATTTGGCAAAAATTAAATTAATTTAATTAATTTTAAAAATTAGTCTCCTAATGTATGAAGCAAGAAATAATACAACAGACACAAGTTTCTATGTTTTACATTTACCTTTGTACCATGCAAATTATCTTATTTTAGGTGTAAACTCTGCTTTCTGTTTCAGTAGGATATACAGTATATTCCTAGCTCGTTTTTTTTTTTTTTTTATCAAAAATCTGTAGCTCTTGAGCTCACAGCTGCCATGTACATGATATGCTTTACACATAATCATTGGCTAACCCTTTTTGAAATTTGGTTGATATAGAGGGATATCAACCTGTAAAATAGACATTTATCACACTCAGCGTCTTTGTAACTTTGTGGTTGTAACATTTTCTTTGGTAAAACAAGACCAAAGGCAACCCCAAAGCTGATAAATCTGAGTTACAGACATGTCAACATAAATTGTCTTTAAAGTTCTATAAAAGTGATAATGTATCACGAAAATTTGGTTTTTGACATGCTTTCTCTGAAAAAAGCAATGACTTATTTGTCAGCTGGCAAGCACAGGACAAGAACATCCTTTTATTACAGAGAATAACTGTACATAAATAATGAAATGCTCTACTAAAATATACTCTGCTACACTTTCTTGTAATCTTAACTGAAACCTTTAGTAATAACCATAAATCATGTGATCAGCAATAACAAGAGTACCTGTTGAAAGCGCCCAAAGCATCATATCTTTTCGTAGAGGTTGGGCAAGGATACTGTTCAGAATGTAATCTATATTTAAGGCCTTGGCATTTCTAAAAGTGTGCTAGAGGTGTTATAAGACTACAGTACTTGCCAATAAATGATAGAAGCACATTCCAATGAGAAGGGAATTGAAGCAGATTATGACCTTTTCCTTACTGTGGATAAGAAGATTTATGTATAGGAAATCTTCATGACGCCACACTTCCATAATTTTGATTAACTTTGCTATGTTTCAACACAGGATCATACTATTCTTTTGGTACCTTTTGGAGATGTCAGTCACATTTCAATAACTTTGCAGTATAGGATTGTAAATCCTGTCTTTTCGCTGATTTGAATGAGGCAGGTTAGCTTTTGAATACAGCATGAAATGTCACTCAGATTTTATTCTCTTGCATTATGTTGGCAATTGATTGGCATGTTTATGATCACGGAAGTATTGCAGGGCAGAGATAAAATACACCATTGCCCGAAGTTGCCCCTGTACCTTTGTTTTCATCCTAAAGACAAAATCCTACTATCTGTTTTTTGTTTTTTTTTTGCTTCAGTGGACTCTTTTCCATACACTGTGCTCTATTTTATGTTCTATTTTAATGGCTGAAAGGCATATGCTGTAGGTGTTTTATCTTAATGCTTGTGAAAAACATTTAATCCCATAATCGTGTATATCGAGTGGTATATACCTTTTTAACACTGCCTCATTACTGCTCTGTAGAATCCAGTCGAGGGGCTAAAGTGATTTCTGTAGCTTATAAAATAAAAGGAATAGGAAATCCTAGTATTAGAACAATATCTCACTCATTTTGTGTGTGTGTGTTTAACAAAGGAAGAATTTCGAATATGGTAGTTTTGAAATTAAGTGTTGAAGTCACGATTTATTATTACTATACTTAGATAAGACTCGGGAGATTCAGGATTGTTTAGTATTACAGTATATGGCTTTATTTATGCATATGTTTTTTTAAAGTTTTTATTAATTTGTTTGTACAACAGCATATTTGCCGATGGGCACAATAAAACATTCCTTCTTTACATGTTAGTTTGAACCATCTTTTTTGCATTTGTCCGGCAAGCCCGAGTACATGTGAATGAATAAACCTTTTTTTTTCTTTTAACTTATAACGGACACACAACAAATAAGAGGGAATGGGGGGGGGGAGGAAGGGGGTTAGGCCGTGTATATTACCCAGTTTACTTAGATGTTCCTGTACTCAGTGCTATTTTATCTGTTCTCCTGTGCTGTAACTGAGTCCAGGGTGTCTGCCCACTGGCCCCATACTTTATCAAATTTGTCTGGGCAGCCTCGGCTCAGATAGATAAGTTTATAGAGTGGGAGGGCCTCATTTATCAAGGATTTCCATCTTTTCAGGGTGGATGGGCTGGGTAATTTCCAAGACAGAATAATCGTTTTCCTAGCATAGTAATACAGAAGTCTCAGTATGGAGTGCCTGTTCTTGTCTGGCACTATATTTTCCACCAGTCCCAGGAGACATGCTTCTGGTTATCACACCTTTGGCAAGTCCAGAGTTTGTTCTATGAAAGTTGTTACTTTTGCCCAAAATTTATCAATTAGCGGACAGGTCCAGGAAGTGTGTATAAATGTGCCCGGGCTGACCCCACATTTGAAGCAAAGGTTATTTGGCATAAGGCCCATGGAATGCAGCCTTGCTGGTGTGAGATAGGTTCTGTGTATTGTACGGTATTGTATCAGAGTATCAATGTTACTAATTACAGAGGGTAAGTAAGTATGAACGAGTAATGTCCTCCCAGTCCTCTGAGTCTAAAGCTGGCCAAAGACACAAAGATCCGATCCTACAAAATCCTCGATTCGTACGATTTCAGACCATGTGTGGAGAGTCCCGACATTTTTCGTCCCATGGAGATCAGTCATTTGGTCGAACGACCAGGTTAAAAGTTTTCTGTTGGCCGCCGATAATACCTCTGCATGTATTGCCGATCAGACTATTTTCAATGGGAGATAGGGATGTAGCGAACTGGCGATTTGGTGTTCGCGAACGCCGTTCGCGAACACCGGCAAAAAATGCGAACGTTCGCGGACAGTTCGCGAACTTCGAACCCTCGCTAAAATCGTTTGATTTGAACGATCGAAGGATTTTATTGGTTCGATCGAAGGATTTTCATTCGAATCGAACGATCGAACGGTTTAAAATCGTTCGATTGAATGAAAATCATTCGATCGAATGCTTACAATCGTTCGAACGAATGGAAATCGTTCGATTTTTAGCGGTCGAAGGAATTCGAATGGTCGAATGGTCGAACGATTTTTATTCGAATCGAACGCGAACTCAAAATGCGAACGTTCCCAAACGTTCGCGAACATTCAGCGGACGCGAACGGTCGAAGTTCGCAGTGAACAGTTCGCTACATCCCTAATGGGAGACTGTCACTAGCTTTTGTCGTACACAACTTTCGTACGATTGCTGTAGGGGCAAAACATTGGCTGATCTGTTCTTTACTACTTTAATTGATCTGAAAGGTTAGTGGCAGGTCTGGAGATGGGGAAGTCCGATCGGATCTTTGCTTCTATGGCCTGCTTAACTGCGGCATGTCTGAGCTGAAGGTATCTGAACCACATGTTTCTAGGGAGGTTATATTCTATTGTTAGAGTTTCATAGGATTTAAATTTTTGGTTTTCGTATATTTGTCCCAGATATTTGATTTTATACTTTGCACCCAATGCTGTGACTGGAATGGACATAAAATGGCTCATGCAGGGGTTACACCATAATGTTTTATGCCTCTTTGTCAGGGACTGGGGAATTGTGGAATAGATATAATAGTTTTGGCAGTACCTGTCCAGTGTGTGAAGTTTGTGCTTACCTGCCGTATTGTTGGGTCTATATTCAACTCTCTGTATTTGTAGGGATCTTGACTGACCCAAACTCAAAGTACTTAAACAACTCTACCTGTTGTAGGGGTATGTTGGGCAGGAGAGGGGATTGTACTGTCTTGTTTAGTGCCATGTATGTGGACTTTTGCCAATTGACCCATAGCCCTGAGGTCTCCACAAATGTGGTCACAAGTTCAAGCAGTTTCATAATGGATTGCCCAGGGTCCACCAAGTACACCAATTCTCCTCCACTTCACCAAAGCACAAACCCTTGATTTGTGGGCTTGTTCAGATTACTATTGCTAGAGGTTCTATGGCCAGTGCAAAAAGATAAGAAGAAATTGGGCACCCTTGCCTCGTACCCCACTCCAAAGCAAAGGGTCCCGACACCAGTTTGTTAGTGCGGATTATCCCTATTGGGTTGTTATACAGCAATTGAACCCACTGTTTAAACTTAGGCCCAAAACACATAGCCGTCATCACCTGCCACATATATCTCCATTCCACTGAATCAAATGCCTTCCTTATGTCCAGGGAGACCACTATTCGAGGATAGCCCCTCATTCGGGCTAGATTCAGGTTAGTGTATAATCTGCGTATGTTGATGTTGGTTGCCCGACCTGGCATAAAACCTGACTGAGCAGGGTGTATCACTGACAGTATAAACTTAGTAAGCCAGTTGGCTAGTACTTTTGCCAGAATTTTATCATCACTGGAAAGAAGCAAGATGGGCCGATAGTTGGCACATTCTACCAGGTCTCCCCCCTTCTTGGGTATTAGGACTATTAGGGCTTTGCTTAGGGATGGTGGTAGAACTCCCATTTCCAGAGCTGTCTCGTACAAATGAAGCAGTCTAGGAGCCAGAGAGTCCATATTAAGTTTGTACCACTCCATAGGAATTCCATCCATCCCTGGTGTTTTTCCAGGGAATAGGGATATATGGGGTTGGGATACCTGTTGGATGTTATGTGATGTCCTGGCGAACTCCCCTTCTGCAAGTCTAATGCTCCCTCTAGCTGCATTATTATCTTCCTATACGAGGTTACCGTTGCTATACAGGTACCTCTCAGAAATTTATGCACATGTTAATTGGCGATGCATGTATATAAGTAAGTTGAGGCATTGGCATGATTAGCATGTGCAAAAAAGTGCAAAATAAATAAAATGCAATATAAATATGCAAATAGATATCTAAACAATACTAAACCTGATGCAACCTGCCTTACATCACAAACCACACCCACATGCATATTGACAATTGTAACTTTAAGGGTCAGATTTATCAAAGGTTGAATGTTAGAGTCTTTTTTACCTTGAATGAACTCTAATGACCTCGAAATTCGAATAGTATCTTATTTAAGAAAAAACTTGAACGTCTAAAAACCTAATTAGACTTAACTTGAGTCTTTTCTCCTAAAAAAACTCGAATGTCAGGAAGGCTATTAACATGTTCAAATGGGTCACTGGACCTCTGCCATTGACCAGGGTCCAGGTATTATAAATCTCAAATTCGAGTTCGAGTTGGATTATTCCCAACTTGAATTTGGGAGTTTTGACAAAAAATCTAAGTGATTACATTGTCCTGCCTGTATATGCCTGCCCTTGGCCCAACACTAATCCAATGTCATTCTACCAGATGCAGTATTATATTTGTCTGTTTGAATTGTTAAAATCAGTAAAATTTACCTTTAAAAAAAATATTTAAATAGGAAAGAAGCATTAACTTTTTGTTGAAGTTTCGCAAACAACATGATATTGTCCCCTTAATGTTTATAGTATAAATATTTTTTATTCCTGGATTTTGAGTTTGCCTGAATAATTGGGTGAAAATTCAGGTGATTTTGCTTTCGCTGTTCTTGTGTTGCTAATCATCCTTCAGGTTCTGTGCATTCTGGTTTCAATTTATTCAGGTGTGCTTAGAGCATGTTTTCTGCATTTGTAATATGAGGGGGAGTTCAGGCCCCACTAGACCTGACTTATTTTCTCCCTATGGAATTTGATAACCTAGACATGACTATCAAAATCCAATGTAAGTAAGTGTGCATACCAATGTTAATACTATTCTTTAATTAAAAGGTCACTGTATCACTGCATGAAAGTTTGCAAATGCAGCCAAATTCTAGAGATTTTCCTTTTAGTACATCATTTTATTTTAATTTTAATTTACATCACAGATAATTTTTTGACTTATGCTTTCCCCTATAAGGTTTGTGGTGTTCACTTAAATTTCTCCAAGGCAGTCATTTGATGTGTCATCTATTCATTAAGACCGTCTTAGCCCTGCAGTTCTAAACCCTAAAATGCTTAGAATCAGTAAAATCCCTTTAGGGATAAAAAGCATTAGACCACTCAAGGACAATGATGGAAATATAAACAGTGTGTGTTTTGAATTCTTTCTGCTGACAAATCTGTCTCTTAACATCTTTTTTTCCAGGAAAAAAAAACAAAATAATAGCTAACACTGACAAAGGAAATAGCAAAATATTCTCACTTAGAAGAAGATGTTATGTTTGGTATAAAGAAGATGCAATATCGTGTCAGTTGATTTGAAAGGTGGTCGTAAAACAAAAGCATTGCAATTCACAAACACTGTGCTAATCTGTTTATTTTGTTTTGTGGATGCAAATTATTAATCGTTTAAATCTGTACATGTCTATTCCTCACAGCCTATTGTTTTTTTCCAAGTATGTTGCTACATTGTATATATATTATAAAAAATGGCATTTATTCTTCACTTTCCTCTTCCTGCCTCCCATGCTTTTTTGCCTTCCTAAACCTCTACCCATTCTTCTTTCCCCTTCATTTCCCTTCTTACTTATTTTTCCTTTATCTCCTAATCTCTGCTATCCATTCCTCCCCTTCCCTCCTTTACCTTTTTTAGTATTGATGGATTAAATTCACCAACATTTGTTTACGCAGAGCCACCAATTTTCACATTGTGAAAATGTTTCCCATTACCAACTTTTAATACATTTTTTTACATTTCCTAGCATAACTTTAGGAAGGGATAGCAAAAACAGCCCTGAATTCTTTATTACTTTAACTGTATCTGAACACCATCTCCGTAATTCATAGATGCTGCTTGATCTGGCTTCATTCATATTGATGGGGCAGCTGGCTGTTTAGGCATATTCATGACTTTAGCATACTAAGTTGTAAGAGGACCATATTCAGCGATGTACAGAATGGGTAGAATTGACCTGAATAGACATACAACAAAGTGTCATTCACACCATTTATGAAACTAGTTGTGTGGATTATTTTAGTAATATTTTCACTTGTAAGATGAAGTCAAAACGACGTATCTGGTTAGTGGGCTAGAAATATTACAAAGTCTCCATACTCCATATAATTCTAGCTGATACTAGTGATGGGCGAATTTGCGTAGTTTTGTTTAGCCGAAAAATTTGTGAATTTCCCAGCGGAATTCGCAAAACAGCGAAAAATTCGTGGAACGGCGTCCATTTTTTGGACTCCGGCTTCCAAATTTTCGCAAAGCGAATTTTTACGGCCGTTTCGCAAATTTATTCGCCGGTGGCGAATTGTGAAAATTCACCGCGAATTTGTGCCTGCCGAATAAATTCGCCCATCACTAGCTGATACTTCTGTTCTGCTCAGATGCACCAACCAGTCATACCACTCACTTCTACTGCTGCTTTCCCCCTTAAACTTTTCTTTCTTGCTGCTCTTTCTTCATTGTAATGCTATTCCTGAATTCCTCCGGAGACAATCTTCGATCATGGACTTAACTTAAAACTACCTCTTGTAGCACTTGCATAACATTTGACTAGCATTTATTATGCTCCTATTTATGCTGGTAAGTTACCTATTCATTTAGATTGTAAACTGTATGGGACATGGACTTCATTTTCCTTTTTTCTTTAAAACTAAATGTATTAGTCTAATTTACAGTACTCCAAGTGGTTTTATATAAATATAAATACTATGGGGCCGATTCACTAAATTCGGGTGAAGGGTTAGAATAAAAAAAACTTCGAATTTCGAAGTTTTTTTGGGCTACTTCGACCATCGAATGGGCTACTTCGACCTTCGACTACGACCTTCGACTTCGAATCGAACGATTCGAACTAAAAATCGTTCGACTATTCGACCATTCGATAGTCGAAGTACTGTCCCTTTAAAAAAAACTTCGACCCCCTACTTCGGCAGCTAAAAGCTACCGAAGTCAATGTTAGCCTATGGGGAAGGTCCCCATAGGCTTGCCTGTGATTTTTTGATCGCAGGATTTTCCTTCGATCGTTGGATTAAAATCCTTCGAATCGTTCGATTCGAAATGTCGAATATCGAGGGTTAATTAACCCTCGATATTCGACCCATAGTGAATCGGCCTCCCCCTGTATACAATGTGAGGTTTACTTAACCTTACATAACATCAACCTGAAGGGATTGAAACATGGGGTATTTTGCTGTTTTCACTCAAGAAAATTGCTTCCACTTAAAAGTAATTGAAATGTATACGTTTTTGACCCAGATAAGAGTTGGATAGCTGTTTGAACGTGGCAAAGCCCTGGTTTTGCCATTGCATTGTAATTTGAAAAAAATCAATGCCTCATAGACCAAAATCATTAAACAACATATTTGAGAGTAGATTATAAATCCCTAAAATTACTATGCATAATATGCTGCATACAGGAGTAAATTAATCTGTAGAAGGAAATGGATAAAATCCCAACTCGGGACTTGTGTTTGATATATTATTATTCAATAATACAAATCCCATGTGTGTGATCTTCCAGCTGCCTCTAACTTTGTTTGTATAACAGCATGCATGTTTTAAAATTTCATATTAATACCCAGCTGAATATATATATGAACTTTGGAAAAAAAATGCAGCAATCAAGATCATAGAGTATGAAGTATTCTCCAGATGGACTTCTTCATTTCTGTATTCATGGCATCTCATCTGTCTGCAGGAGTTTTATATGGGTTTTATTTATTTAATTATAAAAGAGTACTGAGGATAAGAAGATGTACAAATATTTGTTCTAATAATATTTTTTCTAACAAAATGAAGAATTACAATGTCCAGGGGATAACTAAATAAACCCATTCAGCACTTAATCTAGAACGAACACCAAAAACGAGAAAGAATATAAAGAGGATATAAACAGGATTTTTATATTGTTTCATAGATGTTAGGATGTTTGATTTTAGGAGCCACTATAACTAGTGATGAGCGAATCTCTTGCGTTTCGCTGAAAAATTAGCAAAATGACCCAAAAATTTGTAAAACTGGTTAGACACGGGGGTCCCTAGAGGGACTTTGTTGTACTCCTCCCAGTGCTGGAACTTGATAAAGAAGTGTAGCTGCAGGTGATTGAGTGTGCCAGGTCCTGCCATCTTCTCATTGCAAAAGTTTTCCATTCCTAAACAGATGTAAGAGCAGGTCATTGGGTATTTATACTGGTGATGCCCCTTTTTGATGGGTGCGTGACATGCAAGTGTCAATTTTGTAGAATCAGCAAAAAATAATTGAGTAGGCCTCAAATGCATTATGGTTTTTTTTGGTTGCTCCTTACACATAATGCAAGCCTTCAATACAAGTATAACCCAATACTAGCATTAGTTGAAGTATTTGAAGATAATGTTATTTATATGATGATGAGGCAATAGGACCTGGGTAATGGTGTCGCAGCACTCATTTCAGAGACCAAGGGGCCCATTTACTAAGGGCCGAAGTGAATTTTCTAATTCAAAAACTTCAAAGTAATTTTTCAGTACTTCGACCATGGAATAGGCTAAAATTTGATTTGAATTGAAAAACTACGACTTTGAAAATCGAAGTACTGTCTCTTTAAAAAACTTGACACTTCGCCACTTTAAACCTGCTGAATTTAGCCTATGGGGGACCTCCTATAACCTTTCTGAGTGTTTGGCTAAGTTTTGAGTAGTCAAAGTATTTTTTTGTAAAATCGTTCAAATTGTTCGATATGAAGGATTTAATCTATCAATCGAACGTTTTTTACTTCGATCGAAAATGGTCATTTTTGATATAAAAAATACTTAGACTATCAAAGTATCAAATTCGATGGTTGAATTTCGAAGTTTTTTAACTGCGAAATTAGACCCTTAGTAAATGTGCCCTTCATTTGTGTAATTGCAGATGCCTCTAGAGGGCACACTCCTCTTAGAGGAAGCACTCAGAAGCAGAACTTGGGAAATAGTGTCACAGTATACCACATTCAACAGCATGTAAGAGCAGCACTCATTTCAGAGACTACGGGGCAGGATTCAAAGGGTGAAGTGGCTAACACAATGGTCAATTCACTATCGTTACCGCCCGCAGTGACATTGCCAATTTACTAATGGACGCAGGTGACAATTTGTGAGTGAAAGAGACAGGCGCTAGCGTTCATTCACACTCTATCGTCAGGCGACAATTCACACTGGCGAATGGACATTACTACGCAAATTCACTAAAATGTGGATTTTACTGAATGTTACCTCTTTCGCCAGACTTGCCTTCACCAGCTCAGACCAGGCTAAGTGCAATGGAGTTCATAGATCTTCTTCAATCTTCTGTCACTTATATCATATTCTGTGGAAAATACATCAAAGTTCAAAAAACGTTGGCGTCTTTTCCTTATTTCAGAGTGACAGGCTGCAAAAGTCCTTAAAATGTTTTTTTTTTTCTGGTAACTGCATTTCTCCATACATTTTCTAACATATAGAACATTAACTTTACAGTGGGCTCATGTGTAAGACATTATAACAACTCTATTGTCTTTATTAAGGTTCCCTGGAAATGTGTTTTAAAAGTGTAAATTGTAAGTATATGCACCAACATTTAACAATTTAATTTTTTTTTTTGAAGTACTGTCTCTTTAAAACTTGGACTTCGACCATTCGCTACCTAAAAGCTTCCGAAGTGCTGTTTTAGACTATGGGGGACCTCCTAGAACCTGTATAGAGGCAATTGTGGGAGTTTGGGAGATCGAAGTTCAAAGTAAAAAAAACTTTGAATCAAGTAGATCGATGCTATGTCATACGATTTGAAGTAGACCCACTTCGACCTCAAAAAACTTCAACCACCAGTCGTTTTTGAATTCGAAGATCGAAGTTTTTTAATCCTGCAAATTTTGCTGCATACGTTTTTCTGATTGGATACATAATACAATAGGACTTCTATTTCTCATAATACTTTAACATAAAGTGCATAGAACTAAAGCATGTCTGTTAGAATACATACTGAAATTATATATTCATTTGTAAGGAAAAAGAACTGCTACATTATATTATAATTATTTAGAAAACATAATAGGAAGGATTTAATGCCCATCCCATATTTAGTAGATTTTTGTAGATTGTGCATCCTGGCCCTACAGAAGATACATGCCTAAATGGCAGGAGAGAATTGCCATGCGTTATGGCTAGCAGACTGGACATATTACTTTAAGAATAAATCAGGTTTTGCATGTTTTGTTTTAAAAGAAGCAGGTGGTAAAACTTCTAGGTGTGAGAGTAACTTGGGTTTATTTGGCCCTGCATTTTTTCACAGCCTACCTATAAATTAAAGATGAGAGGTATAAAAACTTAAAATAAATCAAGGGCAACAAAATTAAAAGAAAAAAGCTGATGCAAATGCAACATTGCTGAAATCTTAACAGATGTTACCAACGTAGCCACAAGAGAGAGTGTGAGGCATCAAGCACAGTAAGACTCCTCATTTAAATTGAACACTGAAAGTGATTGAAGTTTTTCAGTTCTCCAACATTCATTTTGCCATAGCAATTTTTCTGTATTGTGCCATTGCCTAGAAACAGTGACCAAGCTTCATACTTGCAAAAGAGGACAGTTATTAATGTGAAAAAAAAAACATTTGTGCTATATTGATTGTAAAACATATGTTGGAAATATAATGATTTAGTATCAGCATGATAGATTTGTTTAAACTGAGATCAACAAATGTATTTATGGTTACCACGTTTGAATTTTAAGCACACCACATGCAATACACTTTTTACACATCCTGTTTCCATATGGAAAGTATGAATTATGCATTATGTAGGACGGGGGTGTATCTCAGTGGTATGCCTGATCTGCTTCTGCTTCCTGTCTTCAATTGTTTAATGGTTGAGGACGGCAAGATTTAACCCAAATTTAACTAATTTCTCCAATTGGCCATGGACTATGAATAAAAGGAAGTTCGTACATTCCTGATATAGTTCCACAGCAACCCACCCAAATTCACCAGATGGAATGGAGTTTGGAGGACTTCATGGCATCACTTTCTCTTTAGCAGGGATTCTGGGGAGCCAAACTCCAACCAAACTTATTAATTCTCTTTCCAAGCAAGCCTGGGAAACTTGAAGGGTAAGTCAAGTGCACAAGCTTCCCCCTTAAGCCCAGCTATACAGACATATAAACAGTGTTTTCAGAATCTCTGACAAAAACATGGCTGAACTTTTCCATATCTGGCTTTTTACAGATCTAAATCTGTGCTTTGTCCAGTAAGTATGGCCATCTTTAAATAATTTATAAAGCCTACATTTTCCTGCCATGTATAAATGTTGGGCATATCTTTCCCACCCAAACGGCATCATTTGTATATTTGCACTGCATATATCCCCTATATATGTCAGTGGTATCACATTTTCCTAAAACAAATATCAACTTTCCTTTGCAACCAGCACACATATGCTGTAAAGTTCATGCAGTGAAGAATGCAGACATAAACAGGCACAAATTCAGGCTCAGATTTGTGGCGAGGCCACAAAGGCCCTGGGCCTAGGGTGGCAAATAATTTAGGGCGGCATGCCACCAGGCCGCTTGCTAAGGAGCACTGGGGATGCGCAGCTCTCCAGTGCTCCGCGTGTGCGATTGCGCGACGACGGGTGCTAGGGCCGTGCGGCCTAGGGGACGCCCATGATCCAAATACGGCCCTGCACAACTTACTCTGACAAAACATTCTTCTTGGGTTGAGCAATGTAATGGTTAAGCTGAGCACAGGAGAGGAGATTAAGAGGAGCAGACAGTTAGAGCAGAGTTTTTATGGGAACCAACAATGTCATCTCTTCACTGGCTGATTCACTGGAGGGTGTGTTTAGTAATCTGAGCAAAGAACAACTGAGCATGCTCAGTAGTCAACAGCCAAAGCAAATTCCTGAAGCAGGGACTTAGTGGGTTAAAGAAAGAAAAGAAACCTTAAGTGATTTTGGTAAAACTGCAGCCTTGGGGGCACATTTACTTAGCGCGAGTGAAGGAATCGAATAAAAAATACTTCTACTATTTTTTTGGCTATTTCGACCATCGAATTGACTACTTCGACCTTCGAGTACGACTTTGACTTCGAACTAAAAATCGTTCAACAATTCGACCATTCGATAGTCAAAGTACCGTCTCTACCCCTTCAACCCCCCTACTTCGCCACCTAAAACCTACCGAGCATCAATGTTTCATATGGGGAAGGAAAAATCGTTCGATCGATAGATTAAAATCCTTCGAATTGTTCGATTTGAAGAATTTAATCGTTTGATTTTTCCTTCAAACGTAAGAACGAAAGAAATATGGTAAATTCTTCGACTTCGATATTCGAAGTCGAAGGATTTTACTTCAATGGTCAAATATCGAGGGCTAATTAACCCTTGATATTACACCCTAAGTAAATGTGCCCCTTAGTGTGTGTGTGTGTGTGTCATATCCTTTAATGGACATAGTTATTTTTACGTATAATAAGCCTGATGAGATTATATAGGCAAGTCTAGTTTATTCAAAGTGCAATTCTCTCCCATGTAATTGGCCACAGACACACTTACTGAACTGTAAACATGAAGAATGGATGAAGATATTTTATACATTGTTATAAAAGTATGCTATTAAAAAGATTGGTTTAACACCCTTCTTATGCAAACTTAGTCATAAGTCATAATTTTGAGTTTATAGTGAAAGGTTATTTATTGTTTGTAATGTTAAGCAGGGGGCTGCAACACTAACATGATGCACTAGGACTGGCGTGTTCTACATGGCTTAAACTACAGGGGAATTCACAGTGGCTAATCAGCTGCAAATGGATTTAGGTGCCATACGTATGTCTGAACTCTGAAACATAATTGGATGTTTTTCTATCAATACTGTATTCATTTTTGTACATTTACCCTTATAAGAAAATTATAATGTAATTACTTATATAATTAATATAAAC
Source organism: Xenopus petersii (assembly GCA_038501925.1). Classification (NCBI taxonomy): domain Eukaryota; kingdom Metazoa; phylum Chordata; class Amphibia; order Anura; family Pipidae; genus Xenopus; species Xenopus petersii. The sequence goes on along the minus strand of CM076674.1, from coordinate 60,347,678 downwards.
TCTATTCTTAGAAACATTCTAGCTATAGCAAACACACATATGCAGCTCTTACTGTCTACTTTTCTAATTAGGAAAATAATCATTACCTCCTTTTGCTCAGGACCACCTAAATGTATAAATGGGTTAAGCCTCTCACAGCTGCACATGAAAAGTCAGTTTCTAACAGTCTGAATCCCATTCTGCCTTCTTTCTTAATACATCCTCTGTTTAGCTAAGGTCAGCCAAAGGGTGCAGGCATTGTGGCTGTCTGTGTTTTACACCTGACAATGCACTGAACTGCTAGAGAGCCAGTTCCAGTTCATACATTACTGCTTTGCTCTAAGTTGTTTTTTGCCCTCTATACTGTCATTTTATTCTCCCTATCCAGCTTGGACCAAAAGTAATACATATCTGTAGCTTCATTTCTGTAGTTCAGTTTGTCATTAACCCTTACCCATAGCATTCAAAACACACACATATTCGCTAGTGGTATAATGCACCTCTAAACTGTCACATCCTTACTACTTTAAACACTTTTTTGTTTTGCAAACCTGTTTTGGAGAACTTCTCATTATCCATTGCTCTTTTACACACTCACATGGCATGCTTAATTGAGTCAACTAAGGATATGCCTGCATTTAAGTGATACCTTTGTTCAAAAAGTATTACTCTGATCCACACTTGCCTGTGATTCATTTGAACAATTTTCACAATAGAGCCAATATAATATGCAAGTGCAAGGAGGGAATTTGGACCCTTTAATAAATGCTGTTGAATGCATCAATTTAGTGCAACCACAAATGCTGTTGATGCTGTAAATGAGCCCTATTATTTTTTAAATTTGGTTTACCAAAGGAGACAAGGTGCAAAGTGCAAAAAACAGGTGTAAATTTAAATGCCCTCCCCCACAATGTAGCTTATTATACCTCATATTTGTGCTATCAGCTGTAATTCTTTAAGCCCCATTCAAAAATCAACATTTCAGGAGGGCTGTGTGGGCTGCCCATGGGTGCACACGTGCATGTCTCTTAAATGTGTGCAAGTCATTAGGTGCATGGAAGAATAATGCATAGTTCTCTATAGTGTAGAAAAATCTCTGTGCTACTTTATGCCCCATGTATTCTTTTCAGATGAAGACTATTGTTAATTTTTATACCTTTTTGGCACTAACCAAAATGGACTTAAACCAGTATCATTTTTTATGTGTAAACCTATGCAATAAACAGAGATACACTTGTAATAAACCTATTCGTTCCTTTATGTTTATATTTAATATGATATTTTAACTGGCCTATTTTTTTAAACAAAAATATTAATTAGGCCACATTAGGTACAGTAACCTATTTTCTGTTAATACCGTTTCAGAGAAAGTCTCTATTCATACCTCCGATAATGGTATCTCTGATGCATTTGCAAGGGTAATTTCATACCATACATACTTAGACAAAATACATAACTAGTTTTCATAGTTGCACAAAAACAAACCATAAAATTTGTTTTCTCCATCTGACATTCATATTCATGGAACCTTATGCCGAATTTACTTTAAATTTGTTCCTACTGATACTTAGTGCATTCAGATTTCATAGTTCTAAAGAGCATGGGAGATACTCATTCTCCTCACCCATGGCCCAATTTTCACTTGGGAATGTAGTGTGACTTTCACAATTAATTTGGCAGAGCTTTTTAATGAGGGAAAGGGAATACTTCAACGACAACAATAAGGCTTTTGTGTGGCAGCAAGAAAAAGATGCAAGTGAACATAATTAGGTTTTTCGATCACTTCTCTGAATCACTTAATTTATCTCGGACTCTGTTATATGATTTCCATGACTGGCAGATTTGTAAATGTATGATATGGTAAATACATGAGCCTGTGCCCTTTCTCATCTATTATCAATAGGTGTTGTAGAATAAATAGAAAATTATTGGGATCTAAAGAAATGTTCCCTTTCTCTAACAGCTGTGCAACCTTTGCTGCAGTATTTGGACTTAATGAAAGAATGGAAAAATATGATAATATACACACTCATTCTGAAAAATTATCTCAGAGGAAGAATTCCCCAAGAGGCAATATTAATAAAATGTTTGCTAGAGCAAACTTGACGCCTTCATCTTATTTCCTTGGCGTATATGCATTTGCTTGGGGAACACTTTTGTTTTGATTCAATAGACCGTAAACACTATTTTGGGGTTTTGCATATTTAAAAAAAAAAACCTTTACAGTCAGTATGATTTCATATAGTGCATATTTTAAACAAACATCTGGATTGAAAAAGTACACCCAGATTATAACCATTGCTTATTATTCATTTGTTTTAATAATACATTAAAATGCAGTATGATGACATTAGTACAAGTATGAATATTGTTATTAAGCAAGGGCTACAGCAAGCAAATTCACCAAAATGCTGAATATCATGATGCAGTAGCTTTAGGTTACCAGATTTGCAAAGTGAAATTCAGGGGCAAGTGTAGAGATGCACCAAAGGAGACATTTTAGTCACATTATAAAATAGCATTGAAATCTATGCCTTCAAAACCATGGCAGCATCCCTTCGAGTCACATCTGATTCTCTGAGGAAAAAGAAGAAAAATATAAGACCCCAGCACTCCTAAGAGACACGGCACATAGGTAGAAGTTGCAGTTTCTTTGGCAGTAACTCAGATCACCTAAATTCATTCCCCCACTCCTTTGCCTGCAATATTTAATACCTAACAGTATGTGTTTTGGCAATTGTCACTTGGAAAGACAGTTACTTTTCCAAGTGGCCATTGCATGAAATCACTGACAAGGGGGCAAGAAAATCATCCCAAATACTATTGCCAAAATTCTTAAAACTAGAATAGTAGTTTTGCTAAATACTTTTTTTCTAAGTAGAATTATTGAAATAAAATCTGATGGAGTTTGTCAGGTAAAATGGAAGAGCTACAGTTAGTTGTATGCTCTAATAATTAGGAAATAATTGCTATCACTGAGACCTGGTGGAATGAAACATGTGACTAAACTGTCAGTTATGTCAGTCTAAGAGGGACAGAGGCATTAAAAAGGGTCGAGGAGTTTGCCTTTATTTAAAACCTGAATTAAATCTGTGCTCTAAGGAAATAAACATGGATGGCACTGGGGAGGGTGTGGAATCCCTTTGGGTTGACGAAAGAAAATTATCATTGGTGTATTCTACAAACCACCTCATATACAGTAAGTGATTGAGGCCCAACTACTATTACAAATGGAAGCTGCTTCAAACTGAGTCAAGTTATTATAATGGGTGACTAATCCAAGCTGTTGTCAAGTCAGAAAAAGCTAATGGGTTTGTAAATATGCTTAATGATGTTTTATTTCAGCTAGTACAAGAACCTACTAGGAATCACTCTCTTTTGGACCTGGTAATAACTAATAATACTGAACTCATCTCTGGCATTTGTGTGGGTGAACATTTAGGGAATAGTGATAATAACATGCTCTCCTTTGAGATTATGTTGCAGAAGCAATTCTATAAGGGAGAACCTAAAGCACAAAATTTTAGACATGCAAACTTTGCCATTATAAGGGCATATGTGCAAAATTTTAACTGAGATTGACTTTTCACAGGGTTAAACACAGAAAAAAAAATGGGAAGTCTTTAAAATGCTGCATAATACTGTAAATATACAAGTCAGTATATTCCCCTTATAAGCAAGGAATGTTGACGCAAAGCAAAACCTTTGTAGTTTGACAGAATTGGTTTTGAGGTTGGTAAGAAAAAAAGTGTTTTTAAGGCTTTTAAGTTATCCAGGACAGCTGAAAATTTGTCAGATACAGTATAAGCAGGCCAATAAATCATGCAAAAAAATCATACAAGCTAAAATCCATATGGAAAATGGCATTGCAGCAAGGAATAAAATGAACCCCAAACTATTTTTTAAATATGTAAATAGTAAAAAAAATGTAGCAGGATGGGGTGGGACCACTGTTGTCTCAGAGGAGGGTCACTTTATTGACGAGAACAGAGATTCTCAACTTTTCAAAGGGGTATATTTATTAAGGGATAAAATAGTTAACTTCATTGCAAATCATAATACTGCTTTTATGCGTAACTGATCTTGCCAAACACATTTGATTGCCTTTTATGAGGTGAGCACCTTGACTCTAAAGTCTACAGTACCACATAGAAGGTTAATGATTAAATTAAGGAATATTGGCCTGGAACATAATATTTGTAATTGGAAAGAGAACTGGCTGAAGGGTAGATTACAAAGAGTGGTGGTAAATGGAAAATTTTCTGATTGAACCAGTGTTGTCAGTGTAGTACTGTAAGGGTCTGTACTTGGTCTTTTTATTTTCATCTTGTTTATTAAAGACCTGGAGGTGGGCATTGAAAGTACTACCACTAATTTTGCTAATGATACTACATTGTGCAGAAGTACAAGTTCCATGCAGGATGTTGCCACTTTGCAGAGTGATTTGTCTAGATTAGGGATGTAGCGAACTGTTCGCCGGCGAACTAGTTCGCGCGAACTTCGACTGTTCGCGTCCGCCGAATGTTCGCGAACGTCGCGCGACGTTCGCCAATTGGTGTTCGCGTTCGATTCGAAGTAAAATTTCGTTCGACCATTCGATCGCTAAAATCGAACGATTTCCGTTCGTTCGAACGATTATAAGCATTCGATTGAATTAAAATCATTCGATCGAATAGCTTCGATCGTTCGATTCGAACGAAAATCCTTCGATCGTACGAATAAAAATCCTTCGATCGAACGATTTTATCGAGCGTTCGAAGTTCGCGAACTGTTCGCGAACTGTTCGCTTTTTTGCCGGCGTTCGCGAACACATCGGCGGCGGTTCGCTACATCACTAGTCTAGATTAGAAAAATGGGCAGAAAACTGAAAAATTAAGTTAGATGTCAAAAAATGCAAGGCCTTTTGCAGAAATAATATATTGTAAATGCAAGTTATACACTAAGGGGATAATTTACTAAAACTTGAATTTATCCCATATTTTTTTTAAACCAAGCTCAACCAAACTCCCATCCACTATTTTATTTATTCGTAAAATAACTCAAAAAAGTCAGGTTGGGAAAAAAACTCGATAAAATTGAGCAAAAAAAACAGGATTGTTCTAAATATTCAGACTTGACACCTGAATTGCTCAATTTCTTTGGTTTATCACCCAAAAACTCATTATCGCATGAAACCCATTGCAGATAATGATATCTACAAATTGTAAAAGGGATATCTCCCACTGACTTATACATGACCTTGACAGGTTTGAGATGGCAGATTTTCAGATTCAGACTTTTTGCAGCTTAGGGGTATAATAAATCTCAAAAAAATTAGAGGCGTATTTTTTTACCTCTAAAAGGTTTTCGACCAGTAAAAAATTTAGTTTACTAAATAGCCCCCAAAGTGTGCTGGGGGTTTCCTTAATTGAGGTTTTTGTAGATAATAAGTTGTCTAATTCCAGGCAGTGTCATTCTGGGGTTACTAAAGCACATAAAGTGCTGTCTTGAATAAAAATGGGCATTAACTCAAGGAATAAAAACATAATTATGCCTCTTTATAGGTCCCTGGTAAGGCCTCACCTGAAGTATGCATTTCCGTAAAATGGATCATCGGACCACCCCTTTAGAGGAAAAGAACTTCATTTGAAGCAGCATAAGGGGTTCTTCACATTGAAGACAATGGGGTTATGGAATGCACTGCTGGATGATGTTGTGTTGGCTGATTCTATTAATGCCTTTAAAATGAGCTTAGATGATTTTTTTTGGACAAGCATAATATCCAAGGCTATAGTTATACTAAAATCTACAATTAATATAGATAATGATATATAGTTTCAGTGGGTATATGTAGGTATGTCCGCTGGGATTCAGCTGGGGGGGTTGAACTTAATGGACAACACAACACAACTTAATTATGTAACTATGTAACTATGTAAAATGGATTGTATCCATAGTCTATATCCAAGACATTACAAATGAAACACTCTTCATTACTTGACAATACATCGCATGACTACTGAATATGTTTTTTTTTTTTTTTTTGCTGATTACTCCTATTTGTTAATTTTAGACAATGGGCCAGATTGAATTCATTGAGAAAAAGGTGCATCTCTACTGATGGGCGAATAAATTCACCAGGCATGGATTCACTGCAAATTTCCACGCTTCGCCAACCGCCACCCGCAAACTGCAGCAAAAAATCCACTGCGACAAAAAAATATATGTTGCTCATCAAAATTGTCGCGTGCATAAAAATGTTTGCGCATCAAAATTGTTTGGATACCCATTGACTTAAATGCATTTGAACAAAATAGTCGTGTGTATATAAATTTACACTTGCGTCAAAATTTATGTGCATCAAAATTATTTTGATGCCCATTTTTCACCATTTTGCAAATTTTTTCGCCATTTTGCAAATTTTTTCCCATTTCGTGAATATTTCGACAAATTTGATCATCACTATTTATCTCATGAAAAGTCATGGACAAGATTCAATTTGAGATGCAATTCAATTCAGAAAAACTTCTCTCATGGTTTATCATGGGAAAACTCTAATGAAGTACTTAATATGGGAAAAAACTAGAACTGAATTTGGAAAAATGTTTTTCTCCTCGAATTTAAGCTTGTCAATGAGTTTTCACTGATAAACAGTGAGATAACTTTTTCTCATAGAATTGGATCTGGCCCAATGATTTGAGTCTCTATTCTCCTCTGTCCATTAGAAAATGAAATTTCCACCCTCAGGTCCAATTAACGGCAAACATTTTTGGGCCCCAATCCCACTTCATTGGCCACCCTATGGATATTTCCACTATAGCTGCTTTGATGGGCTAGGCCAAATTTCATAAAATATTAAATTGTATATAAGGAAAACTCTGTTGCAGTTGAATGGAAACTCTATCAATAAAATGCAGTTAAGAAATGTATTTTACCATTTTACCCATTATTATCTATTGCCTTTGTACCTATATGTTAACTTGGTGTATGTGTAAAGGTGTCCTATCACAAGGAATTTAGTACCGTATCCATAACACTGATTTTAGGATTCATAACCAGACTGTAATTATTAAAATGCTCGGATCCACAAAATGACAGCATTTAGTGAAAACATTTTACATAAATTAAATTTTTGTTATAGAAATGAAAAGAAGTAAAACCCCTCTCTATTCAATTGACCACCAATTAAAGAAAATTCAAGTATCAGTGCAGCAGTGTCGGAGTTTATTAACAGTTTCAATTGATTGGTTAAAGGTTACTAACCCAGTGTTGCTTCAATTATTGGGCAGCCATTGCTGGGTTACCCAATAAAGTGCTATGTGCTAGGTGCTAATAATTCATCAGCAATTAAAAACCATGTAACAGGATTAATTAATATTGTGCTATAAAGTGCTAGTGCTTCAAATGAAATTAAGAAGTTGACTTAAATAACCAGGATTAAATTGACCCAGGTGAGATTAAAGTTAATTCATTATTATATATCACACATTAAAATCCATTCATTATAGAAGATTGTAAATAGCTGATTAACTGTTAAAAAGTAAACTTTACTAAATTCATTAAAATTGCTGCAAATCAATTAAGGTAATCTTTGAGAACTGCATAAAAATTGGTGAGTAATAATTAATCCATACACCCCCGTTAAAGTTATAGGGTGTTAAAAAACGTTTGCATGAAATTATTCAAAGGAGACCAGCATTGAAAGAGAAAGGAGGAATAGGAAAATTGTTAGAGGTGGAGAAGTCCCAAGTTCTAGCTGCCTGTATTTTTTCTAAGTCTGGGACCCCACACGGAGGAGAAAGTAGGTCACTGGGGACTGTAGTCTCGATTTTACCTTGCTATCTTATAATTCGGAGAGCTAATCTTCCCTATAAAACTACAAATCCCACAGTGCCATTGGATAACAGGTAAGATTTTAAAAGAAGAATCAATGCGGTCGCAAAGTTTTAAAATCAATAGAAAATTATTTTGCAATAGTAAAAATAAGGAAAGCGCCCAGGAGACTTCACAAAAAGCGCTTCCCAGTGTGCCAACACGTGTTTCGCCTGCTGGCTTTGTCAAGGCAAAATCTAAAAGTCACTCGTTTGGTGTGGCATCTTTATCACTTCCTGAGTACAAAATCTCGCGATACTTGGAAATGAGATCTCGCGATGAGGTCTCGCGATACTTGGAAATGGGATCTCACGATGAGATCTCGCGATACTTGGAAATGGGATCTCACGATGAGATCTCGCGATACTTGGAAATGGGATCTCACTATGAGATCTCGCGATACTTGGAAATGGGATCTCGCGATGAGATCTCGCGATACTTGGAAATGGGATCTCGTGATGAGATCTCGCGATACTTGGAAATGGGATCTCACAATGAGATCTCGCGATACTTGGGAATGGGATCTCGCGATAGTTACATTGGAGAAGATATGTGTATATCGTTGCTAAGCGACGGTCACATTTCAGATGTATTTGGTTAAATCGATATATAACTCACTGGTATCTATAACAACCACCGGTATTCAATATCAAACTGACTGTGAATATCGCTAAACAAATGGTTTCCTTCCTGGACCCATCAATTATGATAACAGAGGAGGGCAAATTGACTACTGACAACTACAGAAAAGAGACAGCCACCAATTCCTTGCTAAGTTTCTCTAGCCATCATCCGTATTCTGTGAAAAAATCACTCCCTATAGGGGAATTTTTAAGACTAAAACGGAACTGTTCCTCTCATGTTCTCTTTAAAGAACAAGCGGTACTACTTAAAAACAGATTAAAACAAAGGGGATACTCCGGTAAACTCATAAAGAGAGCTTATCATAGAGCTTTAGGGACTGAAAGAGAACAATTGCTCCATCCAAAGACTAGGTCTCAGCAAGATAACACGGTCAGGTTTATAACTACATATAACTCTAACAGTAAGACAATTAATCAAATTATTAATAAACACTGGTCGGTTTTGAAAGAAGACACGGTTCTAGATACTGTTCTACAAGATACAGTTTCTGTATGCTACAGACGTAGCCCTAATCTGAAAGACCTACTATCGAGAAGTCACTTCCAGACACCCAGCAGACCCAATATCATTAAAGGAGAAGGAAAGCCCCAGGGCGCAAAACCCCTCCCCTCCGTTGCCCCCCCTCCCTCCTCCCCCCTGGCCTACCCCTCCCCCTGGGCAAATGCCCCTAACTTGTTACTCACCCCTCTGCGCAGGTCCTGTCCACGGAGTTCGCAGTGGCCATCTTATCCCACGCGCGTCTTCTTCCTCCTCTGACCGGCGTTTTCTGGCGCATGCGCAGTAGGAACAGGTACCGGTACGGCTCTACTGCGCATGCGCCGAATGTCACGAAGTTTTCCGATTTCACTTCGTGACATTCGGCGCATGCGCAGTAGAGCTGTACCGGTACCTGTTCCTACTGCGCATGCGCCAGAAAACGCCGGTCAGAGGAGGAAGAAGACGCGCGTGGGAGAAGATGGCCACTGCGAACTCCGTGGACAGGACCTGCGCAGAGGGGTGAGTAACAAGTTAGGGGCATTTGCCCAGGGGGAGGGGTAGGCCAGGGGGGAGGAGGGAGGGGGGGCAATGGAGGGGAGGGGAGGGGGGAGGGGTTTTGCGCCCTGGGGCTTTCCTTCTCCTTTAAGGGTTGCTTCCCCTGTGGAAATTGCAATATGTGTGATCACATGATCAAAAGCACAAAATTCAGTGATAGATTTAACATTAATCATACAATCAAGGATTACATTAATTGTAGAACCAAGGGAGTAATTTATGTACTGGAGTGCCCTTGTAAGAAACAATACGTTGGGATGACAACACAGATGCTCAAACTCAGAATACAACAACATTGCAGTTCAATCAGAAATGCGGATAAAATAGGTAAATCAGACAAAATATTATCCACAGTTGCAAGTCATTTCAAACAATATCACAATATGAACCCCTCCAATGTCAAATTTTGGGCTATAGAACAGATCCAATTGGGAATCAGAGGGGGTGATCTGGAACAAGAATTACTCAAACGGGAAACACATTGGATTTTCAAATTAAATTCAGTTTCACCCAATGGGATCAATGAAAATATACTATTTAATGCTTTTCTTTAATAATCATGATTTAGTTATTCGGTTTAACATATCAATTCCCTCTAATAGTAGACACTATTCCACTAACATTTTATTTAAATAATCTTGGTAATAAATAATAATAATTTTTACCAACATCTCTTCCTCAATAAATACCGGTGGTTGTTATAGATACCAGTGAGTTATATATCGATTTAACCAAATACATCTGAAATGTGACCGTCGCTTAGCAACGATATACACATATCTTCTCCAATGTAACTATCGCGAGATCCCATTCCCAAGTATCGCAAGATCTCATTGTGAGATCCCATTTCCAAGTATCGCGAGATCTCATCACGAGATCCCATTTCCAAGTATCGCGAGATCTCATCACGGGATCCCATTTCCAAGTATCGCGAGATCTCATCGTGAGATCCCATTTCCAAGTATCGCGAGATCTCATCGTGAGATCCCATTTCCAAGTATCGCGAGACCTCATCGCGAGATCTCATTTCCAAGTATCGCGAGATTTTGTACTCAGGAAGTGATAAAGATGCCACACCAAACGAGTGACTTTTAGATTTTGCCTTGACAAAGCCAGCAGGCGAAACACGTGTTGGCACACTGGGAAGCGCTTTTTGTGAAGTCTCCTGGGCGCTTTCCTTATTTTTACTATTGCAAAATAATTTTCTATTGATTTTAAAACTTTGCGACCGCATTGATTCTTCTTTTAAAATCTTACCTGTTATCCAATGGCACTGTGGGATTTGTAGTTTTATAGGGAAGATTAGCTCTCCGAATTATAAGATAGCAAGGTAAAATCGAGACTACAGTCCCCAGTGACCTACTTTCTCCTCCGTGTGGGGTCCCAGACTTAGAAAAAATACAGGCAGCTAGAACTTGGGACTTCTCCACCTCTAACAATTTTCCTATTCCTCCTTTCTCTTTCAATGCTGGTCTCCTTTGAATAATTTCATGCAAACGTTTTTTAACACCCTATAACTTTAACGGGGGTGTATGGATTAATTATTACTCACCAATTTTTATGCAGTTCTCAAAGATTATTACCTTAATTGATTTGCAGCAATTTTAATGAATTTAGTAAAGTTTACTTTTTAACAGTTAATCAGCTATTTACAATCTTCTATAATGAATGGATTTTAATGTGTGATATATAATAATGAATTAACTTTAATCTCACCTGGGTCAATTTAATCCTGGTTATTTAAGTCAACTTCTTAATTTCATTTGAAGCACTAGCACTTTATAGCACAATATTAATTAATCCAGTTACATGGTTTTTAATTGCTGATGAATTATTAGCACCTAGCACATAGCACTTTATTGGGTAACCCAGCAATGGCTGCCCAATAATTGAAGCAACACTGGGTTAGTAACCTTTAACCAATCAATTGAAACTGTTAATAAACTCCGACACTGCTGCACTGATACTTGAATTTTCTTTAATTGGTGGTCAATTGAATAGAGAGGGGTTTTACTTCTTTTCATTTCTATAACACATTATTTTGGTAATCACACCTCTTTCGTTCGGAAAACGTATTGCTTTTTTAGGAAGGTACACAGAACAATTCTTTCTTTATAAATTAAATTTTTAGCATAAAGGACAACATTTTAAATGTTTTCAGTGTTTTCAGTCACTAAAATTGCATTAAGGAATTGTCCAGAATTTCCATCCACATCTCTTGTTTGTCTATGTTTCAAGTAAGTATAAACTGAATCATCATATTGGAATGCAAATTAGTATTCGGATACAGCTCAGGATTGTAAAAGATTCAGTATTAAGGCGAATCAGAAAAAAGTGGATTTGGTGCAAGTTTCTAGTGTTTGCTATCATACATTTAGAATCAATCAGCAGAGTCTGGTGCAAATTTGTTAGTTTTTGGACTTTTGAATATGAAAATATTTTGTAACAGTTTTACTTGTTAAACCAATTAATACATACAACTATTCAGTGAATATGAAAAATCTGCTAGAAAAGTGTAAAACTGTAAAAAGCTTTCTGTCAAGGAAACCTTTTTGATGTTTCATAAATCTGCTCTCAAATGTTGTCAATTTAGAAGTGATATTTACTTTCCTCAAAAATTTTATTCTTGAAATCTTAAAGCAAGAAAAGCAATCTCTCCATCTGACGCCAAGTATCTCCAGCTAAAAGCTGCCAATACCTGCTGTAAATTCTCGCAGACAAGGTCATCTCATCACTAGTTCCAATATGACTGTGCTATTGTCTTTATGCAGCATAGATTTAATTTCTAAAGATAATGAAAATAGGACTAATGAATGGCAGATGTCTTCCATGTTGTTATTTTTCTGGACACCTTATGCACTTCTTTAGAAATGATAATGAGGAGCCAGAATAAGGAAACGGGATATTGTGGTCACACAAAAAATAATATTTTTTCTCTGAATACATGCTATAGCCCTTGCTAATTGTAAATACAGCTTAAATTATGGGTTAGCAGTATGAAAGGATTATGAAGAACAAATTCAACCTTAATGAAATTAGCCACCCACCTATCTGAACTGCCTTGCAGTTAAGAATACATCTATTTATATATCTTGCTTATATATTTCAGTAATTTTCTGTATTAAATATACCGTAATGTGCATTTTTGATTAATACAATGCTGTGAACCCTCCTAGAAATCAAGGGAACCAGCATTGGTTGTGTATGCAATTGTGATACTTTATTAGCCAATATATACCCTTTTTAATCATGAATTCAATTTATGGGGCTTGAGTCTATTGGTTTAATTAACAAATATCTAGTTTGTTGTTTATTTGTCTAAATGTGAAAATAACACCGCTTTCTGGTTCTGCTGAATCACTGTTTGCAGAGGAGGAACTAGTAAAAGTGATTATCCACAAATTAAGCCTCCTTGTTAGTGATGGGTGAATTTGGGGCATTTTGCTTTGCCGAAAAAATTGCGGATTTTCTGAAAATTTGCGAAACGGCAAACAATTTGCAAAACGGCGTCAGCGTCTCGTTTTTGATGCTGGCATCCGTTTTTTGATGCTGGTGTCCGTTTTTTGGATGCCGGCGCCCGTTTTTTGGACGCCGGCGTACATTTGCCGGCGATAATCCACCGGTGTCCAAAAAAATGGACGCAGGAGAAAACGGACGGCTGCCGAATAAATTCGCCCATCACTACTCCTTATCTCAAAGGCAAACAAAGACTGCATCTACCAAGCTCATAATCTTCCTTTAAACCAATTTCCCTGTTTGGAGTGTGAGAGGGAGAATGAGCTTAGCTAAAAACAAAACAGATAAAAGCAAGAAACTTAAACGAGTAGGCAGAGAACATTTTCAACACATCATCATTGTGCTTGCATGTAGCAAAGGTGTGTATGTGTATACGGGTTTTTAATAAGATATATATCTTTAATGGAGAGTTTTGTATGTTTGCCAAGAATCTTGGTAAGGAAGCCAAGTTCCATGCCTTAATTTTCCATGTTCAAGGAAAATCATATAGCACCAGGAATTTAATAACCAGGAATTTTAATAACACAAACCTCTCCTCAGGGGCCAGCGTCAGTAGGCACAGTGTACTGGTACCTAAAGTATCCTATGCAGGCAACACTTTGACATCAAGCGTCACAAATGATCCAGTTCCCACTCAAAGAATTTTAGTGCAATTTTGTTTGATTTGCATTAAAGTACGTGTGCAATTGCATCAGGAGCATCTCCCCTTTACATTTGCAATTACACTGGAACTGTGGGGAAATGCTATATTGTGTTTAGAAAACATGGCATCTGCTATCGGAAATTGCACACTGCTAGTGATAAGCTATATTTCTCATAAGACATGGGTTCTTGGTGAAATTCTGCACTTTGCCATTGATAAATATTTTCGTCAGAATTTTGCAGAGACAAAACACTTATTGACGCCAATGTATTTTGCACAAAAAAAGTTGCTGCAAAAAAACTGCCATTGACTTCAATGTAGTTTGAAATTGCTTTTCTGATTTGATAGGTAGGTGTTAATAACTGTGATGAAATTTGAATTGCTGGGAATCCATTAGTATTTCCAAGTCGAATTTGAAAAAATCTGCCACTGTGCTTTGTTTTTCATCAACTAATATTTTCTGGGTGGTGGGATGGTACTAGTGATGGGTGAATTTGCAGCATTTGGCTTCCCCTGAAAAATTTGCCAATTTCCTGCGAAATTCGTGAAACGGCGATAAATTCATGAAGCGGTGCCGGCGTCTTGTTTGTGATGCAGACGGAATTGCACAAATTCTCTGCAAATTCGTGCCTGCCAAATAAATTCGCCCATCACTAAATGGTACCAATATTTAAAATATTACAAATAAGAAACCGTGTATCTCTGCTTATGCACTAATGCTGCAGTAAATAACCACTTCACACACAGGCCTACTAACTGAGATTTGTTTTCACATCTACTCTCTGTTACTGTACATACCACTCTACCTGTGCATTTCTCGCATCACTGAATAATAGTAGTAAATCTCAGAGTCTGAGAAAATATCTTCTTTGAAAAGTCTAAAAAAAGAAAAAATGTAAATTAAATGTAGAAAGGCAATCAGCTCAGCCTAGAATATTAAATCCCCCCTTGTCTTTTCTTGTTTTGTTATGATGTCATACAATATTTTTCTTTCACTTGGATGATTAATGTTAATACTAACAAATGTGGGAGAACTGCTGTTTTAAATGATAACACGTTGTATAGAATATATTTCTATACAATAGTCAGTAAAAGTACACAAGTAGACTGCAGCTGTCACCATTGAATGCAACTCTGAGTAATATTCCAAATTCAATATACTTTCCATTGTTGTTCATGAAGATGTGGGTATACATCTGCACATAGGCCTATTGGATGAAACCGATTTTGGCACAAAGTCCTGTTGGGAATCTGATGTTCAGATCATAAATAACACTGATGCAGGTGAAGCAGCTCCTTTTGTTGCTATATAAGGCCATTTGCGTGCAGGAAATTGTGTTTTCAAGCATAGACTATGGCTAGCTGACATGACTGCTTTCTTTGGACTGTCAAACCAACTAATTAAACTAGAGAGCCAAGAATTTGTTCACTTCTAACTTAATTTATAATGCAGTCAGATCTCATTAATGTGGTTATTTAATCATTGATTAGCTGATATTGACTCGTCATAGGTAGAAAACATGGGGAAAACTGCAGAAAACACATAAGCAGATCACTGAAAAATCACACCACTGAAATAATGTATTTACAAATACACAAATACAAAATAACACCTGTAATCCACTCTGTACCAGTAATGAGGGAATGAGTTAAAGGCGGGGGGGGCATGTTGGTTGGTGGAATATGGGCACTACAGGCTTTGTAGGAAGAATTTAATGTATTTATAGGATGTTGTTGGTGGTTTGCCAGAAGTGAGAGGCAACAGTAGTGGATCAAAGAGAAAAACATTAGTGTTTATGCTGGGAGTCACAGTGCTGTTCTATCCTGGGGATCACAGTTTCATTTTATGCTAGGAGGATGCATTGTGCAAAATGCAGATAGAAATACTGCAAAAGAACCTGTTTCAGCCTGTTAAAACCTTGGGAGGATATTCTGCTTTCAGCAGGACATTTATGCCAAGCACTGGAAGTAACATTGGAGTCACCAAGAACAAAAAATGTTTTGCAAAATCTCTATCAAAGCTCAGCTCAGAATATATGGTACTACATGGCAATTTAAGTATCAAACAAAAACTTGGATGTCAGCTTTTCCCTCAAAAGGTGAATACTTATATAATCAACAAAAATCAGCTTTTTTGTTTGATTAAAATCTATCTCACAATATAAAATATGTTGCAACCCCACAAGCCAACTATGCCCCCCACCCAGACCCACTACTCAAACTGGCCGCAAATAGGTTCTTACCTTCTGACCTGGGATCTTCAAAATAGGAAGGGACATCATCGGGGACCAGAAGTGATGTCACTTAGAGCCAGATGAGATGGATAAGGGGGAAAATGCCATATCCTCAGGCAAGGATGGGATCACTCGGGCACCTTAGCTGGGTACACAGGCAGGTTACTCACAGACTGCCTGCTTTATCAGGGAATCAGGGACTTTCTGCTGGAAAGCCGACTGCATTGGGGGTACTCTGTGGGTACCCAACCCGATGTAGGATTGGAGCACTTAGTTATTTAATATTTTCACTGCCAGTGTCTCACTGCAATAAGGGCATTTCATTAAAGCTTGTCGACAGGAAATTCACTTTTCCCGTAGCATAGACTCAAATCCAGAAAAGTAAATTTTACATCTTCAGTAGATTTGTCAGCTATGTTATTGCTGACAAGGAAAGGGTTAAACCGAATGAGATTTGTAAATAATGTAAAATGTGCAAAGGTACAAGCTGTGCAAATACAAGACACCAATACGTGTATAAAGGGGTATAAAATAATACTTTGCCTTAACTTTGTTATTTAATAAGAATTTGCAGTGAAATCTACTTGGATTTTTATTTTATCTTAGCTGGTGTTTTTTTCAGCAATGAGTTGTCAATATATAGATTCTTTTCTTCAGTATATTTAAACTGTGCTTTCCTAAAACAATCTGCTTGAGGGATTTTTTCCTTTACTCTTTTGTGTATTAACCTGCAGTATTTTTCTCTGCAGTATCCACCTACAGCACATACAGTAAACCACTGAGATTCCTCTAAAATGTGCAAATTGAGTATACATGTGTCATATTTGTATTGAAAAATGGATTAGAGAGAGAGGCAGGCAGATAGATAGATAGATGGGAGGAAATTCACCAAAGGGCGAAGTGACTAACGTTAGCGAAAATTCGCCAGCGTGACGTCATTTTCTAAGTCCCAAAAAACGCTGGCCACTTTTCATTTTTCAGGATGACAGGCTGCAAAAGATAGTACATTTTTTTTAGGGTACCTGTCTTCTTTGCACTCTAACGCCAGGCGATTTTCACCTACACAAATTTACTATGATGCAGATTTTAATGAATGTTACCTCTTGCGCCAGACTTGTCTTCAACACCTCAGACCAGACGAAGTGCAATAGAGTAGATAAGAGCTCCTCAAAAAAAATTAACATTTTTTCTAAGTCCCAAAAAACGCTGGCTGCTTTGCATTTTTCAGGGTGACAGGCTGCAAAAGATCCTAATTTTTTTTTTAGGGTACCTGGCTTCCCCCCTACATTTCCTTCCATATGGCACATAAACTATACACTGGGCACATGTGTACGGCATAATAACACTCTATTTTCTTTTATTAAGGTTCCCTGGACTTGTGTAGTGTAATGTATTGGCTGCAACATATATGTCCATTGAAATTTAGCTTCCTGCTGTATGCAAATGCACAACTTCGCTCTCCTTGCCAAATTAACGCTAGCGAAACTTCACCATCGTTCGGCACCCTTGACACAACTTCGCATTTTAGTGAATTAGCATTGTCTTGCCGAATTTTCGCCTGGCGATGTGAGCGAAGCCGGGGCTGGCAAATTTCTGCAGGTTAGTGAATTTTCCCCATAGATAGATAGATAGATAGATAATTTCAGTAGAGTATTAGTTTACTTCTTTAATGTTAGAAATTGGATGTATGAATAGTGTTACATATGGAGAGATCACTCCTGGGTATTGATGCTATCATGCTGATATTGCCAGAGGGTTTCTATGACACTGATTCTGACATAACTTGATTTTAATACAATAAAGGAACTATATACAATAGATTTCAGTAAGCCACACTGAAGGAGTTAAAGTCCGAATGCCAAAAACTAAAACTCAAAATTCAAGTTCTTTTTGCTGTAAAATATAAATTTTTAGTGGAAAAAAATCCTCAAATGTTTCAGGATTTATTATACCATGAGGATAGAAAAAGTCAGAATCAGAAAAGCTGGCATCTCAGACCTGCCATGGTTATATGTAAATCAATGGGAGAGGTGCCTATCCTATTTGGAAGTTTCTGTGGTCTGCTCTGGCATTAGCACCAAAATCTGACTATTTCGGGCTTTCCAGGCAAAACTCAAACAAATTTGGCTTTTCAGGAAATAGCCGAAAAAATCAAGCAATTCGGGAAAAACCTCTAGGTTTTTGTTTGACTTTATTGAGTTCTCCCCTAATCCAATTAAATTGTGCTTTTTTAATAACAAATAAGGTCCAATAGGGGATTCTAGGTTGGTCAGACTTTTTCATATTAAATACTCAGAAAAAATTGGATTTTGATAAATAAGGCCCTTAGCCTTAATTATTATTTTTCTTTCTTAATATTGTAGCACAGAAGCTATGTCCCCCTCAGTGACAGCCCTGTGCTGAATTTTACAGTAGTTTACTGGACAGTTTAGGTATCAAGTAGAACATATATCAATGAGGCTTACACCGGACACTGGTGCTGTGCCTCCACCTAGAGGGATTCAAGGTGAATACCTACAGGTGTATTACTAGAAGGCCCTCCTAACCCTCATACAGCACAGAACCCTGCCTATATAGTAACCTTTCATTTTGTCAAATAATATTTATAGTAAAACACATTGGCTCCTTGACCTTTCCTTACAAACAAAATAAATAAATCAATAAATATTTAGTAACACTCGAAATGCGTTTTAGGCTTCTAAAATGTAAATGGAATACTCAATTTCAAAATGCTAAATATCTATTGATATCAATCCTATAGCAGGAAAAGAGATCATATTCTGCAATTGTAATACTGTGTATTCAAAATATTTCCAATTCAA
This sequence comes from Xenopus petersii, assembly GCA_038501925.1. Lineage (NCBI taxonomy): Eukaryota > Metazoa > Chordata > Amphibia > Anura > Pipidae > Xenopus > Xenopus petersii. The sequence continues at coordinate 60,328,956 of CM076674.1, read as the reverse complement.
TTTTAAAATTCAGCTATGGGATTGAGAAAGAGAATGTTATTTCTCCCAGAAACCTGTTATCCAGAAAGCTCCAATATATAGGAAAGGCCATCTACTATAGATTCTGTTTTAAGTAAACAATTAGAATATTTTAAAATCACCTTTTAACTTGAAATGATTTTAAGCAGAGTTAAGGTATGGAGATCCAAATTACAGTTATCCAGGTCCTAAGCATTCTGGACAGTACATCCTATACCCATATATTCCAGCATAATTTATTTATTAATTTATTTTCACCCTGTGCTACATGTTGTTTTTCATTAACATGTTCTTTTTACATTTTCACAATTTTTTTCAATATGGTTACACATATCACTACAGTTTAACTGAATGAATCCTTAATGTGCAACTTGCGCTAATGTGTTTTGCAAAGTGCTCTGTAAACTAAGTTGCATGTCATGGCTTTAGAAGTAAATAAAAGTAAAATGATGTTCCTTATTTCTTTTTCATCACCTTTTACATGGCTTTTACCCCATATTATTTTACTATTCAACAAACAGTGCTGGATATACTGTTTCATTATAAAAAATCTAAATAGATAACTAGATAATAAGAAGTAATCTGTGTCTTACTTTGGGTCAAAAAAAGAAGGCTTGAGTTATAATTCCTTAACCTCTACTGCCATGGAGATAATTGCACTAATAGAAAACACTTGTCAGGAACAAAAAGACTTAGCAGAGGGACTTCATTCCTTGCAGACATGCATTTATGATGCCATTCAACACACGTTTCTGGGATAACCCCTTTGTCACTCTTTTTGTTCCTACTTTTTGTTTCTATTAGTGCAAGACATACAGTATATAAGGGCTCATGATGGGCTTCTAAGCGGCAGTGTTCCTGTGTGTCAATAGGTGCACTTTGCTTGATTCACAAGCATTGGAAAATGGACGTGAAAGTAGGGACTTTAGCAGTAACTGAACCAGATAGGGGTTTATGTAATAAAAGTCACAAAATTTGCCCAACAGCAGTCCCCCATAACAACCAATCAGCAGGTAGCATTTACTGGTCATCATTTTAAAGGCAAACATTCCATTGGTTGCTGTGGGTTACTGAGCAAACTTACTGCCTTTTATTACAAATGTTTTGTTTTAGATAAAATATCAGATTGCATTTTTTATACTTTACATTAAAAATTAAGAGACACTGGGACACAATTATGAAAGATCCCCCTACAACTATACGGTCTACTTCCTCTATAGCTGTTAGAACTTCCCACTTCCCAGTGGACCTCCTATGTTATGTGGCACAAGTGGACATGGAGCAGGGAAAGGAATTGGGTAGCTAGGTTAAGCCCGTAAGGGGATGCAGTGCTCCTCACTGCTGTGTAGTGCCTCTCCCACTGCTAAAATGCATAAAATGATGCCCGGGGTAGAGCTTATTTATTGGATGCTTGCATCTCTGGCATTGTTGCTCTCTGAATTTTTCATTTGTTTAAGAATCCAGCATGGGATGCAATGCTGTCAGGCACATAGAAATCGTGAACTTAAGGCCTGCTGCAGCCTCTGCTGCATCAAAATGGCATGCAAATTAGGGCCAAAAAGATGGTACCTATGTCCCAACTACCACCTGCAAGCACAAATGCAGCACCAGCAAGTCCTGCCAGCATTGCATATAAAAAAGTACTAAAACGCTTTGTGTTTAGTATGAGTGGGTTAGTGCTCATAAGCTTGAAACAAGGTACAAAAAGTAGACACATTTTGCATCCTATTTTTTGTACCTCCATCACTTCAATAAATAGTTTATAGTATTTATACAGGTATGGGATTTCTTACCCAGAATAATGATTTCCAAAAAGCTTTGGATTATGGGAATTCCATCTACCAGAGAGTCCATTGTAAATAAATATTAAAAAAAAGAAAATTTAGAAAGGTTTGCTTTTTCCTTTACTTGATGTTAACTAAGCTGCATAAATCTATATTGGTGGCAAAAAATAATCATATTGGGTTTATTTATGATTAAATGTTTACCATAGCACATGTAAGCATGGTAATCCAATACCATTATTCAAAAAACTCCAGGTCTCAACCTTGCTGGATGTTAAATCCCTGGATACGACAATCGCTCAATATATCTGCACTCACATGTATCACTTTGATTACTGAGATTTGTTTTTTTTATATTAATCATTTCATAAAGGAATTAATATGTTTATGTTTAGCTTCTCCTCTGAATTGCAATTAAAAATGTGGCTTTTAGGCCGGAAACCATCTGCCACAAGCAGTGACGGGCGGTTCCCATTCATGTCAATGACAAGAGGCTTGCATTCTATTAAGCTAATTAGCATTCAATGCTGTCAAGTTGACAGTCAGGTTTCATCTACATAGCTATGTCATCCCACAATTGAACGCTACACAATGGGCTTCTTGACTGCTTATATTGATACTGAATAGCAAATTACAGTTATTGGTTACCTACAAACAGATGGCCTTTAGCTGTTCAGTAGACCTTTATTTCTATTTTCTCCAGCCTTTCATCTTATTATTCATTTACTTTATTGGTATATAGAAAGGAAAATGTATAATAGTTACTTTTAAACAGTTTATAATTAGCTAATAATCTAATTCTGATTAGATCTGTTTTAAATCTGATGATTACATTTGAGAAAGAAAAACAAAGCTATACAAAAATATAGAATATATAATACTATTATATTATAGTATCCCACTGTGCTTTTACCCTCCCCACACACCCATTTCTCATCATAGAATATTGTTATTAAAGGAATTTGCTATAATTTGATTGACCATTTTCCAGATTTTGAATTTTGTCCTCTTAGGAAATTAAATGACTTGTTCTCATTATTATTTGTAATAAATGAATGTAGCTAATCTGATATGAATGATATAAACCCTACCTAGTGTATAACAGGCATTATATATAATATATAAGGATAATTGAATATATAAGAATAACATACACAATAATTGACTCTCTTGGTGTTTAATTTCTATAAAGCAAGCTGATAAACATCTGTTTGCTGGGATCTTCTACCAATGTAATTGAAACCGTATTCCTGACAGCTGAATGTATGTTAATGAGCAAGTCATGAGAACTTGCATATATAAAATAATTAATTAAATCTAATTCAATAACAAAAACATATTATTAAATTAAAAGCCAAAGCGTTGCAAGAGTAAATGTCATTCCCAACGCGAATATGTTATTAAAATAACGCATGTCAACAAAAGTTTATTGGTCTAATGACTGTGATTAATCAATGATGCAAATAGGCAATGCTGGGGATACTAAGCCACTTTGTGAGTGATCATGGGTATAATGTGAAAAGGAAACCTAATTCTTTTTCTCCACCCCCTGATGTTATGCCCTAAGCAAGTTTTATCCCAGAGGAACAATTCATTGCAGAAAATAAAATCATTCAGGACTTTGGGAATTATGTGATGGAATGAGCAGACAAACTGACACATGGAATCACTGCAAATCTAATGAGTGGAAGTTCTGGAGTTGGGAAAACTACTCCTAAAACAATCACTGAATTGCTGGCAGAGTCAGCTAGTGCTTGGCATGACACACTATTAACATTAGAAAGGAAATCCAGCAGATAATGGAGACAAAAGAGAACTGAGGTAAACAACACTTACATTTACAAGTGATTATAATCACTAGCTCAGCCTTAGCTGGTTAAATATTTAAAAGGTTTAATGGCTTGTGCCTGATTATTTTATTAGAAAATGTTCAATCGCTACAGCTTTTATATTTGATTTACCTAAAATAAATGTATTTTATTCAAGGAATTAGATAACGATAAAGAAATCACAGCGTAAATTATAGGGAACAGGACATGGTGTATGATTATCCCACTAAAGGCCACATTCTTCCTCTTTTTGGATAACAGTTATGGGCAATTTGCAGTGCATCCCTTGTTGTCTATGGGGAGAATTCATGGGCAATTTCCTGATTTGATTGTTGCTGATTTTCACAGAAAAAATAAATAAAAAATGCTAATTATATCCCTGTTTCTTCCTCTATATTTTCACCCTCTCTTTGCTGGTATATAGGTATATATATATATATATATATATATATATACATATATACATATATACATACATATTATTTTAATTTTACAGATACCAATGTAGCATCCTCATGCTGAATCACAGGAAGCAATGAAAGAAATGGTACTTGGTTATTTCACATAAACAAGCAAGGAATTTGTTATGCTTAACATAGACTAAAATGTATGGTTAGTTGGTGGTGGGAGATCCAACTTGCACAGGTAGTTAGATAATGTAATACATGGAGGTGATCATGAATTAAGGAGCTCTAGAAGTGGAACCAGATTTGAGCACTACATGTCCCAAGAGGTATACCAGTCTGGTTCTTATATTGTGCGCCAAAGTTGACCATACAAAATGTAAAACATTAAACTGAATTACCTGTTAGATAACTAGGCACTTATACTCATAGTATGCCCTTCTGTAGCTAGCTTTATGTACTGTATGTCTCTAACCGAAACCATTTCATCTGTCATGTAGGCTGTTCTTAAGAGTGCATATGAGATAGAGAAATTGTTATGAAAAAAATGGTAAAACGCTTGGTTGGGTTTTACTTTCTGACATGGGGAGACATTTGTTTTATTCACCAGGGAAAGACATAACAAATATTTATAGCTTACTAAACTCATAAATGGTCAGAATACTGTGAATTAAAAGGATTTTGTCAAAAAGGATGGTCTTTTACTCTGACTGGAGTTCACCACTATATGTACAATAAATGAACATCTTTATAGAATTTCTCCCTTCAAATCCTTTAATTACTTGTCTTGCACAGACCAAACTAAGGATGAAATACTACATTTCAAGACAAGTCACTTCCTTTCACGAAAACAACTAATTAAGAAATCCTAATAAATAAAAAATGTATTGTATGGCTCGCAGTTTGAAATATATTTATTTTTATGTTCTAGGGAGAACCCTGAGTGCACACACAAAATAACAAAAATAAATATGGGGCAAAATGAAAAGGCTGCTTCTTTATAGAAATTGAGCACACCGTATCACTTGTCTCTATGATCAATCTGAATTACAGAGATCAATTAAACCAAAGGAATCTCTCAGTAGGTATTCTGTTTGAATATAAAGCAAGTTACATGTGCATAAATAAAAAACACACACCTCATGCTCCATATGGAAGAGGCTTAATTGCAAGATAATGAAAGACAGAAAAGCAATTAGTAAGAGCAGAAAATATCAATAAACTAAAACATCAAACAGTTGAAGATGCAGCATAAATTCCTCTTTAGAAAATCAAAATAGGAAAACAGCTTATATATACCTGTGTACACACACACACACACACACACACACACACACACACACACACACACACACACACACACACACACACACACACACACACACACACACACACACACACACACACACACACACACACACACACACACACACACACACACACACACACACACACACACACACACACACTGCAGTTTGTATTGTCTAATTTTTAAAGTAGACAGCAACATACTATATACTAGGTTAATATCATACCAGGAAATTAGCTTTTTGTTTGGCATTTCATCCAATGATTCATGCTGTCAACAACTAGAAACACTATGGGGCACATTTATCAAGTGTCGAATACCGAGTGTTAATAAACCCTCGAATTCGACCCTCGAATTTAAATCCTTCAAATTGGAATATCGAATTTGAAGGATTTAGTGCAAATCCTTCGATCGATCGAAGCAAAAATAGTTTGATCTAATAAAATCCTTCGAATCGAACGATTTTAAGCGATCGATCTAAGGATTTTTCTTCAATCAAAAAAAGGTTAGAAAAGTGCTGGGGAAGGTCCCCATAGGCTAACATTGTACCTCGGTAGGTTTAAAGTGGCGAAATATGTAGTCAAAGTATTTTTTAAAGAGACAGTACTTCGACTATTGAATGGCCGAATAGTGGAACGATTTTTACTTTGAATCGTTCGAATCATCGTTCAATTGAAATTAGAATTTCTTATCATTCGAATTTTTCACTCAAGGTTAGTAAATGTGCCCCTATATGTATGGCAAACTTGCACATTTCTTGTCTGAAAGTGTATGGCCTCAGTAGTTTGAGGTGTCTGTTGTGCAGAGGTGACTAGTGATGGGTAAATTTATTCACCAGGCATGGATTTGCAATGAATTTCTGCACTTCCTCGACTGTGAATGGTTTTGTGAAAAAACTGCGGTGGAAAAATTTAGTGCGTCAAAAAAATTGTTGTTCAGCAAAATTGTCACTCTTCAAAATTATTTGACCAGTCCCTGGATCAACTTATACTAAGAGCTGTTCTTGAAGCTATCTAATCTACAGTATCTGCCAGTACAACAGGGAGAGACCATCACAACTCACTGTAAAAACGACCCTTTACAGGTTAACTTTTTATTACAGCATATTATAAAATGGCTAATTCTAAGCAACTTTTCAATTAGCCTTCATTATTTTCTTATAGTTTTTCTTCAATAAGGGTCACTGACCTCATCTAAAAAAACAAATGCTCTGTAAGGCTACAAAGGTATTGTTATTGCTACTTTTTATTACTCATCTTTTTATCCAGACCCTCTCCTATTTGTATTCCATTATTTTATTCAAATTCATGCATGGTTGATAGGGTACTTTGGACCCTAGCAAACAGGTTTCCGAACATGCAAGCTAGAGAGCTGCTGAATTAAGAGCTGAAAAACCATAAATAAGAAAAGCTGAAAACCAATTTCGAATTGTGTCAGAATATCACTCTCTACATTATAGTAAAAGTACATTTAGAGGTGAACAACTCCTTTAAGGTGGAATTATTGCCCTCATGTCTACTGCAAGGACCTATTGGTAAAAGCATTAGAGAGTTTGATATACCCCTTATATATTTAGATATAGTTAGTGATGGGCGAATTTGTCCCTGGCGAAAATTTTGTGAAACGCTGATTTTGATGCCGTCGTATTGGGCGCCGGCATCAAAGTTGATTCTGGCGTCCATTAAAGTCAATGGGTGTCCATTAATAGTTGCTGGCATCTGAATTCTCGCTGGCATCAGAAAAACTTTCGCATTTTTGCATCAAATTCGGAAATTTATTTGCCAGCTGCGAAAGGCAGAAATTCACCAGAAATTCATTCCTGGCAAATAAATTCGCCCATCACTAGATATAGTTATTATATCCCCCCAAGCACCTCTTCTCCAGTGCAAACAACTCTAAATTGCCTAGTCTTTCTTCATAACTGAGACTTTCTATGCCATTTACTAGCTTACTTGCCCTTCTTTTAAATAATATCCCATTTGAGCAGTGGAATGCACAGCAAATCCTAGATGGGGCCTTACCAGCACTTTGCAAAGTGTAAGAATGCCTCTCTCCTCCATTTAATACTCATGTTGCTCAATATACCTGTTGCCATTGCAGCTGCTAACTGCCATTGTCTGCTGCAGCCAAGTTTATTATCTAGAAGGACTCCAAGGACTTTGGATTTGCCTAGTGCAGTCCCGTCAAGGGTATAAGTGGCTTGAATATTTTTACATCCCAGATGCATGACCTTACATTTATCTTCATTGAATCTCATTTGCCACTTAGCTGCCCAGATTGCCAGTTTGTGAAGATCCTCCTGCAAGGATGCCACATCCTCGATGGAATTAATTGGACTAATTGTTTGTGCAAACTGCGATCTGCAAACACTGATACATTTCTTACAAAACCTTTCTAAATCATTAATGAACAAGTTAAATTAAGGAAGTTATTTATCAAAGGTCGAATTTTAGAGTTTAGTGAGCTTTGTTAGACCCCAAATGAATTCTAATTTAAGAAAAAACTTGAATGTAAAAAACTCAAATCAGTGTAGTAGGGATGAAAAACTCAAGTACTCGAACTGATAGGATTTTTTGGTAAAAAAAAATTGGAATTGCTCAAATTAATTGAGTTTTCAAGCGAAACCCACCGAAAAAACCTGAACATCATGAAGGCTACAAACATCTTCAAATGGTTGAAGGAATCTCTGCCTTTGACTTCTACATGACCTTGACAGTTGTTAGATAGTGTAATTTTGGATTCCAACTATTTACTTTGGGGTATAATAAATATAAGCTTTGGAGTATAATAAATCTAGAAAAATTCGAGTTTTTTTTTAAAAAAAAAAACTTGCATTTTTTGAGTATTTGACAGAAAAATACCCTCAAAAACTTGAATTTTTAATGGAAAAATAACTTGACTTTTTATAAATAACTCCCTAAAAGTGGATCATGTGGGACCTAACACTTGCAGCACTGCGATTGTGAGTTTGATTTTAGCCAGAAGTTTTTATGTTTTCCTCCTTTACTCCAAAACATAGAGGCATGTAAACTGGCTTCTGATAAAATTGACCCTAGTGAGTTTTAATGTGATAAGGACCTTAGGTAAAAATATGCACACAAAATATAGACAAATTTGTCACCAAATTTGTTTTCGCCAGTTTACTAACCTGCAGTAAATATAAATTTGTGAATTTTCTTGCGCAAGAATATGTTTTTGCCAGTTATCGCATTGAAAATAATGCTACATTCACATTAATCTCTGCTTTACTAAACAGCGAAATGTACGAAAGACAAAATTAACGCCAGAATATTCACAAAATTTTACCGCCATCTGTATAGTGGAGGTAATTTATTTTTCGCCAGAAAATTCTCGAGGGGACAGGAAATATCCCATAACACCTTGTTTTACCCATCATTCTGTTCCTGTTGACATTCCTGACAGGAGAAGAGAGAAATGACAGGATAATCAAAGATGTATTCTGGATTTATTATGGCTAGGAGGGACCAAAGGCTTCGTCAGCCTAGATTAAACTACATTCATATGATGCACACAGATTTATTGGTAAAACTTGTTTATGAATTTTATTTATATGATTCTATTGGCAGGGGGTAAGTCTTGTGACTGGATGTATTGAAATGTGGATTTATATGATGCATACATGTTTGATCATGGGTGAAATGATCTGTTTACTGTGTTGTTAATAATATCTATAAAGTTTAGCAGTTTTGAAGATACATATCTGGCCATGAATCATGCCATAATAAAAGCCATAAAACAAGACTTATATAAGATTTATAATATAAATATTCGCAAACATAATTTGTCACCAGAAAATTCGCAACTTGCTAAAATTACCGCTAACGTTAGCTTGTTCGTTAACCGCAAGTGATGACAATGACTTCTGAGTGCATCGTTGTTTAGTAAACTTAGTCGCTGCGAATATTCTGACAGAAAAATATTCACATTGATAACATGCGGAAACTTAGTCAATTTTACCGCACTTTAGTAAACTGACCCCTTAGACTGTTAGCTCCACTGGTCAGGGACTGGTATGAATAATAAACAATTTCTGTAAAGAACTGCAGAATATATGTGTATGCTATACACATAATATTACTAATAATAAATGGGAAGTTATTAGAGAAAATTGCTTATCATTGTGACTGACATAAGTACTGTAGCTAAGGTTACAAAACGAACAAATCACCAAGTATGTCACTAGAAGCTGTCTGTTCTAGTGATGGGCGAATAAATTCACCTGGTGCCAATTTGCTGCAAATTTCCATGCGTCAAAAAAAACACTATTCAACACTATTCGGATGCCCATTGACTTTAATGCCAGCGTCAAAATTAATACGGGCGTCAATTTTCAAATTCTACAATTTATTTTGCTGTTTTGTGAATTTCACTGGAAATTCGCAAATTTTTCAGCGAAGTGAAATGGGAAAAATTCGCCCATCACTAGTCTGTTCTCCTTTCCGTTCTTAGGGGAATAATTCTAACAATGTAATTTCTGACATATTAATTTTAGTGGTCTAAATAATATAGCCTTTCTGTATCTTCCCAAACAGTTCAAATAAATAAATTGAGAGCCACATCAATCCAGAAAAGAACTAAAGAACTAAAGCAATAAAAGGCATTGTACCGTTGTTCTAAAACCACCAATATAATATTTTTGCTTTTAGGGCTGTAGTATAGTCTAATTGCTAAATCATATCATTTTGCACACTCTAATATTAATTTTTGACTTTACAAGAACTCGTATAAATATTGCTGAAATAATCACTTTTGCAGTTCAGTCCATTTTTATGAATTATGCATCCTTAAACATATCAAACAAGAATATACTCTGGGGGTAACACTGTATCATGTTATCAAAATGTATGTGTGTCAGTGTGTTTACTTCAATGAACTTAGTATGTAAAAGTCATCATGACAACATTATAAATTATCACAAGCTCCTTTAAGTCAAACAATAAAAGCCATGTCTGGTTGACTGTTATCATACAACACATCATCATTCCTTAAGATCAAGGTAAAATCAATAGAATCACACAAAGTGTGTAGATGCATTTTCATCATAGTATAATCAGAAGTAGGTTGTCCAACAGAAAGGCATACATTTTAATCCATAGGGGAGAAAAAGTATTCAATATCCAATTAGCAATCCACAGAGGTTACACCATATAACATGAGTAGTATTTCTCTAGGGAACAGAAATGGTTGGCATTCATGTTGAAGCATCCTTCCCCAGAGTTTTATCAATGTTTATTGTCATTTTAGTAGTATGTAGTCTGAGCAAGTTGATACATGTAGGCTTAAAAAAATATCTATCTATGCTTCTTCTCATCACTAGGGTTCACACACACTTTCTAATGGAAGAATTCACCTACCAACTTTGTGCATGACATGTCTATTGAACAGCCTAAAATCCTAATCAAGGTCTTTCTAATGCATTTGAAGAGTTTTAAAATGTCAACTGTATTCTTACAATTGAATAGATACAGGTATCACTAGGGTGTTTTTCTTTTTAGCATATGCTGGCTTTTGATTTTGAGGCAAGAAATACCAAACCCAGGTTATGTTGCATTTTTACATTTTTAAATTGAATTGAAAAAAAGACCTACGTCTATTAAGTTCAAGTCCTCCAAACAAACCCCAGTGCAAATTATCTGCATATTTATAAAGGCTTATCTATACACTCAGGTATATAAACAGTAAGTATGAGATCTGTTATGTAGTATACTAGGGATCTGGGGTTTTCCAGATAATGGATCTTTCCATAATTTGGATCTTCATACCTTAAATCTACTACATTAAATAAACTGTAATAGGCTGGTTTTGCTTCCAGTAAGGATTAATTATATATTAGTTTTAATTAATAACAAGGTAATGTTTTATTACTACAGAGAAAAAAGAAAAAATGTTTAAAAATTTGGATGATATGGATAATACGGAGTCTAAGGGAGATGACCTTTCCATAATTTGGAGCTTTCTGGTAAACTGGTTCTGGACAACGGATCTCGTACCTGCAGTAATTTTAGATTTTAGGATCACACTAGCCTTTGACATTATGTTTTTTCAAGAAATTATCCAAGCCACTCTTAAAGGCATTAATAGAATCAGCCATCACAACATAAACCAGCAGGGCATTCTACAACCACACTGCTTTTACCATAAAGAACCACTTACGCTACTTTAAATGAAAGTTTTGTTCCTCTTGTTTAGCATTAAAACTGACAGGAAAACAAAAACATCTATTTTTTTTGTAATGGCTACACGTATTTTAATTTGGCAGCAAAAGGGTGGCCTTTGACTCTGGCTGTGGGAATAAAGTCACAGCTGTGTAGAGTACTTATGGGTGAATAAATTCGCCAGATGAGAATTTGCAGCAAATTTCTGCGTTTCGCTGCTAGCAAATAAATTCAAAAACTGCTGCAAAACTGCTGCGAAAATGTGGCCATGTCAGAATAGTCACACGCATAAACATTATTGCGCCTCAAAATTAATCAGACGCTCATTGACTTTAATGCATTAATGAAAGAGATACAGTTATTTAATTTGACTCTTCAGATGAAGAACAGTCATTTTCATGAAATTCTTTCAGAACTTTGCGCGTTTTACCTTATAAGAAGAAATAATTTTAATATACAATACAATTTTCTAGATAAACAATGCTGAATAGTAATGCAGAAATGTAATAAAAGAAGTAGTTTGCACTGTTTGCCCCAGGTCTAGTGTTCTATGCAACCAGTAGGCAACATTTACTAGTCTACTGTTTGAAATCAAGCTTTTAACCTAGGGTAAACTTTTGCTTGTTAATACATTACTCTAAATTTAAATTATTCTTTAATTAAATAACTTAAATAGCTGTCGGCGAATGCATTTGTGTCAGAATAGTCGCACGCATAAACATTGTTGCGCCTCAAAATTATTCGGCTCCCATTGACTTGGACAAAATAGGCGCACGTATAACAATTGTCTCAGGCGTCAAAATTAATTGTGAGGCCAATTCACTTTCGGCAATTTTTCGCCGTTTCGAAAAAATTTCAGCAAAACTGGATAAATTTGCCCATCACTAGTGTACGGTGTTTTTACCCTTTATGGAGACTGCTAACCACAGAAAAGTTGCGTAGGGTCTCTGGTAAGATAAATTGTGAAAATACTGTGAATGAAGATGTTTATGGTTTCTCCCCTGTGGATTCTAGGAGAACCTTGAGAGGAAAAAGTGTCCAGTTATTGTTCAGATAAACAGGAGTTTAATTTTCTGTTTTGAAATATGGTCAGACATGTCTGAAAGGAGTAAAAAAGTAACTTACTGTAAAGGCTACTTTCAATGCAAAGTCCTGTTTTTTGCATTATTTTGCATTTTTGCATTATTTTTGCACAATAAGCTTTTTTGCCCACTGCATAAAGCTATATCTCCACCAAACATAGACATGTAAAAGGTACGACACATTTAGAGAAAATCAATGTGTAGTGTGACATTGGAGGTGCTATATTTTATTTTTAGAACCAGATTATTTCCTATATCTATTTTAGACACAGACTGACCTGAAATTATAATTGAAATATCTTGTACATAGACTCAGTTCTTGCAATCTTTTTAGTAAAACTTCCTTCTGCACTACTAATTAACCAAGGAATGTGGGTGTTCTTAAATAAATTCTACTCCTTCTACTACTACTACTACTACAGCATCTAATAATTATAACAATAGTTGTATTGTTGTTGTAGATGCCTCTTTGTGACTGTAATTATTTATAACCTACATGCGCATCATTTCTAAAGCTCACAAGATAATTTTGATGTCAGAGAATGAAAGAGATACAGTTATTCAATGCGACTCTTCAGATGAAGAACAATCATTTTCAGAACTTTGCCCGTGTTTTGCCTTATAAGGAAACATATAATTTTAATATACAAAACACTTTTCGAGATAAACAATGCTGAATATTACTGCAGAAATATAATAAAAGTAGTGTGCACTGTTTGCTCCAGGTCTAGTGTTCTATGCAACCGGAAGGCAACATTTACTAGTCTACTGTTCGAAATCAAGCTTTTAACTTTATGGGTAACAAGACCTAGGGTAAACTTTTGCTTGTCAATACATTAATCTCAATATTTATTCTTTAAATAAATAGCTAAAAGTTAGTACCACGTTAGTGTATATAAAAGTATTTCTCTATATGCATATTACATATAATAACATATTAAATTAAAGGTCAAGGAATGCTGGAATCATCGGGGTGTCAATAAGTCAGACACCCCCCCCCAATGAATCCAGTCACACAATAAATTTCATTTATTCATTTGGAACAGTTCTTCAGGGTGTTTATTTGCTGCATGTTCAGCATAAAGCATTCATGTTCATTTGTGTATTTTACATTACCAGCACACTGTCTGCATTAGCCTTAATAATGAATGATGCTTGAAGTATGTTTTTGGAATGTTGTGAAAATACAAGAGATATATATACAGGCATGACACATCATTTTTGATGATAAGGACAGATGCACATAAACAGTCACAGACTAACAAAATATACTATGCAGTTAATGCTATGAAAATGTTTGGCACTGACACCAGTGTAGATAATCCTTTATATAGGAGATATTGGGCCAAATAACTGGATCAGAATGACAGCAAATCTAGGTAGTCGAGGGTGAGGACCGCATTGAAGAGCCAATGCTGCCGCATCAATATCTGGCTATATCAGGGCAGTGCCCTAGTGGCTTTAGTAAGGTTTGAGTCGTGACCAAGCAGGATGCTGATGTGTGGAATAGCAGATAAAAGTCGAGTTCGCAGTGTACAAGGGGTTAAGCAGGTCAAGGTCGATATCCAGGCAAAAAGTCAAGGACAGGTAGTGACAGCGTAGTCAGGAATCAAAGCAAGAATGTCAGGATCCAAGAATCAGTCAAGAATTATAGCACACCCAGGACCACTCAGAAGTAGAACCTACAATCATTCATTGAACCCTGGTTTCTGGTGTTCTTTTATTTTGAATTTGGCTTTTTGGGGCAATTTATATTTTTGTTTTGAATCTCACATTTTATGAGGTTTATTGAAGCCCTCTGCAGCAAAAATCCAAAGAATCCAAAAATCAGCCATCTCAGACCTGCAGAGGTTGTGTTTAATTCAATGGCAGAGGTCCTTATCCTATTTTAAAGTTTCTGTGGTCTGTGCTGGAATTAGCCCAAAAATCTGAACTTTTCTGGTAAAAATTCCAGGCTTTTGTCGTGAAAAAGCCTGGAAAAATTGTGCGATTCGAGAAAAAACTCCAAAAAATTTTATGATTTGGTTTTTAACTCGATGAAAACAACTGGACTTGTTGGGTAATCACTAAAGGGTTTCACTACTCATCCGAACAGCTTCTTCAGTTCAACAATGGTAATTGGGACTCTTCAGAGAGGTGACATCTGAAACTCACAGAGGTGTGATTCTATGGGGTTACTGTGATAGGATTACCAAGGTATCCTGCAACTCCTAGAAACAGGTGTTACTTGTGAGAGTTGCATGAATGGATGTGTGTAGTGTTCTGAAACCACCAGGGTAAAGATGTTAGAACAGCATTGTATGTAGCAGAAGAAGCTGCTCTGATGAGTAGTGAATAGGGATGTAGCGAACTGCCGATTTGGTGTTCGCGAACGCCGTTCGCGAACACCGGCAAAAAATGCGAACGTTCGCGGACAGTTCGCGAACTTCGAACCCTCGCTAAAATCGTTAGATTCGAACGATCGAAGGATTTTAATCGTTCGATCGAAGGATTTTCATTCGAATCGAACAATCGAACGTTTTAGAATCGTTCGATTGAATGAAAATCATTCGATCGAATGCTTACAATCGTTCGAACAAATGGAAATCGTTCGATTTTTAGTGGTCGAAGGAATTCGAATGGTCGAATGGTCGAACGATTTTTATTCGAATCGAACGCAAACTCAAAATGCGAACGTTCCCAAACGTTCGCGAACATTCGGCAGACGCGAACGGTCAAAGTTCGCGCGAACAGTTCGCTACATCCCTAGTAGTGAAACATCATCAGTGATTACTCAGCAAGTCCAGTTGTTTTGCCATTATTTGTACTAAAAGTGACAGGCAAGCAAAAGTACAGGAGTGCCTTTTGATGCGAGTAAAGTAATGAATGGATTTTTTTTGTGCAACTCACTGAGTTGCACAACTGCTACTATGCCAGTGGTCATAAATAATTAGTGTTGAGCAAATTTTTTCGTCAGGCATAGGTTCGCACAACAAAAAAGTTGCCAAGACAAAATTGTTGCAAAGACAAAAAAGTCACTATGAGAAAAAACGCCCAGTAAAAAATTGTTGATGCTTATTGCCTTCAATGTGTTTCATGAATTTCTCTCATGACTATAAATGACCCGTGAAAATAAATTATCATTTTGGTGGGTGTTATAAGTGATGTTATTTACAGTTTTATTCATGGGGACACATGCACAGCCAAATTACCTTACTAATTAGACAGAAAACACCACATGTTGCCACAGTTACAATTTACCACAATTGTTACTATTATGAAGAATTTAGGCTTTCGATTGTAGCATTGCTAGAGACAGATTATATTTTTCCTTTAAAGCACCAAACCTATTTAATTTGTTTAGAACCACCACAATTGTAATCTCTGACTGATTTGAACAGCTTTTAGCCATCTGCCTTCAAATCAACCATACATGACACAAAAGGAATTCCCCATATAGTTGCAAGGAATAAAGTGAGCTTATGCGGTAATTGCCCCGTGGGGAGTTTATGCAAATACATAAACTGTTGTTATTAAAGGTTTTTAAGATTAGATAGAAAGCGACAATGGGTTACAGAAATAAGGAGCTCAGCAAGTGTTTAAAATGTTTCAGTAACTTAAATATGTATTTTTATTTTAACTGAGTAGCTGAAGCTGTTTAATGGGCAATTTTATGAGGGTTAAAAATACTTGAAATATGTAATTTCTGAAATTGGGCAAAGGCTTATATTTAGAAATTGAGGATTTTGAATTTTTTTTTTTTTTTTTAAACTTAAATTTGTACATTAGAAAAGATTATGTACCCCTAGTTTATAATGATAATAGAAAACACCTTGAGATCTGTGACCTTTATTAAAGGAGGGGATGGTGTTTTTCTGCTTTACTATGTTCATTCCTGGGTAGTTTCTAATATCCTTGTCATTACTATAGGGATCCAGCGTGTGAATTTGGTTCATTCTTGTAACATGCCCTTGTGGTCTAGCGGGGACTAGGGCCCGGTGGGGTCGCCCGCCGCAGGGACTCCAACAGCCCTAGTCCACTTTGTTTCATCAACGGTACCTCTATGGTGTGCACGGCCGCTCACTTCCGGGTTTTTCCCGGCGGCGTGTGACATTATTACTCTGTGGCACAAAATTTGAATGTATTTAAAGGAACAGTAACACCAAAAACTGAAAGCGTTTTAAAGTAATGAAAATATCATGTAGTGTTGCCATGCACTGGTTAAACTGATGTGTTTGCTTCAGAAACACTACTATAGTTCATATAAACAAGCTGCTGAGTAGCAATGGCGGAAATTGAAAAACGGCTAAATGGCACAGGATAAATAATGGATAACAGATAGCATTATGTTCTACAGAGCTTATCTGCTATCTGCTGTGTAACTTGAACCTTTTCTCCTTTGAATGGCTGCCCCCATGGCTACACAGCAGCTTATTTATATAAACAATAGTAGTGTTTCTGAAGCAAACACAGTAGTTTTACTAGTGTAGGGCAACACTGCATTATATTTTTATTACTTCAAAATAATTAAATTTTTTGATGTTACTGGTCCTTTAATCATTGCTAGTTGTTAAGTCTAATTCATTAGTATCTGGGTGTGATGCTGTCTTGTTTTGATTCCATTTTTGATCCTTGCCTGCCTTACTATTCTGAACTCTACCGATACTGACCCTTACCTGCCTGACTACCTGCCTGACTATTCTTTGAACGCTGCCTGTACCGACCCCGGCCTGATTGACCTTGCTTGAACTCTGCCTATCTGACCCTGCTTGAACGCCACCTGTACTGACCCTGGCCTGCCTGACTACGCTTTTCGTGTACTCCCTGAACTGTTGCCTTCTGCCCAAAACCTTGGAAATGCACATGCCCCTTTGCTCATTTAGAACATCTGCTTTGCTCCTCTCAAGTTAAGACCTGTGGCATCTGAGTAGCTGAGTTCTCCTTCCGAGGCCAAAGGCGGCTGCTACAGGCAGAAGATTGAGCAGTGAACAGGGAGCTTAGCACTCGTTCTGAATTTAGGGAGCCGTAAGTGACAATTCTCTACACATATTGGTGCTTGTAATTATTAATAATTTTATTTTGCAAAAGTATATGTAGTTTGCTTATATAAGGAGGCAAAATGTGCCTTTCACATTTATAATATGGGTACAGACAAGAACAGCAGAGAAGGCACAGAGTAAACAACATCCTTTGTATAAAACACATGAAAAGTAAACATATATCAGTGACAAATATTTCTAATGTTTGTGAGGTTTCATTGTCAGAATGGGATGTTGCCAAGGTAGAGAAAAACATTGATTATCTTGGGGCCAGACTGGACAATTACTCCATTATCATTCTAACAGACAAAAATATCCTGCTGATTTCTTCCACTGCGTGTGCGTTTATGATAAGAATTTTTATAATTTCATGCTTTTTTATCAGTCCCTTTATGATTTTACTCTTAATTATATAAAGTCAATTACAATTTTACTGCACCTATTACAAGAGGTTTTTACCAATGCTGGCATGCTATAATCTATGAATCATTATCCTGCTATGAGCTATCATTTTAGCACTGTGGCAGACTGAGATCTGTATTCAAAGGACATACTTCTGTCTACATTTAGACTTCCTGGCATTCATGACAGTTTGTGTATAGCTATTGTGAAGGCTTGGAAAAAATATAATAATACCAATAAACTTAAAAAACGATAATTAAAATAATATATGCTTATTGGCCAATTATATTATGTAGGTAACACTTGCAAGGAAAGCAGCAGTCTTCTTACCCTGATGTATGAGCCTTCGCTCTGCCTAATTTACTCTAATGGCTGCTAGAGATGTCGCGAACTGTTCGCCGGCGAACTTGTTCGCGCGAACATCGGGTGTTCGCGCTCGCCGGAAGTTCGCGAACGTCGCGCGACGTTCGCCATTTTGGGTTCGCCATTGTTGGCGCTTTTTTTTGCCCTCTCACCCCAGACCAGCAGGTACATGGCAGCCAATCAGGAAGCTCTCCCCTGGACCACTCCCCTTCCCTATAAAAACCGAAGCCCTGCAGCTTTTTTTCACTCTGCCTGTGTGTGCTGAAGAGATAGTGTAGGGAGAGAGCTGCTGCCTGTTAGTGATTTCAGGGACAGTTGAAAGTTTGCTGGCTAGTAAACGTTTTGATACTGCTCTGTTATTGGAGGGACAGAAGTCTGCAGGGGTTTGAGGGACATTTAAGCTTAGGTAGCTTTGCTGGCTAGTAATCTACCTTCTACTGCAGTGCTCTGTATGTAGCTGCAGTGGGCAGCTGTCCTGCTTCTGATCTCATCTGCTGACTGCTGCAATAGCAATAGTCCTTGTAAGGACTGCTTTTATTTATTTTTTTGTTGTTTTACTACTACTACTACTACTACTACTACTATAAGAGCCCAGTGCTATTAGTCTAGCAGTGTTGGGGAGTGGGACTGGTGTGCTAATCTGCTGCTCCTAGTAGTTCAGCAGCACCAACTTTAATTTTTTTTTATTTAACTTTTTTTTATTTTACTACCGCTGTAGTAGTGTATAAGTTGACCTTTTAGGCATTATTTGCCCTGTAGGCATTTTTTGCCCAGTGTGTTATTCAACCAACTGCTATCTAGCTGTGTGACCGTGTTCACATTCTGTCTAAATATCCATAATATTACCGTCTCCAGAAAAAACACCGGAGTGACTTTTTTCAAGCAGCCATAATAAATTTTACGTAATCCGTATCCATCGCTGTAGTAGTGTATAAGTTGACCTTTTAGGCATTATTTGCCCTGTAGGCATTTTTTGCCCAGTGTGTTATTCAACCAACTGCTATCTAGCTGTGTGCCCGTGTTCACATTCTGTCTAAATATCCATAATATTACCGTCTCCAGAAAAAACACCGGAGTGACTTTTTTCAAGCAGCCATAATAAATTTTACGTAATCCGTATCCATCGCTGTAGTAGTGTATAAGTTGACCTTTTAGGCATTATTTGCCCTGTAGGCATTTTTTGCCCAGTGTGTTATTCAACCAACTGCTATCTAGCTGTGTGCCCGTGTTCACATTCTGTCTAAATATCCATAATATTACCGTCTCCAGAAAAAACACCGGAGTGACTTTTTTCAAGCAGCCATAATAAATTTTACGTAATCCGTATCCATCGCTGTAGTAGTGTATAAGTTGACCTTTTAGGCATTATTTGCCCTGTAGGCATTTTTTGCCCAGTGTGTTATTCAACCAACTGCTATCTAGCTGTGTGCCCGTGTTCACATTCTGTCTAAATATCCATAATATTACCGTCTCCAGAAAAAACACCGGAGTGACTTTTTTCAAGCAGCCATAATAAATTTTACGTAATCCGTATCCATCGCTGTAGTAGTGTATAAGTTGACCTTTTAGGCATTATTTGCCCTGTAGGCATTTTTTGCCCAGTGTGTTATTCAACCAACTGCTATCTAGCTGTGTGCCCGTGTTCACATTCTGTCTAAATATCCATAATATTACCGTCTCCAGAAAAAACACCGGAGTGACTTTTTTTCAAGCAGCATTCTTATATTTTACGTAATCCGTATCCACCGCTGTGTATACGTTGACCTTGTAGGCATTATTTGCCCTGTAGGCATTTTTTGCCCAGTGTGTTATTCAACCAACTGCTATCTAGCTGTGTGACCGTGTTCTCATTCTGTCTAAATATCCATAATATTACCGTCTCCAGAAAAAACACCGGAGTGACTTTTTTTCAAGCAGCATTCTTATATTTTACGTAATCCGTATCCACCGCTGTGTATACGTTGACCTTGTAGGCATTATTTGCCCTGTAGGCATTTTTTGCCCAGTGTGTTATTCAACCAACTGCTATCTAGCTGTGTGACCGTGTTCTCATTCTGTCTAAATATCCATAATATTACCGTCTCCAGAAAAAACACCGGAGTGACTTTTTTTCAAGCAGCATTCTTATATTTTACGTAATCCGTATCCACCGCTGTGTATACGTTGACCTTGTAGGCATTATTTGCCCTGTAGGCATTTTTTGCCCAGTGTGTTATTCAACCAACTGCTATCTAGCTGTGTGACCGTGTTCTCATTCTGTCTAAATATCCATAATATTACCGTCTCCAGAAAAAACACCGGAGTGACTTTTTTTCAAGCAGCATTCTTATATTTTACGTAATCCGTATCCACCGCTGTGTATACGTTGACCTTGTAGGCATTATTTGCCCTGTAGGCATTTTTTGCCCAGTGTGTTATTCAACCAACTGCTATCTAGCTGTGTGACCGTGTTCTCATTCTGTCTAAATATCCATAATATTACCGTCTCCAGAAAAAACACCGGAGTGACTTTTTTTCAAGCAGCATTCATATATTTTACGTAATCCGTATCCACCGCTGTAGTAGTGTATACGTTGATCTTGTAGGCATTATTTGCACACTGTTTTCTTCAAACTGCCATCTAGCTGTGTGTATTATCGTTTCCAGAAAAACCAACTGAGTTTTTGTTGTTGTTGTTTTTTTAAAAATAATGCCAGGCAAAGGCAGGCCGCCACGCAGAGGCCGTGCTAGGGGCCGTGCTGCTATGCAATCCTGTGGCCCTAGCAAATTGCCCAGTTTTAAAAAGCCAATGACCCTGAACTCCCAAAATGCTGAAGAGGTAGTTGACTGGCTTACACAGCACACCCCATCCTCTACCGTTTCTAACTTTACCACAACATCCTCCTCATCCTCCACTGCTATGGCCACCCCACGTAACACTTCCTCCACCACCGGTGCCCCTTCTTCACTGGAGTCAGTGGAGTTATTTTCCCATGAGTTTCTTGAACTGAGTAATGCGCAACCATTATTGGCAGAAGAAGATGAAGGAGATGAGGACGTTACACCAGATTTAATTCTGGCAGAGAACACGACAGAGATGGACATAATGATGAGTGATGAGGAGGAGGAGGAGGTCCCCGCTGCTGCTTCCTTCTGTGATGTGTCAGAAGAAATTGATGCATCTGAGGAGAATGATGATGAGGAGATTGATGTTTTGTGGGTGCCTAGTAGAAGAGAGCAAGAGGAGGGTAGTTCAGATGGAGAGACGGAGAGTCAGAGAGGCAGTAGGAGAATAAGACTTAGAAGAAGCAGGGAGGCCAGCCCGCAGGGATCAGTAGGGCAACAACATGTATCGGCACCTGTGTTCAGCCGGCCAACGCACCCGCCATTGCCGCCAATGCCGCCAACTTCTACTGTTACCGCCAGATCGCACACTTCCAAAAAGTCAGCAGTGTGGGATTTTTTTAATGTGTGTGCCTCTGACAAAAGCATTGTAATTTGCAATGAGTGCAGTCAGAAACTGAGCCTTGGTAAGCCCAACAGCCACATAGGTACAACTTCTATGCGAAGGCACATGAGCGGCAAGCACAAAGCACTTTGGGAGCAACACCTCAAAGGCAACAGGCAAACTAAAAGCCACACTCCTTCTGGTCCAGCATCTTACTGCTCTACCTCTGCTCTCCTTGACCCATCTGAACCACCCTCCACTCCGCCTTCCACCTTGACCACCTGTTCCCATTCCCAGTCATCTGCCACCAGCCAAGTTTCTGTGAAGGCCATGTTTGAGCGTAAGAAGCCAATGTCTGACTGTCACCCCCTTGCCCGGCGTCTGACAGCTGGCTTGTCTGCACTCTTAGCCCGCCAGCTTTTACCATACCAGCTGGTGGACTCTGAGGCCTTCCGCAAATTTGTAGCAATTGGGACACCGCAGTGGAAGGTACCCAGCCGCAATTTTTTTTCTAAAAAGGGAATACCACACCTGTACCAACATGTGCAGAGCCAAGTTACCGCATCTCTGTCACTTAGTGTTGGGCCAAAGGTCCATATGACTACTGACGCATGGTCCTCCAAGCATGGTCAGGGCAGGTATGTCACCTACACTGCCCACTGGGTGAACTTGGTAATGGCTGGGAATGGGAAGCAGGGAATGGGTAGCTCAACAACAACAACAACAGTGGAGTTGGTGTCACCGCCACGGATTGCACGCGGTTCTGCCACCACCTCTACTCCTCCATCGCTCTCTACCTCGTCTTCTTCCTCTTCTTCTTCTTACTCTGCTGCTGGGTCCTCCTTCTCCTCCTCCACACCTGTGCACCCCCAGCTCCCCCTAGGCTATTCGACATGCCAGGTACGCCGTTGTCACGCTGTCTTGGGGATGACGTGCCTGGAAAGCAAAAACCATACCGGATCTGTACTCCTGTCATCTCTGCAGTCACAGGCCGATCGGTGGCTGACCCCACACCAACTGCAGATCGGAAAAGTGGTGTGTGACAATGGAAGCAATCTGTTGGCAGCGTTGAGACTGGGAAATTTAACACATGTGCCCTGCATGGCACATGTGTTAAATTTAATAGTCCAACGTTTTGTCTCCAAGTACCCAGGATTCCAGGACGTTCTCACCCAGTCCAGAAAGGTGTCGGCCCATTTCAGACGTTCCTACACAGCCATGGCACGCCTTGCTGACATTCAGCAGCGCTACAACATGCCAGTCAGGCGTTTGATTTCTGACAGCCAGACTCGCTGGAATTCAACGCTCCTTATGTTGGAACGTCTGCTGCAACAACAAAGGGCCGTCAACGAGTACCTTTTTGAACTGGGTGGTAGGACTGGATCTGCAGAGCTGGGGATTTTTTTCCCCCGTTACTGGGTGCTTATGCGCGATGCCTGCAGGCTCATGCGACCTTTTGAAGAGGTGACAAATATGGTCAGTCGCACCGAAGGCACCATCAGCGACCTAATACCCTTCGCTTTCTTCCTGGAGCGTGCCGTGCGACGAGTGACAGATGAGGCTGTAGACCAGCGTGACGAGGAGCTGGAAGCGCACGATTTATGGTCGCAATCACCAGAACGAACCCAGGCACCTGCTGCAACGCAGGGAGAGGTGCCAGAAGTGGAGTCAGAGGAGGAAGGTGGCTTTGTGGAGGAGGAGGAGGAGGACCAACAGGAGCAGGCTTCCCAGGGGGCTAGTGGTGACCTTTTGGGGACCCCTGGTCTTGTACGTGGCTGGGGGGAGGAGACCGTGGATGATGCAGTCCTTGATAATGAGGAAGCGGAGATGGATAGCTCTGCATCCAACCTTGTGAGAATGGGGTCTTTCATGCTGGCATGCCTGTTGAAGGACCCCCGTATCAAGAGGCTTAAGGAGAAGGACCTGTACTGGGTCGCAACGCTACTAGACCCTCGGTACAAGCATAAAGTGGCAGAAATGTTACCAACATACCACAAGTCCGAAAAGATGCGGCATTTACAAACCAGCCTGCAAAACATGTTGTACAATGCTTTTAAGGGTGATGTCACTTCAGGAACTCATCAACATTCCAGGGGCAGAGGTGCCAGTAATCCTGCCACGAGCACACCTGCAAGGACAAAGCCCTTTGGCCGGTCTGTAACATCAGACATGCAAATGTTTTTCTGTCCAAGGCAGCGCCACAACCCTTCTGGATCCACCCTCAAAGAACGCCTCGACCGGCAGGTAGCGGACTACCTGGCATTAACTGCAGATATCGACACTCTGAGGAGCGATGAACCCCTGGACTACTGGGTGCGCAGGCTTGATCTGTGGCCAGAGCTGTCACAATTTGCCATGAACCTCTTGTCTTGCCCAGCCTCAAGTGTGCTCTCAGAAAGGACCTTCAGTGCAGCAGGAGGGATTGTAACTGAGAAGAGAACTCGCCTAGGTCACAAAAGTGTCGATTACCTGACCTTTATTAAAATGAATGAGGGGTGGATCTCGGAGGGTTACTGCACGCCGGAAGACTTGTTCTGACTTCTATGCAGCTGTCCTTCTCTTCAAGCCTCATGACTCCACACACAGCTGTCCTTTAGCGTCCTCCTCCCTCCGCCACCGTTACAAACTAGGGTGCAAACCCTACTGGTTTAATTTTTTCTGGCCTCTGTGCTTCAGTGGCTGCGTCCAAAAAAACGGGGCAAACAATGTCTACAAGGTCAACGTATGGCGAAAAATTACTATTTTCAGCATTTATATGGCATATTTTTTCTGGCAACTGTGCTTCAGTGGCTGCGTCCAAAAAAATGCATATTTTCTGCATTTATATGGCATAATTTTTCTGGCCTCTGTGCTTCAGTGGCTGCAACCAAAAAAATGCATATTTTGTCCATTTATATGGCATAATTTTTCTAGCCTCTGTGCTTCAGTGGCTGCAACCAAAAAAATGCATATTTTCTCCATTTATATGGCATAATTTTTCTAGCCTCTGTGCTTCAGTGGCTGCAACCAAAAAAATGCATATTTTCTCCATTTATATGGCATAATTTTTCTGGCCTCTGTGCTTCAGTGGCTGCAACCAAAAAAATTTATATTTTCAGCATTTATATGGCATAATTTTTCTGTCAACTGTGCTTCAGTGGCTGCGACCAAAAAAATGCATATTTTCTGCATTTATATGGCATAATTTTTCTGGCCTCTGTGCTTCAGTGGCTGCAACCAAAAAAATTTATATTTTCAGCATTTATATGGCATAATTTTTCTGGCAACTGTGCTTCAGTGGCTGCGACCAAAAAAATGACTATTTTCAGCATTTATATGGCATATTTTTTCTGGCCTCTGTGCTTCAGTGGCTGCGGCCAAAAAAACTGGGCAAACAATGCCTACAAGGTCAACGACGTTGACCTTGTAGGCATTGTTTGCCCAGTTTTTTTGGCCGCAGCCACTGAAGCACAGAGGCCAGAAAAAATATGCCACATAAATGCTGAAAATAGTCATTTTTTGCCATACGTTGACTCAACGTATATGGCAAAAAATGACTATTTTCAGCATTTATATGGCATATTTTTTCTGGCAACTGTGCTTCAGTGGCTGCGTCCAAAAAAACTGGGCAAACAATGTCTACAAGGTCAACGTATGGCGAAAAATTACTATTTTAAGCATTTATATGGCATATTTTTTCTGGCAACTGTGCTTCAGTGGCTGCGTCCAAAAAAAACTGGGCAAACAATGTCTACAAGGTCAACGTATGGCGAAAAATGACTATTTTCAGCATTTATATGGCATATTTTTTCTGGCAACTGTGCTTCAGTGGCTGCGTCCAAAAAAACTGGGCAAACAATGCCTACAAGGGCAACGTATGGCAGTTGTTTAAAGAGAACAGTAGATTACTAGCCAGCAAAGCTACCTAAGCTAAAATGTCCCTCAAATCCCTGCAGACTTCTGTCCCTCCAATACAGAGCAGTATCAAGCAGATTACTAGCCAGCAAACTTACTATCATCTGTCCCTGAAATCACTAACAGCTCTCCCCCTACACTATCTCTTCCAAGCACACACAGGCAGATTTTTCAGATACATTTTTGCCCTTGATCCCCCTCTGGCATGCCACTGTCCAGGTCGTTGCACCCTTTAAACAACTTTAAAATCATTTTTCTGGCCAGAAATGTCTTTTTTAGATGTTAAAGTTCGCCTTCCCATTGAAGTCTATGGGGTTCGCGAACCGCTCGCATTTTTGCGCAAGTTCGCGAATATGTTCGCGAACTTTTTTTCCGACGTTCGCTACATCCCTAATGGCTGCACATCCAATAAGAAGCCAGAAGATTATTCCCTCGTTATCTTATAGGCATTACTAGCAGTGGCGAGGGAAAAGAAGCAGGGCAACTGGGAATTTTTTTATACATTCAAAACATTTGTCTCCTGGGTGAGTTTTCCACTAGCAGAAGAGTTATTTTTGATTATCCATTATAGCATGGAAACTACATTAGAAAAATGATCAGAAAGGACAGAATTGGCAAATGGCAATGAATAACAATAACAATTGTATCTATTAGCATTATTCATGACACAACATGCTCTGGCATAGACAAATAATACCCTTTTTAAGCATTATTAATCGATATATAAAGTTATTTTTATAAAAATCTAGTAAAAAAATAAATGCCTTGATCTGGATCATTGATGCACTTTTTGCCATAGCCTGAAAGTTGCATGTATGCTTTATACAAATAAAGCCTATAGCTCATAATGACCAGTAGTTTTTGGGTGTGTGAAATTATTTCAATGTAAGCTGCAATGTTGATCACTACTAAACTAAAAAAATGTAACCAAACTGTATAACTATCATCATATATAGGGATGTAGCGAACGTCGGAAAAAAAGTTCGCGAACATATTCGCGAACTTGCGCAAAAATGCGAGCGGTTCGCGAACCCCATAGACTTCAATGGGAAGGCGAACTTTAACATCTAAAAAAGACATTTCTGGCCAGAAAAATGATTTTAAAGTTGTTTAAAGGGTGCAACGACCTGGACAGTGGCATGCCAGAGGGGGATCAAGGGCAAAAATGTATCTGAAAAATCTGCCTGTGTGTGCTTGGAAGAGATAGTGTAGGGGGAGAGCTGTTAGTGATTTCAGGGACAGATGATAGTAAGTTTGCTGGCTAGTAATCTGCTTGATACTGCTCTGTATTGGAGGGACAGAAGTCTGCAGGGATTTGAGGGACATTTTAGCTTAGGTAGCTTTGCTGGCTAGTAATCTACTGTTCTCTTTAAACAACTGCCATACGTTGACCTTGTAGGCATTGTTTGCCCAGTTTTTTTGGACGCAGCCACTGAAGCACAGTTGCCAGAAAAAATATGCCATATAAATGCTGAAAATAGTAATTTTTCGCCATACGTTGACCTTGTAGACATTGTTTGCCCAGTTTTTTTGGACGCAGCCACTGAAGCACAGTTGCCAGAAAAAATATGCCATATAAATGCTGAAAATAGTAATTTTTCGCCATACGTTGACCTTGTAGACATTGTTTGCCCAGTTTTTTTGGACGCAGCCACTGAAGCACAGTTGCCAGAAAAAATATGCCATATAAATGCTGAAAATAGTCATTTTTTGCCATACGTTGACCTTGTAGGCATTGTTTGCCCAGTTTTTTTGGTCGCAGCCACTGAAGCACAGTTGCCAGAAAAAATATGCCATATAAATGCTGAAAATAGTCATTTTTTTGGTCGCAGCCACTGAAGCACAGTTGCCAGAAAAATTATGCCATATAAATGCTGAAAATATAAATTTTTTTGGTTGCAGCCACTGAAGCACAGAGGCCAGAAAAATTATGCCATATAAATGCAGAAAATATGTATTTTTTTGGTCGTAGCCACTGAAGCACAGTTGACAGAAAAATTATGCCATATAAATGCTGAAAATATAAATTTTTTTGGTTGCAGCCACTGAAGCACAGAGGCCAGAAAAATTATGCCATATAAATGCAGAAAATATGCATTTTTTTGGTCGCAGCCACTGAAGCACAGTTGACAGAAAAATTATGCCATATAAATGCTGAAAATATAAATTTTTTTGGTTGCAGCCACTGAAGCACAGAGGCCAGAAAAATTATGCCATATAAATGCAGAAAATATGCATTTTTTTGGTTGCAGCCACTGAAGCACAGAGGCCAGAAAAATTATGCCATATAAATGCAGAAAATATGCATTTTTTTGGACGCAGCCACTGAAGCACAGTTGCCAGAAAAAATATGCCATATAAATGCTGAAAATAGTCATTTTTCGCCATACGTTGACCTTGTAGACATTGTTTGCCCAGTTTTTTTGGTTGCAGCCACTGAAGCACAGAGGCCAGAAAAAATTAAACCAGTAGGGTTTGCACCCTAGTTTGTAACGGTGGCGGAGGGAGGAGGACGCTAAAGGACAGCTGTGTGTGGAGTCATGAGGCTTGAAGAGAAGGACAGCTGCATAGAAGTCAGAACAAGTCTTCCGGCGTGCAGTAACCCTCCGAGATCCACCCCTCATTCATTTTAATAAAGGTCAGGTAATCGACACTTTTGTGACCTAGGCGAGTTCTCTTCTCAGTTACAATCCCTCCTGCTGCACTGAAGGTCCTTTCTGAGAGCACACTTGAGGCTGGGCAAGACAAGAGGTTCATGGCAAATTGTGACAGATCAAGCCTGCGCACCCAGTAGTCCAGGGGTTCATCGCTCCTCAGAGTGTCGATATCTGCAGTTAATGCCAGGTAGTCCGCTACCTGCCGGTCGAGGCGTTCTTTGAGGGTGGATCCAGAAGGGTTGTGGCGCTGCCTTGGACAGAAAAACATTTGCATGTCTGACGTTACAGACCGGCCAAAGGGCTTTGTCCTTGCAGGTGTGCTCGTGGCAGGATTACTGGCACCTCTGCCCCTGGAATGTTGATGAGTTCCTGAAGTGACATCACCCTTAAAAGCATTGTACAACATGTTTTGCAGGCTGGTTTGTAAATGCCGCATCTTTTCGGACTTGTGGTATGTTGGTAACATTTCTGACACTTTATGCTTGTACCGAGGGTCTAGTAGCGTTGCGACCCAGTACAGGTCCTTCTCCTTAAGCCTCTTGATATGGGGGTCCTTCAACAGGCATGACAGCATGAAAGACCCCATTCTCACAAGGTTGGATGCAGAGCTATCCATCTCCGCTTCCTCATTATCAAGGACTGCATCATCCACGGTCTCCTCCCCCCAGCCACGTACAAGACCAGGGGTCCCCAAAAGGTCACCACTAGCCCCCTGGGAAGCCTGCTCCTGTTGGTCCTCCTCCTCCTCCTCCACAAAGCCACCTTCCTCCTCTGACTCCACTTCTGGCACCTCTCCCTGCATTGCAGCAGGTGCCTGGGTTCGTTCTGGTGATTCCGACCATAAATCGTGCGCTTCCAGCTCCTCGTCACGCTGGTCTACAGCCTCATCTGTCACTCGTCGCACGGCACGCTCCAGGAAGAAAGCGAAGGGTATTAGGTCGCTGATGGTGCCTTCGGTGCGACTGACCATATTTGTCACCTCTTCAAAAGGTCGCATGAGCCTGCAGGCATCGCGCATAAGCACCCAGTAACGGGGGAAAAAAATCCCCAGCTCTGCAGATCCAGTCCTACCACCCAGTTCAAAAAGGTACTCGTTGACGGCCCTTTGTTGTTGCAGCAGACGTTCCAACATAAGGAGCATTGAATTCCAGAGAGTCTGGCTGTCAGAAATCAAACGCCTGACTGGCATGTTGTAGCGCTGCTGAATGTCAGCAAGGCGTGCCATGGCTGTGTAGGAACGTCTGAAATGGGCCGACACCTTTCTGGACTGGGTGAGAACGTCCTGGAATCCTGGGTACTTGGAGACAAAACGTTGGACTATTAAATTTAACACATGTGCCATGCAGGGCACATGTGTTAAATTGCCCAGTCTCAACGCTGCCAACAGATTGCTTCCATTGTCACACACCACTTTTCCGATCTGCAGTTGGTGTGGGGTCAGCCACCGATCGGCCTGTGACTGCAGAGATGACAGGAGTACAGATCCGGTATGGTTTTTGCTTTCCAGGCACGTCATCCCCAAGACAGCGTGACAACGGCGTACCTGGCACGTCGAATAGCCTAGGGGGAGCTGGGGGTGCACAGGTGTGGAGGAGGAGAAGGAGGACCCAGCAGCAGAGTAAGAAGAAGAAGAGGAAGAAGACGAGGTAGAGAGCGATGGAGGAGTAGAGGTGGTGGCAGAACCGCGTGCAATCCGTGGCGGTGACACCAACTCCACTGTTGTTGTTGTTGAGCTACCCATTCCCTGCTTCCCAGCCATTACCAAGTTCACCCAGTGGGCAGTGTAGGTGACATACCTGCCCTGACCATGCTTGGAGGACCATGCGTCAGTAGTCATATGGACCTTTGGCCCAACACTAAGTGACAGAGATGCGGTAACTTGGCTCTGCACATGTTGGTACAGGTGTGGTATTCCCTTTTTAGAAAAAAAATTGCGGCTGGGTACCTTCCACTGCGGTGTCCCAATTGCTACAAATTTGCGGAAGGCCTCAGAGTCCACCAGCTGGTATGGTAAAAGCTGGCGGGCTAAGAGTGCAGACAAGCCAGCTGTCAGACGCCGGGCAAGGGGGTGACAGTCAGACATTGGCTTCTTACGCTCAAACATGGCCTTCACAGAAACTTGGCTGGTGGCAGATGACTGGGAATGGGAACAGGTGGTCAAGGTGGAAGGCGGAGTGGAGGGTGGTTCAGACGGGTCAAGGAGAGCAGAGGTAGAGCAGTAAGATGCTGGACCAGAAGGAGTGTGGCTTTTAGTTTGCCTGTTGCCTTTGAGGTGTTGCTCCCAAAGTGCTTTGTGCTTGCCGCTCATGTGCCTTCGCATAGAAGTTGTACCTATGTGGCTGTTGGGCTTACCAAGGCTCAGTTTCTGACTGCACTCATTGCAAATTACAATGCTTTTGTCAGAGGCACACACATTAAAAAAATCCCACACTGCTGACTTTTTGGAAGTGTGCGATCTGGCGGTAACAGTAGAAGTTGGCGGCATTGGCGGCAATGGCGGGTGCGTTGGCCGGCTGAACACAGGTGCCGATACATGTTGTTGCCCTACTGATCCCTGCGGGCTGTCCTCCCTGCTTCTTCTAAGTCTTATTCTCCTACTGCCTCTCTGACTCTCCGTCTCTCCATCTGAACTACCCTCCTCTTGCTCTCTTCTACTAGGCACCCACAAAACATCAATCTCCTCATCATCATTCTCCTCAGATGCATCAATTTCTTCTGACACATCACAGAAGGAAGCAGCAGCGGGGACCTCCTCCTCATCACTCATCATTATGTCCATCTCTGTCGTGTTCTCTGCCAGAATTAAATCTGGTGTAACGTCCTCATCTCCTTCATCTTCTTCTGGCAATAATGGTTGCGCATTACTCAGTTCAAGAAACTCATGGGAAAATAACTCCTCTGACTCCAGTGAAGAAGGGGCACCGGTGGTGGAGGAAGTGTTACGTGGGGTGGCCATAGCAGTGGAGGATGAGGAGGATGTTGTGGTAAAGTTAGAAACGGTAGAGGATGGGGTGTGCTGTGTAAGCCAGTCAACTACCTCTTCAGCATTTTGGGTGTTCAGGGTCATAGGCTTTTTAAAACTGGGCAATTTGCTAGGGCCACAGGATTGCATAGCAGCACGGCCCCTAGCACGGCCTCTGCGTGGCGGCCTGCCTTTGCCTGGCATTATTTTTAAAAAAACAACAACAACAAAAACTCAGTTGGTTTTTCTGGAAACGATAATACACACAGCTAGATGGCAGTTTGAAGAAAACAGTGTGCAAATAATGCCTACAAGGTCAACGTATACACAGCGGTGGATACGGATTACGTAAAATATATGAATGCTGCTTGAAAAAAAGTAACTCAAGTGGTTTTTCTAGAGACGATAATATTATCAATATTTAGACAAAATGTGAACAAGCTCACACAGCTAGATGGCGGTTTGAAGAAAACACTGTGCAAATAATGCCTACAAGGTCAACGTATACACAGCGGTGGATACGGATTACGTAAAATATATGAATGCTGCTTGAAAAAAAGTAACTCAAGTGGTTTTTCTAGAGACGATAATATTATCAATATTTAGACAAAATGTGAACAAGCTCACACAGCTAGATGGCGGTTTGAAGAAAACACTGTGCAAATAATGCCTACAAGGTCAACGTATACACAGCGGTGGATACGGATTACGTAAAATATATGAATGCTGCTTGAAAAAAAGTAACTCAAGTGGTTTTTCTAGAGACGATAATATTATCAATATTTAGACAAAATGTGAACAAGCTCACACAGCTAGATGGCGGTTTGAAGAAAACACTGTGCAAATAATGCCTACAAGGTCAACGTATACACAGCGGTGGATACGGATTACGTAAAATATATGAATGCTGCTTGAAAAAAAGTAACTCAAGTGGTTTTTCTAGAGACGATAATATTATCAATATTTAGACAAAATGTGAACAAGCTCACACAGCTAGATGGCGGTTTGAAGAAAACACTGTGCAAATACTGCCCACAAGATCAACGTATACACTAATACAGCGGTGGATACGGATTACGTAAAATTTATTATGGCTGCTTGAAAAAAGTCACTCCGGTGTTTTTTCTGGAGACGGTAATATTATGGATATTTAGACAGAATGTGAACAAGGTCACACAGCTAGATGGCAGTTGGTTGAATAACACACTGGGCAAAAAATGCCTACAGGGCAAATAATGCCTAAAAGGTCAACTTATACACTAATACAGCGATGGATACGGATTACGTAAAATATATTATGGCTGCTTGAAAAAAGTCACTCCGGTGTTTTTTCTGGAGACGGTAATATTATGGATATTTAGACAGAATGTGAACAAGGTCACACAGCTAGATGGCAGTTGGTTGAATAACACACTGGGCAAAAAATGCCTACAGGGCAAATAATGCCTAAAAGGTCAACTTATACACTACTACAGCGATGGATACAGATTACGTAAAATATGTTATGGCTGCTTGAAAAAAGTCACTCCGGTGTTTTTTCTGGAGACGGTAATATTATGGATATTTAGACAGAATGTGAACAAGGTCACACAGCTAGATGGCAGTTGGTTGAATAACACACTGGGCAAAAAATGCCTACAGGGCAAATAATGCCTAAAAGGTCAACTTATACACTACTACAGCGATGGATACAGATTACGTAAAATATGTTATGGCTGCTTGAAAAAAGTCACTCCGGTGTTTTTTCTGGAGACGGTAATATTATGGATATTTAGACAGAATGTGAACAAGGTCACACAGCTAGATGGCAGTTGGTTGAATAACACACTGGGCAAAAAATGCCTACAGGGCAAATAATGCCTAAAAGGTCAACTTATACACTACTACAGCGATGGATACGGATTACGTAAAATATATTATGGCTGCTTGAAAAAAGTCACTCCGGTGTTTTTTCTGGAGACGGTAATATTATGGATATTTAGACAGAATGTGAACAAGGTCACACAGCTAGATGGCAGTTGGTTGAATAACACACTGGGCAAAAAATGCCTACAGGGCAAATAATGCCTAAAAGGTCAACTTATACACTACTACAGCGATGGATACAGATTACGTAAAATATGTTATGGCTGCTTGAAAAAAGTCACTCCGGTGTTTTTTCTGGAGACAGTAATATTATGGATATTTAGACAGAATGTGAACAAGGTCACACAGCTAGATGGCAGTTGGTTGAATAACACACTGGGCAAAAAATGCCTACAGGGCAAATAATGCCTAAAAGGTCAACTTATACACTAATACAGCGATGGATACGGATTACGTAAAATATATTATGGCTGCTTGAAAAAAGTCACTCCGGTGTTTTTTCTGGAGACGGTAATATTATGGATATTTAGACAGAATGTGAACAAGGTCACACAGCTAGATGGCAGTTGGTTGAATAACACACTGGGCAAAAAATGCCTACAGGGCAAATAATGCCTAAAAGGTCAACTTATACACTACTACAGCGATGGATACAGATTACGTAAAATATGTTATGGCTGCTTGAAAAAAGTCACTCCGGTGTTTTTTCTGGAGACGGTAATATTATGGATATTTAGACAGAATGTGAACAAGGTCACACAGCTAGATGGCAGTTGGTTGAATAACACACTGGGCAAAAAATGCCTACAGGGCAAATAATGCCTAAAAGGTCAACTTATACACTAATACAGCGATGGATACGGATTACGTAAAATATATTATGGCTGCTTGAAAAAAGTCACTCCGGTGTTTTTTCTGGAGACGGTAATATTATGGATATTTAGACAGAATGTGAACAAGGTCACACAGCTAGATGGCAGTTGGTTGAATAACACACTGGGCAAAAAATGCCTACAGGGCAAATAATGCCTAAAAGGTCAACTTATACACTACTACAGCGGTAGTAAAATAAAAAAAAGTAAAATAAAAAAAAAATGAATATTAAAAAAAAAAAAATTAAAGTTGGTGCTGCTGAACTACTAGGAGCAGCAGATTAGCACACCAGTCCCACTCCCCAACACTGCTAGACTAATAGCACTGGGCTCTTATAGTAGTAGTAGTAGTAGTAGTAAAACAACAAAAAAATAAATAAAAGCAGTCCTTACAAGGACTACTGTTATTGCAGCAGTCAGCAGATGAGATCAGAAGCAGGACAGCTGCCCACTGCAGCTACATACAGAGCACTGCAGTAGAAGGTAGATTACTAGCCAGCAAAGCTACCTAAGCTTAAATGTCCCTCAAACCCCTGCAGACTTCTGTCCCTCCAATAACAGAGCAGTATCAAAACGATTACTAGCCAGCAAACTTTCAACTGTCCCTGAAATCACTAACAGGCAGCAGCTCTCTCCCTACACTATCTCTTCAGCACACACAGGCAGAGTGAAAAAACGCTGCAGGGCTTCGGTTTTTATAGGGAAGGGGAGTGGTCCAGGGGAGAGCTTCCTGATTGGCTGCCATGTACCTGCTGGTCTGGGGTGAGAGGGCAAAAAAAAGCGCCAACAATGGCGAACGTCGCGCGACGTTCGCGAACTTCCGGCGAGCGCGAACACCCGATGTTCGCGCGAACAAGTTCGCCGGCGAACAGTTCGCGCCATCCCTAATCATATAGCAGTGCTGATAAACATATTCATTATACAAATAATGCTGGATAAAGAGGGAATTAGCTTTATAGCCATAAAAGGGTTAAAGAGATGTATCTGCTAAACTGCATTGGAACTATTATTCCAGGATTAATTCTCAAATAATCGCTGTATGTACAGTATAAATCAAAATTCTGGCAATACATTTATAGTGTTACAAGAAAGAATTGTTTTTGTGTTAGTTGCAAGATCACGGTTAGTGTGTCTATGGAGGATTGCCTGTAATTTTATTTTATCATAAGTTTGCTTGCAGACACTAGTTTCTACTCTAGTGGGCATGGTCCCTTATCATGTGACACCCCCAGGGATCAGTCAGGGAATCAATGCTTCATGGTCGGAATGCCCAAGAGAAATGTACTATTTTTCAAATGATTACATTTCTCTCCCAACACTGTTCATGTTCACATCTTTCTTTTTATTATTATTATTTTTTTTCCAAACTTTTAACTCTGTTTCTTGTTAGCAGTCTTGCGCAGACTTGGATTTTCCAGAGGTGCACTGTGAGCAGCCTGAAGTACAGATGTTCTGCTTGAGCTATACAAGTTCAGAGGGAATGAAGAGCTTAGAGCAATTTAAAAGCAACCAAGCAGAGATAGAAATCCACAATGAAGCAGCTGATGTGTGCATTTTAGCCATACACCGCAAGGCACAATAAAACATAGAAAAGGAAAGAGAAGAAAAAGTTTCTTTCTTTTTCTCATAATATTTATTTGTAATTTTTATATTTTTTTTTTCTTTCATAAAATTCAGTGTGAATGCCTAGCATAAAATAAGTCTGAAACAAAGTAGGGAATTGCTCTGAAGAAATGCAAAAGGGAGCCATTACCATTTTAATTCATTATTAGATGATACAATTTGAATTGTTGGCAAAAAGTCTAGTGAATGTTCCTATAGACTGAATGTTGACAGTAAGGGGCACATTTACTAAGGGTTGAATTTCGAAGTGGTAAAACTTTGAAATTCGACCATCGAATTGTATAAATTCGATAGTCAAAGTTTTTCTTTTAAATCAATTTAGCAGTTTTCAATCAAATTAAAATCGTTGGATCGAACGTAGAAATCATTCGAACCAAAACGATTTTCAAAAAAAACTTTGACTTCTAAAAACTTAACCAAATACTGCCTATATGTTCTAGGAGGTCCCCATAGGCTAACATAGCAATTCGGCAGGTTTAAGGTGGCGAAGTGTCTAAGTATAAGTTTTTTTAAAGAGACAGTACTTCGATTTTCAAATGGTCGAATATTCAAAGTTTTTTCAATTGAACTATTTGTGTGTACTTAGGGAATAGTCTTAATTTGATTTGAAATTAAAAAAAAAATCAAAAATTCTAATATAGACATTTATTATGTACTGACTCTTCCAAACTTTGACTTCAACCATTCACCATCTAAAACCTGTTGAATTGCTGTTTTAGCCTATGGGGGACCTCCTAGAACCTATTAGGAGTCAATTGGTGATTGAAAAATCAAAGATTTCTTTTGAAAATACTTCAAATCGAATTCGATCAAATATGATCTTAATTTGATTCAAATGATCAAATACAGCCTATTCCCCCGCAGAAAAAAAACTATGATTTTTCTAATAAATTTTGGTTGGTCTTCTTTTATTCGAATTTCGAAGTTATGGCAGTTCACAAAAACTCCCATTACTTTGAAATGTGACCCTTGATAAATCTGCCCCAAAGTGTTTCTCTGCTAATAACACTACTGGTCTCACCTCAGTAAAAATGCCTGAGAATCTGTGGCCCAATGTACATGCCATCAATCCCTTTTCCCCAGAAAACTGGGGACCTTTTTGTCACCATACCACATATTTGTATTTAAAATTCAAGATGTTTATTAAACGTTGACTTCAGATTCTGATTTATATCGGGCAGTTCCTGCTTCATCAAAATTTCATCTTTTGTGTGCATACTGTAAACGTTGATACTTGTAGTGGTTGCAAAAAAGACTACATACATTTTTCTTTTCTGCAGTGGGACCTGATTGATATATTGTGGATATACATAAGGTTGTGTAATGCTTTATGAGTGGTCTAGGCACTGTAAGCCATTCTTTGGGTGCAAAAGGAACATAAACACATAAATGCACATGTAAGCAATTACAGACAAATACAGAACCAAAGACAGAAATGTACCCAGATAAAAGCAAATAAAAAAGCAAAAATTAATTATTAAAAATTATAAAAATGCTGAGAAGACATCATTAGATGAAAATGCTGTCCATTGGGTTATAACATACAGGAGCTCTAATGCAGAACTCGTTTGCAAACAATAAACTTCCTAAAATATTTGCTGCATAGATTGCATTAGATGATGAACATATAGGTAATACAGGCTGTGGCAGTAAATTTGGCCATACCATATTGATGATTTGCTAGAAAAAATCAGCAGGTTCCAAGTAATAAACTTGTACCGTATATACCTGAGTATAAGCCGAGTTTTTCAGCATCCAAAATGTGCTGAAAAAGTCTACCTTGGCTTATACTCTGGTCAGCGGTACCCGACCGAGTAGCTGAGATTGCAGTCACTTTTAATCATTCCTATACCAACAGTACACTTGGGGAGAGACTGCAATATCCCACAATGCCCTCTGTTGGTTATATGAAAGAATAACAGTGCGCCCTCTGTTGGTTATATGAAAGAATAACAGTGATTGCAATATCACACAGCGCCATCTGTTGGTTATATGAAAGAATAACAGTGACTACAATATCACACAGCGCCATCTGTTGGTTGTATGAAAGAATAACAGTGCGCCCTCGGTTGGTTATATGAAAGATTAACAGTGACTGCAATATCACACAGCGCCCTCTGTTGGTTATATTAAAGAATAACAGTGACTGCAATATCACACAGCACCCTCTGTTGGTTATATGAAAGAATAACAGTGCGCCCTCTGTTGGTTATATGAAAGATTAACAGTGACTGCAATATCACACAGCGCCCTCTGTTGGTTATATTAAAGAATAACAGTGACTGCAATATCACACAATGCCCTCTGTTGGTTATATGAAAGAATAACAGTGACTGCAATATCACACAGCACCCTCTGTTGGTTATATGAAAGAATAACAGTGACTGCAATATCACACAGTGCCCTCTGTTGGTTATACGAAAGATTAACAGTGATGGCAATATCAAACAGCACCCTCTGCACATGGCAGTGGGACAGTGGGACAATGCACACAGTAATCCATATGGCAATTCTCTGTCACCATCAACTTTGCAAATAAGTTCGGTTGATCGCTGGGGGGGTCGCTTTGGCAGAATGTGCGCTGCTGGGAGACAGGGCTGTAGTTGTGTCTAGGCTTATACAGGAGTCAATAAGATTTCCCAGTATTCGTAGGTAAAATTAGGTACCTCGGCTTATACTCGGGTCGGCTTATACTCGAGTATATACGGTAGGTTGTTGCCTGAAATTAAAATGTATTTACGGGGTTGAGTAATGCAAATAGATCTGCAGATTTGATAAGTGGAGATCAGCCCAGAGACTGAAACAGGGCAAAACTGTAGGCATATATTTGTTCAAAGTTTAGTAGATGATTATATATTAATATATTTTTTACAATATATGAAGTTAGAATATATAATTTTACAATATATTTTTATATTTTTATAATTTATACTTTACAATAGCCACAGTTTTTGTTTGTTCCCTTTATGACCATGTGTGAATGGTCATATTAGCAACAAACACCAACTGTGAATGAAAAAAAAAAATAGAAATACATTTACACAAAAAAATTCACTGTGCAATTAAATATACTGTAGATAATTAACACAAGGCATCCCAGATTTACAGAGCACAGACACTAAAGACAGCATCAACTCTGTGCAACATGCTATCTGAACAGTAGGAATTTTCTGACAAAAGCAACTACTTGGAGATATTGGAAATAATGTTCTTTGCACATTTCAATCAGTTTTGCATTTTCACCCTCTGATGAGCCTTTTCTGTTTTCTAAACAAATCTGTATAAAACACTAAAGTCATTTCATTCTCATCATGCCAACATCATTAGAATGCAAGGGCAGGCAAATGGAAAACTGCTACATACTGTGCTTGAACTTGACAAAACCATTTATTTGCCAATTTCCTAACCTATACCATTTGGACGGTAGAAGTTTGCTATTTCCATTTCAAAAAAGATAACAAACTGCCTACACATGTATCAATCTCCATTATCAGGGCCAAATTGGGATATATCAGCGTGAACAATCATTTTTTCCTCCCTATCAGATCCCTTTCAGACCTGTGAGCATCAGTTCCAGTTTTGAACTGAAGATTCTCTTTTTGCAGCTGATATTATTTGCTCATTATTACTTGGAGAATAAAAATATCAATCTCTGTGAACAGTATAGGGTGAGATGCCTGTCACCACATACAATTAAGAAGGATTTTCTAGTTAACGTAGTAAGCAGGATAGATTTGAAAGCAGTAAACAAGGGCAGGTTTTGGAGGTCAATGTGAATGTGGAAATTAAAACATTTTCCTTACAAAAATATCAATAAAGTTATAGGGGTATTTTTACACCATGTGAAAAAAAAATTATATTTAAGCCTTAAAGCCATAATAACAGGTTTATATAGTATATCTCATTTTAAATTTAATAATAAAAAACTTTGGAATGTCCAAGTGGTCTAATAACTACTTGTTATTTTAAAATCATGCAGCACTTCACTTTTCTGGTTCCTGATATTAAAGTGTACAACATTGTACATTTTCCTTTTAAAAAAATTATGTGAGGCGTGATTGGATAGCTGTATTTATGCTGCAATATTTAGTCCTTTTTCCATTAAATAAATACAAGCAATTGTTCTATTAACCATCTGTATGAGGCCAGTCTGTTCCATGTCTTTTACCTCCTCCCAGCACTCTTAACAAATTTTCTAATGCAAAGGATTCTAAAGTAAAGTAAAGTAAAGTACAAACCATAACTATTATATTAGAAAATCAAGGCCAGTCCAATGTACATTAAAAAAAAACATTGCATTGTTCAAGACTGGTTGCTTCAGGCTGTCTCAGAATCATTCATTGTGATGGCACAAAAGAATTTGAAGGCCAGACAATGTACAGTTTAGGTTTCATAAATAAGGCTATGTAAGATTTATCAGAAGAATTCAGGTACAGTTTCCACTAATTGTTTTATTGTTTAAGAAAAAGATAGCAAGCCAAACAAGCACAACATCAAATTAGTTTTTCTCTTTTTGTTTTAGTAGGCCTTGGCATTGAGAGCACTTATAAGCTGTGAGGCTATATAAATAGCCCAGTACCTTGTATCACCAGCATTAGATATGAACTAGTCATAACCAGTTTTTAATTTTAACATGAGCTCATTCAGTTTGACTGATGTTAAAAAAGTGGCAGATGTAATGTTGTAATTTGAGTTTTTACCATGCTCCAACTCAAATTAAAGTTTGTGAATTAAAATAAAACTCATTTGACGTATGCTCCTTAGTGAATGTCCAAAAATGAATATGAAATAAAATGTAAATGATTCCACAGATAAAAAAGCAAACCGTCATAGTCCATCTCTGACTTTCATGAACCATTTTCAAAACCCCACTAAGCTTACAGACTGTGATTCAACCTACCCTCACCTTCTTCCATTATGAAGTGATGGATTCTAGGACTTGAAGTCCCTCTCCTTTCCAGATAATCTGTGCATTACCCACAATGCAAGCAGAGGAACTTCTTCTCACTGTCTGACTGCTGTAAAGTGTATTAATTGCTATGACAAGTCTTTGCTACATTGAATTCATTTTCTGACCATTCTTAGGTTAATTAACCTAGAATATTAAACCATGGTAATAATTATTAATAAATATATACGCAATCACGCAAACATAAGTGCCTGGAAGTGGATATTTAAATTTTTTTTTGCAATGGCGACTTTAGCCTAACTTTTTTGCACATAGGTAGTTCTAGATTAGCTGTTGATTTATATGCAGTAACCCCTATTAATATTAATAGATTCTTTATAAAAACATGGCAGCAATTGTTTAGAAGTATGAGCTGGAATTGTATGGCTGATTTCTATTTCCATGATAAATCTCAGTATAAATAATTGTATGCCAGCAATATTTGCATAATAGACAATTTTAGAATAGTTTTTCTACCCCGAATTTACTAGGACACAATTTGTAAGCAAAAAAATGGATAATACTGTTCCTAGTCCTGTTTTGCCTTTACTTCAGGTGAAATTTCGAAACAGTGCAGGACTACTAATGCTCTGTGAATCAATAAACGCAACTTATGATTTAATAGAAGACATCATTTGAGTTAGCAAACAGTTGCACAACAAATGGAGCAACTTTAAACTGTCTTAAAACATCTGTGCAATATAAATACCTGTTTTGGGTTTTGTATAGCTGCAGTGTAATGATTTGTGTAGGGGGGAAAACTATTTTTTCTACTGCAGTTTGTCCTCTTGAACATGTTATGTCAGGTCTAAAGTGGTGTAAAATAATAGTTTACACAACCACTTTTTCTAATATATCTTTATTTTTTCACTTTTTGGACTTTAATATTTTGCCCAATATCACATGCCTTTTTCTATTAAGTGCAAAGGTGCCACTGTTTTTGCCCATGATTTTATGAGCTCTATGGCTTGTGAAAAAATAAAAGCGGCTCAGATTTACAAATGGTAGGAGTAATGTAGCAAAGGATTTATATAAAATGTAATACAACAGTTTTTATTTTTTGGGGACCTACCTAATCTGTCTGTTGATATAATACAGTACTTACCTGATAGGAAAGATATCATGAACCAACAAACTGGCTCAATTAAAAAGACTCACAAATGTGTCAATTCATTATAAACAATTTCCTGCTAGGAATATTTTTCTAAAATTCAGGAAAGTGTAAATAAATATAATAAAATTTGAAGTGGATGGAATTCATTCAGTATCAGTTATGTCTGTGATGTAGTTAGTAGCCATTGTAGCAAGCTAGGACACTGAGGGGCCGATTCACCAATGGTCGAATATCGAGGGTTAATTAACCCTCGATATTCGACTAGGAATTGAAATCCTTCGAATACGAATATCGAATTCGAAGGATTTAGCGCAGGAAATGCGATCGATCGATCGAAGGATTATTCATTCGATCGAACGATTAAATCCTTCGAATCGAACGATTCGAAGGATTTTAATTCAACGATCGAATGAATATCCTTAGATGAAAAAAACTTAGGCAAGCCTATGGGGACCTTCCCCATAGGCTAACATTGAGTTCGGTAGCTTTTAGCTGCCGAACTAGGGGGTCGAATTTTTTTTTAAAGAGACAGTACTTCGACTATCGAATGGTCGAATAGTCGAACGATTTTTAGTTCAAATCGTTCGATAGTCGTAGTCGAAGGTCGAAGTAGCCCATTCGATGGTTGAAGTAGCCCAAAAAACACTTCGAAATTCGAAGATTTTTAAATTTGAATCCTTCACTTGAATTCACTCGAATTTAGTGAATCGGCCCCTGAATGTGCAAAATGTAGGATGTGTATTTATTATTTTTATTGTGTGTATATGTCTTTGTGTGTGTAACCAAACAAAATATGTTTGTAAGATAATTATCACTGAATTATTAAAACTAACTGATTAAAAAAAACGTAATTGATCTATTTTCCAAAAATACAGCAAACTGCCTATCACATTATAAATGTTCTCTTTTTCATCACATGGAAAGATTGTTTTTAGCCTTCTATAATTAGGCTCATCTTAGCTTTGCCTTGGAAACAAGATAATAAACAGATTCCAAAGCAATTTAGAAAATAAACATCTGTATTCAAATATAAAATACAAAAAAGCCTAGAATGGAGCTAACATAAACCATG
Source organism: Xenopus petersii (assembly GCA_038501925.1). NCBI lineage: Eukaryota > Metazoa > Chordata > Amphibia > Anura > Pipidae > Xenopus > Xenopus petersii. The sequence goes on along the minus strand of CM076674.1, from coordinate 60,286,136 downwards.
ATTGTAGAATGCAGTGAATGTGTTTGATCTATCAGTATTTTTGGACCTAAAGTTTATTTACTGTAGACCAAAGGTTTTAGAGTCAAACTCCACTTTGAGGTCAGTGCCTCTTTTACGGTATCTTGTAACATGATAGTAAGGAAAATTTGTTGTCTACAAATTAATTACTTGTCCGTTTTCCCTAAGCGTTAGTGACTAGAGTTCACATTTATACAGCATAGCAACCAATATGACAACTTGTACAGATTTGAAAATATTTTAAATACATATGAGAGGTCCCTTAGTTGGGTTAACCCCCAACATCACATAGAGACATGGATAGATTCAGGGATACACAATCCCAAGAAGAGCACTACTCAATCCTGCCTGTAACTAAATTTGTCAAGAAAGTAAAATTTGATATTGCATACCATCTTGAAGTAACATCTGAGAGACTTGAGTTCCAGCACATTCAGTTATTGAAATATCTGTTATATGTGTAATATCACAAAACTTTTCTCCATTCCTACAATAAGGGTCTACCTGAGACAAAAAGACCTGTAAAATAAATGCTGTATTTGGAGTTGTAGGAAGTTGTAATGCAACAGGCATGTATGGCTTTAGCACAAATCCTGCATGTAGAGAGTAAGGATTTCTGGTGATTTTAAAAAAATTGAGCCCTAATACATCTTCAAGGGAAAAGAAGGGATATTACATCTAACTGTCAACAGAATCTAACTGTCATCAAAATTAAACTCCAGCATATAAAAAGAATGAAGAGATAAAGATGCTGAGAGGGAAATAGTTGAGATTAACTTAATCATTTCAGAAACAGTACAGAACTTTTAATAGGTTATGTTAATTAAGTTAAGTATATTAATATATACTATATTATAATCATATAATATAATATATATATTATATAGTATAATATTTAATTTAAGATAGTAGTTACATTTCAAGAGGGTTAGTTATTAAAGATCAATGTTAGATTTCTTTATACTTTAAATGAACTCGAATGGTATCTTATTTAAGAAAAAAACTTGATTCATTGAGTTTTAGTTGCGAAACCAGAAACTATAATTAATCAAGTTTTCCATGGGAAAAATTAGGATCACTCAAATTGTTCGAGTTTTCGGGCAAAACCCTCCGAAAAAAACTCAAGCATCATGCAGGCTATTAACATCTTCAAATGGCTTAAGGGAACTCTGCCCTGGATTCCTACATGATCTTGACAGGCTTTAGATGGTGTATTTTTAGATTCAAGCTATTTCCAGAGTCAGGGTATAATAAATCTCGAATAATTCAAGTTTTTTTTTTCTTTTTTAAACTTGGAAAATTTGAGTTTTTTTAACCCAAAAATGTGAGTTTTGACAAAAAAATCAACTTGAAAAATCAGATTTTCATGGAAAACACAACTCGAACCTAAATAAATAACCCCCTAAATAGTTCAACATATATTAAATTGGCTCAATTGTGCACTATTTGCAAAATAATGTGTGATATTATAATAGGATTGATTAATTATTCCCCAATATTTTAAAAGATATTGAGCATTTCATACTTCATAAACAAAATTTGTATAGGTTTTTTTAAAGGGTTAGGAGGATGGATTATAGTGCTGGGCTTAAGCACTTCACTGGACAGAATTATGTAAGTCTATTTTGAGTAGTAAAAAACATTCTGACAAATTAACACAGGTATATTCTCCAATAAATGTGTCAATTCATTAACAAAATGTAAAAGAAAGTTTAAAATTTGCAGGAACATTTTTCTTGGTGACAAAAAGATCATTTTTTCTCCTTCAAAAAGGAGAAATGCCTTTTCTGCTATTTGAGTGAGTTGTGTGCCTCTTTTGCCATAATACAAAAAGGCTATAATTATATTCTTACATCATTGAGGAAAAACAGGACCCTGGATTAAATCTCAACAAGTTAAAAAATATCAAACAAATCAAGAGGGCTATATCAAGAGGGCTATACACTATTAGAAAACTGGTAGAGATATATTTAGAAAGTTCCTCTCTGAAAAAATAGATGGGAATTATTCAAAATGGTTTGCTAAAAGACTTTAAAGGTCTTCTACTTCTTAAGAAAGGATGTGGTTGACAGAGGATTGACCTGTTAGGCAACAACAGCACACATTATTGTTGCCTAGCAAACCTATGCTAACAAGTTAGTTTGTAATAGCTCATGCCCCAGCTGTTATTTCATAAACATCTTCCACAATATAGGAGAGCTTTTGAAAGTTTTTAGAAGGAATATATAGGATATTGAAAATTGTTTGCTTTATAATCACTTGTTTGTGGATCTTTATAGCCATTCTTAGGTTTTTAATGAAAAGAAGAGAGTTTTTTTTAGCTCCCATAATTGTTGTTGGTTTTAACCCTCCTATACAATAGACTGTTTTTTAAAACCCTGCTATACCATAGGTTACATTCATAATTGAGACCTGCTGATCTTTTTACTAAAGCCCTGGTCGCAAATATTTTGTGACCGATTGTAATGGAATAACCCATTCAAACTGATATCAAGCAAAACAATTTAATGGGTATATTGTGTGTAGGGTAGGGTATTTTATCATCTTAGGCAATTTTAATTTTTGTAGTACTTTATACTTTTTATACAGTTATTCCTACTACTTTTATTTTACTTTTTCAGACATTTGTCCACAATTAAAGATTCCAGCCATAGCATGGTGAATATGAATAGAACAAGGTAAAGCGTGAAGTTTGTTTGTGTTTCAGCAAAACCAAAGATACATTTTAAAAGGTTGAAAATAATTTTGTCAACTACATTATACGCATAATTACACAGAAACAGTGTAGTATCTGGCTACTTGAATCCTTCTTTAAATGACTTACAGTACAGTAATACATTAAATTAGTAATAAGCATCTCAATGCATTCAACAACATTTTTAAAACAAACGTTGGTAGTATAATATTCATATAAAGGCATTAAATCTGGAGAGTCCAACAGTAATGTGAATATTTAATCTAGAATTGGGTTATAACTGAGCTAATATTCCGCCACTGCCAATTTGACAAATTGTCCCCACTGTGTGTAGCTTCAGTCTGATTTTAATTAGTTCAGTAATTCCTGCTGATTCATATTCTAAAACTATTTTTAATATCATAATTTCCTGAGCCTAGATATATCAAATTGTTAAGTTAATGAGAATGAAATGGCATTGTGTCTTCATTTCATATTTAGTTTGTCCTTATAGAAATAAAGGGCACTGATCAAGACATCGAGTAATGTTGTACTCCATGTTGGAAGAATAGTTACAGTAACTATTAAAATATATACTATAATTTGTTACTGTACAGTTTTACCCCATAATATATTTATAAAAAAATTTTATCAGCATTTATTTTGTTTTGGAAAAGGAGAGAGAAAAAAAGGCATTATTAGAATCTGCCATTACAATTTCACCAGACAAGGCATTCCACAACCTCACTGCCCTCAATGTGAAGATCCAATTTTGCTGCTTCACATTAAAGTTCATTTCCACAATTCTAAAGGGGTAACCTCTGGTTCTTTTGTTCTTTTCTATGTGAAAAACATACCCATTATCTGTCTATATTATCCTCAAATATAATCATGTCCCTCACCAATCGCAAACAACCCCAACACTGTAATGAGTCTTTCATTATAGTTCCATTCTTCCATTCCTTTTACCAATTTAGTTGAACATCTCTGCACTGTATGCAGCTTATTAATATCCTTTTTAGTACCGGGGCCTAAACTGTACTACAGACTCAAAGTGAGGCCTTATAAGGTATCAGAAACTTGCTAAATTATCCCTTGCATTCTGACTTTAAAAGGAGCCGAAGGGGCAAATTTACTTACCTTCGAAGTTGTGCCAGCATTGGCTTCACCTCACTTTGCCGCACTTTGCCGCACTTCACCAGGCAAAATTTTGCCAGGGCACCACTAATTCACTAAAATCTGAAGTTGCTCTCAGGGAGGCGAAAGGTAGCGAAGTTGAGCTACTGTTAATTTGTCAAGCAAAGCAAAGTTTCGTCCAGCAATGCCTAATTTGCATTCTGCACCAAGTTAAAATACAATGGATGTATATGTTGCAGCAAATACATTACACTACACAAGCCTGGGAAAGCCCTATACATGTGCCCACTGTATAGTTTAGGTGCTAAATGTTAGGAAATGTAGGGGGAAAAGGAGGGTACCCACCAAAAAAATACGATCTTTTTCATCCTAACGCTTAAAATTTCAACTTTTTTTGAAGCAAGACCTATCTACTCAGTTGCACTTCGTCTGGTCTGAGGTGGTGAAAGTCTGGCGCAAGAGGTAAAGTTGAGTAAAATCTAGCGTAGTTATGTTCCTTCACCATAGCACAACTTTACCTGGCGTAAGGGTGCGAAGTAGTGCTAGAGTAGGTCCACTTCGCTACCAAATTTATGCCAGCCCACATTAGTAAATTGGCGAAGTAACGAAATTATTTATGTGCCTGAATAGAATTTTGGCGTTAAATAGAATTATCCATATCCTGTATATTTCATACACCAAACGCAATACTATTGTGAAACTGTTAAAAAAATAAGAACATCTGAGCATTCTTTTTTTTTTTTTGCAAGGTCTCTTTCAAAATTCTTCAAAATTCAGGAGCATCTTTTTCACATGTTATATATGTGCAGTTATTTCTGTTTAGCTCCTGCAGTACAAACTGAATAAATAAAAAGCATCATGAAAAGGTGGAACTACATTAATCTAAAGTGACAGGAAGTTGCAAGCCATAGCCAATGACAGATTAGCAATTGCTGGTGCACACTCTCATTTAATCAAATCAGCTTTTATTAGTGGTCAATGTTTCTGTCTCCAGTGGGTTGTTTTCAAGATAAACAGAGCAATATAACTGAAGCTGAATAGAGCCCTATTGTGTATAAAATGCAGGTGCTCTATAGAACAATTAAGAAGTAGTTATAATTAAAGTACAAGAAGATACATTGAAACTTCAGAAACAAAACAAAATAAAAACTGACATTTTTTAATTTTGACTTTAAAATTGTGTAATGTGTTTAAAATTACTGACTGAAAAAGCCATTACATTACAAGGTTAATCAAACCTGACTGGTTTGTATGGACGACTGAGCAAATATGTCCCAGGTTAATAGCCAACATTGTTTTTCCTATGTAGACACTGGAATCAATTACTGTGCTATACAACTCTGAATTTTTCCTATGGACTAACTATTCGTTATGTAAAAGGCGTGCATGTAGAGTTGGTTCATCCATTTGTAAACTGTATATGCTGTATTAGTCATAGTATTTTAGGTTTTGACATACCAGTGATGTCCTTTTTAGCTTAAGAGACTAATGGAGAACAGTCGAAACGTTAAAATAATCAGCATTATCCCGACAGCCCAGTTATATTCTTGGGACTAAACTGAAATCCTGTATTCAGATTATATGTATAGTACTGAGAAGATTACAGATTACTGAATTACACTGCATTACACTGAAATTGTATGTTTGACATCTGAGGCTCATTTACCAATACCACGCCAATTAAGTGCTATTTACCCATCAGCACTTTGAGTCTGGTCTCAAGCAGTGTAACTATATTTTGTACCATTTTATTGGCTGGGAATTTAATTGCAAATGAGGTTCATGGTGCTGATCTTAAAGACAAAAGGGAAAATGCATCACTGTATATACTACCTGCCAACCATAGAGCAGGTGATTAGTGATTTTTTTTTAATAATTTTTGGTGAAATTGCGTTGGCGTCCAAAAAAATGGACGGTGCGTCCATTTTTTTTGGACACCGGTGAATTTTCTCATCGGTGGAATTCGCCGCAAATTCGCGTCTGGCGAATAAATTCGCCCCTTAACTACAGGTGAGAAGTACAGAGAACAATTCTGGCCTCCATCCTCTGCGTCTGCAAACTTGCAAGTGTATATGACAATCGAGTTAGGAAAGAGTAGGTGACACCTAACTTACACAAAGCCCACTCTTCAAGGGTGAAGAGACCTGTGGTAATTCTATATTAACAGAAGGCAGTGTGCAATGTATAAAAAGGTACATTGTATCATTTAGTGGCCAAGAGGTTAAAACTGACCCCTAATCTGTTAACATGCAGAAAGCATACAGTGTATATATGTAAGCCATATCCAAAGTATTTGTGTATTAGCAACATTATTAAAATAATGAAATGAAAGATTATACAAAACAATTGCTGAACACACAGCAATAACATTCGCACAGACTATTTTGTCTGCTGCATTACAAGCGTTACATAATTCTGTGTGATGCATTTGACATGAACTTGAATAATACATCAGCGTGCTTATTAAATTTGCTTTGTTTTCTCAAATACATTAAACTGTTCTATCTATACATTATTGTTCATCTGTAGTATATTGCAACTTTTTAATTGCAACTATGTCCTATTTGTTGTGACACCCCTATTTGCCTGTGCCTGTGACTGTGCCCCTGCCTTTTATGCCTTTGTTTTATATACCATAAAGAAGTAAGACTCAATACAAATACAAAGCTGCTCATGAAACAAAATAAATGTTTATTCAATAAAGCTTTATACTGTTTGGCTATAATGAAGCATATCCCATTTCTGCACCCACTGGGAACCCAATTAATGAAACTGGAATTTCCCAGAGGATTTTCCTAATAATGTAGACTGCGTCATTAGCCCATACTACTTGCATGATGAAACAAATGGCCTCATTTATGCTGACATGGGGTACACTGATATTATTTCTGTCTTAAGGCCATAACAATATCCCAGAGAAACAGTCAATGGGTCACTATGGTTTGAAATAGTTATTAAAAATAATCAATTAGCATAATTTATCAAAGCGATAGCAAATGCATTTAATGGTAGGAGTAGACTGAGTGGTTTCTTTACTCTACTGAACAACAGAACGCAAATATAAATAATACCTCAGATATGTACTAATGAAACTCAAAGCCTTTTCAAACGAAGGATACAATGAAGACTTTATAGCAGGCAAAGGTATTCACATGGCCCATGATACATATTTAAGCCAATGGTACACGTGAAGTCCCATTTATCAAGATTTTTATTTTAGTGGTTATTTATTAATTTAAGTAATTTATTAAACCAGCCTAATATAAAGAGCACGGACAAAACCCCCAAAGAAACTGTGTACATTGGGGATATGACAAAAATATGAACATTAGTAAATCGCTCCCATAGATCATTCCCTTAAAACTGAACATTTTTTAACTCATCAAAGTAAGGATTTATGCATGTGAATGTTAGACGTAAGATGTTAGTACAAATAAGACAGCAGTTCTGAATTGGTGACTAAAAGGGCATATACTGTAGGACTAGTTTGCATGGCCCCTCCTTTGAGAATGAAAAACGTCTTGCTTGTTGTTTTAAAAAGTGCGATAACACTGTATTTGTTGCATAGTGGAAGGGGTTTTTTGGCTATATTTAGCCTTTTTTTCCCTAGATGCCTCCACTATGCAAAAAATAAATGCTACAGGAGTAAGATGGAAAAGACACTCATTCTTTTTTCTTTAAGCTAAAAGGGGTTGCTCACCTTCGAATTAACGTTTGGTATGTTGTAGGGAGTGATATTCTGAGACAATTTGCAATTGGTTTTCATTTTTTATAATTTGTGGTTTTTGAATCATTTAGCTTTTTTATTCTGTAGCTCTCCAGTTTACAGTTTCAGCAATCTCGTTGCTATGGTCCAAATTACCATAGCAACCATGCATTGATTTGAATTAGAGACTGGAATGTGAATAGGAGAGGACTGAATAGAAAAATGAGCAATAAAAAGTAACAACAATAAATGGGATTAGCGATCCCCATTTGAAAGCCAGAAAGTTTTAGAAAAAGAAGGCAAATAACTAATAAAACTATAAAAAAACAATGATGACCAATTGAAAAGTTGCTTAGAATTGGCCATTCTATAACATAACTTAACAATGAACCACCCTTTAATCTTGTAAAGTATTTTGCATGCAGCAGTTCCAATTGATCTGAATGGACAGGTGTTTTTTGGCACTTGGGGCCCTATAGGAGAGGAGATTTCAAGAGGGTGGCAAAATGTCTGTCTCTCATGGCCCTAAGAAGTTTGTAAGTAGTGTCTCACTTATGCTGGAATCAACCAATTAAAACAGGTGAAATCTGTTAGTGACTCGCAGCATGACTGTATATAGCTGGTAATGGAAATAAGTCACTGAGAGGCATATTTACTAAATGCCAAAAATACAAATTTGGTGTAGTTTCAAAAAAATCAGCTATTTACTAAAAGGAAAATACAACTAGATTTGTCAAATATACTTGGCATTGGCTGACGTTCACATCTTTTCACAAGATGAAATTTGTCCAGTGCAAAATGTATAAAATTCACCAATTTACCAAGCGCACAAGAGCACATTCTCACTAAGAGGAATCTCACATGGTTCAGTCTGCCGAATTACCATTACACCAAATTTATCTCTGCAATAAATTTGCATTGGAAAATTCTGCTAGTGAATTTTTGCCACATTAAGGGGCAGATTTATCAAGGGTTGAATTTCGAAGTAATGGAATTTTTTTTGAACTCCCATAACTTTCGAAATTAGAATGAAAAAAGACCAACCTGAAATGTATTAAAAAAAAATCAAAGTTTTTTTCTGCAGGTGAATAGGCTGTATTCAAATTTCACAGTCCACCAATTGACTCCAACTGAACTGAGATTAACTTTAATGGAGATAGACAAGGAGAACACTCACACCTAAGTAAATGTGTCCCTAAATGTAAACACATCTAGGGGCCGATTCACGAAGGGTCGAATATCGAGGGTTAATTAACCCTCGATATTCGACTGGGAACGATTAAATCCTTCGAATTGAACGATTCGAAGGATTTTAATCCAATGATCGAAGGAAAATCCTTCGATCAAAAAATCACAGGCAAGCCTATGGGGACCTTCCCCATAGGCTAACATTGACTTCGGTAGCTTTTAGCTGCCGAAGTAGGGGGTCGAAGTTTTTCTTAAAGGGACAGTACTTCGACTATCGAATGGTCGAATAGTCGAACGATTTTTAGTTCAAATCGTTCGATTCGAAGTCAAAGGTCGTAGTCAGAGGTCGAAGTAGCCCAAAAAAACTTCGAAATTCAAATTTTTTTCAATTCGAACCCTTCACTCGAATTCAGTGAATCGGCCCCCTAATATTGTAGGAATCCTGGTGCTGTTCAGATTATTTATCGATTTGCATGCATTTTATGTTGATTACAAGCCCCTTTTTTACAAATCAGAATAACTGATGCAAATATCTTTGCTGCTATTACTTCTCAACAAGCAGATTTTAAGGCACCGTGCTCTTCTGCCCCATTTAATGTATTTGTTATTTTCGGAAGCATGGTAAAATAATATGACTTGCTTAAAAATAACAAATTACACCAAAAAATAAATTATGCATTTTGTTTTCTGTCAAGCCTAATGGAAGATGTATTCCAACTTTATATGAATAATTTATAATAAATATTTTTGCATCACTATCTAATAACCTCTGTGTGCATCTGTTTTTACAAATGGTCCCTTTCTAACCCCTCCATGCAGTAGTACCCTCTGGTCCAGCTCTCTGACATACTCAATTGTGCAGGTCACTGGAGAGTCAGATCTGTCACTCATGCCGCATTAGAGATCATGCCGCTTCCAGGCAAGTGTGACTAATTTCACAAAAAGAAGTGCACCACGCTTATTTGTTAGTGACATGATCCTGTCTTTGATAGTTATAAATGTGTATGAATATAATATATTTAACACATATATCTGACGCATAAATATTGTAAGAGTAAGGTTGTCTTGCTGAGTGAATGGCACATAAAAAATTAAGATAGACTTTGTAAAGAGCAGCCTCCCAGGACAGACTTATCTGCCTAATGTTGTGTACTATAGGAAAAAATCTAAAACCTGCTAGGTCTCATGTTGATATTTAGAAGAATATTGGAAGCCTTTTACCTTAATAAGGCCAATGACATACAATTGAATTTGTTTCTCTAATTATTTATTTAGAGATGACATGAAAATATTTCCCCCTAGACATCGTTGACTACACCTTTCACAGCAGCACGTTGCTTTTTGAGACTTCGCTATTGTAACATGATTAAAATACCCCATTAATTATGCATCTCTCAATAAAATTGGATACAGCCAAGGAAAAAATGCTTATTAATATTGCATTAGATATTAATCTGTGTACTTGTCATGAACGGGATGCAAATGATTATGCCTTGTGCTCCTGAAACTTACTAGCATGTTAAATTTCTTTATACATCCAGTTTGCTCAAGTGCTAAACTTTCTCTGAAGGTCACACACTCCTTTAAAAAACTCCATTTTCGTTTACACTTCATTTGATGATCTTGTCATGAGGCCAAAAAAACATTAAACTTGAATATTGCACACTGTTAGCTTTTTGAGAAGGACAAACAGACAAGTATTCTCTTATACATTAATATTTCAGAGTGATTGTTTTATCTTTGTTGTTTGTTAATTTAAATATTCATTGATTCATCAGTGTCGATAGATGAAAGATAAATCTACTTTTATTCTATTTTAAACCCCCCCATCCCTTGATCAATAAAAAATTAACCCAATGTAACTATTTGTTAGCAGCAAAGCTAAGAGGCTTTATATTTAGCTTTATATTTTTTTGACACACACATAGCATAGCATAGGCTATTCTATTAGATACCTAAATTGCCTAGCAATTGGTATGTAGTAGTCTTTTAGTGAGTTGACTGACAGTTTCAGAATACAGGGCTCCAACAAGGAAAAAAAGCTTGATTTATGTAGTTCGGTGAAATAGTATCTTAAATCTAGAGACGCCTGATTCTCCTTGTCTGAATCTTGGTTCATTAGAAATATGTTCAAATACATCAGGAAGGCAATTTCAAAACTGATTCATTTTAGTACAAAGTGGCTTTGATATAAGGGGGCAAACTGACTGCATGTGTCTCCAATGTTTCATATAAGAATCTACAATTCTTAAAGTAATGCTGATCAATCATTGTAGCAGAGTTTTGTAGCATGTTAGCTATAGATCAAAACAGGAACATACAGATGCAGCCACTTTGGTTTGTCTGTTTGACACAGAATAACTAAACACAGATATCCCATTTATCTCATTTAACACAGAAAACTGTGTCACAACATCCCATCTAATTAAAGCATTCACCATTGTGAACAATGGAGCTTTGGTATGCTAATGGAAAGGTTAAATGCATTAAATGAGTTAAGATGACTTAAGATAACACAGTTTCTTCAATTACCCCTGAGTCATGACGCATTTAACTCACAAATCCAAGTGGCTTCATCTGTATAGTGTAAGTGATAACTTTTATTAGCTAATTTAGTAGATTATAGAATACAAGCTTCTGGGAATACTTAGGTCGCTACATCAGGCATGGTATTATGCTTACCATGCCTGAAGCAGGGACCTAAGGAGTTCCAAAAATGTGTATTCTGTAACCTACTAAATTAGCAAATGAAAGGTATCACTTACTCTATATTTTCCAGTTTAGGACAAATCTGATACATGGCCAAGTTAATTTCTCATATGGAAACCAAATTAGCATTTTAATGTGTGGCTGGGACACCAACCCAAACTACTGACACCACTCCAATACCAACATTGAGGGTACCTGACTGCAGGTCTCTACAGAGAGCGAATGTTGTCAACTTTAAATGTCTAATGGAATCTGTTCATTCTTGATGCTGGCATGAGGTGGGAACACATGTCTATGCTCATGCCTGTGCCTAAATATATATACAGGTACTATAGAGCAAAGTAGACTGTGACACTCTTAACCCACAACTGATAATAACTGTACTCATTTTCAATATATAGTTACGTCAAATGAAAAAAGAATTTGCTGGACTCTTTAAAACTTTTCCTTTTTTCTTTTCTTTCTAAAAGCTCTTTCAGGAAAGAAATAAAAGAGAAAGAGCAATGAATTGCAATATCTCCAAGAGTGGTTTTTGAATTTCTGTTTTTTTTTCTCAATGCCCCAGGCAAAAATATATGAATGCATTTCTTGGTGAAATGAATGCCATATTTTATTGCTCAGTCTTCCATTTCTACTTTCACTTACTCAATTATTAAAAAAAAATATGATACACCTCATCTCACAATAAAATACATGTGCTGTTATGTTTTGTGAACATACCACTACACTGACTTGTTTCAAAGTTAATGCTTTGAAACTATTCAGGGCATTTTACATGCTTCACAATTCCTTAGGTTAGTGTGCCTTTGGGCAATATTAGAGTAGTGCACTTGTAAAACCCTAATGTAAAATTAAAGTGGCTAGGGTTTCCCACAAATGGATAAATGAAAAAGTCGGTCTGCTGAAATTCATTCATCTTAAATAATAGCATTATATAAAAACAGAGAATACAACATACCTCTATCTTTATTTATTGGAGTATGTATTATTTATATAGCATGATATGTAAAAACCGATGCCATTTTACCACAAATACAAAAAAATGATGCTGATTTATCTTGATTTAACAGAACACTATAATCCAGGGATGTCAGACTTGTATATTTATTACTAATGTAACATTCAGCTTTCAGGACCCAAAGGCAAAAGTCAAGTGAGTTGTTCTGACTAGCACCAGAAAGAAGACAGTGGTGCTGTAGGAGCTCTCAGCGCAATGATAGGTGGATGACAGCTGTCCAAAGTGAGGTGATCTGGCAGCTAAAGGTTTCAGATTGTTAGCAGCAGGTCGAAACACCCATAGTTACATATAGTAGTTAAGTTGAATTTAAAAAAACAAAGTTAATCAAGTTCAACCCCTCCAAATGAAACACAGTGCACAAACATAGAGACACTCTTACAGACCCCTCCATAGTAACATAGTAACATAGTAAGTAAGGTTGAAAAAAGACACACGTCCATCAAGTTCAACCTTTTAGTTTTTTGGGTTTTTTTATCTGCCTAACTGCCAGTTGATCCATAGGAAGGCAAAGAACCCATCTGAAGCCTCACCAATATGCCTCAGATAGGGAAAAATTCCTTCCTGACTAAAAAATGGCAATCGGACTAGTCCCTGGATCAACTTGTACTATGAGCTATCTCCCATAACCCTGTATTCCCTCACTTGCTAAAAAGCAATCCAACCCCTTCTTAAAGCTATCTAATGTATCAGGGAGAGAATTCCACATCTTCACTGTAAAAAACCCCTTCCGAATATTCCTCTTTTCTTCTAATCGGAATGGGTGACCTTGTGTCAGCTGGAAAGACCTACTGGTAAATAAAGAGAGATTATTATACAATCCCCTTATATATTTATACATAGTTATCATATCACTCCTTAAGCTCCCCTTCTCCAGCGTGAACATCCCCAATTTGGCCAGCCTTTCCTCATAGCTAAGATTTTCCATACCTTTTACCAGCTTAGTTGCCCTTCTCTGTACCCTCTCTAATACAATAACATCCTGTTTGAGTGATGGAGACCAAAACTGTACGGCATATTCTAAATGGGGCCATACAAGTGCTCTATACAGTGGAAGAATGACCCCCTCCTTCCGTGACTCTATGCCCCTTTTAATACAGCTCAAGACCTTATTTGCCCTTGATGCTGCTGACTGGCATTGCTTGCTGCAGTCAAGTCCATCTACAAGGACTCCAAGGTTCTTTTTCCATAATGGATTTGCCTAGTGCAGTCCCATTAAGGGTATAAGTGGCTTGTATATTCTTACATCCCAGGTGCATGACTTTACATTTATCAACATTGCCACTTAGCTGCCCAGATTGCCAGTTTGTCAAGATCATGTTGCAAGGATGCCACATCCTGGATGGAATTAATTGGGCTGGATAATTTTGTGTCATCTGCAAACACTGATACATTACTTACAATACCCTCCCCATAGTCATTAATGAACAAGTTAAATAAAAGAGGACCCAATACTGAGCCCTGAGGGACCCCACTAAGAACCTTACTCCAAGTAGAGAATGTCCCATTAACAACCACCCTCTGTACCCGATCCTGCAGCCAGTTTCCTATCCATGTGCAAACGACTTCATTAAGCCCAACAGATCTTAGTTTAGAAAGCAGTCGTTTGTGCAGCACAGTATCAAACGCTTTGGCAAAATCCAAATAGATCACATCTACTGCCCCCCCCACTGTCCAGCATCTTACTTACTTCATCATAAAAAGCAATCAAATTTGTCTGACATGACCTATCCTTCATAAAGCCATGCTGATTTCTGCTCATAATGCCATTGACTAGGACAAAATTTTAAATGTGATCCCTTAACAAGCCTTCAAATAATTTGCCCACCACAGATGTCAAACTTACTGGCCTATAATTGCCAGTCTGAGATCGTAATCCCTTTTTAAATATTGGAATAATATCAGCTTTTCTCCAATCCATAGGCACCATACCAGATGAAAGTGAATATGAGAAAATCAGAAATAGGGGCTGGTCTAAAACTGAACTAAGCTCTCTTAGAACCCGGGGGTGTATGCCATCAGGCCCTGGAGCCTTGTTTACATTAATTTTTATTAAAGCTTTATGAATCATATCCTGAGTCAGCCACTGACTAGATTGAGCTGAGCCATTAGTGCAGCTATAAAGTGAGCTTGGGAACTCAGACTCCTCTATTGTATACAATGATGAAAAGAAAAGATTTAGCACATTTGCTTTTTCTGTTACAACCATACTGGTACCGTTATTTAATGGAGCAACACTCTCAACCTGCATCTTTTTGGTATTAATATATTTAAAAAACTTTTTAGGGTTAGTTTTCACCTCCACCGCAATTAACTCTTCCTTTCCTTTCTTTGCCTTCCGGATTGCTGATTTACAACATTTATTAAAGTGTTTATATTCATTAAATGCAGCTTCTGTCCCAACAGATTTTTAGTTTTTAAATGCCTTTCTCTTCTTTCCTATTAACTTCTTTACTACTGTATTAAGCCACATAGGATGATGCTTCTACATCTCTCCTTAAGGGAATACATTGAGAACAGTAATGATTTAATATAATTTTAAATAACAACCATTTCTGTTCTGTGTTTTTAGCTGAAAACTTAATGCCCAAATCAATGCTCTGTAGGGAAGCCCTCAAGGCACTAAAATTAGCTTTTCCAAAATACATGTTTTTTTGTTGTCCCAGTATGTATTTGTTTTTATGCACCAGACATTAAATGATATAACATTATGGTCACTATTACCCAGGGGTTCAATGACTTGCACATTTGCTATAAGTTCTGGGTCATTTGAGATCACTGGATCCAGAATAGCATTTTTTTCTGGTTGGCTCCTCAACAACCTGTGCCATAAAATTGTCATGCAACAAGTTTATAAACTTGTTCACATTAACTAATCTGGCAGTACTGATGCTCCAGTCAATATTTGGGTAATTAA
Organism: Xenopus petersii; assembly: GCA_038501925.1. Classification (NCBI taxonomy): domain Eukaryota; kingdom Metazoa; phylum Chordata; class Amphibia; order Anura; family Pipidae; genus Xenopus; species Xenopus petersii. The sequence continues at coordinate 60,270,772 of CM076674.1, read as the reverse complement.
AATCCCCCATTACTTTACCCAAACTAGCAGCCTTTTCTATTTGCATCAGGAGCTTAGCCTCCACCTCGTCACTTACATTAGGGGGTCTATAGCATACACCTACAATTAATTTGCTGGATTCTTTACAATTGGTAGAACTCCACCCATAAGACTTCTGCCCCCTCATTTTCTAAAATAACCTCCTCCTTTATATAAGCTTTTAAATCCTGCCTAACAAACAGACATACCCTCCTCCTTTTCTTTTATAGATAACAAGTCATACACTCAAGTATACACCAATATCTATACTAATTGTAGATTTTAGTATCACAATAGACTATGCTATTATGCTTATCCAAACATCCAAGCCCCTCTTAAACAGAATTAGCCATTACTAGATCCAGCATTCCACATCCTCAATGTCCACACTGTGAAGAACCACCTACATTGCATCAAATGAAAGTTCTGTTCCTCTAAACTAAAGGGTTATCCATTTAATGCAAAAAATAACTCCAGCCATCTGTCTATAATGCCCTCTTATGTACTTGCAAAGTGTAATTATGCCCCCATCGCCCGCTTCTTGTGGGAGAACAACTCCAAACTTAACAGTCTACCCTCATAATTTAAATCATCATCTCTGTAACCAGTTTAGTTGCATGTCTCTGCACTCTATCCAGCTCATTTAAATCCTTCCTAAAGCCTGGAGCCCAAAACTGTACTGCACTGCATATTTCATGTGAGGCCTTACTACAGAACCTAAAAAGAGGCAAAATTATGTTTTAATCCATTCAGTTAATGCCATTTTTTATGCAAAAGAGTACTTTATTTTCTTTAGTAGCCACATGGCATTGCCTGTAATTAGACTTGTTTTCTATGAAAAAAGACTTTAGATCCTTCTCAATTAGGAATTTTTGTAGATAACAAGTTGCCCATGTGACATTAATCCTTTAGAAATGATTAATACTGTGTGTTGTTCACAGGAAAGAAGTGCACTATAGCTGGGGACACAGTGGAGGTATGAGTATGAGAGGACTGAATAGAGGTTCCTCCATTATATCACTATATACTAGTTGCTTACTGTACATTCATTTCTCAGCTGTATTTCCAGTCGATGGCAATACTACCCCACACGTAGAAAAAAATGAAATATATTTATACCCATTGTTAAAGGCTACGTATCTCATAAACAGTAAGCATTCACTTAAAGCAGTGATCCCCAACTGGTGGCTTGTGAGCAACATGTTTCTCTCCACTCCAACTGAAGTTGCTCCCATTGGTTGTATAGTAAGTGCCCTCCTGCAGGGTAATAGTCCACATGGGGCCATTAATAAACCTCTCCCCAACAGTTCTTATATTTGAGTGTGGCTGGCATCCCTAAATTCATTCTTGTGTTTTAACAATTACCTTAGAAGAAAGAAACTCTTCTGACATTTGAGAACACTGCTTTAATAATCTAATTACATGTTTTGTGGGAGTAAACCTTTCTAATGCCATACAATGCAGAATCTACAGTGCCGGCATAAAAACAATAATGCCAGTGCCATCAATTCTATGTTCAGAGCTGACTCTTTGATCTATGCAATGTAATGTTTACATGGCATCATGCAGCATACAGTAGATCAAGGAGTAGACTGTAGTTATGGGCAAACAAATTTGCCTGGCACAAATTTGCGGCAGTGATTAAAAGTAATATACCACTTAAAGAGTGTTGAATGCTGAAAGAAAAAGATACCGGATGATGTTGAGAATCAGAAAACAATCTCTGATTTCCAGCCTATCTCTCCGATTTCTTTATCAGATTTCTGCTCAGTCTTTTATATTGTTGTTGTTTTATTTCAATAATAAATTTCCAGTTATAAAATGCCATTGCAGATAAAAAAAATATATATATATACATCCAGATAATCCTACATGTATCCATAAAAATACAAATCTTGTCACAGAAGAGATGGAAGAAGCCATATTTCATATGCCTGCAACTGAAAGACCATCTTATTCACAATGCTCCCATAAATTAAATATGTTCATCCTTCTATCTCACTTTAGACTTTTGTCTTGATCTTTTAAGATCCCATAGAAACAGCAAGAGATATCTATATCCAACAAAGCTAATTTATTCTTTCACTAAGACAAATTCTCATGCATTCAGCTGGGGTGATGTCATATATCACTGCTTTCTTTGCAATTAATTTTTTTGCCTTTCGCTATAAAATCCTACATGCCATATACAGTATGCCCTTATTCCTTTTGCATGGTGTAACGCTTCTGAATTACATGTGTGTACAAGTTAAACATTAAACATTCATAAAAACAAAACATAAAGGGAAAGACAACACTTGTGTCAATTCATAAGGACTTTCTTTATACTACATAACATCATTTTCTTTCTCATGACTCATGAAACAGAAGATAGAGGGAGATTTAGAATTTTATGTCTATTGCTGTAATGTTGTATTCTGAACTTTATAGTATACAGTGTTATTAACACCTGACATTTTTTGGGATAGAATCAGCTATCAGCACCTCTCTGTACCCCCTATCAGTCTTCCATTTGGAGCATTAAATATTGAAAGTAATTCAGCATGACATGTGAACTGCATGCAAAATCAAATCTCCCCATCTTTATTTTTAGCAGCCCAATTTCATATGTTTTTATTTATGTAGTGTTGTTTTTACCTTAAGATTGTAAAATACTTCTTGATGTAATGTTGGATTCTATGTTTAACAGATGGAAAGTATTATAAAATGTGTTCACAAATCATAATTCTAATATACTATATGATTAGCATGAACAGCATGTTTTCCGGTTAGTCGAAATAAAAATGTCAAACAGTTTGGCGTGTTTTTAGATGAACTCTGGTTTTCTGCCAAACTACCTCCTCAGCCTGTGTTCTTTTTACAAATGATAGAAAGTAGATCATTCACAGACAGCGAGGGCCACAATTAACATCTCAAAAGAAGAATGGCATACCAATCAGTGCACTTATTGAATCACTTATGATTTACAAAGTGTTTTTATTTAGATGTTAGTTGATGAAATTCATTTGACAACTGTACAAACAATAATAGAAAATGGGAAGTTGAATATACAGACTTTATTTCATACAAACAGAGCCATTACTAGGGATGTAGCGAACCGCCGACAATGTGTTCGCGAACACCGGCAAAAAATGCGAACAGTTCGCGAACAGTTCGCGAACTTCGAACATCCGAAAATCATTCGATTCGAACGATCGAAGGATTTTAATCGAACGATCGAAGGATTTTCGTTCGAATCGAACAATCAAAGCCATTGGATCGAATGATTTCATTCAATCCAATGGCTTTGATCGTTCAATTCGAACGAAAATCGTTCGATTTTAGCGATCGAATGGTCGAACGATTTTGACGCGAACGCCTATTGGCGAACGTCGCGCGACGTTCGCGAACTTGCGGCGGACGCGAACAGTCGAAGTTCGCGCGAACTAGTTCGCCGGCGAACAGTTCGCTACATCCCTAGCCATTACCATTTGGCTGCTGTAAATGAACAGCCAAGTACCAGTGTAGATGACTCCCCTACTGATTACAATTTGAGCTGAGATATAGGAGATTACCTATTCCAGAGAAGAACCTCCAAGACTTTTAAAAAATCACTAATTTTTCAGCACTTATTGAACCCCGAGGATGGAAAAGTCCAAATCTGAAAATCCAGCATATCAGACCTGTCGAGGTTGCATATAAGTCAATGGGAGAAGTCCCAATGATTTTTTTGATGTGCACTGGGTTTCGTACAATACCCCAAAGTTTTCTAGTGAAAATTCCCAAAAAATCGTGAAAATCAGATGAAAAATCCAAAAAAAAACCTGCGTGAAAAGCTGATAAAAATCCAAAAAAATCGGGAAAATCTGATTTTTTCAGCAAAGCAAATTCTCGGGAAAATGCAATAATAAATAAATTCTGAGATAAATTCAGGCTTTGATAAATAACCCCCAAAGTGTATGAGAGACCATACAAATATAGCCAACAACACTAGTAGCTGACAGTTTTAAATCTGTCTGATCAAATTACCAATATCCATAGTATATACATAAAGGGCCCCCATACACAAACAAAAAAGTGTATTTATGGCTAGCTTAAGGCCAAGACTCTTTAACACTCAACAGTTTTTGTTTTTTAACAGCTGCCTTATCTTCAACTATCCATTACATGAAGTGATAACATTAGGGGATATCATTAGAAAAAATATATTTGATCTTAAAACTTTGTGTCATGTTTTTACAGTAAAGCAAAATGATTTACTGTAAGTTTAAAAAATGATAGTTACTTTTATTTTTCTTTCACAAAGAGGTATTTCTGTTCTGCTTTATGGCTTAGATTCGTGCTGTCTTTATAGCTAACACTCTCATCTCATATCACAGACATCATATTTGATACTCAGTGCTTATGTCACTGCTAGATTCTGAGCCCTTAAAATACTTAATTGCAAGAAAACTGGACATATTTTAAATTGAAGAGATTTCATAACAGAAACTGTCCGGTAATAGTTAAAATGCATAAAATGTTATTAATAATTTAAAAAGGTGGTCTTAAACATTGAAAGTGTACTATAAACAGAAAAAGTAGTAGATGCATTCTACTAATTCTGTCCCTCTCTAGCCTTAAATTACATCATAGACATCTATAGACCATAATTATGCTCTTACCCTGCAACCTCCTGGTATATTATCATACAGACATACTGTTTGAGGCCCAAATTGTCTTTCTCTTTATATTATATATATAAAATATAAAATTATAAAACTATGGCACATTGAATTTTTTCTAGGGCCAAGAAGCTTTAGTACAGGTATGCTTGAGACCATATAACAGAGCAAAATAGTCCTACAGTCTACCTATAATTATACGGGAGATGCAGTTACTGATTATATATATAGTTTTTAAAGAGTGCTTATTTTAAACAGTAAGTAACAGTAAGGATGAATCATATCTAGTGAAAACAAATAAAAATAAAAATATCTTGGGATTTGCCATTTAATATTTGCAATAAAAAGCACAAAGAGGATACAAATAAAAGTTATTGTAGCCTTTATATTTTTAAATGTCATAGAATATTGTCACATGACAGTTATAAACTAATCTGCATTGCTTATTATGTGCACATATAACATGATTTCCACCAATGGTGGATAATAAGGCATAACAAAATATCCAGAGGGGGCTTGTGTGCCTTAACTATAACCCTAACTAAATCTCCTTAACTTTCTTAACTATAGAGGATGTGAACTTTATAGTTATGCAACTGATTTCCACTGCTCCTAATTTAGGTCAGGAATATTCAGGACACACTAATATAGGGTTCTTTTATTTTGGGTATTTTGGAGTTTATATCCACTATCAACTGGTGAGAAAAGAGGTGCTAAAGGAAAGGGTTGTGATATTAGTAAGAAACCATAGTAAACACCCAATCATTCCAAAAATGCAGGGATAGCTGACCAGTTGACCCACATACAGTTCATGTGGCCACACATACATGGGTGACCAACTGATCTGACTGATGTGCCAACAGCCTAGCCTGTTGCATATTTGGTGGTGTGGGATCTGTTCAACTGCTGTTCAGGGTCATTGGCCATATTAGTTTTTTACTTTGGCTCACCAGTGTAATTTAGCAGACTGTTCATACTAAATCATAGATCACAGAGTTTGGTCAGAAACACCAACATTTATGAATTAATTAGCCTCAAAAGTTTACAGTAGAGTTGTAGCTTTGGAGCAGATCTTGAATTCACCACAAAAATGATTTATATTATGAACCCTATCATATTTTTGGTTGGCATTTGACTACAGTTTTGAGATGAGTAATGTTGTTTTATAATCCTGAAAGTTTAATATCTCTGTAAAAATGTTTTCCAGCAACTGAAAAGTAGAATGCCTCAGTCTCTCCCATAGAGATCTATTAACACAGAAGGTTAATAGGTATAACAAATCGTACTTGCCCCTGTGGTCTAGTGGGGGGACGGCAGGGACGCCCGCCACGAGCTGCCTCTTCTGCACTGTTATACTAGGGCGCACGCGGCGTGCTTCTGCTTAATTTACAGGCGCATTTACGCTGGCGTTCTTGCGTCAGTGCACATTGGTGCGAAATTCCATTGTATTTAAAGCCACAGCACACTACCCTCATTGCACATTATAGGACTTGTTTCCTGGTGCTGTTAGCTGTTGCTGTTCTGTTCTGAACCTGATTCTGATTACCTGTTTTGACCCCTGCCTGGCTTTTGATGATTCTACATTCTGTATCCTGACCCCTTGCCTGATTACCGACTCTGATTCTGCTTAACTCTCTGATTGACTCCCTGGTTTTGACCCTTGCCTGCCTGACTTAATTTGTACTCTGCCTGCCCCGATCCGGCCTGATCTGACTATGATTCTGTCTAACGCATTGTACTGCGACCTTCTGCCTAAAGACTTTTGCTTTACAGTTGTGCCCCTTTGTTTGTCCAGAACCCTTCACCTTGCACCTCTCGTTATAAGACCTGGCGGCATCTGAGTAGCTGAGGGCTCCTCCTGAGGCCAGAGGCGGCTGCTACAGGCAGAAGCACGAGCCGAGACCAGGGTGCTTGGCATCGGTTCTGGATTTAGGGTGCCAACCATTACAATAGGGCTCTATGTGGAAAGCTTTGATTTAAAGCATGATTATAAAGCAGGTTTCTTTTTAAGAAGCTGATACAAGAGTGCCATAATGTAATACAATGCAGCTACAAAACTAAAATGGTCACATATAAAAATGTGTGATACAGAACTTTTGCAGATGCAATATTACGGGGCCGATTCACTAACTTCAAGTGAAGGATTCGAAGTTAAAAAAATTTGAATTTCTAAGGTTTTTTTGGGCTACTTTGACCATCGAATGGGCTACTTTGACCTACGACTCAAAGGATTCGAAGTAAAAATCGTACGACTATTCGACCATTCGATAGTCGAAGTACTGTCTCTTTAAAAAAAACCTCGACCCCCTAGTTCGCCATCTAAAAGCTACCGAAGTCAATGTTAGCCTATGGGGAAGGTCCCCATAGGCTTGGCTAACTTTTTTTGATCAAAGGATATTCCTTCTATCGTTGGATTTAAATCCTTCGAATCGTTCGATTCGAAGGAATTATCCTTCGATCGTTCGATCGAACTATCGGCGCTAAATCCTTCGACTTCGATATTCGAAGTTGAAGGATTTTAATTCCTAGTCGAATATCGAGGGTTAATTAACCCTCGATATTCGACCCTTAGTGAATCGGCCCCTAATTGTTCAGTTTTATATAATACAGTATATATTATATAATATACAGTACTTCACATAAACCCATTATCCAGAAATCTCCGGATTATGGGAAGTCCATAATCCCATTAAAACCATTTTAGTTAAATTATGTCTTCCTCTTACCCTAATTCATTAACTAAAGCTAAGGGTGGCATGAAATAATTAATAAAGAGACCCACCATATTCAAACCTGTGATTAAACTCTACTGACTTATTTAAAGTCGTGGACAAGTCTCTTTCAAGGTGCCTTACTCACATAAAGTGATATGGTGATTGAAATGAAAAATAAGGTTCTGTTTAGTTCATAGGCAATGATTAGCTTTGTGTTGCAACTACTGTCTGTACAGGTTTCCCATACACCAGAGCGTTTGTGTCTATAGCAAATTCATGATAGTGAGCAATGAGCAAATGATGATTTGTAGGGATGCACCGAATCCAGGATTCGGTTCGGGATTCGGCCAGGATTCGGCCTTTTTCAGCAGGATTCGGATTCGGCCGAATCCTTCTATCCGGCCGAACCGAATCCGAATCCTAATTTGCATATGCAAATTAAGAGCGGGGAGGGAAATTGCGTGACTTTTTGTCAGAGAACAAGGAAGTAAAAAATGTTTTCCCCTTCCCGCCCCTAATTTGCATATGCAAATTAGGGTTCGGATTCGGTTCGGTATTCGGCCGAATCTTTCACGAAGGATTCGGGGGTTCGGCCGAATCCAAAAAAGTGGATTCGGTGCATCCCTAAATTTGTATGCCCATGTTTAAATGAAATCAATCAGTGACAAAAGTACAGTGAAGATTTCAAACATATAGGGGGTTATTTATCAAAGGTCAAATTTTAGAGCTTTTTGAGGGTTTTTTTATACCTCAACTCAAGATTTTTCCAATTTAAGAAAAAACTTGAATGTGGAATGGAGAAAACAACAGAAAAAAACTGGAATTGCTTGAAGCAATAGAGCTTTCAAGTGAAACCCACAGAAAAAACTCAAACACCATGAAGGCTATTAACATCTTCAAGTGGTTCAAGGGACACCTGCCATTGACTTTTTTGTTTTTTTAACCTGAAAATTCGAATTTTGATGGAAAAATACCCTTGAAAACTGGATTTTTTGGGTTAACTACAACTCGACCTTTAATAAATTTGCCCCTAAATGTTCAAGAGCTAATAAAAAAATTAAGAACAACAATAAAATTTACATTGGCATGTAGGGACTATAATTTAAAGAGAGGGCTACTCCACTGACAGCTCTTCTTTCCCATTGGTACAGTATGTTTAATTCTATAATTTGAAAATTGTGGACACGGCACTGACAAGGCTTGGGCAAAACTTCAAATAAAATTTGCATTGTGTTGAATTGTATGTACTTCCCCCACTTTTTTTCTTTTCTGTACCCCCTTTTTATTTTCTCTACTTATTTGAAAACTTGATAAAAGTTTAATTGCAAAATTTGCATTGTGCAAATGTGTGAAACACAATAGGTTTTCCAATGCCAATGTGCTCATATGATGGTACTTTCTGAATAATGTTAATTTGCTTTTCCCCAATCTCCTCAAGGAAATAACATTGTTTTATATTTCAGAAAGTCTGTACAAGTGTGAGTATACACTGTACATGTATACTGACGAGGTCACTCTGTGAGTGACAGCCACAAGCCCAAACACATTTAGTCATTATATAAGTGTAATTATTATATCTGTACTTTTCTGTGCTTCTTCACCCACATGGCAGGTCCTGTGAATTCCATTTGTTGGTCTATATACAGTATAGCTGTTTAATATAGTACAGGAAACATTATCCTGCTAACTGATTCTCATGTAGTTTTATTTTATTTTTATTGCATGGATTCTGTTGTTTAAAAGACATTACAATGTTGTAAAATTAATTGAGTTTAATAAAGCAGCAGTTAACATAGCAACAAAAAAAAGTTGAAACCCATTTTGGTCTTAAATGTCCCTATGTGATGATTGTAGATCTTGAAAATAAAAAATAAAAACACTTTAACAGTTTTTTCAGTCTCACAGAGAAGAACCATCTTTGCAGGAATAGTCTAAGTTTGCTAATACAAAGGAATTACTCTTTGGTTTTCAATGTAATTTATTAAAAGCAAACAACTTAAGTCCCCAAATTGCTCTATAGTGAGCTGCACTGATCATTGCACTGATCATTGCACTTCATATCTGAATTAAAAGTGTTGTATTGATTTATTCCTGAAATCCAAAACAGATTCTGCAGTTGGTGTGGTAAAAAAAAAAAACCTTTGCATGTTTGCAGATATATTTAGCATGAACTATTTTAGATAGTCTTGGTTTCTTAAAGAAAAAAAATCTTGAAAATTTGAAAAGCTTGGTTACTAAAAAAAGATTTATAAAAAATACTTAAATTGATAAATTGGCCTCGTCATCATGTGACAGGAAAATCTTTAGATTTTCAAAAAACATTAAAAATATAGAATATTTTGTGATGGTTAGTGATGGGCGAATTTGGGGCGTTTTGCTTCACCGAAAAATTAGTGAATTTCCCGTGAAATTCGCAAAATGGTGAAAAATTTGAGAAACAGTGCCGGTCGTCCATTTTTGAAATTGCCTGGCAAAAATGTGCCAGCGTCCAAAAAAATGGATGCCAGCAGATTTTCACTGCAGTTTCGGGAATTTATTCGATGGCGGCGAATTGCGGGAATTCGCCGCAAATTCACGCCTGGTGCATAAATTCACCCATCACTAGTGATGGTGTACTAACAGCAGTGAATCAGATCACAGTTAGGTTAACGATAAAGAAGAATAAAAAAAAAAACATATTATTACTTTTATTGATCTTAGATAAATATTTACCTATTTTCATCTAATAAACCTTAACTTAAATTTGTTGTATGAAAGAGAAGTGCAAGATCATAATTCTTAGATAATATTTGAATAATACATCTGTAAAATATGTACACACTGCATTACAAGAGGAGGAATTAAAGGGAAAAAGCAGTGTTTTAGTGATAATTAGAAGGGGGCCTCAGTGGGCTGAGATTATAGTATTTTAAGTGAAATTGATTTTGTACATGATTTGATTTTAATCTAGTTTGGATTAATCAAATTCTACAAGGAGCAGATATTTAATTTAGTACATTAAGATGAAAAGGACATTGGTTCAGGATTGTTTAATGCATGTGATAAAAGCAGTATCTAATTATAAGGGTTTTAAATAATTTCTTATTATTTCATTAATGCAGTAAAGTTTAGTCTATCATTTACTTAATATACAGTGACAATTTAATTGGAAGGTGTTAAAATTGTTGCCATACCAAGCTAATAAATCAATGACCTTCTTTGGTACAGAAGTTAAGGGGAATTTTTACTCTGTGCCAATAAGTCAATAGTGTCTTAATATAAAGACAGAAATAGCTCAACACATATCAGTGCTGAGCTTCTGTAAATGCAAAAGTGGTCTGGTGAAACCAATCTTCTGTCATTTTCCACTCTACTGTTTTTCCAATATTGAAGCAGAAATTAGTGCACTTGGCTGTTGTGAGGGTTTACTTAGAAGGGTTTATTTATCCTTTCACTGAGATTTTTTTTTTCACTTTCCAATTTGTAATGGTATGGTGTTATAATTCAATAAGCTTGTGGAACAACCAGAGATTCACACTGTGAAGACATTTAAAAGTTTATATCTATGATGCAAATAGTGTAGCATAGTATAGATGCCTTGAAAAAGATCCTAGATCCAAAATGTTGACAATGTTATTAAAGAAAAAGTGTTTGTTACGTTTGTTATGTTTAAATACAAAATAGGGCCATTTATGACTGCAAGTGCAGTGTTTAAAGTGTCTGTCCAGATGCATTTTTTTGCCCACAATGTAACTTTTTGACAGAATTCCAGCATAAGGGTTCCCATACTTGTATCTTTAACCACATAACCAAATACAAGATCTGTCCATACAAAAAAAAATCTGTTTACTGGTTCTACTCTAAAAAAGCATTGTTTCTAGCATAAGCCCCAGCATCCAGATAGTATTGAAATTTCAAGCCTGAGAGTTGCAGGAGCAAAAAGGTAAATACTGGTATGGTACCTGTTATCCAGAATGCATGGCATCTGGGGGTTTTCTGATAAGGGATCTTTCTATAATTTGGATCTCCATACCTAAAGGGGCAAATTTACTTATGGTTGAATATCAAGGATTAATTAACCCTCGATATTCGACTGCCGAATTGAAATCCTTCGACTTCGAATATCGAAGTCGAAGAATTTACCGCAATTCGTTCGAATTCGTAGTCGAAGGTCGAAGTAGCCCATTCGATGATCGAAGTAGCCAAAAAAATCATTTGAAATTCGACTTTTTTTTATTCTATTCCTTCACTCGAGCTAAGTAAATGGGCCCCTGTGTCTACTAAAAAAGATGTAAAATTAATTCAATCCAATAGTATTGTTTAGCCTCCAATAAAGATTAATATATCTCATTTGGGATCCAGTACAATTTACCATTTTAAAATTACAAAGTAAAAGAAAATCATTTTAAAAATGTTAAATTATGATTAAGATGGAGACAATGGGAAATGGTCTTCCAGTTATTTGGAATTTTCTGGATAGTGGGTTTCTGGATTACGGATCCCATACCTGTAATAAAAATAAGTCTAATGACTAGTTGTAATTTAATTTAGAAAACTGCTGTTTACATTATACAAGCGTTAACTTTAAAATGATCTATCACTTTAACACTGTGAGGCTGATAACTGTAAATATTTTTTAAAATGTTTACAGTAACAAAACAATTAAGTTTGGAATTCTTGACTTCATTCATAAGTCCTAATGGCAGGTAACTCTATGATTTCCAGAAAACTATAAAACAGCCAAATATTTATTTCATACTATTGCTGGCATATCTCTAGTCTTTTTCCATTTTCATTGTATCCTTCCAAGCAATTAAAGATGAATCACAAAACTCATTCGCCGTGATTCTGTAAAATGCTATTTTCAGTTTTGTCTCAGTAAGTGACCTTTACGTGCTCACTTAAAATACATTTTGAGCTGAAATGTTTCATACTTATTTATTTTTTTATAGTAAAATGATCTTTGAGACAGCCTAATAGGTTGAAACAATATAGATGCAAGCTAATATCAGAGAGATGGAAAAGTGTTGAAATACTTCTGTTATGTTTATATTTACCTAGAAATAGTTTTCACTTGTATCCGAGAAATGGCAAAAAAAAATTGTCAAAAAAAATTATTAAAAAATATATTGTATTGCTGATCACAGTAAGCAGTATATTTTGTACCGTTTTTTAAAGTCCTACATAAAAAAAAATCAGTTGTTTGTATATTGTTAATGAAAGCAAAACGTGTCCAGCTATATTTTCAGGAGTTTGACTTTATCAAAGGTTGAGTTTGTGAGTTTTTTCTACCTTGAATAAACTCACAACTCAAATGTTTGCTTATTTATGAAAACATAATTTAAAAAACTTGACTGAATGCAATCCATGGAAATGCTTGAATTTATAGAATTATAGGCTAAAAATCTATTGACTTTTTGAGTACAACCCCCATAAAAAACATCAAATAATGAAGGCAAGATGGTTAAAGGGACCTCTGCCATTGAACTTGACAGGCTTTAGTTTTTCAGTATTTTCAGATTCAGACTTCTAGCCTCGGGACGTCATAAATCTCAAAAATTTTAGTTTTTACTGAAACTACCCTCAAAAAACTCGAATTTTGGGAAAACACAACTCAAACTTTAAGAAACAACCCCCTAAAAACAATGTAGCAGAAACAGCTGATTAACAAATTTTTGAAAAACTTTTGCATAGCAAAAAAAAAATATTTTAAGCAACTTCCAAATCTACTGTATATATGCACATTAATTTTTTTGCAAATGGTATATGCATGGTACAGTATGTGCTCATGTAATGGTTATTGAAAGCAGTTATTTACATTATCTGCACTCCTGTATTAGACGAATGAAACAATGTTGCAATCCAGCTGATAAAAGCTTGTTAAATAACCTTAAGAAGACCTGAATTCTAAAATCAGACCCAGAAAAAAGGGAAAAAAGCACTGCTTTCAATAGCAATTACATTTCTATATATTGATGTTTAAGGTGAAAATGTATTAAAGTTCAAACTGTTTCATCTGTTTGAAAACTTTCTTGACAGTCAGGAAAATGACTGCTTTGAGCAGTGGGTGTCCACTGCTTAGCAGCAGTGCTGTGCTTTTATACCTGCCCCAAATCCTTGTTACCTTGTTACCCAATTCAGAGGAAAATTTTTTTGGATCATTAAATTGTTTTGGAACAAAATAAATTGTTAAATAAAACTAAATTAGTACTACTCAAACATTATTGCTACAGGTATGGGATCTGTTATGCAGACTGCTCACGACCTGGGGCTTTCCGGATAATGCATCTTTCCATAATTTGGATCTTTATAGCTTAAGTCCACTAGAAAATAATTTAAACATTAAATAAACTAGGGATGCACCGAATCCACTATTTGGGATCCAGCCGAATCCCTAAGTGCTTCGTGAAAGATTCGGCTGAATACTGAACTGAATCTGAAACCTAATTTGCATATTTGCAAATTAGGGCTGGTAAAGGAAAACTTGCAAAAAATGTTTTACTTCCTTGTTTTGTGATGAAAAGTCATGTGATTTGCCTTTCTGCCCCTAATTTACATCTGCAAATCAGGATTCAGATTTGGTTTTGCCAGGTACAAGGATTTGGCCAAATCCTTCTGAAAAAGCTTAATCCTGGTCTAATCCTGAACCGAATCCTGGATTCGATGCACCCTGAAAATAAACCAAATAGGTTGGTTTTGCTTCTTTTACAGATTAATTATATCTTAGTTTGGATGAAGTAAAATGTCCTATTTTATTATTACAGAGAAAGAGGAAATCATTTTATAAAATTTAGATTATTTGAATAAAATGGGACTATGGAAGATGGCCATCCTGTAATTTGAAGCTTTCTGGATAACGGGTTTCCAGATGACAGATTCCATACCTGTAAATGTACACCTTAATCTGAAAAATATTTCAGTTAGGAAAAGCAAGACAAGGCAAGACAGGGTAAGTCCAAGACATAGCACAATATTGATTATCAAGAAGCAAAATCCAGGCAACAGTTCAGGGCCAGCAGCATACAGGCAGGTCAAGCAGGTCAAGAGTCAAAATCAGAATAAAAAGTAATAGAATGACATTCACAGGCAAGGTGAACTACCAGGAGAATGCCATAAAGAAGATGCGATTACAGCTCCTCACTACTTTAGGGAAAAGAAGGAAACAACAGGATAATTTACAGGTTGCTAAAAAATGTATTGGTGCACTTAATTAAAAAGTACATGAATTAATTAAGTACATTAATTATACTTGTAAGGGTCATCCATTTTGTAGATGTTAGGCTAATAAAACTGTTATTATTATTATTTGCTGTCTCACATAAGCTAACTAAAACAAAAATGTCACTGATGTATTTGTTCTTCCAATTAAGTTGTTGAGAAATACGCAACCACAAGGTTGAACACTAGAACTAAAAAGCATGCTTCTTTAATGTTTGGTCTCATATCTCGTATGTTGTTTTGATTTATTCTACTTAAGAAAATGACTCAATTTTTATTCTTACTTAATTCTGTTATCATTATATTTGATATATCCCTATAGACCTGCAATGCTTCCCTTGTTACTTGTTTTTTGCTTTTGAAAAGTTTCCTGTAATACCAAAGCTTGAAATGACTTGCAAGATGCCAGCTGTTCCCAGTGATCCGAATTACATTTTCTATCCCTGGGAGAAAGCACAGAATAGCTTTAGTTGTTGCCTAAATAATATGATGGCTATATATAGCATATCTTTACATATTCTTTTGAAGTAAATCTCATTGAGCAAATAAAACATTAAGCTCATTAAAAGTTACTCCCGGTTACTTAGTGAAAGCCAAGACTACAACTGGTTGATTTTATAAAAACATTTTAATATAATAAAACAACATTGATCATAAGTGAGTAAATATTTCCCAAGTATTACACTGCTTACATTGCTAAACATTGAAAAGAATGTCTTACTTTTAGCCATAGATATCATGATTTTAGAGAAAAGGCTGAACTATAACAATAGTCCTTCTACCAAAATTCGACATAATTCTGATGAGTAAAAAAGTATTCAGCTTTTATTTTAAACAAAACAAAGGAGACATAAGAACACATTTACCATTCTGTTGACTTTACTGTGAAAACTTAAAAACCTAATTAAAAAAGTTAAAACGTTTATTATTATATTAGGGGAACTTTAGCCATAATATTCTGAAATGATCCCAAACATTAAAGCAAAGTCAATTAAGAACTGTGATTCTGGTACAAGGGCTAGGCTTCTGAAAGTTGTACTTAATAGTAGTAGGTATTCAGTGTGATATAAAAATTGAGGTGGGTTGGTGTGCAGGAACAAAATTAATGTTATTTTCCTCTGCTTTTGTGGATATTCTAAAACACCTATCCAGTCTTGCACCACCCACTTTGGCAATTAAGTGGTCAAAAATAGATTCTTTTGTATATTTTCTACACTTGATCATAACTAAAGGGTGTTAAGCTTTCTAGCATAACAGCTGACAGAGAAATGCTAAAACGATGTTTGCAGTGTTTTTCCTGTCTAGTTTCTTTAATTACAATCAACACAGAATGTATTACTTTAGGCAGGGCATGAACTGGCTGGCAGCATACCTCTTTTTTATTCATTGACAGTAAAAACTTTTATAGAAAAAAAACCCATACTACACCCTTCATATAATACCCCTGTGTCAGGGGCATATTGGCTCCAAGCACAGAGAAGTCTGGACCAAGGAGGAAGCTTTAGGGTTAAGTTCCAATTTGCAGTAACCAATAAGGATCGGAAGTAATCATAGTCAGATTCAGGCAATAGTTTAATTGGCAGGCAGCAAGGATCAAGATGCAAGAGTTAAAGTCCAGAAATATAATTAAGAACAATTTAGGAGCACCAAGGAATATACTAAGTAAATCCTATTATCGGGCATTGAACCCATGACCTGGAAGGTCTTTAATTTTCAGACTTTGCACCGTTCCTTACGCTGACGTCACGCTTGCAGCACGACGTGATGACAACAGTGTGCGGTGCTGGGCATTGCCATCTTGGACAGGGGGTGGAGTTATTTTATGAAACCTGAAAGTTTAGATACAAGGATAAGTGCTGCATTTCTACACTAAAAAGTGCATTTTCTTCTGTATTATTACTGAAATTCCCACAATTTTCAAAGTTACTGAGGGCAGTTAACTAAATGGGGCGGTTGTATAAAAAAGGTGTTACTGGTCCTGTAAGAAGAATTGGTAAGTCTTAATACTTTATTTGAAAATGTCTATGGATATCTTTCAAAAACTGATGTGTAAGGGCTCTTACACATGACCGTTCCGACCTGCGCTCCCCTGCGTTCCGTTTTTTGGCGTTCAGCCGCAGGGGAGCGCAGGAATAGACGCAAGTAATTATTTGAAATGGGGCTGTACTCACTCAGGCGCATGTAGGCGCCGAACGCAGGTTCAGACGCAACATGCTGCATTTTTCCTGCGTTCGGCGCCTACACGCGCCTGAGTGAGTACAGCCCCATTTCAAATAATTACTTGCGTCTGTTCCTGCGCTCCCCTGCGGCTGAACGCCAAAAAACGAAACGCAGGGGAGCGCAGGTCGGAACGGTCATGTGTAAGAGCCCTTATACAGTATCTAGTAGTGCTAAGTCAAAAGCAACTGGACTGAGTTTTCTTAACAATGTTTCCCCAGTCACCACTAGGGATGAGCTATTCCATTTTGGAATCTAGTGGAATCTATTCCATTTTGACAAAAATCCTGAAACACTAAAAAATTTGCAAATTCTCTTCTGGTTCTGCATGGAATTTAAAAGCTGGCTATACACAAAATGATTGCAAACTTTCTTCCTCTTCTTACCAATATGGTGGTGGATGTCTACACTAAAAAGTGGAAATGTGAATTTTCTTCTGTATTATTATTGACAGTCCGGATTTACCACCATTTTCAAAGTAACTGAGGGCATTTAACTAAATGGGGGATGGGTGGGTAAAAAAGGTGTTACTGGTCTTTTATGGAGTATTGGTAAGTCTCAATATATGAAAATGTCTATGGATATCATGCAAACACTGATGTGCAATATGGTACTGTATATATAAGTGCTGAGTCTAAAGCAACTGGACTGAGTTTTCTTGATAATGTTTCATCACTAGTGATGAGCAAATCTGTCAAAAAATTGCAAAATGCATTAATGGGAGTCAATGGGAGTTTTTCACTGTGACTGTGCAACTTGTTTTTAACAGAAACTTTTTTTAAACAATATAATGGAGTCTATGGAATTTTTTTGAGGCAAAACCTGGTGAAATGTTTTCAAGAAAACTCAAAAAGTCCAGTTGCTTTAGACTATATAGCATGACCTGGATGAATGAAAACTGGCCTAGGCATATTCTACTGATATATCTCATCATTTTCTTTCTTTTTACTTGTAAATAGATTTTAAAACTACTAATATTGGTGCTACTTTGTTTTGACATAATAACCATTAAAAACACATATTATTGACTGCTGTAGTTATTACGAAGACCACAATTGCAATTTTAAAATATGTTCATAATAGAGGACCATCCTTTTCAAATTGTCTATGTGTACTTTTAATTTAGAAAGCAAATCCACTATTTAACTATGTTAGCAATATTGAATGCATATATGTTTGTGCAGTTCCTCAAGACAGCATAAAAGATAAGTACTGGCATTGTGTCTAGAAAATTCAAACTCACATTTATACCAGATTTATACCAGATAAAAAGATGTAGCACTTATGAAGTCAATTCACAAAACACAGTGAAATGGTCTGTTAGCTGCAAAACTATCACAGTGAGGTAATTCTACATCTTACTGATTTTATTTCATATATACTCCATATTGTTGCTGCACCACTGAACATTATGTTGATTTTAAAACGGGCAAAATGAATTGCAGAGCATGCAGTCTGATAATTTATATACCTAAGGTTCTGTGAAAAAAAAGTTACACAGATGTATGACGCTTTTCTTTCCTAAGATGTTACATCTGACTATCACTTGTTTCTTTTTGACTCCTAGCATCATCAGATACTTTGATCAGTACTGTGAATCTGCTAGAAGACTACTGTGCAAAGAAAGCTGATCTGATTGTCGGTTACAATACAATTGTCTTGCTTCCTTTGAATTCAGGGAATGACAGCACATTACTAGAGCTGGAATATATATATATATATATATATATATATATATATATATATATATATATATATATATATATATATGTGTGTGTATGTGGATAGATAGATAGATAGATAGATAGAAAGATATAACAAGGGCACATTGTGCTCACCACTAATTTTTAAAACCATTAGGAGTCCTCAGCACTCAACCCATTATCAATATATTTAAGACAGAGACATTTTGTGCATACTGCTACTAAAAATACCTTACCCTTTAAACAAAACAGGGATTGCTTGTCCATATATTTAAGCTGGCCAACTACATCAAAGTCATCCCATATCTGGCCAGTCCTATGCTCAATTTTAATCTGATTTATTAAGAATTCTATTGCTTCATTATACATTTTACACAGGGACTAAGTTTTACCTGCGACTTACTAGCTGCTTTCAAAGTAAAACTCCCAAACTTGGCTGCCCTTTTAGTAAACACCAGTGGGATCACCTGACTATAGCTGGGAAGGGTGGGAGCTACAACATGGAGCTGGTCACTGCTCCTATATAACTATAACAAACAAGGGAAAGTTGTGCTCACCACTAATTTTTAAAAACATTAGGCAGGGTGTGATGAGGCTGTGACCACAAAATACATATAGACAAATACAAGAGTCCTCTGCACTCAATCCATTATCAATATATTTAAGACAGAGACATTTTGTGCATACTGCTACTGAAAAATGCTTTACCCTTTAAACAAAACAGGGATTGTTTGTCCATATATTGCAATAAATATATAATATACAAAAGCCATGAATATCCTGTAAATGATATCCTTATGAACGGTGAGTATAAGGATGTTATAAGTTACCTCGGATTTCTATGACCTGTATAAAAACACTCGGCCTTCGTGTTTTTATATGGTCATGAAACTCCTCGTTAACTTATAACATCCTTATAATTTACAAGAGGGGGTACTTTATTCACTGTAATTTATTCACTACATAATTTGTGTGCCATTCTATATAATAGCTAATGTTTCTCTGGTTGTAAAACATAAATCTATTCATCTCAATATGGCAGGATCACTTATCTGAAAATCTTATCTCAGATACAAAAAGGTGATTATTACTGAGCCTTAACAAAGAAGAATTTCCATATTAATTTCTGTTTCAAAACAACCATTCCACTTCCTTTATTCAATGTAGTATTTTGTGTTAGTTGTTTTTTCTGCAGCTTCCCTCCCAAAGCTCAGTCATATACCCTTATTTCCAATAAAATAATCACAAACCAATTTTCTGCACTGAGAGGTTAACGAGTACTCTACAAGTAGCAACCAGGCAAGACAGGAAACAATGGGTGGAAACATTCTTGGGGTATGGAGAGATCTTTAAAATAAATTGAATTTTAGCAGGCAAATGTACCAGTAAGGGAAACATGCAACTTCATTCATTTAATTCTAAGCTTTGAAAGATTTACTCAGTCTGTTCAAATCATTAGAACTCCCAATCCTAGGCTTTCATTAAATTTGAAGCAAATGTCAGCATCAACTAGACGTGTTTCAAGATTGCAATAAGTAGCTGCCTTCTGCTTACAAGCTTGTAAGCTTTTGATAACTTTTAACTGGATTTGTGTTTTCTTTTTCCTTGCAAAGGGCGTAATTTATTTTAGCCTTGCCAGAAGCATAATGAGACTTGCAGGCTGGACTAGACATATAATAAGGATCAAATAGTGCAGGGAAATGTTAGCCATTCTTATTGACATATTTAGTCAATGGTGCACAGGATGCTTTCCATATAACCTCTATTTGCAATGTCCAGTAAAATAACCTATTATTGCTTGAAAACTGGAAGAAAAAGGAAGAAAAACTGTATTGATGTTCAATAAGAAAAGTCATAAAAAAGTTAGCTAATCATTCCTAGCATTCACTAAGGTTCTATTGTCCGCAATGATTACTAAAAGTATTCTCTTAAATAGCAGAGCTTTTTACATAAAAACTGTCCTCATCTTTTTAGCTTGTTTATTTTTTTTTTTAAATTAAGTCTATTTTCTGAATATCTTTCATGCTGTATACTATTGTTATTACTTGACTGCTGCAGTTTAAACTCAAAATTCTAAGGGTCAGTTTTCATTTAATGTCCCATTGCCTATGTAAGCTTTGAGACAGATATGAAACACAAATTATTAGATTTTGGTCTGTATTTCATTAATTTCTGTTTGTGAGTTTACACAGCAAATTGGACATCCAACAAAATCTCTGAAACAATATCATTATTAGTGATTATTAGATTCGCCCATCACTAATCATTATGGTAGAAACATTCAATTTTCTCTGTGTGTTTAATCCTGTGAAAAGTCTATCACATTTAAAGGATAAGTAAACCTTCAAAATAAGTGAGTGTAAAGTTTATGAGAGTGCTATTCTAAGCACCTTTGTAATGAATTCTGTTACAACGGGCCTGCCAACTTCCTTGACTACTTGGTGGTTAGACTGGTCAGAAACTGACCAGCGGGTGTTGTAACAAAATTCATTCATATTAACAGTGCATGTACATGTTTCCCTAAATATCTTGAAATGGAAAGAAATTAAATAATGTAGAATAGCACTCTCATCAATTTTACATTCACTTATTTTAAAGGTTTACTTATCCTTTAATATGTTGCATATATGCCCTACTACTGCCAAAATGTCTTGTACACTTCCTTATACAGAATCTCAAAGGAGACCAAGTTATGATCGCAACACTTGAGCTGGAAATTTGGTACTGTTAGTTATCACAAGATCCAAAATACCATGTTTCCTATTAGGGTCCTGAGCTAACAGAGACAAAAAGTTATAATTCAATATATTAACATTCTTTTACTGACTTGCTACCCCATTACTCCAGTCAATTCATGGTCAAATTAGAGTCACCCATGATAACAAATTGAGTTGGTTGTTAAGCCTATTCCATTTGTAAAAGTAGCTGGACCTTATTCTCCTCACTTCTCCATAATCTTTCTCCCTGCTGTTAGGAAGACCATATGGTCAGATAATTAATAATACATTTTCATATTTATGAATTTAGTTGTAATTGTCTTATATCCTGTATAAGCAGATTCTATGAGCCCAGAAACACAAGCAAATTATTTAGTTTTTTATTATTTAGTTTTTTAGAAAGAATAATGCACTTGCTTTAAAGTGTTAGTGGTATTGATTGCTCCAATTCATACTTAAGAGGTTATGTATATATATATATATATATATATATATATATATATATATATATATATATATATCATAGAGAAGAAAGGAATAAACAGCTTCAGGCAGTACTTAATAAACTGCAAGTGTTCATTTATTAGCAGTGTGCAACACTACATGTTTCGGGTACAAACACACCAGGAGGATCACCACATTGGCTCTATGGACTTCAATTAACTAATTGGACATCCTTTGTAATTGCTTTTTTCCTTTTTTGTCTCTCTTCCCCCACCCCCTCCTTGGTTTTGTTGTAAATTTCCACTGTATCACAGTCACTGGGAGGTGGTTTGAGGGGAGGTCCCTGGATCAGGGGAGGGTTTTTAATCCCAGAATGCCCTCCGCCAGTCACACTTGAAAAAGGGTTTGTACCCGAAACATGTAGTGTTGCACACTGCTAATAAATGAACACTTGCAGTTTATTAAGTACTGCCTGAAGCTGTTTATTCCTTTCTTCTCTATGATATATGTACTTCGGGAGTGTGACACAGACTCCAGGGAATCTACAGCAGTACCTTTTAATGACCAGGACACACTGGAGCCAGCAATCCTCCTTCCTTGGATATATATATATATATATATATATATATATATATATATATATATATATATATATATATATATATATATATATATATATATATATATATTTTTTTTTTTTTTTTTTTTTCCAAAAGAATGCAGGCAATGGCATGTATCAGAAGTACTATGCCTAGGTGCAATCCAAATAATTACAGATGCTCATGTATTGAAAGAAATATGCATTAATATCCGTCCTCTTGCTGAAAAAGATTTATTTCATAGAAAGGCAATATTTAGGGGCAGATTTATCAAGGTTCAAAGTAAAAAAAATTGAATTTCAAGCTATTTTTGTGCTCAGTATCATGTACTGTCTCGACCATTTGCCATCTAAACCTGCCAAATTGCTGTTTTAACCTATGGGGACCTCCTAGAACCCTTTTGGAGTTGTAGCGATATGATAAATTGAACTCTCCGGTTTTACTTAAGGCCTACTTTTTGGTATATTTGTGCCATGGGTGAGACCCTTTTCACAGGGGTAAGCCCTCGCAGCGGGGTGGAGGCAGGGTGTAGTGCAACCGTAACTACTGGTTAATGCACAAGAATTGGGCGCCAGTGGTTCTTTATGCTTAACCAAACAACTGAGTTTACTTAGCAGAACAATCCACGCAGGAGTTTATAACCATTGATAGACCTCCCAAATGAATAGTGTATACTCACAGTACTAGAAACAGCTGTCCCTGAAGGCACAGAGAACTTACAGTGAGACAGCAACTGGAAGGTATGCCCAGCTTTCAGCCTTTCCCTAAGTGGAACCCAGGGGAATATCTACATCCCTGAGTCTATGCACTAAGGGGCATGTTTACTAACATTGGAG
Source organism: Xenopus petersii (assembly GCA_038501925.1). Lineage (NCBI taxonomy): Eukaryota > Metazoa > Chordata > Amphibia > Anura > Pipidae > Xenopus > Xenopus petersii. The sequence goes on along the minus strand of CM076674.1, from coordinate 60,247,684 downwards.
ATAAATATCTGGAGAGATTTCTGAAGATGTTGCCCGTGGCAACCAATCAGCAATTAGATTTAAACAGCCACAGCCAAGTTAGAAAAGAAAAGCAAAGATCTGATTGGTTGCTATGGGCAACATCTCCAGAAATCTCTCCAGATATTTATCTCCAATGTTAGTAAACATGCCCCCTTGTCCCTACTTCTGGGTCATTAGCAAACGGCATCTTAATCCCTCTAACTCTTCTCGTCGGAGCCTAGAACTGCTCAACTACCTATCTATCACTCCTAGAGTGATCTATCAAAGAGTATAACTATCCACTACTAAGGGCAAATCTTGGGTTCCACTACCCCTTCGCTTTCTAATAAACAGGGAAGGGCTCAAGCTAAAATGGACCGTGAGCACATTGTCACAACCTTTTTATACTTTCGCACACTGCCATCTACTGGTCATTGTAGAAACAAAAGGGCATAATCATAAAATAGGACCCATTTAGCTGTCTAACAACTGAGGATTTGCCTGCCAGTATTAGATAGGGGTGTCTCAATTATGACATCCCTACAGAGTTAATTGGTGGACTTTGAAAAATCTATTGGCCCATTCTATGGGTTTTTTTGAATACATTTTGAATCAAATTCGATTGAATACAATCTTACTTCAATTCGAACAATTCAAATACAGCCTATTCACCCGCAGTTAAAACTTTGATTTTTTTAAATACATTTCAGTTGGTCTTTTTTTCTTCAAATTTTGAAGTTATGGGAGTTAAAAAAAACTCCCATTACTTCGAAATTCAACCCTTGATGAATCTGCCTTTAAGGCTGTTACACCTGCCTTTGTCAAGGATGCTGTTAAAACTGAAACATTGGTTATGGGGGATATCTAATGATAAGCGATGAGTGAAATTTTTTTGGCAGGCATGGACTTTTTCATGAAAAAAAATAACTGTGGACAAACACCCATTGGATACATGGATACATATATAAATATATTAAGTTAACAGGCAGGGAAATACAGGATAATAAAACATAAGTAACTTTAACATTGTTTATAAAACTTATACAATTACATTGCAGATTTATCCTTTGGTACTTTATATTTACATATAATATTTGGTATTGTTCAGTCAACAAAATGTTTATTGAAGGTTGCATTGCCCTGGAGCATCCCTGGCTGTATGGCTCAATAGTTGCAGCTGTTCTAGCATATCACTAAGCATTGGTTTAAATAGGAATGCTCCTATCATTTCATATAAATATATTACATAAGGCTAAAGCTGGCCATAGACACACAGATCCTATTGTACAAATCGAGGATTCGTACGATTTTCGGATCGTGTGGAGAGAGTGCCGACAGCTTTTGTCTGGCGGAGATCGGTCAGGTTTGATTTTGACCCGACAGATCCCGCCGGAGCCCATTGCGAATCGTAATTGGATCGTTTGGCCATACAGTACCTCCGATACAGTCATTATTCCATTGCTAGTCATATTTTATATTGCATACCTCCAAAAAGTGTTACAATTATACAGATTTGAATTCAATGCCACCTCATGTTAAGCACTGATCAACGACACAGAGGTGACAACTATTTTCATTGGTGCCAAGCCAGTAAACTATTTTTTATGCTGTCAAAGAGTCTCCTTTTTCATAAAATGCTTCCACCACAGCACTGACATATCTGACTGATAGTATTAGTGTTCGTTTTTTGTCATTACCATTACATACGACAACCGTGAAATACAATTTTAATGTTTTCTAACATACATTATCAGTTTTTATCTTTTATTGTTCTCTGCCAATTGAAGAATATGTGCAAACCAGGTAATAACTGCAACAACATTTAAGATAATTTTAAATTCTTTCTTTCCTATAATAATCTATTAACTGCAGTGCATTATCTCTGTGAAGAAAAAGGCAGATTTACCGGGGAATGTAATAAGAGTCACTAATAGAAAAAAAACACTCCCATTGCAAAAAAAGATCCCTTGATGTAAACAGTATTTACATTTCTTGTATTAAATATGCTTTTTTGAATTTTGGTAATCAAATGAAATTTGTTACATTACCCAGGATATGTGTAGCAGTTGTTGCTGGTGTGAACCGTATATAATTAAATATTCTTAAAAGTTGGTGTTTGATTGTGATTATATAATGTCCCTTTGAAGATCAAATCTTTAAAATACATTATAAACAATTAAAATTTGTAGCGTGATCTTTCTAATGAACAATGTAACATTGCATAATGTTTTGAGCTTGATTTTGAAATGACATTCCTTGCTGCCTCCTCAGAGCTTTCATTTTTAAAATATTTTCTGAACTGATCTCACTCTGTGTCACACCAATAATTTTTGGGGTTGTAGAGCAATTTGTGCCCAGCCAAAAATGCAATCCAAAAAATGAAAGAAGATCTTTTGGCTGGGGATGAGTTAAACCCTGTTTTAATTTACAGCCTGTAATATAGTTTTGCTGGCAAAGATTCATAAATCTCTTTCATCAGTATGACTGCTGAATAATAATGGTGCCTTCTCTGGAGCTGAGAGTATCTTTAGCAAGCTTGCCTTTTAGGCCATAGAGGATTCAGCTGTAGGGATATCATTCGGTGCCAGTCTTCACAGAATCGTAAGCATTATTGAAAATGTGCTGGTGCCTCACATTATGCAGGTCCAGGGTCATTAAAATTTTATCATATAAACCCTGCCGTCTGCACAGAAGAGGAATTGAGATCCTTGGCAGAGGATGATCACATATTTTATCAGTTTTCTGAAAGGGAAACCAGCAGGTTCAGAGCAGGAGAGAAACAGAATAATATTCTCTTTAATATAAACATAATATTATGTCAAAAACCCTCTGAAATTGACATTTATCTGCCATGGTTAATACTAACTTTCCCCCTAGACTAGTTGAATGCCTTATGGCTGTATGACAATTCCTGCTTGTCACACTTGATACTCATTTTATGTGTGAGCCAGGTTTTAAAGGTTTTTTCAGGGTTAGATCAAAACACATAGACAGCTATTGATTACAGTGTTTACTTAACAGAGGTTAAATCGCCACATTTACAGGGTCAGATCCCCAGTCTTTTCAACAGCTAAAGGGGGATTAAAAAAAATGCCTGATCTATAGAAATGTCTCACATTTTTTAATCAGGTAAACAACTATCGATTTGGCATTCATTTGAGATAGAACACATTAAAGGAGTATGAAAATGTGATATGAAAATGAATGTAGTTAATAGGACCACGTAATAGGACTGTATGTATTTTAAAAAGTATCACATGTTTCATTATATATCTGTATGTGGATGAAATGTCTTTTTATTTGTAATTTAATGTAAAAATAAGTCAGGCCCTTGCACTTGTTTGAACTTGATTGTTAATTAAGCTAGCATTAGTCTCTTATAGTTACCTACTAAACATATACAGGGGGATATTATATAGTGAATAAAGTACCCCCTCTTGTAAAACATAAGGATATTATATGTTACCGAGGAGTTTCATGAACATATAAAAACACGAGGATGAAGGCCGAGTGTTTTTATACAGGTCATGGAACTCCAAAGTAACTTCTAATATCCTCATATTTTGCAACTGGGGGTACTTTATTTATTATAATACACACATTTCAGTGAGTCATATGACAGAAATGACATCAGAACTCACCATTTATAACTGATGACATCAGAACTCATTGTTTATAAGGATATAATTTACAGGATATTCATGGCTCTTGTGTATTATATGTTTATAATTTTACTCTAATGGCCCTATTTATGAACTGTTGCATTATTTTAAGTGCTTATGCAAGTTTTTTGGAGGTTGAAAGGATGCTAAAGTCTTGAGGTCCAACATTTATTGATTGCCCCATCAGCTCAGAACAATGTTACAGAATAATGACAACATAATTGAATCAGTTAAAGATAGAGTAGGAATTCAATAAAATGTTAGCCTTAGTGATAACTTGTCAAAGTAGAAAGGCAGCTACAGTCAGGTAACGTTCAACAGAAATTTGTCTGTTTCATTCATAACTGAGAGTGAGACGTAACTTGTCACAGTGTGTAACAAAAGTAACAATAACTTACAGATTTTGTTCATTAGCAAGAACAGCCAGTTCCACTGCACAGGTCTTGCTTTTTGCAGCAAATTTTTAGCCCTCCACTTAGGGAAGTTAGTCCATATAACTGTTTTGCTTCAGGGTCTTTCACACAAACCCTTTGCTTCAGAAAACTACCTAACACTCAGCATTCCCCTCAGACTTCCTGCTTCCCTTCAGAGCTCCCCTCCCCATGTGGCGAAATCACTCACCACACCTGCATCATTACTATTCTTCTCAAATGCTGGGTCTCATGGAGCATTCTAGGAGATACACACCTCCCCTCTAGTGTTTTCTCAGCCACTGGGTCACAATAGTTACAGAAATATCTAGGTGTATCTTTAAGCTCTAAAATCTTACACTAACTAACACTCAGGATATACAATTCTCCTCAAATGTGATTTTAACTGGCTATCAGGGCCAACTGTGGGGCTGGTCCCAGATAGGACCAGCCCCACAGATGGGTATCAACACTTCTAACCCATTAATCCAGAGAAAGGATCAATGGCTACCTGTCTGATTCATGTTTCTTTAAACCTGTCCGAGCATTTGTGGAGGTCCAGATACACAGCCTTTGCTTCATGTTCCTTGGGCTTATAAGTATAAATATAGGTGTTACAATAAAAAGGATGGACAGCATGCAACCTGCAGTAGAGGTAAAAGATGAACATCTGCATGCAGAAACTAGGGGCAGTACAAAGTATTTAAGCTGACAGAGAAACATCTTATACCCACCCCATACTTCCTGTCATTGTAATGTTAAGAGTTTCAGACTTTCAGACATTTCTCTTGGGCTGAAATAAATCCTGAAAAAAACATTCCTTCCAGTTCAGGTGCTGTAAAACAATGTCAGCTAATAGCAAATAAAGTTTGCTCTTGTATATAAAAAAGCAATAACTCAAGGGATGTAAACCTAATCTTCCCTCAATACACTTCTCTTGTGAGGCCTCACCTTGAGTTTGCAGTGCAGTTCTGGGCCCCAGTACTGAAGAAAGATAATTATGTGCTAACCTAAACTGGTGAGAGGAATTTAACAATTAAACTATCAGGAAAAACTATGAAGGTTGGAGCTGTTTTCTCTGGAGAAAAGGCACTTGCAAGGGGACATGATAACTCTTACAAGTACGTTAGAGGACCTAGAAAAATAGCAGGGGATCTTTTTTTCCATAGAACAGACTAACCTTTAAGGCTGAAGGAACTGAACTGTCACTTAAAGCAAAGCAGATCCTTAATGTAACGACAGTGAGGTTGTGGAATGTAATAGCAGATTCCTTTAATTCCTTTATTCTGATGCTTTTAAGAGCAGCTTCAGTGACTTCTTGTTGAAGCATAACCTACAGGGTTGCAGTCATCTCAAGATCTACAGTTATATAGATTTTTCAGGCAACAATTCTTTAACCATGCAACATTTTTTTTACTATCAAGTCTCATGGAAACAATGTGAAATATTTCTCTCATCCCAAGTCTGTATTGCAAGTGCAATTGTGTTATCAAATTTCTATTGTACATCAATTTTGTGCTCTGCGCCTTTTGATACAGGGAAACCCTGTTGCAATAGCCACCTTTGAAAGTGGTGGAAGCTCCAGGGTTCCTACAACAGCCTGAATCAAGCACACTTGAGTCCAAATAAATTGGTTGCACATGCGATTTTGATGGCAGCATTAGAGTGTCTCTTATCCAATTAATCCCACAAGTATTTTTGACTATGTTGGAGTTTAATTGGCAACTTTTACATCAAAAGTATAGAAATAGGCTAAAATTCTTCATTATATGAGATGACTAGTGTTTCATATGTTAACCTAATTTGGAACATATTCATACATGTAGATGGTTTGCTTGTCAATTGCATTTGGGCCAAACAATCAAAGCTTTAATTAAAAATAAAGCACTTTCAGTTAATTTTACTAATTAAATATTATTTACAAGAACAATTGCCTTGATTTTTAAGTTCTTTCATTCCACTAGCTGTTGTAATTGATGCATACATTTATATTTTCAGTTCTTCAGTGTTTAACCAAATGCATGGTTGTATGTATGAAAACCATTTAAATGTACAAATCAGAGAACAAGCCTGCTTGAGCTTTAATTAAATAAAATTATAGAATGTAAATCAGTTGTTTAGCTGATATTACATAGTGTTAAAGAGATTGAATTGGAAGACTTTGGTTAAATTTAGAAATTACATCTCTAAGAAGTTTCACTTCATTGGAAGTCTAGTGTGCTGTAAATTGAGTTTGGAACTTAAACATAGAAATTATTCCTGAATATTAGAAGTGCTAATATGAAATAATATTCTACCAAACTGCTCAGTAATCGTGTGATTTACAAGAGATTCACTTTAAACTAAAATAGTAGCTGAGTGCTATTTTAAATTTACTATATTATAATATATAGACTTTATCAACGGTCTGGGAACATTTCATTTGGTTGGCAAATAATAGCAGTTGTATAATATTTATTAGCAGTATCATGCCATAGAGACAGAGAGAAAGAGAGACCCAGCTGGGGATGATGTATGTCCTCAGCTTTTATTACATTGCATTTTAGTATACTGTAGTTTACTTAGCTAATCTTATTTTTTTAAATATTTGTAAAATTCTTTATGAAAAGTTCAAGGGTTTTCCCATGCCCTGAATACTCTGCATCCCTATTTGACCTAATCTATACAATGAAATGTAATGCAGAAAGAGGGTTACAAGTGACAGCTACATTTTACTACACCTTTATATTATGCCATATATGATGTGGATGCTGTTGATAATAACAAGCATTTGGTGGATTTTGTGATTTCCTGCTTCCCCCGTCCCCCAATAGATTCTGTGCTGTGCACTTTTTATCACTTAAGTTTTCTTCTTGTGGTAAGTGCCTTGCAGTCACTTGATTCAGCAATGCTGCTATTTATTGTAGCATTGTTATATGTTGAGAATTACTCACTAACTGTCTTCATTTATTAAAGCTATTGTACTTTCCTTTTCTTTGGTATAAAATATATCTTATACAAAAGAGCAACTCAGATCAGATTATAGACTGTGCTGATGATCTCCTTTACTCCAAGAGGGCCACATTATAAGAGAGCACAATTGGGAATTAGTTATTAGACATTCCTATAACAAAAAGGACTTAATTAATTATATCTTATCCAATAAAAATATAAAAAAAAGAATATAACATTCTTAACTATACTATGCATTAATATTAAAAGCATAAAATTATGTTAGCATAAATAGTTTAGACAGAACCAAGAACATTTAGGTTCATAAATTATACAGCTGAATAATTAGCATATAAAGTGAAGAAGATTTGGTTTTAAGATATTTTACATTGAGTGTCTAATAAACTCTTCTCAGGTACTATTCAAAGGAAGTGTTTCCTATTTAAAGTAAACTGCTAATGACATTTACCATTTCTATACTCTGCTATAACTGGCATAAACCTTGTGAGCCAATAGTACTATACCTAATAGTACTATAGCTACTAAAAAGAAAAGAAGCTGACTTTTGTTAAATTGACTTTACATTTTGGTGCAAGTAATTGTTGGCTAATATTAAAATGTATCAGAAAATAATTATCTAGATGGGCTAAAAACTTTTTTTTAATTTTAGTTGGAAATGATGTGTCGGCAATGATGAAGTACCAAATTTGAAACTTATACATGCAATTGCATTTTAGAAATTAAGGGGCACATTTACTAAAAAGTTCGCAATTCAAAGTAATTTTTGGGTATTTCGACCATCGAATAGGCCTAAATTCGATTTGAATTGAAAAAACTTCGAAGTGCTGTCTCTTTAAAAAAAACTTCGACTTTGACGCTTCACCACCTTAAACCTGCCGAATTGCTATGTTAGCCTATGGGGACCTCCTGGAACCTATAGCCAAAATTTGGGTAGGTTTTAAAAAGTCAAAGTTTTTTTTTTGAAAATCGTTCGATCGATTTGCTCAGTTTGAAGGCACTCGCGGCCCGAATAGCTTGGGCGAGTGTCAGCCTGAAACCCGCCAAACCCATGAGATTTGGGCTAGCCTGCACATCACTATTGGGCTTGTAAATGAGTGCTTAAGATTAGGGATGCGCAGAATCCAGGATTTGGTTTGGGATTCGGCCAGAATTCTGCCTTTTTCAAATCCTAGTTTGCATATGCAAATTAGGGTTCAGATTTGGTTTGGTGGCCAAATCTTTCACGAAAGATTCAGGGGTTGGCCGAATCCAAAATAGTGGATTTGGTGCATCCCTACTTAAGATTACAACTGTGCCCTGCTTTCCCCTCATCAATGCATCATGGTTAAATGCAAACAGTGCTTTATATATCTGAAGAAAAGGTCTCCATTCTGTTGCATTTGATTGTAGTCTTTTTTCCTCCAATAGCCACACTGCCTATATATCTTATCATGAAAAATCTATGGATGTTGAATGGTAACTAAGGGGTATAGAATTAAATCACAGGGGGCAGAGTGACCAAGACCACAATGTTTTACATCAACCTGCAACAAAAACTTCTAAAAACAATTTCTATAGGTCAAAATGGTTAACTATTTTACAGTATCATATTAATAAAATATACATGCAATTTATGTGTATGGGCAGATTAATCAAATATTGAATGGGGAGTCCTGCAGGTTTCCTCCAGATTCCTAGCCTTTCACTCTTTGGTGTATTAGATCAATTACTGTAATTCAGTAGACCAGTGCTAATGGACATTTTTTAGGAAAAGTTGTTCACACAAGGTATGCATTGCATACATTATTATTTTTCCATGTGACCATTCAACATCTTGAGTATGTGCAAATCACAACACTGTGTTCCATTTCTTAAAAACCATTAATCATAAGCTATTATTATTATTATTATTAACATGTATTTATATAGCGCCAACATATTGCGTAGCACTGTAAAGTAAATGTGATTATACAACTACATCACACGAATTACATATATAGAATATATGGAGTAACAAACATCACAATCAATACAGGTACAAAAAGGTGAGGAAGGCCCTATGCATAGGCATACTGTCTAAAGGGAACAAGGTGTGGGAGTGGGCAAGATCGAATTAAGTGGGTGACAAATGTGGTATTGTATGTGGTGTTGAGTTTGGTAGTTAAGCAGAGTGAGGGTAGGCTTCTCGAAAGAAGTGAGTTTTCAGAGATTTTTTGAAAGCAGAAAGGTTGGGAGAAAGTCGGACAGACCGTGGGAGAGCATTCCAGAGGAGGGGTGCAGCCCTTGCAAAGTCTATATAAAAGCTATATAACATTTTTTCTTGCTAGGATTGTAGAAGAGGCAACAATAGGTCTAAGTTCTACTGTTCATCTCTTAGATCCTCCTGGATCCAAAATAGTCTAGTATGAACTGTGTACAACATTCTGGCATATCATCATAAAACATAACTGAAGCAATAAACAGTTATTTTCTTTTTTTAATGTTCAGCTGTTGTGAAATGTAATAAACTTAGAAGCAACAGCACGTATGAGCAGTGTGAAAAATGGGGAACAATATCTGCTTTCTGTATTATGTTGACTGTCTGCATGCAATTATTTGGTTGGCTTCCCCTGCCATGACAATTATCTCACTTTTACACTATACAGAAATGTACCGTTCGCTTTTTATTTTACTGTGACCTATAAATGCATCCTCAGAATTTGGTCAAATAGAAAAAATCAATTTATTAAAATCCAGATTTAAATGAACAGAGGTAATTGGTGTATAGGGGCAAGCATGATTTTGCACTTTGGCTTGCTTTTATAAATGAGCCTTTTCGTTTCTACCATTTCCACAGAGAATATATATATATATATATATATATATATATATATATACACATGCAAGGAATAGCGACATTCACAGGACTCTTCTTGATGCAAACAAAGATAGTTATTTATTGAAGACTCAACGTTTCGATCCCACACAGGGATCTTCGTCAGGGTAACACAGAACAAACAACCAGAGACCTCATGGTCCCACAGAATTTAAACCCCAACCATTTTTTGGGTGCCAAATAGTTGCTAGGCAACCCTAATTAGTGTCAGTTCGTGCAGAGGCACTTATACCCAAAAAGGAAAGTGAGAAGGACATAGGAGAATAGTGGAGTGAGCAGAAATAGCTTAAGTATTACTGATAGGGATCGGGTGAAAGAAAGAGCCCTTGCCATGCCAGATTAATATTACCTATCCGGATCCTTACCCAGTGTCCCTTCTTGGACATAACCGAGGTCCTCTCTACCCAATCCATTTGAAGAATAGGGGTGGGTGGGTGCTATCGCATACTAGAGTTCTGTACGCTGCTTGTCAGAAGCCGGGTTGTTGCTAGGCAACCAACATAATCAGCTGTTCGGCGACAGAGCAAGACGCGTCTTTTATATACAGAGTGTGACTTCTTATGGCTATTATTCGTGCCATGCTTTCTTACGCTGGGTACTCCCAGTTTCTTTGTCTCCAGTCATTATTTGGCCCATACCAAGCTCCTCAGCCAGTTTTAAATGGACATGTATATTAGACAGGTACTTCACTCGTAAGCCACATATAGCTGCCTGGGGGTATATAGTTAGCGATTGCCCATGGGTTTCTGGGTCCAAGTTATAAATGGCATTTACGGTAGGTGCAAGAAAAAATGGTGGGAAAGGATCATTAAAAACAGGGAGAGAGCATTCAAGGAGAGAGGAAGAGAAACAACAACATATAAGTGGCAACGGTGTTGCCATACTGCTCAAAATTGCACATGCACCATGTTTGCCACATTGTGGATAATGATACATAATAACAACAGGGGGGGTAGGTTCATTAACCATTTGTACTTTATAGTGTCTTTATGCCAATCTGTGTAAGTAGAAAAAGCAGGGTTAATGTAATAATAAAGAAACTCATTAGATGAAGCACCCCAATGGTAAAGTCTCATAAACCTGTACTTTATAGTGTCTTTTTGCCAAACTGTTGTATTAGAAAAGGCAGGCTTAATGTAGTAAAAAAGAAACTCATTAGATGAAGCACCCCAATGGTAAAGTCTCGTTCAGTCCTCGTGGGGTGACAGTGTCCAGGCGGTATATCCATTTGGATTCTCTTCTCAGCAGGGCGAAGTCTCTATTACCACAAATGTTGTGGTGCAAATCAATCTGTACTGTATTTTGAACCATTTACCAGTGTGTGGGTGGGTAAAATTCTTTCTAGTCAGCAGGACCTGCATGTTGTGCAATCAGGACAGCAGTAGCATCCCAGTTTTTGTTACCTACTCAGCTAGGTTATTGTATTACCCATTTTGTGAATAAAGTCTGTTTTTACCAAAATGTCTTTTAAGTTTTGGTTCTTGCTGTGTCTAAACATCGGATGTGGAGACCAATATAAGGATAGAGTGTTATCCATAGCAATCATTGGCCAATTGTTGTGTACACATGTTTTTAGTTGTCTGGATATATGTGAGAATTTGGTGTTGAAAATCATTTTGGTAGAGGAATGCCACAACACTTACAAAGTTTTTTGAAAAACTCAACACTCTGGACAGCCCCATAAGATTGACTTTAAACTATGATGACCAAAGTATAGCGTTCCTGGATTTACAGATTTTTAAGACAAAGGACGGCTAAGTATAAGCCTTTATAGGAAGCCAACAGATCGGAACACAATCCTACATGCGGCAAGCGACCACCCCCCCTTCCACTATCAGAGCCATTCCTTATTCACAGTTTTTGAGAACTATTCATAACAATAATGACTCCGAGTGGGCACTCATACAACTGAGGGAGGCTTATGATAGATTCTTAGAGAGGGGATACCCTCCCTGTTGTTATTATATATCATTATCCACGATGTGGCAAACTTGGTGCATGTGCACAACATCATTGTTACAATTTTTACTTATATATATATATATATATATATATATATATATATATATATATATATATATATATATATATATATATATATATATATATTAGGGATGCACCGAATCCACTTTTTTGGATTCGGCCGAACCCCCAAATACCGAACGAATCCGAACCCTAATTTGCATATGCAAATTAGTGGTGGGAAGGGGAAAACATTTTTTACTTCCTTGTTTTCTGACAAAAAGTCACGCAATTTCCCTCCCTGCCCCTAATTTGCATATGCAAATTAGGATTCGGATTCGGTTCGGCTGGGCAGAAGGATTCGGCCGAATCCGAATCCTGCTGAAAAAGGCCGAATCCTGGCCGAATCCCGAACCGAATCCTGGATTCGGTGCATCCCTAATATATATATAAAACACCTTATACAATATACAACACTAATACTAATACTTATTTGATTAAATAAAGGAAAGGTTCCTAGTACAATTGAATTCTTAAAATTAAAGATAAAAAAATATATGAATGTTTTTACAAACTACAAATAAATAAAGAAGTCACAAGGGAATTGCATTATCGTTTTGTAATGATCTCGTTATCAGGAACCTTGCTTGGAGGTGGGTACAGTCACAATGCAGAGGGTAACCCTGCGTATTCCGGTGTTCACCGAGGCCCCGGGCTTTCTGCTGTGGAAAACACAGGGAAAGTACATGACAACAATAAGTCCATAAACAAGGTACCAGCAAGGATGAAGAGGAGACGTAGTCGAGAATCAGGCAAGAGGTTCAAGGTGGGCGGCAATAATCAGAGTCAAAAGTCAGGCGGGAGTTAAAAACCAGGGATTCAGATACAAATAAACGCTTAGACAGGAACAGTAGAACTCTAACCTAGCTTGGGCACATTCAAAATGGACACTTAGACGAGACAATGGGTGACCTTAGACGAGAAACGCCGGGAGGTAAGAGAGTGCCAAACTCTCCCGGCACGTTTAAAAGCATAAGGTTTTGGTTTTGGTAAGTACGTGGGACAGTATCAATCTACATTATCTATCTATCGATGTTTATCAATCTGTCTATCAATATATCTATCATATATCATCTATCTATTCTACACTGCAATTTTACTGTCTGTGCAAAACTCAGAATTAGATTTTTTTATGATATATTGTGTGGCATGATTAATAGGAAAATGATCAAAGGAAGGTATATTCCCCCAAAATTCCCTATAAAGAAGGATAAATGGTTGTGAGGTGTCTGATCATGTGTGTGGGCTTATTAACTTCCCCTGTAGCTAAAAGAGTTTTGGTCTGGAAGAACTCTCTGTCCTGTGAGTAAGCTGGGGAGCTTATTGCATGCTCTGCCGAAGAATCAGATGTGTGAACTTTAATTTCTTTTGACTGAACTTCTGTGTAAAATAAAACACAAATGAGATCTACCTAAAAAAAAGGTGCTGATGCTGCTTCCATAGGACAGAATCCCCAACATTGGTGCTCAAATGCAGGAATGTTCTTAAAGAGAGAGTGTTCTTAAAGGGATTGCATTATTAAAGGGATATAACATTAAACACCTTGTTATCACTTAAAACATCGGTACCATGGAAAAGATTATGAAACTGCTCAACAGGCAATCTGAAGAGCAGATTAATGCCAGCCTGCAGGAAGTCAATGCTCATCAGCAGGGGACTTATCAACTGTTTGCAGAGGCCACTCAAACATTAGTAAAGGAGCAGCAGGATATAAACTGACAGCTTCTGAAATGGATTCATGGTTTGGAGAGGTCACAACCCATGCAAGGAGAGCCTGTCTCTGAATATAAAAGAGTGCAAGACTTGTTACAAAAAATTATATGAAAGACATGATGGAAAAACTTCCAGCTGATCAGTGGACAAATGCAATTGTTGTTCCTTTTCTAATCGGTACGCCACAAACGGCTTATCATAATTTAAATAGCAAGGAAGCTAAACATACTTTGATACTCATACTTTGAGGAAATCAAAGTACTAAAAAAAGTTGTGTATTTTGGACCATTTGTCCAAACAGAGTTTTTAAGTGCTACAGATAGTTTTTTCTTTTTGATATTCACTTTTTTGTTCTTGATTCATTCTAAAGTTCCTCTGGCTTTGTATGTGACACCTACGGTATGTTTCAGTTTTGCAGCCTTGAAACAGTTTCCCTTGTTGCATATCCCTGTATTTGGGACCATCCATTCTTTATTTTGTTGCAACAGAGCTTATGTTTGATGTATACATGAAATCTAATGCTTTGTGGAAATGGTTAAAGGATGTACCACTATCTCAACACTGTAATGGTGAAGAGCATGGTTATGTATTCCTTTGTCTAAATGCCATGCATATTTATACTGATCATCCATAATCCCAAAGTACATAAAAATATATCTTTGGCAATCATGAACAATGTAAATACATATAAATATACATAAATGCATATATTATGCTTCACATAATATTACAGTGCATATATGATGATATAAATCATGTATAAATATCAAGGCCACAGATGCATAATCATAAAATACTCTATGCAAAACTGTACAACTGAGAGATGAACAAGTAATCCATAATTAGGTTTGCATCTCTGCTTGGATCTGTTTGAACTGGCAGTTCTGAAAGATTACAGTTTGATCTAGGTGTAAACCAATGCAAATTGGCTGCACATTATTTCATTGATTGATTTGCTCATCATTGATTGTCATGATTGTTCTGAAAAAATGAATTAACATATATATAATATTGCATAGATCACATATACATAAAGATAAGGGGTATGACCTCAATTCATTTGGCAGCTTGACTGTGATGAATTTGTAGCCCATGACCAATTCCTCACAAAAAAAAAGCATTCCATTTAAATTTAAACCTCATAAACGTAGTTCCTAAAGTGTACACATGTTTTAAATTGCTTTCAGTAATGACTTCCAATTAATTCATTTATAGAATAAATAAAATGGGCCACAATACAGAATGCTGTGGAATTGTTAGCTGTGGGAGGGGATTTCTGGAGAAAGGGGTGAATTAAAATAAATTACCACATTACCACATTCCTTTTCTATGGCACTGTCAATGCGATTAAACAACCATGCAAATGCTGTTTGGTCAGAACAGCCATTTCCCTGCCTCCTTAACTAGCTTGACAGGGTGTCTTTATTCTAAAAGTCTGATTTATTAATCCACCCCTTTTTTACAGGGGTGGGCTTTTTGCCGCCAAAAAAAAAAGTGTGATTCCGAGATTTATTATGCAACAAAACTGTCACAATTCTGAATCTGAAGAAACTCCATCTAAAACTTGTCAAAATCATGTAGAAGTTAAGAAAATGTTCCTTTTAAAACTGGAGGATCTTTCTTTGATTCGGATCAAGGTTTTTGGATGACTAAAATCTGGTTTACCTTAAGTAAGATGCCAGAAGCCTATTAGTGCAGTCACTCCTGAGGGGGGATCTTGCAGCATTTCTAGTCATTTCAGTGTTTCCATTTCATACCATGTTGTGTTTTGAAAAGTATGAACCCTTAGGTATCGAAGTGGTCGTGGAAGGTCCAGGTGGAATTTTGTTTTTTAACCTGTTGTTCTTTTTTTGTAATAACTTCTAGCCAGTCCATATGAAAGATGTGATGTTGTTTTTATCTAAAAATTTAAAGTTTGGTGACATCTTTTATTGGCTAACTGGATAAGTAACAATTGCAAGCTTTTAAGTGTATAGTAAGTATAATTGTTAGGTTGTTTCTGTAGTGAGCCATTGGTGAAGTATGGCCTTTTGAGATGCTGCTGCCAATCTTCCTGCCAGATGTTTTTCTACCTTGTTTTGTTGTGGGTAGGATTTTTGAACACAGCCAAAACATGTGTAAGAGGTTTGCTTTAGGGGTTAGGCACCGAGTAAACCTGTCTGAGGGAAAACCTCCCATTTCAAAATGTTTATTAATCACACTTTTAATAATCTTCCTAACTACAGTTACCTATAGAAATCCAGTGCTTTATGTTTATCACATCTAATATAGCATCATTCTATTGGATGTTATATTATTTTTTTACATGTAGGGGCACATTTACTTAGCTTGAGTGAAGGAACAGAATAAAAAGAAAATCGAATTTCAAAGTATTTTTTTTGGCTACTTTGACCATTGAATTGGCTACTTCAACTTTCGACTACAGAATCAAACAATTCAAACTAAAAATCGTTTGACTATTCGACCATTCGATAGTCGAAGTACTGTCTCTTTTTAAAAAAATCTTCGACCACCTACTTCGCCACCTAAAACCTAGCGAGCATCAATGTTAGCCTATGGGGAAGGTCCCCATAGGCTTTCTAGCCAATTTGGGATCGAAGGAAAATCGTTCGATCGATGGATTAAAATCCTTCGAATCCTTCGATTTGAAGGATTAAATTGTTCGATTGAATGACTAGCTCTAAATCCTTCGACTTCGATAATCGAAGTCCAAGGATTTAACTTCGAGGGTCGAATATCGAGGGTTAATTAACCCTCGATATTCGACCATTAGTAAATGTATATAAATTAATTTGGTGTTTTGGTGAAATAACATTACAGCATAGCCAATAAGTTTCACTTAAAATCAATCAGTTGCTTTAGTTCAACCTTTCACTTCTTAGTAGAGCTGATCCAAAGGAAGAGAAACAAGAGCAAAAATAACTGTAGCTGTGACTAACTAGTAAAATGGTGACATGGAGAAATAAATGGACACTGGGATGAAAAAAGGGTTGTACATTCATAGAGAAATGTATATTATGCCCCTGTGTCTTTCTGCAATGTAGATAGTAAAATACAGAGAGGATCTATTAATGCTAATATTGAAAATCAGGCAAAGTAAATTTGGTTTTCAAGATCTAACCAAAAGAGTCTAATATTTTTTATGTTCAAATATTAGAAGTATCATCTGTTACATCCATACACATAAAGACTATAAAAAATTATCTTTTACCCATGATATGCATGGAATGTTAAAGATGTGCCTAGAGGATATTTCAGATCTAAGCAAAGATAAACAATGTTATCAAAATGAATGTAATAGGCAGGGGACAGAAATATCCAACACATTGTCTTCCTCCTCTATCTCAGTACAGCTTTTACAATCTGGATGAAAAGCATTAGCTCTAAAATTAAAGCTAAGGCATTAGATCTGAAATTAAAGCAACATTTTCCCCTCTTGTGGCTGTGTATATTAAACATTTAAGCCATTGTACTGCCAATGTAATGTAATAATGTTTTTAAATAATTAATGCATTCCAAATATATTTGTTGCTAAAGGCATATGGAATGCCACACCATATCCACAAGCAATGTCTGGAAAACCTGTATTAATAGAAAGCTACTTTGTTTATTCCTTCAATGTTTAAGTGTAAAACAATGGTAGTAGAGAATATGCCACATGTGCCATGAACCATAGTATAATAGATGCTTCTATGTATTATCACATTGTACCAATGTGATAATACATAATACAATTTTACTATAGCACAGTTTATGATAAATCAGGCTGACCTCTTTGCATGGAACTGGGGTTTGGCACAGTGCCCCCACCTAGTGTGCACTGAGGAATGACACCTCACAAATTGTGGCAAAACAACTATAACGTTATATAGAAAAATGTGAAGGAGAGAAACTGGGCATCTAATACATACCTATCAAACTCACTAATAGATATTCCTTTGACTGTCTAACTAATCACAGTCACAATCAACTCCTTAAGAAATTAAACAATGCACAGTTCAGTTCAAATAAAATGTCCTTTCCCAAGTGCCATTATTTCCCCAGGTAGCGCAAACTATTCCCAAAAGTAATAACTCTTGCAAAGCAGGCACATGAACAAGACCTGCTCTCACACCGGGTCCCCACACTTGTAGCCTTGGGTGGCTCACACACCGGGGTGCTCATCAAGGCAGTCACACTAGAGATTACAAGCAGCTCTGAAGCAGGGTCAATCTCAGCAGTGGACCTGGTCAACTCTTGAGTCTCTAGCAGCTTGGCAGGGAACAGGATAAGCTCTTTATGTACAGCTTGGGCTCCAGACCTCTCTTCCAGATTGAGCACCACAAAGCATGAAACAGCAGCCTGCCTGAACTCCTGGATAGTCTAACATACTGTTCTGGCTGGATGCTACAGCAGGGGAGATTTTATAAGCTCTCCTGGCCCACCTCATGGATTTGTCTACAAACCCAAGATCTTCCTGGATCCTTCTCTTTTTCCTAGACATCCTCTGTGGCTTTCAGCCAATTTGTCACTTCTCTGCCTGTAACTGGGCTCTGTGATGTCACATGCAGAACAGGGGCAAGGCTTATCTGATCTCCACACATACAGCCTGTCTGAATATATACGTACTGTATACTGTAAAATACACAAGAGCCATGAATATGCTGTAAATGATATCCTTATAAATGGTGCATAGTGATGTCATCTGTTATAATCAGAGATGTCTTTTCTGTCACATGACTCACTGAAACTTACCCCTGTTGCAAATATGAGGATATCAGAAATTACCTTGGACGTCCATGACCTGTATAAAAATACTCTTCCTTAGTCCTCATGTTTTTATATGGTAATGGAACTCCTTGGTACCTTATAACTCCCAGGACTCTCTCCCTAATTTAGCCTATTGTATTAACCTATAGACTGACCACAAGTACATGTCAGGTTCTGATTGGTCAGTGACCAATACATTAATCTTGGGGGGTAGGGCATGGATTCCTGAGGCATTTCATTCCAGAATCAGGACAATGGAATGGGGAAAGGCAGTGTGTAGACAGGAAGGTTTGCTTTTCCAGCTGCCCCTGGTCAAAGGGTAGGGGATTTAACAACTGTATGCTACATTGGTATCTTTGAAGCTTGTCTTTGTTATGTCCTGATACTATCTAATATGTAATTACACAACATTCTTAGATACAAATCATAATGTATATATATATATATATATATATATATATATATATATATATATATATATATATATATATATATATATATATACACATATTGCATAAAATAAAAATATAACAAAAGCAAGTCTCCCTGAGGTAACATTAATCACTAAAGGATAAGATACTGGACTTCATAGCAAATCATAATACTATGAGTTTGTGCCAGCATGGTTTTATGTGTAATCGATCTTGCCAGACTAACTTAAATTTCTTTTTATGACAATGTAAGTAGAGACCTCGATTCTGGGATGGCAGTGGATGTGATTTACTTAGATTTTGCTAAAGCATTTGATACAGTGCCACACAAAAGGTTACTGGTTAAATTAAGGAATGTTGGCCTGGAACATAGTATTTGTACCTGGATAGAGAACTGGCTAAAAGATAGACTACAAAGATTGGTGGTAAATGGAACATTTTCTAATTGGACCAGTGTTGTTAGTGGAGTACTGCAGGGCTCTGTACTAGGTCCCTTGCTTTTCAACTTGTTTATTAATGACCTGGAGGTGGGCATTGAAAGTACTGTTTCTATTTTTGCAGATGATACTAAATTGTGCAGAACTATAGGTTCCATGCAGGATGCTGCCGCTTTGCAGAGTGATTTGTCTAAACTGGAAAACTGGGCAGAAAACTGGAAAATGAGGTTCAATGTTGATAAATGCAAGGTTATGCACTTTGGCAAAAATAATATAAATGCAAGTTATACACTAAATGGCAGTGTGTTGGGAGTTTCCTTAAATGAGAAGGATCTAGGGGTCTTTGTAGATAACACGTTGTCTAATTCTGGGCAGTGTCATTCTGTGGCTACTAAAGCAAATAAAGTTCTGTCTTGCATAAAAAAGGGCATTAACTCAAGGGATGAAAACATAATTATGCCTCTTTATAGGTCCCTGGTAAGGCCTCATCTGGAGTATGCAGTGCAGTTTTGGACTCCAGTCCTTAAGAGGTATATAAATGAGCTGGAGAGAGTGCAGAGATGTGCAACTAAATTGGTTAGAGGGATGGAAGACTTAAATTATGAGGGTAGACTGTCAAGGTTGGGGTTGTTTTCTCTGGAAAAAAGGCGCTTGCGAGGGGACATGATTACACTTTACAAGTACATTAGAGGACATTATAGACAAATGGCAGGGGACCTTTTTACCCATAAAGTGGATCACCGTACCAGAGGCCACCCCTTTAGACTAGAAGAAAAGAACTTTCATTTGAAGCAACGTAAGGGGTTCTTCACAGTCAGGACAGTGAGGTTGTGGAATGCACTGCCGGGTGATGTTGTGATGGCTGATTCAGTTAATGCCTTTAAGAATGGCTTGGATGATTTTTTGGACAGACATAATATCAAAGGCTATTGTGATACTAAGCTCTATAGTTAGTATGGGTATATAGAATTTAATTAAAAGTAGAGAGGGGTGTATGTATGGATGCTGGGTTTTCATTTGGAGGGGTTGAACTTGATGGACTTTGTCTTTTTTCAACCCAATTTAACTATATAACTATGTAACTATGTAACTATATAGATAGTATATATATATATATATATATATATATATATATATATATATATATATATATATATATATATATATATATATACAGTATATATAAGATAGTATATACACTATATAGATTATATATATAAAGCTGCCCTATACATTTCTGATCCAAAATTTTTTTTCTTAAACTCTCTATAACTACAAATAGCTGTACTGACCACCTGCTGTAGTTGCAAGCCCAATCTCACACTGTGGCAATAATGAAGAAAGAGAATTATTATTACATAAATACAGTTCACTAATGGGAATAACTTTGAAGCTTAGAAAATTATTGCCAGCCTTTGGTTACACTTTTTGCGGACTTAAACAGTATTTGGCATTCAACATTCTTTCCCTATTAATGAGGATGCAGTTTTATTCTGCAGCTTCTGTAATCCATACACTGGCTTGGGAGTTTTAGATTGCTAACTATGTTTTCCTATTCATTATTTTAGCATTATAGTGGTGGTTGCAATAGTGTGGTGATTTATGGTCACAGGGATTATTTTCCCTTCAAAGGGCAGAGGGAGAGAGATGCCGGCTACATTTGAATTTCTGCATAGAGGCAAGGCTCTTGTAGATGCATTTGAGTAATACACTACACATGATGTGACATTAAAGCAGAATATAAATGTATCACACAACACTGGAAGTTTAATATCAGAAATAGTTTGCTATCTAGTATAATAGTTTGCTACTTAAAGAGTGTACAATCTTATCTAGAGAAAAACATCCCTAGATAGGGAAGTAAACATAATGCCATTCCATCCTATATGAATAGGTGAACAACATGAATAATCTGCTGTCTTGGAGAACAAAGAACATGTATTTGTCCCACACTTTTCTACAACACAGCATTCATACCTTTAGCCATATGTACAGAGAACTTCTGGAATGTAAGGTTTTAACTGTAGAAACCTTTTTGTTTTTAATGTCTAGACAAAAAAAGTTACAAGCTACACAGAAAATAGGCACCAGAATAAAGGTTAACAATGTATTATGAGAGAAATATACCCATATTTTACATTATTGAGCAAAACCAGATGTGTGGGGCTTGTATAGCATTGGTGGGCCTGCTATGCAACAAGCAGTGCCATAAATCAAACTTTACTAATGTACATTTATTATTAAACATTTGTAATTTAATTTCATGCCCAGATGTCCAGTTGTCAAATGTTCTAAAATTATTTTTATTGCTTGGCTCACAACCCTAAACATTAGGTAGCATATTTAGTATAAGGCTTGAAAAAATAAAACTGCAAATAATCAAAAAGCCCAGTTAAAAGGTTGTTTGACATTGGTTCATTTATAACATGCTAAAAGATACTTTAATATACATGTTTTCTGGATTATTTTGACAAATAAATTGTGAACTGTTATACTGCTGAAACTAAAATGTGTGTACAGAATACACTCTGAACAGAAATAACATAGAGAATCATAAAGGTTGATTCAATTAAAGTGGCATACACTGCATGTCCTGTCAAGTATTCTAACAATCAGCCCACAAGTCAGATATTATGTGGTGTCACAAATATTATAGTTCAATGTTTGGTATATACCTGCGATATGTTAAGCTCAGATTTTAATTTTCTCATCTGCCAGTAAACCATCCATGTTCAGAGAATGTGCCAGTTTGGACTTGGTCAAACCTAGATATATATATATATATATATTTATATATATATCACCTGCTTTAGATGAAATCATTGTCTATGAAATATACATCAAATAGTAACATATACATATTTGCTAGCACTGCTGAATCAAGTATTTACATTTATAAACAATGGTTTCTGGAGCAGATATTCATACTACTGTTTTGAGATATGTGAAAAACCCACTAAATTTATTTTGAACTTGATATTTGATAAGAATTAAGTCAGGAACTGATACTCTTAAAAATATAAGTCAATGGAGAGAAAGAAAGGCCTAAAACAAGCCTTGAGCAGTAGATAAATAATTGACAAAAAGTACAGCGTTAGCTAGAATTTTGAATTATTTCACAGTCTAACACAAATCGCTTGAATCTGTAATTAGATAATACATGGTGATTTACATAGGAATTAATATTAATTCCAATGTTTATCACTCAAAGGAATGTGTAATTAGTTCATTAATATTGATCTTCATACATCTCTAGTGAGACTGTCAATATCATTGTTTTCACACAAGATTCTTAAAAGAAAGGTGGACAAAAAAACAGCAGTGGGTTATCAGACATTTTGGATATAAGTGCCACCCTGAGATTCAAAGTGTTGTCAGGATCCCCTTTGCTCATAAAAAGGGGTAAAGTTTAGCATGAAAACATTGCAAGTTGGGGCGTGGTCTGGACATGACCGAGTGAGAACGTGCTTTACTGAGCTCAGTACGCAGAGCTGCTTTATAGCCGTTTATAGCAGATTTTTACTCGCACTATTCACCCATGGGGAAGTCTAAGAGAGGACGGAAAGGTCTGGAGGAGCAGGAGCCACCACAAAAATCGCAATTAGCGAAGTTTTTTCAGCGGCGCTCGGCCTCCTGCTCAGATGTGCAAGAGGATGAGCGCGAACATCCGCCATCTTGGAAACCCTCTCCGTTGGACCGCTCCCCACACAGCCTTTCACAGGGGAATAAGGGAGAAGATGAGCCACGTACCTCCCCAACTATCTCCAGGAAACTATCCGGACCCCCTTCCCAGACTCCAATCAGTATGACTCCACATGAGGCCTCACCCAACTGGGAATGCGGCGATGACTGGCAAATGTCGCCTGCGCCATCACATTCAGCGGATTCCCGTTTCACCCGATCCGGTAAGGAACATTTTATTGTGACTGATGTCCTTGATCCCCATCTTATACGACAATCTACTTCTACTACTATTTTCGCTCAAGAAAGGGCTCCAGACCCCCCTGCGCAGTCAGACTGTTTAGGCCTCAACGCCTCAGGGGATGTTGAGCTACGAGCGCACATTCTGTCTCTCCCTTCCAGACAGGATATTGAAAAGCTTATTTCTAATAATGAGACTGCTTTAAAATCTGAAATTAATGTGGTGCATACAGAACTACAACAAATGGGAGAAAAATACACACAATTGGAGAAGTCTGTTAATGTGAATGCAACGAATCATGCGCATATTGAAAAGACCTTAGCTCAACATGACTCATGCTTTTTACATCTGCAAAATCTTTTGGATGATCAGGAGAACCGCTCCAGAAGAAACAATATTAGGATTAAAGGTTTATCAGAGTCTGTTGCTCCACAAGATCTCATAACCACAATAAAAAAGCTGTTTAATACTCTCCTGGGGGAACCTCCAGAGAAGCCTATGATAATTGATAGAATACATAGAGAGCTGCGACCGAAGGACCCATCCTCAGAAATTCCACGAGATGTGATCTGCAGGGTACATTTTTTCAAGATTAAAGAAACTATCATGTTGAAGGCAAGAGACATTGGGGACATAGACTTCGCAGGTTCTAAACTCAGGCTTTTTCAGGATATTTCCAGGAACACTCTGCGTCAATGAAGAGCTTTGAAGCCCATTTTGGATTTACTTAAAGAACATTCTATCCGATACAAATGGGGTTACCCGTTTGCCTTATCAGTCATTAAAAATGGGAAACCAGTGTCGATACGATTCCACAGAGATATCCCAGCCTTCCTGAATGTTCTTGACTTACCACCTATTGATGTTCTGAATTGGGAGAGCTTGGATTGGATGACATCTCAAGGGAATCCACAAAGAAGTCTCACAAATAGCAACCAGATTCGTCCCAGGAATCAGACCCCGAGAAGTGGACAAAATACCCCCACCAAGAAACGGACCCTAAACGCCTGACTTATCTCTGGCGTTTTGGAGGAGTACTACAGATTCTGCTTGCAGTTGGTGGTAACACCTGGGTGCTATGTTATGTAAATTTTCTTTTGCCGACTTTTATTATAGTTAGTCAACTATGCTTTAGCTCGTTAGTAGTACGTGAGTTTTGAGAGATCTTGTTCAGTAGGTTAAATTGCAAAGTTAAGATCCAACCTATGCCCCCCCATAGGTATCAGATGATTCGGCAGGAATGCCCATCTCATGATATTGAGTTTGACATTGTTAAACCTGACATTATGTTTAGAGTTATTTCGAGTTTTTCAGACTTAGTTGTAATGACATTTCTCTTAATGTTAACTTTTCCCTTCTCTCTCCTACTGCTCAGCCATTCCTTTTTTGTGCAATCCGAACAGAAGTTACAATGATGGCGGATACTAGAATATGCTCCTACAATGGGTTTAAATCTTCCAATGAAGAGGTCCCAAATTCTCACAGGTCTACATAAACAAAATGCCATCATTGTCTTTTTACAGGAAACACATTTTAAGCTGGGTCACAAGCCGTCCTTTAAAAATAGATACTACCATAAATGGTATTGTAGTGATAATCCTGACTCCAAAAGTAAAGGGTTAGCTATAACATTCCATAAAAATTTGGCATACTCCTTGATAGATACCTTAATTGACCCACTAGGGAGGTATATTTTTCTTAAAATACAACTTTCGGGACATAAAATCACCTTAGTCAATTGTTATGCTCCTAATCAAGATCAATATAAATTTCTGGATATGGTCCTGACCCAGCTTGAAGGCTTTTCCGAAGGTATAACTGTCTTTGGTGGGGATCTAAACTTGACCTTGGACCCCAAACTCGACTCTTCCTCAGGACATTCTCATCTATCTTATAAGGTTTTAAAACGTATCAAAAATATCTTTCATAACAATCAGTTAATGGATGTCTGGAGGATTTTTCACCCATTAGATAAGGACTATACTAATTTTTCTCAGGTCCACCAATCTTATAGCCGTATCGACTACCTTTTTCTTTCTCATTATGCATTACAATGGGTACGGGACTGTAAAATTTGGCTTCAGCTATTGTCTGATGATGCCCCAATATTTTTAGAAATCACCCTACCTGGCCTTGTACGTAAAATTTGGAGCTGGAAACTTAATGACTCCCTTCTAAAGGGTATTGACTGTTTGTCTGAAGTAAAACGGGAAATAAAAGGCTTTCAAGAAGTGCATGATTCAGATGATTCGCATCCAGTAATAAAATGGGAGGCGTTAAAGGCTGTCCTTAGGGGTATTTTTATTAAGCATGGGGCTAGGTTAAAGAAAGCTCACTCTATGCGTATCTCTGATTTACTCCAGAAAATAGCAACGCTAGAACAGAGGCATAAAAACACCAGAGATGGGGATACTTGGTCTGAGCTTACAGTGACGAGGGAATTATTAAAAGGGGAACTAAATAAGAGATCGGTAGCAGCATTGCTATAGTGCAAAAGTCGATATTATGAGCATAGTAATAAGCCCGGGAAATTACTTGCCAGAGCTGTTAAACTAACCCAAGGGTCTTCCTTTATTCCTGCTATTAAAACAAATAAGGATACCATAGTATACAAAAACCATGATATACTGAAAGTTATGCAACATTACTACTCGACACTCTATAACATTGATAGCCCCACTGACAAAGCTAAGGATAAGTTGTTACCCCGGCTGCAAAGCTATATCGCAAAGACTGCATTACCAAAACTTACTCAAGATGAGATTGACCTCTTAGAACTCCCTATTTCTATAGAAGAAATACAGAGTTCTATAAAGGGTATACCTGTGGGTAAGGCTCCTGGCCCTGATGGCTTTACGGCCATCTTTTATAAATCTCTACAGACGGATATTGTGAACGTAATGTTGCACACTTTTAATAACTTAGACTCGAATCCCTGCAATCCCTCCCCTATGCTTGAGGCTCACATTTCCCTAATTCAAAAACCAGGTAAAGATCCATTAACGTGCACTAGTTACAGGCCGATTTCCCTTTTGAATGTGGATCTTAAAATATACGCTAAAATTCTTGCGAAAGACTCAAAGTACATCTACCTTATCTAATAGATTTGGATCAAGTGGGTTTTGTCCCTTTTAGGGAGGCTAAGGATAATACCCTGAAGGCTATTATGTTAATAGATCATGCCACTTGTCATAGGATCCCTATGCTGGCCCTGTCAACAGATGCTGAAAAGCGTTTGACAGGGTCAGCTGGGCCTTCTTACTAGAATCTCTGATTCAAATTGGCTTGGGTCAGAACGCTTTAAAATGTATCATGGCTTTATACACTAACCCACAAGCGAGATTAAAAATCAATGGGCAACTTTCGGACCCTATAATAATAAGCAATGGGACCCGACAAGGGTGCCCCCTTTCCCCCCTATTATATGCCTTGGTTATGGAACATTTAGCTATAGCGATTAGAGAAAACCCAAATATTTCAGGTTTACTCATCAAAGGGGTCAATCAACTGGCATTATATGCTGATGACCTTTTAGCATTCGTTACCCAACCACATAATTCCCTTCCATCCTTAATGCAGGAATTTAAAGAATTTGGTCTTTTTAGCAATTATAAGATAAATTTGGATAAGTCTGAGGCCTTGAATGTGTCACTCCCACACCAAACACAGTTATCCTTACAGGCTAACTACCCTTTTAAATGGAAGAATGAAGCCATAAAATATTTGGGGATTCAGATCCCGTCAGATCTTTCTAAACTCTCTATGTTGAATCATACGGTTCTGTTGGAGCAAATACAGTCTTATCTTAAGCGGTGGCAGCCTCTCATGCTATCTTGGTTTGGTTGCATTAGCCTAATAAAAATGAATGTTCTCCCGCAAATTTTATATCAGTTCCAAACAATTCCGATAGCGCCCCCACAATGTTTTTTTGATGTCTTACAATCAGCTTTCTGTTCTTTTATCTGGAATGGCTCACAGCCTAGAATAAGCAAACATATTTTGTCCAAGCCCAAAGCGCAGGGTGGTTTAGGAATGCCTAACTTGAAAGATTATTTACAAGCCTCCTTATTAAGCAGAATTTTAGAATGGTTTCATAACTCTGAGAATAAGAAATGGATCCTAATTGAACATTCTTTGGTGGATAGACCTCTGCGAGCACTTTGGTGGTTATACCCGATACTTAGACCTCCTTCCTCCACCTTGCCAAAAATCTGTAGAGAAAAACTATCCTGTGCTGACCATTATTTACGCTTGAACCCAAATATGATTTCCCAGGAAGGTCCCCTTACCCCAATTGTGGGGAACCCTGGTTTCCCTCCGGGAATTGCCAATGCAGGATTTCTGGGTAGGTGGCACACTGAGCATTTTGCATGTTTCCATGTAATATAGAAAAATACTTTATTGCCGCTTTCTACGATATGCCTGGGGAACTCGGACTCCTTTTTGGCTAAGTTTAAATATAACCAACTTCAACACTGGTTGTGTTCCCCGCAAAATAAAAAATTGAGATTTTCACCTTCTACACCATTTGAGGAACTGTGTTTAGCAAAAGTTCCACTGAAACACCTTATCTCCACACTTTATAAGCTTATAGAGTCTACTGGCAGACTAGACCTACCTAAATTTACTAAAAAATGGGAACGTGAATTACAGGTGGAGTTTACTCGAGATCAATGGAATACAAGTTTGCTTTTAACACATAAATTTTCAGTTGCTTGAAGAACGCAAGAAACTAATTACAAAATCCTCTGTAAATGGTATAAATGCCCAAATGTTTTACATAAAATTTTCCCGTCGGAGCTTTGTTGGAGGTGTGCTGAGGTGATTGGCACCCCTTTGCACATCTGGTGGCAATGCTGCTTACTTGTTCCTTTCTGGTAGATGGTGTTTCAGGTTATTAAAAAGGTAGAAGGTGTTGATTTCCCATTTGACCTTGCTATTGGACTTTTGTCAATTCTGCCTGGTCCTGTGGCTCCATATAAGAGATCTCTCACAGGATATTGTTTGACTGCGGCCAGAACGGTGATACCCCGTCATTGGAGATCAGCTATCACACCTACGCTCACAGAATGGTATACAGAAATGGGCTCAATTATGCGCATAGTTTTGTGAGGACATGGTCCACTTGGGTAACATTTATGGCGGCCATGCCTCCAATATAATCCCACCCGGACTGGGGGCTACTTTTCCCACTATAACCTCACTGGTACCTGCATTGATACATATTCAGTATTATGACAGACATTTGATTTGGTTAGGAATTGGCTGAGCACCTCTTCTACTTTTTCTTCGCTTCCCTTTTCTTTCTTCTTGTCTTTGTTTTTTCCCCTTTTTTTATTATTTCTTCACTGGCTTGGAGTATGACTGAATCCTATTGAGGTTATTTATTGCTATTCTTATCTCGGTACTATTGTAAAGCTTCTCAGGTTAATACAAGAAATACATAGGCATGTAATACTTCGATATTCACAGACCAGGATTGAATTTATCTGGTGGATGCCTAGATTAGTAACTGAGATAATGTGTTTACATACCTAATATGATGCTTTTGCTTCATTTTATCGTGCGCTATTACTTTAACACACTTTGTATGAGAAATTATTGGATTCAATGTACTTGCTATGTGAATATTTTTGTATCTTCCTTTTTCTGTATGTGATAATGCTTATTTCTTAAATAAAGAATATACAAAAAAAACATTGCAAGTTCCAAAAATATGTGAATAGCAAATAAGTGTTTAGTCCAGATTAATTGCTCATGCTGGATTTAATGGTGTAGCTAATACAGTAGATCAAATTATGTCATTGTCCTTTTGGCTGCACCCAACCCACAAGCCACTGCTGTAGGCCTTTAGAAGAGTTAGCTTCTGGCATGGGAATCAGTGATGTACAGTATTATTATTACTATTTTTCTTCTAATGCTGATTTTAGTTGAGTGGACTAGCGTGTTTGGTAATGTTTTTTTGAAATAAAATATGAGATACATTTAGATTTTAGTAAATAACCCCCTTAATCTCTGCTATGATTTACCAAAGGCATATACTTTTCTGTGTAAGTGGAACTGGTTTATTGTTCGTACATTTGTTGAATTGTATGAAGTAGTACAGGCGATATTTAACAGTCCCATAGACACAAACCCAGTTTGGGCATTATATGACCATATCTTGAATGATAATATGGATACAAACCATTCCCATTTTATTTTTATTTTCATTGCATTGTCTTGAATTTATTTAGGTTAAATACTGCTTTTAAAATAAGAACTTGCTGTGTGTTGACTAGCTCTCATACTATGTACAGTACACCTTTTTCTAGGAACATACATATATATTGTCCAACAGACTCATCAATATTTTAACTTGCAATATCTACAAAGGTAAACAGGTGGTGGAACATGAGGGGTTTTAAAAATGACAGCTAAAATATGTCAGTTGTGCTGATTTGAAAACTGTAATTTCAGTGGCGTAACTATAATACAGCAGACCCCGCGGTTGCGGGGGGCCTGGGGGACAGAGGGGCCCGGACCAAGGCGTCTGCTGAACTGAAATTCCTTTGTGGCGACCGCCATAAGTAATTTAACGGCGGGGAGGATCGGAGGACAGGAGATGTGTGAGCGCTGAAGGAGGTCAGCGGATGCGTGTATGCGCATGCAGGTACGTGCGTGCGTGCAGCTAAGCCGCGGCCCCTGAAGATTTTTTTTGCAGGGGGGCCCGGTTAACTGTAGTTACGCCGCTGTGTAATTTCTTAATAATTAATAATCCTCCACTTTTTTGTTCAGCTATTATCCTGAAAGCCATTATCCAGAAACCTCCAAATTACTGGAAGTAATTCAAATCTTTTTTCTCTTTAATAATAAAACAGTACATTGTTCTTGATCCCAACTAAGATACAATTAATCTTTACAGGAGTCAAAACAATCCTATTGGGTTTAATTAATTTTTAAATGATATTGTTTACTATATTTTAGGTATAGAGTTCCAAATGATAGAAAGTCCCTTTATCCGGAAAACGCCAGGTCCCAAGCATTCTGGATAACAGGTTCTTTGAAGAATTGACTGTGATTAACAGTACTCGCTTCATGAGGGGCAGGTGTGCGAGGCATATTGGTCCTCTAACTTGCCCTGTACTTACTGCTTGCTCTATAGCAAGAAATTTTTTGGGGTCTAAGACACTTAGGGCCGATTCATCGCCAGGCGATGACACACATGCGATGTGTCAGACATGCTGAATATAATTGAATTGATCGAGAAATTGCAGTTACAAACTACATGTATCTGACTGTCGGATGACGACACAGCGTGTAGCATTCACATCTGACAGTCGGATACATGTAGTTTGTACCTGCGATTTTGCGATCAGTTCCATTATATTTTGCATGTCCGACATGTCGCATGCGTGTCATCGCCTGGTGATGAATCGGTCCAGATCACCTCGTGGAGTTCAGCCCTATATTTACCACAAAACACAAACAGATCCCACTAAAAAACAATAAAATAATGTTTTCATATACAAACATTGTTTACTCTAAGATACATTTATTTCACATATTCTTATATGAGGTGTCCCGGTTTTGTACATAGTAAAATTAGATAAATTGTTCAGGGGAAACATTATAAATTGTGTATTGAGATTGGTTATTTAGTGGCTAAGTTTTCTTCTGGTTACCATGGTTACCTCCTCTCTATGAGCCTGGGAAGCTTAAATGATCTTCTCATTCAAAAGCATATATAAATTCCTTACACTGCAGCTTGTTCACATTCTTTTTATTTATGGTATCCAACTGGATAACACATATTTTAACAAACACATGAGCCACTTCCCAAAGTACTTTCCTATTAGTCAGCCTACATTAATTCTTCATGCTTGTAGAACTGGATGTGGCTGCTGCCAAGCATAAATCTAATGTTTCACAATTTGCAAGAGTTCTAAACAGAGAAGCATCCTCCAGGATCCCTTATTAAATTGTAATTGTTTCAGAGGAAATATTAAATGTTACAGGAAAGATTAATTTTCAGAATAGTACCAAATATCTGTGACAAGATATGATAGTTTTTCAAGTAGCGAGGTGAATGAACGAGCGTGCTAAAAACGAATCCCTTATTTGAAAGAGCAAGGCAATTGATGAGAACAGCTGATGCCAGTTGGGCACTTATCAACTAAAAGCCCAGGGACAATTTTTTTTTCTCCAAGAGAAAAATAAGAATGTAATAAAGAGTAGTGGGTTTAGAAATAAGAGCTGAAAACTGTTCAGTAGTGATTGGGGTTGATTTGCTGAATAAAGTGCTATTTTCAGTTTCAATTTGAATCAGTAGGTAAAGCCTAGCACACCTGCTAAGCCTGTCACTCTTGGTAACCTTTACTCTGTCAACTCTTATATAGCTAGTCTTTTGTTCCTTTCAATATGTATTTCTCTGTAATCTTCACAGGGGAGTGCATTAATTTCCTGGGGAAAGTGTGCAATAAGTAAGATGCAACTTATCTGCAAGGTTGCGGTGTCACCTAATTACCAACCTTCCATTAAGTGCACACTGTTTGTGACTTGGAAGAATTGATTCACTGCAAATTATTCTAAAATGACAGTGTATCATGGTAATTCAACTCCAGCTGAGGAGCCTCACACTCTACTAGGGGTGCTAGTTTCCAGGCAGAACTTAACTGCCTTCATTTTCTCTTCCATCATGTAGGAAATGCAAATGTGTTTGAGTTTTTATGGTTTATTGTCTAGTTAAAAGGTGTAGTTTCTTTTGTAACTTGGAATCAATTACTCACCTGTTTTCCCATACTCGGCTTGAGTTAAACCAATTTAAAACTCACAAATCAATTAGAATTTACTCAACTTGGGTAAACTGGGAATTGAGGTAAAAACCTGGGCTAATGAATAAATAAAAACAATAAATGCCAAAAAATTGAGCTGAACAGACTTCAAAGAGAGATCAGTTCACTGCTCTCTGTTCCCAGACACAAGAGATAAAAGAGGTTGGTAATAAATATAAATAGCACGGGGAAAATATATTCTCATAGCAAACAGGCTCAACTCATGTCCACTTTACTAATAAAGCTCATAGTTATAAAGCTGCTTAACACAAATTTCACTGAAATATACCAAGCATCACTGTATTAACAGCATGACACCCAAGAGCTGATTTATCAAATATTGAACTGGGGAATCATAAAGTATACCTGTGCACTAAACATGGAGCATTCAAACACCACTGAACACTGTGAGCTCTATGATATCTCACCCCCACTGTCTAAAATCACATGTATAATAACTTTTTGTGTATATGAATTGGCTCTAGAATTACTGATAGCTTAAAAAAGGCTAAATGTGTCAGGGATAACCAGGAATCAAACCTTGGCCTTATTGTTTGGATGCTCCTGCACTATTCTGGTGAGCCATTAGGTCATAGTGCTTTTGCTGGACACTGCCCTGGACAGACTTTTAATAATGTTTCTTGCAACTCCATTACCTCACCTTGCCTTATTAACAACGTGTGTTATCATTCCAGCAATCAAGGCCTTTATAAACCTGTCCCTGACCAGTGCTCCTTGCTTGATCATCCGAGCTCCTGAGCCCGATCCAGTCTCTGACTTCTGTGACGTCTGTGATTCCTGGTTCCTGTTTCCCCTGCCTGGTTCTGTGTCCCTTGCATGTTTCCCTTACTCCTGTTCCCACCTGGTTCCTGATACCCGTCTTCTGTGGATTCCCTGGTTTACTGGATTTTGCTCTGTCTCTATCCTGGTCTGTATTTGTTTTTTTAGGTTGCACTCCTGTTTTTTGTTGTTTTTATTCTAAACTATTAAACCACCTTCACTTTGCCATGGCTTCTGCTGTTAATCATGCAGTAAATGGGTGTTAACTGGGTTACCCAGCATATAGGCTTCAAACTGCTGGACATTTATATATGACATATTGACACCATACTTTTTGTTTCTTTGCTAAGTTACACTAGGTCAGAAGTTGTGCAGCATTAGGGTATAAATTGGAACAGAATTAAGGTACAAATTACAGCATTACTGTAGCATAAAATAAATTACACAATGCACTCCTTGTAATGGGTGAATTCTGTGAATCAGTTTGCTGTGCACTATAAACTGATGTCTTCCTCAGATTTTTGTGCTAATGCCAGAGCAGACTACAGAAACCTCCAAATAGGATAGGGACCTCTGCCATTGTCTTATACACAACCTCAGCAGGTCTGAGATGGCGGATTCAGGCTTTTTGCAGCATCAGCCTTTATTTACATCTCAAAAAATTCAAGTTTTGCCACAAAAAAGCTTGACCAGATACATGCAGAGTTTAGTAAATTACCCCTAAGTGTTATATATTATGTAAATTGGAGCCAGCCTGCATCCACACATCCTGACCCAGATAACTGACCCCTGTCCGGACAATCTGTAAAGTTCACCCTCCCCAATGTACATCATTTGCTTTAAGTCCAAAGTTGCATGAGGTTAGCCGTGTCTGGATCCTATATTCACACTAAACTGGGCACAGGCCCAGCACTATTATCTCTGACTCAAAGCTGGATCAGTCAATATGATGGCCTACCTGGAATGCTGCAAGATTGGCCCACTCTGGAAGCTGCCTTTGTCATGTGCAAAAAAAAAATAATAATCCCTGTTTTTCATTTAGAAGAATTCAGTTTTGGATTATAGCTGCAGAAGATAAAAGGGCACCAGGTCATTCTGTGCATTTTCATTTGGAACTACTACAGCTGAATCCACATGACCAGAAGTAGCAGAATCCATCCCAGTGCCCAACCATTGCTTCCTCCACAGAGTAAACAGCTAAGTGCAGGTTAAATTCCTCCATAAACACACCAGTCAAGCTAGAAAACACTAGAACATTAGTTGTAAAATAAATGTAATATATTAGATGAGAGCAACTGCTGCCATTATCTATGACAGAGACACTTTTCACATGGACATCCCATTATATATCATTATAAAGTGTTTAGCTCTACAGAGCATAGAAGTGTCCTTTGTCAACATAATGATAAAATCAACAATAATAATAGTTATGTAGAAACAGGGATAGTTTAATAAACAGCAGCAATCTTTTATAGCTCACTATGGGAATTGTCACACTAATATATTAGATTATTCCAATTCGCTTTGGTTTCTGCAGAAAAAGCAGTTGCATATAATTTATTCATGAGGGCTGTACTAGTTTTTAAACTTTATTTTGCTGCATTGTGTTTTATTACTTTTATCTGGGTTTTCAGGGATCCTTTATTACTGTGCGTTGGACAGTATGTTCATGCCTGCACTGTTTTCCCATATCCCTATTCCTGTACTGAGCAGCAGTTTATTTCTCAGCCAGCTTTTTTTTTTTGTTTTGTTTTCTTCAGTGGTTTCAAGCTTTTTTCCATTTTGTTGCTTAGCAATGGGCCAGATACGAACAGCAGCATGCGATCTCTAGTGGTGATATCACGCTATATAAATCATTCTGTTATTTCAGCTATTAAATAAGAAGCATACATGATTCGTTTACGGAAAGTTTTGAGCATCTCCGTTCCAATATTGAGAATCGGTATGGAGTACATTGTAAAGTACTGCTTGTGAACTAAGGGCACTGAACTTGCCTTCTTAATACAATATTATATAATCAATGAGTTTGTTGACGCTGCGTGTTGCATGATTGCTTGCATGACATTTTTCTTCAGGTGATGTTTCTATAAAATGTTTTATTTGGCTGTGAACCCTGATTATCCTGGGTATGCATAATTCTTTACATTGCTTTGTTTTTGTAAAATACTCTTTATTTTAATATACAGATGAAGCCACTTGCATTTGTGAGTTAAATGCGTCATGACTCAGGGGTAATTGAAGAAACTGTGTTATCTTAAGTCATCTTAACTCATTTAATGCATTTAACCTTTTCATTAGCATACCAAAGCTCCATTGTTCACAATGGTGAATGCTGTAATTAGATGGGATGTTGTGACGCAGTTTTCTGTGTTAAATGAGATAAATGGGATATCTGTGTTTAGATATTCTGTGTCAAACAGACAAACCAAAGTGGCTGCATCTGTATACCAACTTTGGTGCTAATCGCTCAGGTAAATGGCTATATTTATGTCTTTACATGATGTAGACCACAGAATCTATAGCTCTGGTATGTATTCAAATTACAGTTCCACAATTTCTATTCTTCCGGTTTTCTGTTTATTCAGGGCGGGAAATAGGAAATCATACAGCATGGAAACTGCACGTATACACTGGAGTATACATCGAAAGGACAATTCTACCTTATTTATTACAGGTATGGGACCTGTTATCCAGAATGCTCGGGACCTGCGGTTTCCGGATAAAAGATCTTTCCGTAATTTGGGTCTACATGCCTTATGTCTACTAGAAATTCATTTAAACATTAAATAAACCCAATAGGTTGGTTTTGCTTCCAATAAGGATTAATTATATCTTAGTTGGGATCAAGTACAAGCTACTGTTTTATTATTACAGAGGAAAAGGAAATCATTTTTAAAAATTTGGATTATTTGGATAAAATGGAGTCTATGGGAGACAGCCATTCCGTAATTCGGAGCTTTCTGGATATTGGGTTTCTGGATAAGGGATCCTATACCTGTACTATGTATTTTAATATTATAATGTATTTTAAGTATTTCTGGAGAATGCTAGGATAATTTATTTTTATACTTTGGTAAAATAAAAACAGAAATAAGTATGGGCAGGCCACAATAGGTACTAGTCTAAAGACTTAGATTATGGGCATAAGAACCCAGAACACATAGAGGCCCATTTACTTAGCTCGAGTGAAGGAATAGAGGAAAAATAGTTCGAATTTCGAATGGTCGAATATGGCTACTTCGACCATCGAACGGGCTACTTCGACCTTCAACTATGACCTTCGACTTCGAATCAAACTAAAAATTGTTCAACTATTCGACCATTTGATAGTCGAAGTACTGTGTCTTTAAAAAATTCTTCGACCCCCAAGTTTGCCACCTAAAACTTACCGAGGCCAATGTTAGCCTATGGGGAAGGTCCCCGTAGGCTTCCTAACAATTTTCTGATCGAAGGAATATCCTTTGATCGATGGATTAAAATCCTTCGAATCATTCGATTCAAAGGATTAAATTGTTCGATCGCACGATTATTCCTTCGATCGTAGGAATAGCGGTAAATCCTTCGACCTCGATATTCGAAGTCGAAGGGTTTTACTCGAATATCGAGGGTTAATTAACTTTCAATAATCGACCCTAGGTAAATGTGCCCCATAAGGTTTTGATATTTGAGCCTATTTTAAAGTGTGCCTAATAAAAACTAACAATTTACTTTGTTTGTAGTATGTGCTGCTGTCATTCTGAGAAGTAGGTCTAAAGACTTACCCCCATATATAATAAAAAGCACTAAGCTTGTACAGAAGCAGTAACCCATAACAACCAATAAGATGTTTGCTTTTAAATAGGTGACCAGTAAATTCTACCTGGATGCTATGGGTTACTTCTCCTGGGCAAACTTAGTGCATTTTAGTACATAACCCCCTAGAGCTTTAATGTAAACAAGCGTGCCACTTCAATACTAAAATGAGTAATTTTACCAGTCCACTGTTCACATTTGAACATATTGGCTTCATAGTTTTATTTAGTATACTTTATAGCCCTTCACTGGAATAAAATATATACACATACTGGATATACATATTGGGGCACAGTAGCTTGCAGGTCTCTGGAGGGAAGGTGAATCTCTAGAACTGTGGTCCCAAACCTTTCTAATCACAAGCCACATATTTAATGAAAATAAAATGAGAGTTGAGGAGCAACACAATTGAAAAAAGTCCCTGGAAGGTGCAAAATAAGGGCTGTGATTGCTATTTGGTAGTGTCTATACGGACTGACTGTTTAAAGAAAGCTCTGTTTGGCAGAAAACCTGGTTTTTATGCAACCAAAAAGCCAGGATTTCAAAAATAAGCCCCTGCATTGAGGCCACAGGGAGCAACATCCAAGGGGCAGGGCCGCTTCTGCCATGAGGCAAGGTGAGACTTTAGCTGCAGAGGTGAAAAGAAAAAAATCAGCGAATACAGTAGTTTCCTTTTTTGAATTAATTTTCTGAACCAGAAACAGAACTATTTGTTGAATCATTGAGGGTGTAACATTTAACGATGAATTGTCTTTCAAGAATGAATTTTACTTTTGTGCTTTACCAAACACACGTTTAAACTCAGTGGAAAAAAGTTCAATATTATTTTTGTTAAAATGTTTAGATTCTTCTTAATGTTACCAAGTCAGAGACCTATATATGAAGTGTCAAAACAGCACCATTTACTTTTAATGCACTTCACCAGTCAACTACAAGGTTAAAAATGTCTATTCATACAGCTGATAAAGTCACTCAGTTTCTATTGGAAACTGAGTGACTTGAAAGTCATTCTTTGTATAGAAATGGAATTTTTTTAGTAATAAAATGCTACAAAAATGCCATTATTTCCTTAGCATTCAATGATTTCTCTCATTTTGGCTGTAAGTATTCATTCTGGGAAAATAGTTTCTGTGGTATTTTAGGCATAGTCAAAGTAGGTAAAGTAGGAAGAAAAACTTAATACAGTTATGTTAGAGTTTATTTGGACTAAAATATTTCTGTCTAAAATAACATTATATACATATATAAAGTATATATTAAGTAAAGTGAGGTTGCATTTAGTTTGGCTTTAAAGATTATCTGTATGTAGATATTATCTAAATACTTTATATTAACATAGAAACCAATTAGATGTATGTTTATATACAGTTGATCAGTAAATGCTACCTGCTGATTGGTTGCTATTAGTGATGGGCGAATAAATTCCCCTGGTACAAATTTGCATCGAATTCCCGCGTTTCCCCACTGGCGAATAAATTCGCGAATCTCCTGCAAAAATTTGCCAGCATGAATTTGAGTTTTTCACTATTTTTTCATGAAAATGTTCAAATTGCTCGGTTTTTTTGTGAAAACGTTCGAATTTCTCAATTTTTTCGTGAAAACGTTTGCATTTTCATGATTTTTTGCGAATTTGCTGGAAATTCGCGAAGCGAAAAGGGAGAGATTCGCCCATCACTAGTTGCAATGGGTTACTGTTCCTGGGCAAACATAAATATTTTTCACATTGCCAATGTTCTTAAAAGCCATTTGGTCAGAACTTTGCGAGGAAGTCATTGAGGTCTGAAATCAGTCAAAAAGGACACAAAACAAATGGTTGATAAAGTGTGAAACATATTACATTCCCCCAATAGTGTCTTATATGACATAAACCTGTTACTCATACCCATACTGTATGTTTTAAAAGGCACAGGTGTAATAACCTATAGCAACCATTAAGATGTTTGCTTTAGGGCTCTTACACATGACCGTTCCGACCTGCGCTCCCCTGCGTTCCGTTTTTTGGCGTTCAGCCGCAGGGGAGCGCAGGAATAGACGCAAGTAATTATTTGAAATGGGCTGGTACTCACTCAGGCGCGTGTAGGCACCGAACGCAGGAAAAATGCAGCATGTTGCGTCTGAACCTGCGTTCGGCGCCTGCACGCGCCTGAGTGAGTACAGCCCCATTTCAAATAATTACTTGCGTCTATTCCTGCGCTCCCCTGCGGCTGAACGCCAAAAAACGGAACGCAGGGGAGCGCAGGTCGGAACGGTCATGTGTAAGAGCCTTTAAACAGGTGACCAGTAAATACTAGCTGCTGATTGGTTGCTATGGGTTTCTGCACCTGGGATTTATTAAAGGTTGAATTGTGTTTTTCCCTGAAAGTTTTCGAGGGTAATTTCAATAAAG
Organism: Xenopus petersii; assembly: GCA_038501925.1. Lineage (NCBI taxonomy): Eukaryota > Metazoa > Chordata > Amphibia > Anura > Pipidae > Xenopus > Xenopus petersii. Next base: position 60,208,761 of record CM076674.1, on the reverse strand, counting down.
CACTTGAAGCACTTGCATAACTTCAGACTCAAGTACTGCAGCACTCAAATATAACTGCAACACTTGAATATAACCCACCTTTATATTTATTAGGATGTTTAATTACATTGACCTCTGTTTGTTCTCTTCATATGTTGTTCTGTGGCACTGTATGGCACTGTATGGCAATGTATACTCAAGAAGAGCTATATACTGTAAATAAAATATACATATATACAGATGAAGCCACTTGGATTTGTGAGTTAAATGCGTCATGACTCAGGGGTAATTGAAGAAACTGTGTTATCTTAAGTCATCTTAACTCATTTAATGCATTTAACCTTTTCATTAGCATACCAAAGCTCCATTGTTCACAATGATGAATGCTTTAATTAGATGGGATGTTGTGACGCAGTTTTCTGTGTTAAATGAGATAAATGGGATATCTGTGTTTAGTTATTCTGTGTCAAACAGACAAACCAAAGTGGCTGCATCTGTACATAGATAAAATTGTGCCATGCCAATTCTTCATAAATAGTACTCAGGGTCATGTAACCACCAAATATACTTATATCATTTTGTTGTTTTCTATCAATAATGACTAGTACTCTTCATTAGCACCTGCATAAGCCACACTGCTTGTTTGTGAAATAGCCCTGTGTGTAAAAATGTATAAATACTTGTGATTGTGGATAATAATATCTAATCTCTAAACTGAATTTGCACATAAAGTCTGACCAATATTAAATTAGATCTATTCAATCTAACTGATTGCTTATACAAAGCCGCCTACAACAGTAATGATTTTGGGAACTATTTCTCTGTGTTTTTTATACATTCTGCCAAAATCAAATTAAATTAAATTATAAAGTATTGGCAGACTGACTGCTATCTCTTTCATTCACTTGCAGTTTAGCAGCCTGCTAGAAATGGACTATTGGGAACAGCAGAAATCTGTTACAAAAGCAAGAGTTATACAAGGATATACAGAGTTACACAAGCATTAAGACATTTTCTATGTGCATGCAGTGGCATGAAGTGACACGAAGCAGCACAGAATTTCTCAGATCGTACCGAATATAAAACAACAAAACAGTATACCAAACTTTCTGTTTAAGTGTTAAAAATGTGAGCTCGGAAGTTGACAATAAATTTATAAGATAATGCACAAAAGCGACATGTTCACCTGTAATATAAACACATAAAATCAGTGTTTTGGGTAATATATGCAAATACATTATTTTTAATTGATAACATTTGTTTTTCTCCAATGCTTGTCCCTTGCATTATTTATTAGCAGAATTTTCGGTGAGCGTGATGCTTAATGTTATTTTTGATGCACATTTACAGCATGCAATGTTTTATAATGAGTACGTTTAGAAATCGAGAATACATTCTTTACAATGATTTCTTCCAGAGCATTTGCAAAAACAATGTATATTTTTTTGCATCTGTTTCTAGTTGATAGGCTCTTAGTGGGATACTTAGGTCTAATTTTAATAGGGATTTTGTATCTGTAACATCAAAATGATTTTGCAAACATTTGCAGTGTTATTACGTTAGGGGGCTAGATCCATGTAATATAATATCACATATTTACTATATCTATCAGAAAAAATGTGTGATTTTCCAAAACACCACTAATAAATTTAAAGGGAAACCATACCCGCCTTTTTTGTCATGGGCTTATTTGTTTGGGTTTATGTAGAAAAGGTGCATAAAAAGTATCTGAACATTTAAAAATAAATATATCTAAATATATATTTTCACATAACAAACCTGATTCAAGCTTCTTATTGTATCAACAGGTGGTATCTGGTCATACTAAGGCACTATAAGGAAAATGTTAATTAATTTCTATAAAATTGTGGTAATAAGCAGAGGCAAGTTCCTTGGACACAAATTAGGGGGGCACACTTGCAAGTGTGAGAGGAGATATTAACTAGCAGCAGATAGGGAAGTGATCAGTCAAGCCAATAGATGGAGAGGGGATGTTGATGCTGGTAAGGGGAGGTGTACCATGCATACTGAGCTGGTTGGGTGGCTGGCATGAGTGAGGCGGTCAGGCTAGTTCAAAATTGACTCTATTTTGACTTCTTTCTTCAGTTCTGTTAAATCCTATTCCATTTATATATCAATCTACTTTTTCCTCTAGGATAAACTGGTACTTCATTAATCCTCGGAAGGTCTTCACAAATACTTCATCATTTCCTATCTTTTATCTGACTTAAACACAAAATTTCCAACGCCAACAATTTCCTTTGCTCTGTCCTATGACATTGAACACATTCGTATTTCTTCAGGAAATTAGTCTCTGCCAACTTATGCAAAGATTTATTTCTTAATTATCCATTAGCTGTTTACCATCCGTCATCAACGGCTGCACTTATCTTCTGTATGTATGTGTTTGTCCCACTGAAATCTAAGCATACTTTTTTATGTGCAATCTCTTTGCAATGCATCCAGCAACAACTTGAATATTAAATTATGTAAAATAAGGATATCTTTTCTTTATTCTAATCCACATTTTTCGTTTAAGTGTATTCATTTTCTACAATGGTGCTTTCATGGTAAAACTAAAATTCTTAAAAAAACATGAAGGGCAGGCATAGAAAATGTCTCAATCACAAAGGAAATAAGCATAACATTATGATAATAAGTATTGTATACTGTAATATGTGAGACTGAACATAATGATTTATCTTTAAGAACTACTGAGTAATTCTGTGGTTAGGACAACATTGTTGGCCCATCTACTATCATAGTATTAATACAATTTAAAAAAAGCATAGTTATGATGTACCTAGTATTATACAGTATGTACAAGCCGTTCTGAATTTATAGTGGATGGCAGATATGTATCACCGGTTTTTAGGTTCTGAGCCATCCATTTAAGAATGTTCCATTTAAGAAACACCAGAGGGTTAAGCAACCAGAAGGTGGGCTGGACAGCCTAGGGGTGTTTAAGGGAGTCAGCAGCAGGTGTGCAGTGTGTGTCAGAGTAGGAGCTGCACAGGAGGGCTGGGCTGTATTGATGGAACGGCTGTACTTTCAGAGACCTGGGGGGGGCCGATAGCCAGGGGGATATTTTCCTGTGGTTTTCCCCACAGACTAAGCCTGGATAGTACCTTGGGGTACTAAAAACTTAAATATGCTGAAGTAAGCTATTTTGTTTATTGCGGGACTTTATGTTGCTGAATGAAGTTGTTTTTCTTTTTGTTGCATTTTGACTGCTGTACTGCAAGTTAGAGTGATATCACCCCCTCTCTTCCCCCCCCCCCCCCAGCAGCCAAACAAAAGAACAATGGGAAGGTAACCAGAGCAGCTTCCTAACACAAGATAACATCTGCCTGGTAGATCTAAGAACAGCACTCAATAGTAAAAACCCATGTCCAACTGAGACACATTCAGTTACATTGAGAAGGAAAAACAGCAGCCTGCCAGAAAGCATTTCTCTCCTAAAGTGCAGGCACAAGTCACATGACCAGGGGCAGCTGGGAAATTGACAAAATGTCTAGCCCCATGTCAGATTTCAAAATTGAATATAAAAAAATCTGTTTGCTCTTTTGAGAAATGGATTTCAGTGCAGAATTCTGCTGGAGTAGCACTATCAACTGAAAAAAACATGTTTTCCGATTACAGGATCCCTTTAAACTGTTAAATCTGTCCATTGTGCTTTTACAATCACTTCCCCCTAAAACAGCCTACTGCAGGTTGTGACCTCTTCTGTTTGGTTATACCCTATTACTGGCCCTTGTGTATATAAAGGCAAAGTAAAAGTAAAGAAATATAACAGAGCTAGTTATTTTTTCCCTGGTACACTGTATGATAGTCCATAACAACCAAATAGCAGTTGATATTTATTGATTTAGTGAAGTAATTTAGTGAATAATGGAAACAAAAATCTGCTGGATTGCTATGGGTTTTTAAACTTGAAGAAACTTCAAATTTTACAAATCTATAATATATTGGGTAAAAAATAAATGGTCAGGAACAAGGAAAGGCCATTCTATTAGTCTATAATTTGAAAACAAAAATCCAGTTAGCCACTTCTGTACCTGTTTACACATGCAGAGGTGTGGTTATTGTAGAAGATTCCCTCTTGCAGGTGAAATGGCAAACCAAATGTAAAGGACAGGACAATATTTAGGGGGAAAGGTAATACAATTTGCAAAGAGCAAAAATTTGCGAATAAAAAAATTGCCTGTCACAATGTAATATTCTTTGTTAGGCTTTTATTGCATTTCAAATCTTAATTGTGCATTGTGAACCTTTAACACCTTCTCTGCAGTTTTGTTAAATATTTTGTAAAATTCTCTACACACACTATGAAAGTTTGTAAAAGCAATTTGGTTGCAAACTTTGAGAGGAAGTTGTTGAGGTCTTTAATCTGTCAAAGATGGTGCAAAAATGGTCGCTAAAATTTACAAGCATTTTTGCAAATTTTTTTTGCATTAATGGAGCATATTGCATCCCCCTTTGATCTTTAGTCATAAACTGTTGCAATATAGGATTACCCCGGGATTTCAGTACTGGCCACAAATTCAGCAATTACATCAGAATATTACAAAGTTGGAATCATTCATGTTATACATGTATGCATGTTTGTTTAATTGAAAACCTCAAATACTTGACTCTTGCGAATACTCCTGCTATATACAGTACCAAACATCCCACTTTTTGTTTCCTCCACCTCTTCCAGCCGACTAGATGTTGTTAAATCAAAAAAATACACATTGAATGCACAATACTGTGTTTAATTTGTAAAGGAAGATTTAATTACATAATAAAAAATAAATAACTTCACAACTTTTATCTTCTTCTGTGTCAACCAAACATTTTATTAAAAATATAAAATAGTAAATCAGTGGGTATAAGGTAGGTTTATACAGTTGGACTGCTGCTTATTGCCATCATTTCCTTGAGTTTTTGTGAATTTGTACATGTCTCTGAACCTAAGGTCACAAAACTGATATTTTAAATTGTATAGGCAGACCTTCAATGTGCCAAAAAATCTCTGTGTATAGTGTTAAGCAGCATTAATCCCTAGTTTATTAATAGAAATGTGATATATCTGTTTTAGTGTGTTTTAACTCTCTATGAACAGACAGTCAACATTATAATTTAGCTTGTTTTAATGGATGCCCATGTAGTTTAATAGATAACAAAGACAGGAAAATAAGAGAGAGAGGAAAAGGAAGAGCCTAAAAGAGAGGGAAGCTTTATCTAATGAACAACAGCTGTGAGGTTTGTTTTTCAATCTGTCAGAATAGAAACAGCAGAGCAAAATCATACATTTTATCCAACAAGAAAACAACTGAGAGGCAGTGTGATATAGTGATTTACCTTCTAGACTTTTATATCTGGAGACCTGAGTTTAAATTGAGTGAAAATCACATACAAAATGAGCTTGTAGCCAGTTGGGATATTTTCCCCATAAAAGCAGCATGCATCACTTGACTTAATATTACACAAGTGGTCTTTGCCAATAACAACAACCTTGGTATTGAGTAGAAAAAGTGACAAATTGTAATGTTTATATGCAGCCATGTCATTCACACTTTCTTCCTAGCTGCCAGATCTCTGTTTTACTTAGGATCAAAATATTCCCCTCCCATTGATAACATGTTTCAATGTATTCATATTTGTCTTGGTAGCTAACCTTTATAAAGAGAAACTTAGAGAACTAACCCCAAATAGTATACAAAATGAATACTGGAGCACAGAAGATATGAACTAATTAAGTTATTTAACAGATCACAGGATGCCCTGACAAGTGAATGCATTTTTCTCTAGTCCAAGATAATTTGGATAATTTGAAGGTTTGACATTATCTGTTGTAAAGGCTAAGGCGTTTACATCACTTATCAGTTTCAGTAGAATCTAAATAGAGTATCGGTCATTGACAGAAGAAAGAGTAATATGTCCTGACATAACAGTTTATCCTCTGGAATGGGAACTATTTAGCATTTGCAAATCCTTCACTCATCAATACCATGTTGTTCATTATTGCTAAGAGTGTATCATGATTGATAACACTAATTGATGTAGTGATGTTCACCCAAAGATAATAGGTACGCATTGCACACTTGATTCTGTTGGCCATGTGATCTTTAATGGTTATGGTGCAGACTGAGTTAAAAAGGTTTAATCGTGAAGTTTTCTCTATAAAAGACTCCAGAAATATAAATTATTTTTCAACAAAAGCTTGTATAATTCCCAACTGTGTATGCTATGTTACCTTAAGATTGGTTGTTGGGCCTTTTCTATTCAAGCCCATCTGGTCAAGGACCCTCCTTAGCTCATAGCAAGGTTAAAGAGATAAGAAAATACTGTATTAATCATTCATATACAGATCCAACAATACTGTACTTTACACCACTGTGCTTTAGTAACATCCAGGAGAGCAAATTGATATTATTGCAATATTTTCAATAATTTGATTTGAGTCTGATTTCCTTCTGATGCTAATCCATGCCCCCAGGGGCAAAAGGCAGTATTCATTGCTTTGGAATTGTTTGTTGAACTGCAAATCATAGTTAAAAATCCATTTAGAATGAAACCCCAGTACTCAGTGCCCATTTACTCAGTATCAAGTAATTTAGTACTCCTCCCTTTGTCTTTGTGATGTTATCTAAGCACACGTAAATGAAGCCGTTTTGTCTGTGTGGCTGCACAGTTCTTACCTAAAAGACTATTGCTAACATAGAAGATAACTACTAACATGCACCCAGTGACATTAAATCTAAGATGATGTTCTAGAATAAGGTTATGTACAGTAATGGAAAGAAATTAGATGGAGGTAAAACTGTAGTGGTTAGAGTTTGGTGCAGATGACTTTTGGAATTAGGGAATATACAGATGCAGCCACTTTGGTTTGTGTGTTTGACACAGAATAACTAAACACAGATATCGCATTTATCCCACTTAACACAGTTGTGTCACAACATCCCATCTAATTAAAGCATTCACTATTGTGAACAATGGTGCTTTGGTATGCTAATGAAAAGGTAAAATGCATTAAATGAGTTAAGATGACTTTAGATAACACAGTTTCTTCAATTAAGCCCGAGTCATGGCGCATTTAACTCACAAATCCAAGTGGCTTCATCTGTAGCACTCAGACTATTTTTCCATTTTGAGGAGAACTACATCTTCAAAAAGAATATGACTAGAAATGTTGTATCCTATATATCAGGGGTCCCCAACCCTTTTTACACATGAGCAGCCCATTTCTAATTCTCACAACACGCAAGCCCCCATATGCAATAGAAAGCACTGAGTTTGCCCAGCAGCAGTAACCCATATCAACCAATAAGATGTTGCTTTTAAACAGGTGGCCAACAAATTCTACCTGTTGATTAGTTGCCATTGCTTACTGGGCAAACTTAGCAAATTTTATTACATTACCCTCACAGATTGCAAATGTGTATGAAGTTATGTAATATGTCTATGAATAATCTTTATAGTATTATATATTAAAATATATATAAAGTCTTTTTTATTTTTGGTTTTGCAGGCCTTTTTATATAATATAACATAATATTTAATGATTGTAATTATTATAGATTCTGACAGAGTGAGGCAGCAGTTTCCATCAGTGTGCTGATTCAAACAAACCCTGGAATAAACATGATGCTGGGCTGTCAAAATGACAATTTTCATATTGGAAAAATAGTATTAACTGTCCTGAAAGTAGGAGCTAAGTAAATTTGCTTACAGAGTGGTGCAAACCAGAACATTGAATACTGCGGCTGTGTGAGTAAGAGAAATGCATGAATCAACCAGAGTAGGAGAACTTGTATAGAATTATTTTCTGATTTGAAAATTTGTGAATTGGAAACAAATTCTGAATTAAATAAACTGAATTATGGTGATTGCTACAAATTACTGTATGTACTAAAATGGTGAATGAATTTGCAGTTTGTTGGTATACATCAATCTGTTTAGTGATGTAGTGCTGATAAATCTAATTCAGTTCTGGGTTTATGGACCCTGTGATGTAACTAAAGTTTTTATTCGTAGAATTCTTTTTATAGCTATGATATTTAGTCACAAGAAATAAAGAGATGCCACCTTTAAAGATTAACACCTCGTAGGTTTACATCCTTCTGACACTTGCCTAGTCATTGTCTCTTTTCATATGCATCAAGCTACTTCCTAGGCACTGTACTAAAGAAATAACTATATGTCTGGCTTGAGGGTGCATATTTAAAACAGTTATTTATTAAAACTTTTCAGCTAGGTACATATGCAAATACTAAAACAAAATATGGGGGCAGATTTATCAAAGGCCGAGGTGAAAAAAATTAGAATTTTGAGTTATTTTTTGTGTACTTTGACTACGGAATAGTCCAAATTCTATATGAATTGGAAAAAAATGCAAAAATTTGAATATCAAAATTTATCATGTATTGTCTTTGACCATTCGCCATTTAAAACCTGCTGAATTGCTGTTTTAGCCTATGGGGGACCTCCTAGAACCCATTTATTTGGAGTCAATTGGTGAACTTTGAAAAATCAAAGTTTTTGGGGGGGAAAACTTTGAATCGAATCCGATCAAATGCTCTATTCCTTTGATTCCTATGATTCGAATTCAGCCGAATATGGACCTATTTTATTGAAAACTGACCTTATTTTCAGTTGGTCTTTTTGAATTTGAATTTCTACATTTTTTCAATTCAAAATTTGACCTTTGATAAATATGCCCCTCAAAATGGAGTAGAGGGAAAAGTTACAAATGTTTTTCTTACAAATTGATTCTGTCTGTTTAATCAAATACATTTTCTTTTTTCTTTTTCTGCATTTCATTGGAATCCAGGTAAGGTAATGCACTGTGCAGAATCTATTACACCACTGAGCCATTAAAGAGGTTACAGTAATTAACTCAATAATTGTTCATCTGGTGTTAAACCAGCACTTCTGTTAAACACAAAATGTCACTTGGCTTTGGCAAAGAAATGGCATTTCACAAACCTTTCATAAATTCCCTAAGAATTTTAATTTACACATCTTTTGATTACTGCAACCGTCCTACAATATCATGGAATGTACACGTTTCCTATATTGTATCTGTAAATGTCTGTAGCTTATTGCTACATTGTTCCAAGCATATTCTTTTGAATTTTATTTTTCCAAAAGGTTTGTTCAAATCTTTACTAGCAAACCCTAAATATTTGATACTTATAGGCAACCAATCTCTACATCATCTCTGTGATATTTTCATTTCAATGCATTGTAAAACAAAATAATTTTTTTCTAATTAACATGTGGTGGGAATGTAACATCTTTAATAACTGTTTAGTAGTGATTTTAGGATTGAGTTTACATTTCAAATTTCAAATAGTGCTAGTTGGATTCCCATTGGAATTGAGGCTAGAGCTTACTAGTCCTCTGGATAAGTCCCTATAGTGAAAGTGTACAATTTGTTTAAACATTGCTTTGCAGTTAGTAAATGCAAACTTCATGTCTGCTATAGTGATGGGCGAATTTATTCGCCAGGTGCGAATTTGCGGCGAATTTGCACGATTCGCCGCCAGCGTATAAATTCGTGAAATGCCCGCGAAAATTCGCGGCAAAAATTCGCCAGTGTCAAAATTTTTTTTTCCGAAAAAACGGACGCCGGCGTCAAAAATGGGGCGCTGGCATCAAAAAATGGGCGCCTGCATCAAAAACGCGCGCCGGGGTCAAAAATGAGACACCGGCTCAGTTTCGCAAATTTTTCGCCGTTTCGCGAATTCGCCCATCACTGGTCTGCTATATTTTTTAGGAGAATTTCAAGTTCATTTCAGTAAACAAATATATTTGACATCAACATATTGGGCCAAAATCGGTCATTGGGAAAAAGGTATCTCAAACAAATTACCAATTTGCAACTCCATAAAAAGGACTGCTCCAGAAACGTTTAATTTAATTTAGTGCAGTATCCAAATATATAAAAAACGAAATGGCCAATGGCACCACATCATTCCTATAGTTTAAATTAAAATATGAAAGCTCAATGTCTCTTTCCTCTACAGTATATCTGTATAGTGAAATAAATTCCAGAAAAACATAATTAAAAATAAAATAAAGCTAAAAGGTGATGAATGCAGAGATTAAATACTAAAGAGAAAAGAACTTTATAAAATGGTTTGTTTACACCAGATTAACGTGATTGTGTTTGCCCAGTGGTATGGACATAAAATAAAAGAGTGTTTTGTTATTTAGTGACCACATTTTATTGGACTAACTTCCAATTATAGTCGTTAAGCATATCAAAGTATGGTTTTAGCTCTAATAAGGGAGAATATGCCTTGTGAAACACACATCATCCATAATTGAGTGTTAGTTTAATAAATAAGGTATAACTAATTATAGTACTAAAGTTCTTTTAGCATCTCTCTATATAATCTAGTATACTGGGAATTGTTAAAATAATTGCTTAAATATGTTGTAATATTCCTTTACCATGGTATCCTTGTAAAGATAATAGTTTGAGCATATTTAATCAGTATTCCAGCAATGCTATATACAGGCAAACAAACGCATTTCAATGTTAACACCCTGGAGAGCAATGCATACAACAGATCAAAGTTAAAAATAGTTTCAAGACATTTCTTCGTAAAAATAAGTCTGTGCAATAGACACCGGAAAAGAGGTTTTTACTGTGCATTTTCTCACAAAAACCTTCATCAAACCTACAGCATGGGTAAGATTTTATGTCTGAGTTAGGCTTTCAAGACCGTCTTACACTTCGGAATAGCATTCATCCATCTGCCATCCCAAGAGATTAGCAGCCCATCACAGACTATGACAGATATTGTGCGTTGTAAAGGAGTTTTTTAATAGCTTTCACTGATCCGCCCTTTGCTACTCACTATAGAGAAAAGAAAGAACATAAATGGATTTTAGTAAGTGGTGTGTAGTGTTTACTGTCTTGAAGTGGCCATAAAATAGAAAATTGGTCACAACAGTAATTGTACAATGTTTTTATGTAATATGCTTGATATAATTAGCTATAGTGTTACATAATTCAGTGCATACTCAAATCCAATTGTATGTGATTGAAGTTTTTATATATAGATATTATCTTATACCATTGCAAATTTGCACATCTGCAAATATTTGTTAAAATCAGTCATTAATTTCAAATTTACTCTGAGTCGACTGAAATTAGTACAAATGTACTGTATGATCTATCAATGACCTAGGGGCAAATTTACTAAAGGGCAAAGTGGTTAATGCTGGGTGTTCGCCAATTTACTAACAGGCGCTGGCGTAAATTCGCTAGTGAAGGAGATAGACTGTAGCACTACTACGCTAATTCACAAATATGCAGATTTTCCCGAACGTTACCTCTTGCGCCAGACTTGCTTTCACCACCTCAGACCAGGCGAAAGTCCCAAAAAAAGCTGGCGTCTTTTCCTTTTTACAGGGTGATAGGCTGAAAAAGGTCGACATTTTTTTTGGGGTACCCTCCTTCCCCCCTACATTTGATAACATATGGCACCTAAACTATACAGTGGGCACATGTGTAGGGCCATATAACAACTCTATATAATTTTATTAAGGTTCCCTGGCCTTGTGTAGTGTAATGTATTTGCTGCAACATATACGCCCATTGTACTTTAACTGCATGCTGTATGCAAATTTGCGAATGCTAGTGTAACTTCCAACTGCTGATCGTATTTTCACTAGCACAACTTCGCCAGCATTCGTATCCTGTGCGCTACTTCGGATCTTCTAAGCATGATGATGATGATCTTCATGAATTAGCACTGTCCAGGCGAATTTATTAACGGTGAAGTGTTGCGATGTGCACAAAGCTAGCACTGGCGAATTTGCGTAGGTAAGTAAATTTGCTCCCTAGGGTTTTCCAAATAATGGATTTTTCGCCAATTTGGATAACCATACTTTAAGGGGTAGATTTATGAAATGTGAGATTAGAGGTTAATACACAAAAATTCACTCACACTGGGGGGGGATGCAAATGACTAAATGAAACTGTCTGCTCAGCAATACTTTAAATCACCATCCTCTACAAAAAAGAATCTACCAAGTAAAGTAACTGTTATGTGACAAGCAAAACTTACTAAAGTCACTTATTGTTATTAACTACACCATGGTTGAAATGCCATGTTTCATCACTCAGGAAAACTCAGGTAGGTACCTGTCTCCATTAATGTCTGCCATGAGCAGAGAATTTACTGTGCTTTTCAGGTGCAGAGGGAGACAAGTGAAAGTGATACTGACATTAAAAATCTTCTTTTCAAAATATTAATCTACATTATGGGGCAAATTCATCAAGGGTCGAATATCGAGGGTTAATTAACCCTCGATATTTGACTGGGAATGAAAATCCTTCGACTTCGAATATCGAAGTCGAAGGACTTTGCTCAAATACTTCGATCGAACAATCAGAGGAATAATCGTTCGTTCGAACGATTAAATCCTTCGAATCAAATGATTCGAAGATTTTAATCCAACGATCGAAGGATTATCCTTCCACCAAAAAAGCTTAGCCAAGCCTATGGGGACCTTCCCCATAGGCTAACATTGGGTTCGATAGCTTTTTGGTGGCGAACTAGGGGGTCGAAGTTTTTTCTTAAAGAGTCAGTACTTCGATTATCGAATGGTCGAATAGTCTAACTATTTTTAGTTTGAATCCTTTGATTCGAAGTCGAAGTCATAGTCGAAGTAGCCCATTCAATGGTCGAAGTAGCCAAAAAAAACACTTCGAAATTCGAAGTTTTTTTTCTTCTATTCCTTCACTCGAAGTTAATGAATTGGCCCCTATAAGTTATCTATAGGTCTTGTTGATCATTTTGTGCTGCTTTTTTAAGTAATTGTTACTTGAAGTTCCTAAACCTGACTGTTTTGCCATAGAAAAGACATTCACTGGCACACAGGATTTTTAGCTGCAGGGCAGGCCCTTGCAATTTTTTAATGCAGTGCAGGTGCAATGTTTTGGGGTCACGCCCCTTTGTCAAGCATGATGTTTTGCCAACCTGACTGTCCCTTCCTAACCTGTTAGCTAGAGTTTCTTAAGCTAACGGACTACTGTGGCACAAATATGGCAGCCCCCTCATAGAGGAACAGGGTAGTAAGAAAGGGAATGTAAAAGCATCAGGCAAATACTTTTATGGCAAAATTATAAATAGAGTTCAAAAACAATATTATTATAGATAATAAAAAAAGGTTATTTTTTGATGTCAGTATCTCTTTAAGAAATTTAGCTGGCAAAATACCACCTGCCATTAGCTTATACAGTATATGCATTGGCACAATCAGAAAGTTTGTATATTACTAGGGCTGCATAACCCAGTAAGAACACAATGCACTTTTGATCTTTTGAGCAGCATTTTCTTTAACTCTGTATGCTTAATATATACCCCCATTTATTGTACTGCACTGTGGAATGTGTTGGCTCTTTATAAACACATTAAAAATAATAATGTAAATAAAATAGGCAGGTCAGTCATTATTGGCACATTCGGTATTGGGAAGCATGGGATAACATTTTGCTTCTTTGCACCTCATATCATGTCTACACAAATTACACTAACCACACCATCCCTGATTTATTCTTTTCCAAGTTGGGGATTTGAAAGAACAAGGCACTACCAGATATTCAAACTTATTGCTAATTACGCACATAATATATTCATATATCCATCCATACTGGTAGATATTTTTTTTTAATTTAATATACAGAATATATATATATATATATATATATATATATATATATATATATATATATATATATATATATATATATATATATATATATATCCGAAAATACTAATAGCTAAAATCTGTCAAAGTCATGTAGAATTCAATGACAGATGTCCCTTTTACAATTTGATGATGTCGATATCTTCACTGGTTTTTGTATGATAATCTGAAAAATGTAGGGGTTTTGGGTGTCAATTCAAAAAAATTGTATGATTCGGATTGTTGCACGATTCGAATTGTCGCACGATTTTATAGAAACTTTTCCCACACCGACTTTTTCGAGCTGATTTCTTGAAAAATTTGTTAAATTTGTGGATGGGAGTTAGGTTGAGTTAGATAAATTTGAGTTTTAGTAAATACCTCATATACTGTTATTGTCAGTCAACAGTGGCTTTTCAGTGTCCAATTTTTCTTTTCTTGCCTTGCCTTGCATATCTATAGGTGTTAAATAAAGTGTGATAAAATGTGAAAATAACTTGCGCCATAAATATTGCAAGTTTTGCACCAGATTGATCCCCTAGCCATGTCAAAATTTGCTCTAATTTCTATCACAGTCACAGTTTGGCATTATTTGAAGTAAAGCCACAAAATTGCTTAGTGTGATATGCTGCAAGAGCAGTCTAATGAGGGAAAATGATACTTATAAATGTAAAATTAGCAAATTAATTTCTGAAAATCAGTATAAAATGAATATAATTGCTAATGGATAATTAATTAACATAATGAAATGTGATAATACATCAATAAATCAGTAATACTGACTGTATTATGATAATCTAATGATAATTCACATAAACTATTAATTGTGTAAAAAATCTGCAACATGGGTGTGACTTTAGAGAATGCAAGCCTAAGTATGGCTGTTTATGTATATTTCTAGAAAGTGTAAAAGAAAACCGTTCTTTATTATCCTAAGATAAACAACATTATAATGAAAAGTTGCAATTGTTGCTGAAACTAAATGCAATAAAGCATGAATAGTTGGAAATACTAAAATGTTACGGAATATATAAGTTTTGTAATGATGAATTTTTGAACTGATTAGTAAAACTTTTCCTTGGACTGAAAATGTATTTTATTGTGATTGATTACAAAACGTAGCAGCAAAACAAAACATTTCCAGATGTTAATTATGCTTTCAGAAAGAAGAGACAAATAAATGTAGACAACCAAAAATGAGAAACAAACATTGGAAGTGAAATATTAAACAAACATACAAAACAACAAGTCAAACTTTTGCAAGGTCAACACACAACTAAGGTAATTAAGTGAGAATGAAAAACTTTCTTTAGTCATTTTATGGCATGTTTTTCAACAGTAGCATGTAATTTTAAGGTGTGTGATTTACTCCTGTATTTCATTTTATTGCCTGAGGAACAGAAAGACTTAGATCCAATGAAGCTTTTGCAAAATATAACAAAAAATATATGTATAACTTTAAACATATATAAGCTGAGCTGGCTTAATGAATAAACAGAGTGGTTATATTTTTAAAGGTATAGACAACAACGCCCAGACTAATATTGAGCAGGCATTAAGTTGTGTTTTATTCACGGCAGGGGTTTTTACGAAAAGAAGACACTTTTCAGTTTTCTAAAGTATATGCAACAAACAAATTAAAGCTCATGATGCACTGTGGGACATCGTTTTAGTACCAAGTTCAAATTTTAAAGGCGTGTTCTACATAGTAACAAATTAACATAGTAAGTTCGGTTGAAAAAAGACACACGTCTATCAAGTTCAACCTTTTAATTTTTTTACCTGTCTAACTGCCAGTTGATCCAGAGGAAGGCAAAAAACCATCTAAAGCCTCTCCACTTTGCCTCAAAGGCAATGGCAATTGGACTAGTCCCTGGATCAACTTGTACTATGAGCTATCTTCCATAACCCTGTATTCCCTCACTTGCCAAAAAGCCATCCAACCCTTCTTAAAGCTATCTAATGTATCAGCCTGTACACCTGATTCAGGGAGAGAATT
The DNA here is from genome assembly GCA_038501925.1 of Xenopus petersii. Taxonomy (NCBI): domain Eukaryota; kingdom Metazoa; phylum Chordata; class Amphibia; order Anura; family Pipidae; genus Xenopus; species Xenopus petersii. The sequence goes on along the minus strand of CM076674.1, from coordinate 60,193,085 downwards.
CCACATCTTCACAGCTCTCACTGTAAAAAAAACCTCTTCCAAATATTTAGGCAGAACCTCTTTTCTTCTAAATGGAATGGGTGACCGTGTGTCAGCTGGAAAGGCCAACTGCTAAAAAAAAGCATTAAAGAGTAGTGATGGGCGAATTTATTTGGCAGGTCGCGAATTCACTGCAAATTTGCGTGATTCGCTACCGGGGAATACATTCGCAAAACGGCCACGAAAATTCGCCAATTCACCGTTTTCCAAACTTTTCGCAGTTTTGCGAATTTCTCACAAATTTTTCAGCGAATCGAAGCAGCGCAAATTTGCCCATCACTATTAAAGAGATTATTATATGATCCCCTTATATATCTATACCTAGTTATCATATCACCCCTTAAACGCCTGTTCTCCAGCGTGAACATCCCATATTTGGTCAGTCTTTCTTCATAGCTAAGATTTTCCATACCTTTTACCAGCTTAGTTGCCCTTCTCTGTACCCTCTCTAATACAATAATATCCGGTTTGAGTGATGGAGACCAAAACTGTACGGCATATTCTAGATGGGGCCTTTCCAGTGCTCTATAAAGTGGAAGAATAACCGCTTCCTGCCGTGAATCAATGCCTCTTTTAACACATATTTACAGCTCAATACCTTATTTGCCCTTGATGCTGCTCACTGGCATTGCTTGCTACAGCCAAGTTTATCATCAGGACTCCAAGGTCCTTTTCCATAATGGATTTGCCTAGTGCAGTCCCATTAAGGGTATACATGGCTTGGATATTTTTAGATTCCAGGTGCATGAATTTACATTTTTCAAAATTGAATCTCATTTGCCACTTAGCTGCTCAGATTGCCAGTTTATCAAGATCCTTTTGTAAGGATGACACATCTTGGATGGAATTTATTAGGCTGTATAGTTTCATGTCATCTGCAAACCCTGATACATTACTTACAATACCCTCCCCAAGTCATTAATGAACAAGTTAAATAAAAGTGGACCCAATACTGAGCACTGAAGGACCCCATTAAAAATCTTACTCCAAGTAGAGAATGTACCATTAACAACCACCCTCTGTACCCAAACCTGTAGCCAGTTTTCTATCCATGTGCCAATGACTTCATTAAGCCCAACAAACCTTAGTTTAGAAAGCAGTCGTTTGTGGGGCACAGTATCAAACGCTTTGGCAAAATCCAAATAGATCACATCTACTACCCCCCCACTGTCCAGCATCTTACTTACCTCATCATAAAAAGCAATCAAATTTGTCTGACATGACCTATCCTTCATAAACTGGAACAAGGATGAGGCAGAGCACACTCTTCAATGCTTTTCCAAAAGATAACCCGGTGCACAGAGTAGCGGGTATGGCAATCCCCCAAACTGGAATTGCCATGTGTGCCATTGTATCCTTACTTGAAATATCCTTCATGAAGCCATGCTGATTGCTGCTCATAATGTCATTCACTAGGACAAAATTTTGAATGTGATAACTAAACAAGCCTTCAAATAATTTGCCAACCACAGATGTCAAACTTACTGGCCTATAATTGCCAGTCTGAGATCGTAATCCCTTTTTAAATATTGGAATTACATCAGCTTTTCTCCAATCTATAGATACCTGATGAAAGTGAATCTGAGAAAATCAGAAATAGGGGCTGGTCTAAAACTGAATTAAGCTCTCTTAGAACCCAGGGGTGTATGCCATCAGGCCCTGGAGCCTTGTTTACATTAATTTTATTAAAGCTTTATGGATCATATCCTGAGTAAGCCACTGTCTAGATTGAGTTGAGCCATCAGTGTAGCTATGAGGTGAGCCTGAGAACTCACACTCCTCTATTGTATCTGCTGAAGAAAAGAACTGATTTAGCACATTTGCCTTTTCTGTATCTGCTTTAACCATACTGGTACCATTATTTAATGGAGCAACACTCTTAACCTGCATATTTTTACTATTAATGCATTTAAAAAAATGTTTTGGGGTTAGCCTTAGCCTCTGCCTCAATGCACTCTTCATTTCCTTTCTTTGCCTTCCGGATTACTGATTTACAACATTTATCATAGTGGGAAAAAATTTAGGTCAGCAATGATTTAATATCATTTTAAATGACATTCATTTCTGTTCAATAACATCATATTTTCCCTCCAGCACCAGCAACTCCAGCTCTCCCATTTTACCAGTCAGACGCCTTGCATTTGCAAACATACATTTAATACTGGTACCACATTGAACAAATGATAGTAATCATTGCTCAAGCAGGCTCTATTTATCACAGTTCCTGCATAAGTCTTGCCTGTTATACTGATCTTTTGTTCTTGCTTCCGTGCCTGTTCATGACTCTGATTATTTGGTGCCTTGCCTGTATTTGAGTACCCTCTGTTTAACCCTTGCATGTGCTGTGGATCAGACTCTGCAGTGTTCAGTTTGTCTCTGCCAGCTAGAACCAGGCAATTCCAGGGCCCTAAAAAACATTAATGAAACACTCAAGCAGTCCCCTGTTACACATATCGTAACAGAAACATCAGGCATTAGCCAGTATAAAGGAAAAATAACTCAAATAAAAAAAAAATTCACTTACAGGCTTTTCTTTTTCTCCTCCTAAGTTCTCGCACCTGCACCCTTTCACTTTCTGGACCCCATTTCCTAGACAAAGAGCTCACTCATTGCTCTTCCCCTTTTCCACTAGTGATAAACTTTCATTCTCAGCACTTATTCTGGCTTTTCCAGTCTCCTTAAAAACAATCTCTGTTATTCTCCACATTTGGTCTGCCTAATAGAACATTTGGGGGTGGGGAGCCTTTAGAATCTTTTGAGCTTCTGTGCCACAGTTTTTATAACCATGCATTTGTAGACAGCATTGAACATCTTAGACATTATGGTATATAAAATCTTAATATAGACTACATATGGCTCTTTATTTTCTGGCATTTTGATTTTTTTTTTAAAAGAAACATAAAATATAATGGATACCCTTTGCTGCTAAATGGGCATTTTTATATTTCATGCTATTGTGCTTCTTTTTTGATGTGGTTCTAGATATTGTTGCCACCATGGATTACATGTTTATAAAATCATCACTTGACTTGCTATTTTGTACATATCCACTTTGTAAATTTTAAATTAATAAAAAAACAAGATAAGGTATCCTTGCAAATTATATCATTTCAATACAACTGTTAAAATCAAATATATGCATAAACCTACACATTTGCAGTTTAACAAAGGGAATGTAGAAGGAATGAGAAATTCCTAATATGCAATTTTTGCATCTTTAAACTAACTTAAATTGGGGAAATTTTTGTACGCACATTTATCAAAGGTCGAATTTTGAATTCATGTGAGTTTTTAAAAACTCCCATAATTTCAAAAATCGACCAATCAAAATTCATTAATAAAATACAAATTTTTAATATCAGATGAATCGAATCGACCAGAATCAAATTTTATTCAAATTTTTAAAACTCAATTCGAGCTTTTTGGATCGTCAGGAATGTCAGGAAGGCTGCAAACAACTCAGAATTGAGCCCTGGACCTCTCCCATTGACTTAAAGGAACAGTAACACCAAAAAATGTAAGTGATTTAAAGTAATGAAAATATCATGTAGTGTTGCCCTGCACTGGTAAAACTGATCTGTTTGCTTCAGTAACACTTCTATAGTTCATATAAACAAGCTGCTGTGGAGCAATGGCGGAAATTGAAAAACGGCTATATGGCACAGGTTAACTAATGGATAACAGATAACACCATTAGACAAACAGAGCTTATCTTCTATCTGCTGTGTAACTTGAGCTTTTTCTCCTTTGAATGGCTGCCCCCATTGCTACACAGCAGCTTATTTATATAAACAATAGTAGTGTTTCTGAAGCAAACACAGCAGTTTTACCAGTTCAGGGCAACACTGCATTATATTTTCATTACTTTAAAACACTTTTATTTTTTGACGTTACTGTTCCTTTAAATGAACAGTTAAGTGGGAAAATAAAAACTGTGTAAATAGATAGGATGTGCAAAATAAAAAATGTTTCTAATATCGTTAGTTAGCCAAAAATGTAAAGTGACTGGAGTGACTGGATGTGTAACATAATACCCAGAACACTACTTCCTGCATTTCAGCTCCATAACTCTGAGTTAGTCAGCGAACAGACATATCTGTTCAATGAGTTTGCAATTGATCCTCAGCATTCAGCTCAGATTCAAAAGCGACCAATATGACCCATGTGCCCCCCCCAAGTCTCTGATTGGTTACTGCTTGGTAACCAGGGTAACCAGTCAGTGTAAACCAAGAAAGCTGAAAAGCATAACATAACATATTTGCCTAACTAACTATATTAAACTAACATTTTTTATTTTGCACAGCCTATCTATTTACCCAGTTTTTATTTTTACACTGAAAAATTCCTTTAAACAGCAATTCAGCAGGTTTTATGTGGCAAATAGTCAAATTCAAGTTATTAAAGGATCACAGTATGATACATCTTGAAAATCAAACTCTATTTTTTTAAAAAACTTGAATTGAATTTGACAGTTTTTGACCATAAAAAAACTGGAATATTCAAATTTCGAATTTTCAATTCGACCCTTGATAAATCTGCCCCCTAGGCTCAGATTTATCAATGGTCGAAGTTATAAAAACTTCGAACTTTGAATTCAAAAAGACCAATCGAATGGAGATCGAAGGTTTTTTTGGGTCGAAGTGGGCCGAATTCGGCATACTTTGAATCGTACGATTGTACTTCGAATCGTACAATCGTATTTCGAACGTACTTCGCTTCGAAGTTTTTTTTAACTTCGACCTTCAATCTCCCAAACTTCCCAAAGTGCCTCCATACAGGTTGTAGGAGGTCCCCCACAGGCTAAAATGGCACTCCGGCAGCTTTTATGTGACCAATGGTCGAAGTTTTAAAGAGACAGTACTTCAAAGAAATCAAACTTCAAATTTCAAAGTTTTTTTCGAATTTGAATCAAAGTACGACTATGCCCTAATCGAAGTATACAAAAAATAGTTTGAAATTCGAAGTTTTTCACTTCGAAACTTCACCTCGACCGATGATAAATCTGCCCCTTAGTGTTATCTTTGGTGCATTTTTGAAAATGAAGCAGAATTATCTGTTCTGTATGTTTGCACTTAATAAAGAAGCTCTTGTACATCTTGCCAAATAAAAGGCAATTTTATTTGCATCCAAAAGAGCCGCCTGCTAATTGGATTTTTAGCTACTTAAGTCAGACACTGGACAATGCCATATGTGCTAGACAAAGCCAACAACAAAAAGGTGTAATTGGGTTAAGAATTTTAGCAAACATGTCTACCCAGTTAGAATTTATTAGGCTGTACACTAAACATTTTCAGGCACTATATGCTATTAAGTGCTTTTATACTGCTATGGGCATCCAAACTATGATAAATATGCTTGAGGGGCCTCTTACCTAAAGGTCGACAAAATGTGTAATTTTCAATGCAATTGCTAGAAAACAGCTTGTCAAGGCATAAAAATGACCAAATCAACAAAATATAACTTAACTACTTAGCTTCTGAAATCTCAGATAATATTTTCTGTATTCTAAGTATGCTTTACTGGTGAAGTGCATCATTTTATTATTCAAGTCCAAAGAACTAGAATAGGTTCCCTCCTGATATATATTTTAAATGCACTAATATTTTAGAACATCTCTGGTTTAGTTTCTTTATATTAATCCACTAAAATATCACTTAAGCAATTAACATTTTTTAGAATCATTCTTGAAATAATTTTTGCTCAATGCAGATTGTTGCTTCTAAGCTCCAAAATATTTCCTTATTAGCTGTATCAAACGTGTATTTTTCTTCAAAACCTACAACACTGCTGATGAACCTGAGCATTGCAGAACATTGACAAATTACAACATGGACGTGATGTTTCAGTCCCCATTGGGACCTTTCTCAAGGCAAACACATGCCCCATAACACAAACATATTTACCCACCCCTCATAGGTGTATACAGGAAGTGACCTGACCTCAGTGAAAAGTCGACAGGGTTCGGAGCCCACAATGAAACTCCACATATTAGTGAATTATCATAGTCTGAGCGCATATTTGCCTGGCGAAGTGTTGCGCTGGGTGCAAAATGGACGCTGGTGAATTGTCGCCGATTAGTAAATCTGCCCTATAGTATAATAACTGAACAAGCATTGACAACATAAAGTCTCTTGTTAAGATATGAGATATTGGATCTTAGACAACCACTAATATGTTTGATCAGTAGATACTTGTCTCAGCGATTATGTAATGTATGTCTCGTTTTTCTTGTTTTAGTTGGATATGTTATATATTGCTTTGACTGGATCTTTTTAAATATTTAAATATATACATATCCTTGTAATTGAAAAATGCAAAAAAAGATCATCCAGCCAGATTGCACTCCCTACTTAAAACATAGTGTTTATTAGCTTGTATAAAATTTGTATACATTAGTTGAGAACAGGTCCATAAGAAACAAAAACGCATTAGTTAATAGTGCTACTCCAGCAAAATTCTGCACTGAAATCCATTTCTCAAAAGAGCAAACAGATTTTTTTGTATTTAATTTTGAAATCTGATATGGGGCTAGATATTTTATCAATTTCCCAGCTGCCCCTGGTAATGTGACTTGTGCCTGCACTTTAGGAGAGAAATGCTTTCTGGCAGGCTGCTGTTTTTCCTTCTCAATGTAACTGAATGTGTCTCAGTGGGACATGGCGTTTGTACAATTGAGTGCTGTTCTTAAATCTACCAGGCAGCTGTTATTTTGTGTTAGGGAGCTGTTATCTGGTTACCTTCCCATTGTTCTTTTGTTTAGCTTCTGGGGGGAAAAAGGGAGGGGTGATATCACTCTAACTTGCAGTACAGCAGTAAAGAGTGATTGAAGTTTATCAGAGACAAGTCACATGACTTAGGGCAGCTGGGAAATTGACGATATGTCTAGCCCCTTGTCAGATTTTAAAATTGAATATAAAAAAATCTGGAGCAGCACTATTAACTGATTGATTTGGAAAAAAATGTTTTTCCCATGACAGTATCCCAGAGTCCAATAGTTTCCCAACATATTAGCATTCACGCAATGTTTTTAATGCTACAACATGATCGTCTCCTCTCTTTAGTGGTTGAATATACTGAATAACTCTGAACTTCAAGTCATCTTATGGCCATGATCCAAACAGTGTCTAGACACTGGAAGAGATCTATTATTTGTATTTATAGTTGATCTATGTTGGGAAAAACTATCTCTCACCTTTTGAGTGGTTTCCCCAACATAGACCAAGTTGCAGGGACAAATTAACAAATATACTGCAAAATTTGTTTCACATGTGTTGTAACCTCTGATCTTAAACTTCTTGTTTGTATGTGGATGTTCAAATTACAAACCTCGCAGGGGAGGTGATGTTAACCGATTGCTGCTATAAAAGGAAGCCTTTTGGATACTTGAACTGGGATATGTAGTTCCTAAGAGGTTGAACACTGCACTGCAACTAAACTGTTTTATTACAAGTTTTATTACAAGTAGATAATACCTTGACTACAGAGACTACATTTCTCTCTCGAAGGGGTTGGTTTCACTCTTCTTCTTTTTGTGTATAAAATAACTATCCTTGATTAACTAAATGATTTGAATAGTTGTATATGCCAGGAAAGTTGCCTTTTTCAACATGGATTTACTAGATTTTAGCACTGTATTTATTTTTTTAATAACCTGCTGTATAATTAATACGGGTGAGGTATTACATTGTATGAACAACACATGCTAACATGTAATATGTTGGTCAGAGACCACCCATACAAGAGTTAACTATATTGGTGATGTCCCTGGCACTTAACTAACAAGAGAGAAAGAAAGAGAGATGTTTGAGTTTTTAAACATAGTGGTAATTTATGGCACTGCTCACTTTAAATTTGGACAGAGGTCAGGTCACTTCCTGTATACACCTATAAGGGGTGGGTATATAAGGTTTGTGCACTGCAACATCACATTGGTTGCACATGCAATAATATATAATAATAATATATAAAATTCCCGGTGTTGCTGGTCTTTTTTGAGGATATATATATATATATATATATATATATATATATATATAAACCATGATACGATGTCTGACTGTCTGTCTGTATTCCTGCTATCTAGCTTTCTTATTTATTTTAGGCTTCTATATTATCAATCAAAATAGACTCAGAGATAAGAATAATATAAAGTATTACCTTGGTGCTTATCTAGAATTTTTCACCCTCCTTTTTCTCTGAAGCATGAAAATGTAAAGACCAATGTCCTTCAATATGAAATAGGTTGATAGATACCAATGTCAGAATTTAATCAGTAGGAGGTTTTATTGTGTGTCCTTCTCTGTCAGGAAAATAAACTACTGTGTTTTGCAATATACTCATTCTCTAGTTGCGGAGTCATTAGAAAAAAAAAAATATCTACTTACATGACAGTTAAAATATATAATAGGTTTATGGGTATTTCATGAATTTGCTCTGAATATTTTGATTCAGAATAATTACCTAATGTGATATATACAGTAATATATTTAATTTCTACTATAAAATATTTGTATGTTTCACGGTGTAATGTCTGAGTAGTGTTTTTATCCATAACATTTCTTGTAAATTTTTTACTTTTTTACTGGTTACTTTGAGCACCTGTATAAACACTGCATACAATAGGTTGTATTTAGGAATTGCATGTGTATTAATGCTTGAATTGGGGCGAGATGCCGCGGGACGCCACTTCATTTTTTTGACTTGCATATTCACAAATTGTCGGTCTGCGTGACAGTCTGCACCTGCGGAAGATGAGACTGTACACCGGATGTGACTGGGATTTGAGGGCAGGCCAGTAAGGAGGAGGCTGTGCTGGCTCCCTCCTCCATCCAATATACTGGGCCCGGAATAAAGGAGCAGCATGGTGTGGCCTGTTACATGACGCACCGTGCTGGCCGTATTTGCGACTGACTCCTGAAAAGCCACCTGATTGCCTATGGCTGACAATTTCTACCGCTACACCAGGCACCTTCGCTAAATCCTAGCCCTAGGTTAGGGTGAGTGGCTGCCAATTTGACTGCTCTATTTGTCTCTTCTCCTGCTAAGGGTTCTGGGGGTTTATGCTTGCACTGTGCCATAATGCTATGGGTTCTGGATTCTGCTATGGGTTCTGGGGCTATTTATACATGGAATTGCACCTGTGCCATCTTACTGTCAATTCTGGGGCATTTATATATGGAATTGCACCTGTGCCAACTTACTATCAATTCTGGGGGCATTTATACATGGGATTGCACCTATGCCATCTTACTATCAATTCTGGGGGCATTTATACATGGAATTGCACCTGTGCCAACTTACTATCAATTCTGGGGGTAATTATACATGGAATTGCACCTGTGCCATCCTACTATCAATTCTGGGGGCATTTATACATGGAATTGCACCTGTGCCATCTTACTATCAATTCTGGGGGCATTTATACATGGAATTGCATCTGTGCCATCCTACTATCAATTCCTGGGGTATTTATACATGGAATTGTGCCTGTTCCATCCTACTATGAATTCTGGGGGCATTTATACATAGAATTGCTCCTGTCCAATCTTATTATAAATTCTGGGGGCATTTATGCATGGAATTGTGCCTGTGCCATCCTACTAAATTCTGGGGGTATTTATACATGGAATTGTGCTTGTGCCATCCTACTAAATTCTGTTGGTATTTATACATGGAATTGCACCTATGCCATTCTTCTAAATTCTGGGGGTAAGTATACATGGAATTGTGTATGTGCCATCCTACTATCAATTCTGGGGGTATTTATCCATGGAATTGTGTCTGTGCCATCCTACTATCAATTCTGGGGTATTTATACATGGAATTGCGCCTGTGCCATCCTACTATCATTTCCTGGGGTATTTATACATGGAATTGTGCCTGTGCCATCCTATAAAATTCTGGGGGTATTTTTACATGGCATTGTGCCTGGGCCATCCTACTAAATGCTGGGGGTAATTATACATGGAATTGCTAAGAACTCATAATTGAAACTAATGTATATTGAAAAAGTTGTTTATGTAAAAACCATAGATTCTAATGAATACACACAATAAATAAGAGGAGTTTCTGAAAATAAATATTGTATTTGTAGATGCTGGAAAGGCTAAAATAAGCTTGCCTTTAAGAGGCCTGTGTAAAAAATCAACTACACTATACAACTTTACCCGAATGCCATGCATTGTAAAATAAAATCCTACTCATAAAGCAAGGTGTAAATTAATTTTTTTTCTGTGTAAATCATTTCATGCAACTTATTAAATAAAACAGCTGAACAATTATTGTTAATGTGTTATTAGCTCACTAAGGAAATATCTATGCACTATATTTACATTCAAATGGAAACAAAATTACAATTCTCTACTAGGGGGCCGATTCACTCAGCTCGAGTGAAGGGTTCGAATGAAAAATACTTCGAATTTCGAAGTATTTTTTGGGTACTTCGACCTTCGACTTCGATTCGAAGTAAAAATCGTTCGACTATTCGACTATTCGATAGTCGAAGTACTTGCCCTTTAAAAAAAACTTCGACCCCCTACTTCGGCAGATAAAACCTACCGAAGTCAATGTTAGCCTATGGGGAAGGTCCCCATAGGCTTGCTAACCTTTTTTTGATCGAAGGATTTTCCTTCGATCGTTTGATTAAAATCCTTCGAATCGTTCGATTCGAAGGATTTAATCGTTCGATCGAATGAAAAATCCTTCGATCGATCGATCGCAGGATTAGCGCTAAATCCTTCGACTTCGATATTTGAAGTCGAAGGATTTCAATTCGAGGGTCGAATTTCGAAGTATTTTTAACTTCGAAATTCGACCCTAAGTGAATCTGCCCCTAGGTCTTTTATTTATAAGTTGCCATTACCATATGGCTTTCAAACAACTGAGTGTACAGAGAAGTCTACAGAACACCATAGAAAGGTGTTATTTATTAATGGTCGAGTTGTGTTTTTCCCCAAAAATTCCAGTTTTTCTAGGGTAATTTCAGTAAAAACTAAAAATTTTCAGATAAAAAAAACTATGATTTGTTATGCCCTGAAGCTCCAAAAGCCTGAATCCAAAAAATACTCCTATACCTGTCAAGGTCATGTAGAAGTCAATGGCAGAGGTTCCTTGAGCCATTTGCATTTAGCCTTCATGATTTTCGGGGGGGGGGTTCCAGTGATTTGCGCTCCAAAACTCAATCAATTTGAGGTATTTTTTGGCATAGTGACTACATTGGCACTAAATGAAGCACAATGAATAGCCATTCAAACAGTGCATAGAGTAGTAATCAGAGATCAAAGATGATTTCCAATGTGCGCTTGCAAAAGCTATAGAGTGATCTCATTATAATAGCTGCTTGAAGCAAGAATCAGTATTCAGATGGGATCAAAATAACATAACTGAGTTGAAGGATTAGAGGTTTTGTCTTGCTTACATTTTGAAGAGCTGGTTTTAAAACTTTTTTTTTTTTTGCCGATTTTTGTTTTTCACATTGTAAAAGAAACACACATAAGAACACTTTATCAGAAATGCCATATTCTGTACAAATACAAGAAGAGAAAGTCCCAGACAAAACTGGACAGGTGTACCATGCAGAGTTGTCATGTCTTTATTTACAGCAAACACTGACATTTCATGCATTATACTGAGATATGAACAACGTGAACTGTATATGGATAGTATATTACCTTTAAAGTAGGATGAAAGAAATATGAAAACATCTTTTAAGGTTAGAGAGCACCATGGTTCCATCATTTTCTGTCATATTTTGGGCTGTAGAACTGTCTGCTACTTGATCCATAAAGAAAAGAAGCTAACACCATGCACAGCAGTCAATCAATGAATATTTTACAGTATTGTCCATATAGCATAGAGCAGGTAAGGGCAGATATATTACTCGCTGGCATTTCATTACTTTAGTAAAAGATATTGTACTGAAAGCAACAGAATTATGTACCACAGAGGACTTAAAGGAGAAGGAAAGGTTAAAACTAAGTAAGCCTTATCAGAAAGATCCATCTATATATCCCAGTAAACCCCCAAAGTAATGTTGCTCTGAGTCCCCTGTCAAAAGAAACACTGCATTTCTTTCCTTCTATTGTGTACACATGGGCTTCTGTATCAGACTTCCTGCCTTCAGCTTAAACCTCATTGCCCTGGGCAAGAGCATGCTCAGTTTGCTCCTCTCCCCCCACCCCTCCCTTCTCTACTGTAATCTGAGCCCAGAGCAGGGAGAGACTCAGGCAGGAAGTGATGTCACACCACATTAATACTGCAGCTCCTATTCTAAACAAACAGAGAGTTTCTAGAGCTTTTTACTCAGGTATGGTAAAACATTCTACAGAATAAATACAGTATAGCATTCTAGCTTGCACTATTGCAGCTAATCTATTGGCAATAAAATGCCTCCATAGCTTTCCTTCTCCTTTAAGTCCTTTACTGTCATTTTTACAAATGTTTTGATCTTTGTTTTTTGAGCACTGTTTGTTTACAATTATCCAGTTGTGGCAAATTTACTTTAGTTTACATATACAGTAAACTAATATTAGAACAATGTGTACAAGTGTTTGTTTCTTTTCATATTAAATAATACAACAGCTACAGCATTTGAGTAAGCAGTTTAAGCACTGAGCCCCATAGCATTGTATGCATAATGAATATACAGGTAATAGAAGCATTCATGTTTTTGTTTCAACGGGTAGTAGTTGTTTTTTTTTTTTAAGAAATAACCAAAATTTGCTATTCTTTGATTTTTAACTCAGTCCACTGTTTGAAGTCACTGGAGAATATTTTGTCACTGTTTTTAGTCTCTAATATTTTACTTGCTGCAAGTGTGCCATTTCAGTACTGAAATATGTATTTAATCTTAAATGTAAGGACATTTTGCAAAACTATAACTTACCCCTGCTTTATTCTCTTTTTTGAAGGTTGATGTTAAAGGGCCTACTGTTGCTGTCATAATTAAATGACCAAGAGAGAGAGAGAGAGAGATGCAAAGGGTCTCTATTATTTTTCAGATGTTGAGCCAAAAGCCAGGTCATATTACTCTCAATCAAGCAGGTCACATCATTTGTACATTAGCAAGGTTACTTACAGGATGTGGTATTTGCCAAAACAAACACAAACTGCTTCCATAACATCTTTTTGAATATATCTTTATTCCAAACATACAGTACATACTTAAAAGTAATGCAATATTAATAGCAATACTTAAAATGCTAATTTTTTTTATATCTACCATACTTGTACAAATATGGAAAACAAACTGCTTATCCAAATTTTCCTTTACATCACTTTAAGACACTGTTGTACAGGGATGGGAACTGTTATCCGGAAAGCTCAGACTTACAGAAAGGCCATCTCCTATAGACTCCATTTTAACCAAATAATCTCCATTTTTAAAAACGATTTCCTTTTTTTTGTAATTATAAAATAGTACATTGTACTTGATCCAAACTAAAATATAATTAATCCTTATTGGAAGCAAAACTAGTCCATTGGGGCAAGGCCCGGCCAAGCCGACCAGGCACTCTAGGAAACCCGGTCGGCTAACCATGCTTAACCACACCTTAAAATTAAGATTTGTAATGCAATAAAAGTTTAATGAAGAACATTACATTGCGACAGGTGAATTTTTATTTGCAAAGTTTTGCTCTTTGCAAATTTTTTACATTACTCCCAATGTGTCTGATTTTTCATCTTACTCAAGGACATTGATGTGCAACAGACGTGGGGCAAAAGGTGCAATACGTATGACTTGGTTAATAAAATAATTAGTGATGGGCAAATCTCTCCCATTTCGCTTTTAAGAAAAATTTGAGAATTTCCCGCAAAATTTGCGAAATGGCGGAAAATTTACAGAAAATCGTGAAATCAGAAAGTTCACGGAAAAAATCATGAAGTTTGCACGTTTTCATGAAAAAATCATGAAATTCGAAAGTGTACCTTACAAAATCGAGCAATTCGAACATTTTCACTATAAAATCAAGCAATTCAAACCTTTTCACGAAAAAATCGAGCAATTTAAAAATTGACGCGGGTGAATTTTCACCAGCGAATTTTCGCAGGAGATTCGCAAATTTATTAACTGCCAGGAAACATGGGAATTTGCTGCAAATTCGTGCCAGACGAATTTATTCGCCTATCACTAGCTATTATCCTGTCAGGGATGATTCCATTGCAGTGACATATATTGACTTCCAGGATATCTTTTTATCTTTACCTTTAAATTAGCAACTTCAGTTTGTCATTTTAATTACTGTAAGATTAGACTTACAAGATAGAATGATGGCTGCATAATTAAGTAATATTGTTACAAATTTCTAGTATCACATTCAGATGATTTCATTATCAAATTTTGTAATCTCATGAAGAATGAAGAATCTCAGGCAGTTGATAATCACATTTTATGAAGATATCTCAGGCAGTTGAGTCATTAGCTCTATCTAGTCTGCACCACTAGTCAGCTGAAGTCAATAGGGTTCATTACAATGCCCCATGCAGCATGCCAAGTACAAAAAAGGCCACAACTGGCCTTTTATGCTTTTTGCCCACTGTGTGGGGCATTGTGCAAATAGCCTTTGCACTACAATTCAGAGTAAAAAGACCTGTAGCTCCCTTGTCTAATACAGAGTTAGTCAGGCTGTATTAATGAAGGCACACATATGTCCCCCTCCCATCGTACCTTGCATTTCATTTACAGGCACAATATATAGAGCAGCAGGGGTGCAGCCTGCATCTGGTGCCCTATCCTAATCACCTACTCAAAGGTAGACAGTAAGGACAGGGCTAGCTCCGCCTTGGGACAGTGCTCTCTTTAGTGAAGCCTAGATTCAGGTGCAGAAGACTGAGGGGTGCAATAGCTTCTCAAATAAGCACTAAGGAGCACTGTTGTCCACCCCTTAATAATGGATTAGCTGCTGGTAACATCTGACTTACTGTTGTCTGCCAGTAAAATGTAATTCTTAAAGTCTTCAGATGCAACTTTGCCTCACTTTGAAAGCTTTCGGAAATGCTGCTTCTTAGATTTCTCTGCAACACAGCCTCTTGAATATGTGCTAATATATACAGGAAACACATTTCTCCCTCTAACCCCCAATACTAACCTGTTATTATCCTCCTTAGTGCTAGCCTTATACTGAGTTAGACATTTGTACTTTTGTCTATCAGATACATTCTGAACACAAATGCACTTATGGGCAGATTTATCAAGGGTCAAAGTGAAAGTTTGAATATCGAATTTGAATTTTCAAGTTTTTTTCACGTTCAAAACTGTCAAATTCGACTAGGGAATTGCTAAAATTTGATTAAAATCTGAATTTGATTTTCGAGATTTATCATACTCTGGCCCTACAAGAACTGGAATTTCGATATGAATTTGATTTGAGTTTTCAGGTCGATTTTATTCACCCCAGTTGAGAAAATTAGATTTTTTAAATAAATTTCGATTGGTCGAATTTCAAGTTCACGGGAGTTTAATGGAGTTTTAAGAAACTGCCATGAATTCAAAATTTGACCCTTGATAAATCTGCCCCTTAGTGCACAGGAAGCCATAATGCAGTTTGTTCTTTGATATTACTCAACGTTCTATATTTATATGAAAAAAGACACACTTAGAGCTGCTTAAATATTTCAAGACGGGCAAAAATGCAAAGAGTAAATCATGCTGTACATCAGTGTCAACTAACTGACTTAAATGCTAAGAGTATTTGAAAATTAGACTGTTCTTCTAGGAAAATAAATCCTTTTTCTCAGCATTCTGACTGCCTTAACATATGCAGAGCAGCAGTTTCCAGCTGCTTTACCATGCTTGAAGTTTCCAGTGTTTGTTTTGTTAGTGTCTGTGCATGCTAAACATTGTCTATTGCATTACTTTACGGTGAATATATCTTTACTCTCGTTCCTCTTGCTATTTACTGGTGTGTCTCATGCTTCAGGCTTTCTGATGTCCTTGAGAAGCTGTGGCCATTCTTTATGTTTGAAAGAGTGCCAACTCTTTTATTAAGATCGAGTCTGTGAGGCCTGGATAAATTCATCCTATCTTGCATTTAATACAAAATTAAATTAAAAATTGACTTATGCTGTGACTAGCTTTAGTATTGCCCTTCCAGGGTTTCAATTCAGGAGCTATGGGTTCCCATATTTGAAACATGATGTGTCATCAATCTTTTGCCTTAGTGACAAGGCCACTGATGTCTTCTCAAGGCAGTTGTTTAATAATTAATTTTTCATTGCCAGCTTGTTCAGTTAAAGCATTGCAGCATTTAAAGTCAAGTTTAAAGATAGTCAGGCAACATATTATTATGCAAAATTAATTTAGCCTCTGTTGCTGGGAAAACTTAATGAAAAAGCAATATAGTTTTTTTTTTCCTCTCAAGTCAACTGATTGCATTGAACATAATGCAGATAATGCACAGTTCTGAATCACTTCTTTCAATACTTTTCTTTTATACAACTGAAATCAGTAATCTCCAAATGTGAACTACACTGAATGCATATTGAATCAATAATGTATTGTAGTTGACATCTCAGAAAAGGTCTACACGTGTAGAGGGAACAAAAAAAATCAATTTACAGAATGTAAAGATTCAATTCACTGTAAATTACTTTGAATCTCATTTTTATCTATGTATGAATAAATGGGATAAGCTTTTCAAGAGATAATATTATGCAGCCTTGATAGGAAAATTACATGTATATAAACTATAGGACTAATCTGGGAACATCTGTGGTAAGATCCTAAGCTAGGAAGTTCACTTTTTAATCAGCAGTATTACTCTTATATTCACAGTGTTCTAGTTATTTCTTATGCATTGTGATTAAAGGACAATTAAACCTTAAAAGTTAATATAGCTAAAAATGCCACATTTTCATATACTAAACTTATTGAATGAGCCTAAAGGTTCAGAATCTCTTTAGTAATAATTAGTGATAGGCGAAATTTATTAAATTAATTAATTAATTAATTAAAGATTTGCGAAACGGCAAAACTTTGCCGAAATGAATTGAAGTCTATGGTCGACAAATTTTTTTATTGACGCAACATATTTTTACCCTATCTATGAGTGTCATTTTCGCTAAAAAAAAACTTTCCGACAATTTTCGCTCATCATTAGTAGTAATGATTAAAGCCTTCAAATTTGCTTCCCATTTTGGAGTGTCTGTGACACACACATGCTCAGTCTGCTTTGAGCAGCTGTTGAAAAGTTAAGCTTATGGGTTTTCACAAATCATCAAGCAGAAAATGAGGTTTACCTAACATAAGTTGATGCTACAGGGCTTATTATTAAATTCTGATGCTTAGGGGCTGATTCACTATGGGTCAAATATCGAGGGTTAATTAACCCTTGATATTCGACTAGGAATTGAAATCGAAGGATTTAGCGCAGAAAATTCGATCGAACGATCAAAGGATAATTCCTTCGATCGAACGATTAAATCCTTCGAAACAAACGATTCGAAGGATTTTAATCCAACGATCGAAGGAATATCCTTCTATCAAAAAAAGTTAGGCAAGCCTATGGGGACCTTCCCCATAGGCTAACATTGACTTCGGTAGCTTTTATCTGGCGAACTAGGGGGTCGAAGTTTTTTTTAAAGAGACAGTACTTCGACTATCGAATGGTCGAATAGTCGAACGATTTTTACTTCGTATCCTTTGATTCGAAGTCGTAGTCGTAGTCGAAGGTCGAAGTAACCCATTCGATGGTCGAAGTAGCCCAAAAAAACCTTCGAAATTCGAAGTTTTTTTACTTCGAATCCTTCACCCGAAATTAGTGTATCAGCCCCTAATTGTGCTGGTAACTATATATATATATATATATATATATATATATATATATATATATATATATATATATATATATATATATATATATATATATACTGTATGTGGAGCTGCTGGGACATCTTTGGAGACGCAGATCTTTACTGCTAAAGGGCTGTGGTTGCCCACAAAATAATGTACAGCATTTCTGCCATACTTCTAGTTAAGTATTAGTACTCATTTAAAGCTCACTTAAAACTAAGCAAAGTCATCTGTATGCTGTGTGTTCCAAAATATGCAAAATCTAAAACCTAACTATTACTTAACCAAAAATATGAATAAACACTGTTTACATATTAAGTTCCTCACTTGAATATAGAAAGTGCACTATGTTTTTTCCTCAAATGATTTTCATGTAAAGCAACTACTGTATGTATATATATATATATATATATATATATATATATATATATATATATATATATATATATATATATATATATATATATATATATATATATAATACTATATATATTTAGGGGCCGATTCACTAAATTCGAGTGAAGGGTTCGAATTAAAAAAAATTTGAATTTCGAAGTTTTTTTGGGCTACTTCGACCATCGAATGGGCTACTTCGACCTTCGACTACGAAAATCGAAGGATTCGAACTAAAAATCGTTCGACTATTCGACCATTCGATAGTCGAAGTACTGTCTCTTTAAGAAAAACTTCGACCCCCTACTTCGGCAGCTAAAAGCTACCGAAGTCAATGTTAGCCTATGGGGAAGGTCCCCATAGGCTTGCCTGGGATTTTTTGATCGAAGGATTTTTCATTCGATCGTTGGATTAAAATCCTTCGAATCGTTCGATTCGAAGGATTTAATCGTTCGATCGAATGAAAAATCCTTCGATCGATCGCTCGCAGGATTTGCGCAAAATCGTTCGACTTTGATATTCGAAGTCGAACGATTTTAGTTCCTAGTCGAATATCGAGGGTTAATTAACCCTCGATATTCGACCCTTCGTGAATCGGCCCCTAAATGTATCACTGTATTTTATATTCTAAACGGTTCAAACGTACAGAACTGAAAAGGATAAAATGCTTAATATTATATTTATTTTGGGGCCAGTGGCGTAAAAAGGGTGCATTACCCCCACACCAAAAGAATCTTCAGATGGGCCCTACATGCCTGTTCTCCCTTTCCACAACCCTGTCCCCCCGCTCCATGTTTGCGCAGGTGATCACACCAAAATTTAAAGAAGAGGAGCAGCGGGAAGGGGGAATTTTAATACCATAGATGAGGAAGCAAAGTCCATGGTTAGGGCCCCCCTTTTCTCCTCATGGGATTTACTTCTTCTTCTATAGTTACAGTTACACCTATTGCACATAATGTATTTGGCCTGGACTTGATTTCAATTCGGTAGTGAAACCAGTTCTTTTTAGCACTACCTTTATGATTATTACACTTGGGGGCACATTTACTTAGCTCGAGTGAAGGAATAGAATAAAAAATACTTCGAATTTCGAAGTATTTTTTTGGCTACTTCGACCATCGAATTGGCTACTTCGACCTTCGAATTGGCTACTTTGACTTCGAATCGAACGATTCGAGCTAAAAATCGTTCGACTATTTGACCAATCAATAGTCAAAGTACTGTCTCTTTAAAAAAACCTTTGACCACCTACTTCGCCACCTAAAACCTACCGAGCTACAATGTTAACCTATGGGGAAGGTCCTCATAGGTTTTTCCTAGCTTTTTTGGTTCCGTGGATTAAAATCCTTCGAATCGTTCATTTCGGAGGATTTAATCGTTAATAATTAACCCTCAATATTCGACCCATAGTAAATGTGCCCCTTGATTATTAAGGATCTAAAAACTTAAACTATGCAAAATACAGGCATGGGGTCCATTATCCGGAAACCTGTTATTCAGAAAGCCCAGAGGCTCCAATTTATCTAAATAATCCAAATATTTTTAAAAAAAAAAAACAGTTTTCTCTATAATAATAAAACAGTATCTTGTATTTGATCCAAACTAAGGTATAATTAATCATTATTGATGGCAAAACCAGTCTATTGGGCTTATTTATTTTTAATTAAAAGATTTTCTACTAGACTTAAGGTATGAAAATCCAAATTACGGAAAGATCCATTATCTGGAAAAAACAGGTTCCGCTCATTCTGGATACCAGGTCCCATACCTGTAAGAATTGCTTATGGGTGGTGTATTTTCTGGGCCAAAAATAACATTTTCAGTTAGAAGTTTTATTAGGTAAACTGTGCCCTAGTGCATAAAAAATGTTCAGTCTATTTCCCACTGGTGGCTGTGTCAATAAATACTTTCATAGGCTCCTAAAAGCTATATTAAATTCACACAAAGGAAACATTTTTGCACAAAGGAAAAATGATTTGCGTTTTGCATATTTTGTCTGTTAACGACTTGTATTACATTTCCCCATAGGACCTTCTTTTTGTTCTTTTAAATGCAGATCCCAATATCCTTTTGTCCTTATAAATGCATAGCTGAATATTAATAACTATGTTCAAACAGAGAAAAATGCTTTGGTACATACATGGTAAAATGATGCAAAAACTGCACATGCAATCTCTATAATAAGAGAAAATAAAAACGATTGATTTAATCTAGCATTCCATTTTTGTATAGACAGTATAGGCCCTCTGTGGGTCAACAGTTATACAATACTCTTCATTTTAAGGGGCAGATTTATCAAAACAAGTTTAGAGCTCACTACAGAAACATTTCTATTCATTCCTATGGTAGTTTTAGAATAATATGTATTAATGGGTGAAAGTTAGAGTTCACAATTTGATAAATACGCCTCTAAAAATCCCATAGGAATGAATAGAAGGTATGTGAGTTTTTCTGTGGTTAGCTCAAATATCCCAATTTACTGAAGATAAGTTAAATCATGATTTGTCTATGGATTCAATTGCACCTATTCATTAGTTCATCTGCCTTTATCCCCTTTTCTATTTTGTAGAGTAACTTTCTCTGCATCACAAGATACCTTCATCCTTTCATCCTATACTAAGAACTCAGAAAGTGACATAACATCTAGTATAATTAAATATTCATATTATATTTATACTTTTTTGCATTAAGTATGAAGCTGTGAGGTAACAAATAGATAATCTCTTTGCTATGCTGGCAAATCAGCCAGTACTATCATAATACAAATGTCTAATTTTTAAGCAACATTTTTCTTATTTCTTATTTTTCTTATTTCTTATTTTCTTATTATTGCTAAAGAACCCTTCTAGTTCATGTCATTGTCACTATAAAGGGAATGTCAACCCAATAAATAATTTTTTGCCTAATAGAAGAAAATTAATTTTAGGCAACTTTGCAGTATACTTTAATTACAATTTCTATGCTTTTCTATGATATTTTTTTATGGTTTTAAGTCATTTGTATATGTATTGTTGCTGAAGGCAGTGTTTGTCTGTCCCTTTCAGTTCTCTGTCCTGGTGGCTCAGTTGATACAATGTAAGACAAACCAGCTGATTAACAGACCTGTCTTTGCTAGGGAACTAAAGGCGGCAGATTAAAGCTGCCCATATCGGTCCTTTAAATTGTTTCAGCAGCTTATCTGCCCGTTTGTGGGGGGCAAAAATCGATAAATTTGATAAATTTCACTTACTACACTGCAAGTTGATGTGATATCAGCCCCCTCCCTTCCTTCCCCAGCAGCCCATTAGCATAAGCTGCTAACTATATAGCAGCTACCTGACACCTCTGCCGAAGGATTTGTTTGCATTGCTAAAATTGCTCCCTAGCCCCCAGGGGCTTTTTTCCTGCTTGAATGATATTCTCATGTCTACCACTAGGTTGGTCTAGGGAACAACTTTTATCGCTGCAAACATGACCCATGTTGTGGTATAATACAAAGGTAAGAAAAGAAGAAACAATAACTGGCTCAAAGCAGTTCCATTCTGAAGTGCTGGCTATCAAAGCTCAGGATCAGGCACAATCAGGCCCAGACTGGCAATCTGTGACTAGTGATGGGCGAAACGGCCGCGAAAACTTGCTGGCAAAAATTCGTCTGCGTCAAAAAAAAATGGAGGTTCCGTTTTTGACGTCGGCGTCCTTTTTTTGGACGCCGGCGCATTTTCACAAATTTTTCGGCAAAGCAAAATGGCGCAAATTCGCCCATCACTATCTGTGAGTTCTGGCAAACGCCAGAGGGGCTGCCATAAGATGCCCTAGATGTCACTATTTAGTGGGCTGGTGTTCGGAACTGATTGGGCCTCTGTGTACCTGAAATGCCAGGGCCTATTTTGTCTCCTAGTCCAGACATGAGCACAATGCACTGAGATGGCTGCCTCAACATCAATATTACAGCTAACAAAATACATTGGTTGGTTCAAGAATAACATTTTAAACAGTAGAGTGAATTACATTGCAATGTAAACAGTGTAATTTAGAAATAAAAAGTAATCCATAAAAATCATGACAGAATCCCTTTAAGACAAATACTAAATGGACACTGTAGTATGCATTTGGCTGCAGACATACAGTACCCTGATCAGTTATTAATCAACAAAGAAAAATGCTGACTATGTTCCCTTTACAAATACATATTATAATATTTATTGGCATTTATTTTGAAAGAACCCGTATCAAAGATCCTGTTGACATTGTTTGCTTGCCTACTGTCCTCCCTGATATGTGAATTGTATAAATACTGTAGAGTGTATACTCTTTTACTGTATTGTTTCTAACATAATATCTCTGTCTTCCATACAAAATGTAATTACACTGGGGTCTAAGCATTATTTTATATATATATATATCATGTTAATCTTTACAATCATGCAGTTAATTATACATATTTTAATGATACATAATAACAGATATTTTTACATATATAATCTTGAGTATATATAATTATAGTGCTGATTTACAAACGTAGCCACACACAGAATGTAATGCACTTAAATGCCATTCACAAAGATATTCTATCTATACAAACTCTTCTTTTCTTGCAAAAATTGCCCGTTATATCTACTATGCTGAATAAGGCCCTAGGTACAAAGTACAGTAAAATTGTAGCCAAGGAGCCCTGGAATTAATATTGTCTTTTGTGTATTGAGTCTACAAAAGTACCTATATGAACACAAAGAATCACATGCAACTATTGCCTTTGTATAAATGACTAACTCCTTTAAATAACTACAAAACGACAGCATTTTACAAACACCAATATGAATGACTATTACTGATCTGATCCGTTTTGCTTTGTGAAAGCCAAAAAAACGCCATCAAAGCATTGAAGTTAATTTTTTTTTTCATGGGGCAATATTTCAAACCGTGTAACATTTTTTACTGTCTATTATAGTTTATGGGTGTTTTTTCTCAGTGAAACATGGTGAAATATTTCTTTGATCCCTACCAATTAGCATTCACTTTGAATTGGTTGCAAATTGCATTGCTTGCCACTTAGCAGGCTTCTGAAATTATACTGAAATTCTGGGAAAACTTTTTTGAATTTTTACACTCTGTACATTGTACGTGCATTAGTAGGTAAATTCATTTAGGGTATATTCATTTTCTGGTGATACTTACCTTTTAGTTTTCAATTTGAACATATTCTACTTTTTCAAAAGAATACATTCAAATACAGCATAATATACGCCTGTTGCTGTTTTAAAAACCTGATCATTGTTAGTCTAGACTAGATTGTTTGTTTTTCATAGCATACATTCTTCTATTGTAATAAATAAATGTTTCATGTCTGCTCTCAAATGTTATCAATAAAATGCTGGCCTACACATAGAGCGGTTAGAAGAGATAAATTGTATTCACAAAGTTAAAAGAACAAAACAAACAATTAGACATTAAATCAAATACATGTTGTTTCTGTAAAAATAGGTTTAGTGTTTTTTTCAAGAAAAACCTTGCAAATATATTACAATATATTTAATACAAAAAGACCATCAGCACTGGGGCCTTACTCAAGGCAACCATGTCTACAACCCAATCCAATACATATACCCATAGTCAGTCAATCAATAGGAAGTGACATCAGAACCATAAAGTGACTACCATAGTAAAGCAAGTAAGAAATGTTGCAAAGTGACTAGTGCTATAAAATTAACAATTGCTTGTATTAAAACACCTTAAAATAGCAGATAGATCAATATGAACAATAAAGTGAATATGTGCTTATTAAGAGTTACCATAGTATAAATATACCATCATATAAAAAAAATCACAAAAAATCTCAGTGCTGCTGGGCTTTTTTGTATTATCTAAAACATTTGGCATGCACCCGAGGCTAGTATTGGAGCAGTTTGTGTGTGTGTGTGTGTATATATATATATATATATATATATATAATACACAAAAGCTATGAATATCTTGTAAATTATATCCTTATAAACGGTGAGTTCTGATGTCATCAGTTATAAACGGTTCTGATGCCATTTCTGTCACATGACTCACTGAAATTTGTGTTTTATAATAAATTAAATACCCCCAGTTGCAAAATATGAGGATATTAGAAGTTACCTCAGAGTTCCATGACCTGTATAAAAACACTCGGCCTTCGGCTTCGTGTTTTTATATGATCATGAAACTCCTCGGTAACCTCGGTAATATCCTTATATTTTACAAGAGGGGGTACTTTATCACGATAGATAGATAGATAGATAGATAGATAGATAGATAGATAGATATATTGTAAAAGTGTCCGCACTCTGATCTTTCCTTTTTCTGGGTGCACGGTTAATATGTGTTCATATGATGCATTGAAGAACCAGCATGTCCAGTTTTGTGATTCAATGTGTTTTGATTTTTATTTCACTTCATGCTGCATCCAACGTTTTGGTACCTTTTGGAACCTTTATCAAGGATAAAATTGCATGTGCTTTCATTTTTATTTATACACTCCCACTTCACCAGTAAAACAGAACAACCAATAGAGTCTCAGACAATCATGAGTAAATAATTAAACAATTGAATAAATAATTGACAATTAAAACACAATCAGTTTTGTGACTTTTTACCTTTAAAAATTAACCATCTCACCCCATGTCACTGTTGTGCATATGTGAGTACAAAAATCTGGTTTATACAACCCATCAGATTCAGCAGATTGTGTGAAGAAGATTGGAGTGTGAACTCTGGATTGACAGTTCTATGAGTCAGTGCCAGCATGGTTTTATGCGTAATAGATCTTGCCAGACTAACTGGATTTCTTTTTATGAGAATGTAAGCAGCGACCTTGATTCTGGGATGGCAGTGGATGTGATTTACTTAGACTTTGCTGAAGAATTTGATACAGTGCCACAAAAGGTTACTGGTGAAATTAAGGAATGTTGGCACATAGTATTTGTACCTGGATAGAGAACTGGCTAAAAGATAGACTACAAAGAGTGGTGGTAAATGGAACATTTTCTAATTGGAAAAGTGTTGTTAGTGGAGTACCACAGGGCTCTGTACTAGGTCCTTTGCTTTTCAACTTGTTTATTAATGACCTGGAGGTGGGCATTGAAAGTGCTGTTTCTATTATTGAAGATGATACTAAATTGTGCCGAATTATAGGTTCCATGCAGGATGCCATTTTGCTGGAGAAAGTGCAGAGATGTGCAACTAAACTAGTTAGGGGGATGGAAGACTTAAATTCTGAGGGTAAACTGATGTTGGGGTTGTTTTCTCTGGAAAAAAGGCACTTGCAAGGGGACATGAGTAGGGATGGGCAAATTTTTTCACCTTGTTTCATTGCGGAAATGATGCCCATAAACTTGTATGGTGTCGTTCGTCAAAAAAAAAATTTGCACTGCAGCAAAATTTATTTGACGCCCATAGACTTTAATGGGCATCAGAGTCATTTCCCAGGTGCGCAAATTTTTGGTGAAACAAAATGGGTCAAATTCACCCATCCCTAGATTACACTTTACAAGTACATTAGAGGACATTATAGACAAATAACAGGGGACCTTTTTACCCATAAAGAGTATCACTGTACCAGAGGCCACCCCTTTAGACTAGAAGAAACAGACTTCCACTTGAAGCAACGTAGGTGGTTCTTCACAGTGAGGACAGTAAGGTTGCGGAATGCACTGCTGGGTGATGTTGCGATGGCTGATTCTGTTAGAGAATGGCTTGGTTGTTTTTTTGCACAGACATAAAGTCTATTGTGATACTAAACTCTATAGTTAGTATAGATATGGGTATTTAGAATTTGTGTGAAAGTAGGGAGGGGTGTATGTATGGATGCTGGGATTTCATTTGGAGGTGTTGAACTTGATGGACTTTTTCCTTTTTCAACCAGATGTTTTTTGTAGATAACCATACAGAGTCTCCTACCTGATATTCGGCTGCCTTTTTCTGAGCAGCCGTAGCTGAAGAAAGAGAGTTGTGCACCCCAGACCAAATTTTGGGGAATTGTTTGACAGAGGAATTGACAGAGGGTACAGGGGACAAAGAACCAGAAAAAGAAAATGCTTTGGGATGTAACCCATTAACAATAAACTATGTAACTATCCCTCCATATCAAAGAAACAAACTAAAAAAGGCCATGCCTTAACAAAGCTAGCATCACAGCCATGAAACAGAGAAACCAATATAACATATAGCAGTGGTGAGGAGGAAGTCAGGTTATTTTATAGGTCATGGTTAATTTTGATTGGCTATGGTATATATATATATATATATATATATATATATATATATATATATATATATATATATATAGATATATACTGTATTTAAATATAGTGGATAATGTACAACTGATTTACTAAAAAATCAAATAGATAAAAAGTGCTGGTCATTTTTTTATATATCTATATTATATTATATCTATATTATATCATATCTATATTATCTATCTATCTATCTATCTATCAATCTATATATATATATATATATATATATATATATATATATATATATATATATATATATATATATATATATATATATATATATATATATATATACAAGATGGTGGCACCCATGGTCGCCATGTGACGTCAATGTACAATACTATGCTGTGGCACGTGACATCATTGTGGTGCATTTTGGCACAAACATTTGAAATTAAAGGACACCAAAGATCTGGGTTCAATGCCTGAATACAGATTCAACTCCTTTGAGTTCCTGGGTGTGCTACAATTCTTTATTAGCTGAATCCTGAGCTTCTTGCTTTGACTTTGCTAATTGCCTGTCCTGACCATTATGCCTAGATACAAATAAAATCTTTCTTTAATCCTTTGGATACCACAAATTGGACTTTCTGTATACAGCTTCCTCCTTGGTCCTGACTCCAATCTTATTATTTTTAATGAAAAAATAAAAATAATCCAGACTGTTTTATAGCAAAAAACCTACTCACAACCTAAAATTGCATTGCTTAATTCATTGTTAATGAGTCTATAAAATCCCCACTCTTTTAATACATTTGAAAAAAAAACATAAACGTAATATTTTTCAGCGGTTCTTCAAATTTTTTGCCAAAGCAGATTCGCTGATTGCTAGTTATAACACAGAAAATTAAGATGAGCTAATATGATAATTCTGTTGGTGGTTAAGGGCATGGCACAGATGTAGTAGGCACCTCATTTCTCTGAATGCAAACTGAATTATGTTGAAAATTTTGCTCAAGTTTAATATGCAGACTATTTTATTGCAGTCGACACACAGCTTAGCATGACTGATCAACTGGTATTTTTCCTTAGCCATAGACTGCCCTTGGGTGTATTGCACTGCAGGATAGATATGCTAGTCAGCTCTGACAGTACAGTGTTATTTCTTTCTTCCTTTTCTTACTTACTCTAAATTCATTGACAACTGCCAAGGTTTCTCAGTATAAAACTTTTGCATGTATACAGTAGATAGTATGGCACACCAAGAAATAATAATGCTGTTTACCATTTTCAGTATGTTTACCATTTTATTGGAAAAATATGAATGATATTACACAGGAACATATTGCTTTAAAACATTCATTAACTGGTGCCTGGTACTAAAAAGGGGTTGATTTATTAATATGTTCTCCAAATTCGATTTCATGTTTTTTTCCTCTATCAGAAAAAAAAATGGACCTGAAAAATAAGTACAAATATTTTATGAAACCACAAATAGTCAGGATTTATTAAAGAAAAAAGTCACCAAAAAAGATTTGCACATAAAAGCTGCTGAGGTTGTATAGAAGTCAATGGGAATAACTCATATCAAAGGTCATTCATTTAAAAAAGCAATACATTAATTGTAATCAATTGTAATATATTTAATTTCATGCAAAAGGTGTGGTGAACTAAAGGTGGGCCAGACGACTTGGACCCTGAAAGACAGATCACGAGAACATATTAATAACATCAAAAATGAAACCTTGTTCACTTGTTGGTATATGTAAAGCTTTTGTTTTAATTTTTTTTTATAAAGTTTTTTTTTATTTTGAATTGTCTTCAACATTGAGAGCACTCTAGCTTTTTGTTATAGGCAGGCTCTTAATTATGATGTAACCTTTCCCACTTTTCCTAATTGGGAGAGTTCCCACCTGTAAGCAATTAGTAATTGTAATCTTTGTGCTCATTGGTGCTTCCTCTTTTAAATATGCTGTGTTGTAGCAAAAAGATTAGCCTATGATTTGGGGGGTTATTTATTAAAGTCCAAATGTCAGAAACCCAAAAAACTCTAGGTTTTTTTTTTTTTTACTATAAAATCCCGAATTATTAGTGGTAAAAAAACCTCAATTTTTTTCGAGATTTATTAAACCCGAGGATGGAAAACGTCAGAATCTGAAAATCCGACTGAGGTTATATATAAGTCAATGGGAGATGTCCCTACCCTATTTGGAGGTTTCTGTGGTCTGCGCTCAAAAATTTGTAAATACGTAGGCCACCTAATATTCCATCAGCTTGCAGCTGATACAGTTATGCTGAAACTAAATTACACAGATCTCTTTGCACTTTTTACCTTCTTAGTAAATAAGCCCT
The DNA here is from genome assembly GCA_038501925.1 of Xenopus petersii. Taxonomy (NCBI): domain Eukaryota; kingdom Metazoa; phylum Chordata; class Amphibia; order Anura; family Pipidae; genus Xenopus; species Xenopus petersii. Next base: position 60,164,333 of record CM076674.1, on the reverse strand, counting down.
TTTAACAAATATTATCTGTTTAAGGGGCCGATTCACCAATGGTCGAATATCGAGGGTTAATTAACCCTCGATATTCGACTAGGAATTGAAATCCTTCGAATTCGAATATCGAATTCGAAGGATTTAGCGCAGGAAATTCGATCGATTGATCGAAGGATTATTCATTAGATCGAACGATTAAATCCTTTGAATCGAACGATTCGAAGGCTTTTAATTCAACGATCAAATGAATATCCTTCGATGAAAAAAACTTAGGCAAGCCTATGGGGACCTTCCCCATAGGCTAACATTGAGTTCGGTAGCTTTTAGCTGCCGAACTAGGGGGTCGAACTTTTTTTTAAAGAGACAGTACTTCGACTATCGAATGGTCGAATAGTCGAACGATTTTTAGTTTGAATCGTTCGATAGTCGTAGTCGAAGGTCGAAGTAGCCCATTCAATGGTCGAAGTAGCCCAAAAAACACTTCGAAATTCGAAGTTTTTTAAATTCGAATCCTTCACTCAAATTTAGTGAATCGGCCCCTAAGTGTCACAGAATTTAGAATCTATGTTCTGTGGATAAAAGTACTGAAGTGCCGCAGAACATAGATTGTACGTTCTGTTGCACTTCCGGGTCTGTGAGCAGAGAAGCAAAATCTATGTGTCTGCAGTGGGCTATACTTCCTGGACCTCCCCAGTGCTGCCGTCAACATCCCCAGTGCTGCCGTCAACATGGATCCACCAACGGTTAGTGTCACACACACTGATTCAAATTAGCATTTACACTTACACACGCACATATTTTGGGGGGGATTAGGGGTTCCATGCATTCACAGGACTCATACATACTTGGACATATGCAAACACACACACAACACAGATTTTACGAAGTGTACACACACTTTAACAAAATTACACAATTTTTACTGCATCATGTGGGTTTTTTGCCTAAAAAATTGTTTTATTGCCACTGCAAATAGTGTACTCGCTAACCACACCATGCAATACCTTTTGTATTTTTAGCCATTTTATTGCATTTTCAGCTTTGCGTAGGTGTTGTTCACTTGTTTCTGTCTGTAAAAATTATTTGGTGAACCCAAAACAACCAGACTGTAATTCAGATGGCTGATTACACTAGGAGAGAAAAAAATCATTGGTTTTAGTGGTTTTATTGGATTTTAATGATTTTATTTCATTTTGCCTTCTTAAATCTTACTTGTTTTTGCCCATGCAAATTTTGTCTGCTATATATCCATAATTGTATACCACATAGTTTGGTAGATATATGCAAATTGGACATCAAAATAGAATAGAAAAGCACCACTTAATCTTCTTAAGATAAAAATGCCTTTATTGCAGACTTCTGGGCATCACAGCATCATTTTAGGCCTTAAATGGCCTTTTATCAAGCTTGGTTTTAGCTTGGCTTTATGGGGAATACAAACTTGCAAACTGAAAGTTTTGAGGTGATTTTTCAGAATTTTCATACAGTTTTATAAAACAAAGCTTTGATGTTTGGTAATTAAGAGTAGAAAGACATGGTTACCCATTTTGAATTCGGCAGAATGTATACTTTTCAAAAATATATGGTTTCCTGGGGTAAACCTACTGTTCCAGGTTTTGGCTTTGGAATCTAAAGTATATCATATTCTACTGTAGTGCTTTGAAAATTTGGTAATTTACTGTTGGGAGTTTTTGATCTATAAGAGTCAGAAATCTCCATGAAACTATACATATCTGGCAATGGCATGTTTAAGAGACATAAGGCTTTCTAAACTAGTCGAAATTTTTGTGTATAAATAAAATATCTTTAAAGGAGAAGGAAAGGCTAAAATTAAGTAAGATTTATCAGAAATGACTATATAAATACACCAGTAAACCCTCAAAAGAAACACAGCATTTCTTTCCTTTTATTGTGGGCACATGGGCTTCTGTATTAGACTTCCTGTTTTCAGCATAAATCTCCAGGGCAGGGCTTGAGCATGCTCAGTTTGCTCCTCTTCCCCTCCCTCCTCCCATCCCTGCTGTAATCTGAGCTCAGAGCTGTAAGTGAGCAGGGAGAGACTCAGGCAGGAAGTGATGTCACACCAAGCTTATATGGCAGCTTCTATCCTAAACAAACAGAGACAGTGGGGCTCATTTATTAACGCAACGCAGTGCTAAAAAGAGCGCAGTGGCCTGACATTTGCCCAGCGCATGCGAGTATTTAATAATGTAGCGCACGATACCTTAACAGTGCGATTTTGTGCGCTAATGTAGGTGCGACTTGTGAAACTGTGTGAAACTGCGTATCAGCTGTCGCAGTGCTTATAATAAATTGTGCGCACAGGAAGATACCGCAAAGGTAAGGATTAGTTGTGCTCATGTATGAATGCGCTGCTTTAATTAGTTGCGTCACATATTGCGCATATTGCGTTCACTTAGACGCATCTGCATTTGTTTCTGTGGTAATATTTGTTTGGTTGCAAAGGTGTTTAGCCTAATTGATACCCTTAAAGGAACCTTGGTCAATATAAACATGTTGGGTGGAAGGCGTGGTTAATATGCACTTTACAGGGGTTGTTCATCTTTGAGTAAACTTTGAGTTAACAAACATCCCCACCAACAGCAGCACCATTGTATTTGCCAGAACCCAGTTTAGCAGTGTGGCTCTGCTAGAGCAGCTGGGCAGGAATGCGCATTTTGAAGAGCGTTACTATTACGCCACAAAGAGGCAGTCGTAAAAATTGTGGTGCTGTTGCCCGGGTGCAGTTTTGCACATATACAGACGCAAATCTGCGACGGCCGCAGTGCAAGCGCATTTTTAGCCACGCCCACAGCCACGCCCCTAACAACCATGGCATCGTTTGCGACATAAATGCCCAATCTTTTGCGCAATACGCATAAACAAAACCATCGCAAAAGCTCTGTGTTATGCGCAATATCACGCAAATATATTAGCGATCACACTCGTGATGTCGCAGACAATCTTTTGCGTCCACTTATGCGCTGCGCTGCGTTAATAAATGAGCCCCAGTGTCTAGAGCTGTTTACTCAGGTATGGTAAAGCATTCTGCAGAATAAATATAGAGTTCTAGCTTGCCCTATTGTGGCTAATCTGTTGGCAATAAACTGGCTTGGAGCTTTCCTTCTCCTTTAAGGTATACATCCCTATATCATGAAAAATAGTAAATTTTTCTTTGGCATTTATATCTCTAAATCTTGCTCCAGAAGTGGAAGTACACAAAAACTCTGACAGATTTAGAAAGCTCAGGTTCTCCTGAAAACAAAACAATGTATCATTTTCCTAGGTAAACTAACCCCCCATCCCAGGCAATGCCCCTAAAGTGTGAATGAAAATGGGAAATTCTGCTGGCACTTAAAGGGTTAATATCTGTTGTGTTTCAATTATTTTAGGAATATCATACTAGAAATGTGTCTTTTAATTAGCATTTACTAAATATTTTGCCTTCTGCCAGTGAGAGGAGGGTGGTCCGTGTGTGAGGGTGGGCAGTGATACTGTAAAGAAGTTAATCAAGTCAGTGGCTAACATGATGCTTGGTGAAACGTACCAGCATTATTTAAATATGCTGCTCTACTGTAGCTTTTAAATAAATCACTGACTGAACTTTGCAGAATTCTTGTGAGGTGACATTTTCATTTCTGTCATAAAACGCAGGAAGCAGTAAATGTATACGCGAGCTTCTCACTTTCTTTTGGTAATGTGTATATATTTTCACCCTGTCATGTTTTCTAGATTTGCAGATTTGCAAAGACTTACTGAATATACATAAGTATACATTGGTGTTTACAGATAAGAACAGATTTAGTAATCATTTTTTTCCAGATTGTTAATGCTAACTGATTATAAAATATTGCCAATCATTTAACATTTACAAATCATTTATTAAGTTACTATAAATTAGTAACAACATGAAAAATATTTGTATCGAATTGTTAAGTCCCTAATAGATTTGCATAGTTATTTTGGTATAGCTCAGCACTGTGACTGAGCAATATAATGGAAATAGTGAAGTTAACAGCCTTAACCTAACCCCATTCCAGGCTCCCAGAACCATAGAATGCACAGCATCAGCTTGATGCAATTTATCCTGGCACCATAGATTCTACAGAGTGTGACATTAAACAGTTAAGCAGTGAAACAATTTCTGACATATTATTCCTTTGGGAAAAGAAGGAATTGATTGATAAATGAGCCAATTTGTTAAAAACTTTCCTAACTGTCGGGAAATGTTCTTGACAGTCAAGAAATAAGTTAATAAGTGTGATAGAATTTGAACTGTTGGCAATCCCTCAGGAATAACAAGTTTGAATTTTAATAGATGAGCCCTATAGCTAGCATATATAAACATTCAAATTATCATAATATCTGGCTAATTGATACCTTAAAATTTATTTTTACTAAAAACAAAATATAAGGGATGGTTCGGATATGTATTTCGTGACAGAGTATAGTGTAGAAGCGGAACAAATTCGTAAAATAATACAGAAACATTGGAAAATAATTGAGTTGGACCCCCATATGCAGACTGGTAAATTAAGGTTTTCTTATCGAAGAAGTAAAACAATAGCGAATTGTGTGTCACCAAGCATGTTGCCAGAAAAATTGAAAACTAAAAGATGGCTAGATTTCAATGGTACATATAAATGTGGAGCGAAAGTATGTAAGGCATGCAAATTTATGAATGTGTCTAAGTCAGTTAAGAGCACGACAACAGGTAAAGAATATAAGTGTAGGACATATGTAAATTGCAAAACAATGAATGTTGTGTATTTGGCGACGTGTATAAGTGGACTGCAATACGTAGGGAGGACATCGAGGAGAATGAAGGATCGTGTATTGGAACACATAGCCAGTGTTGGAAGAGAAGATAGGTCTTCTTCAATAGCAGATCATATTTTGAGTAAACATAGTGGCAATGAGAAATGTATATCGTTTCAAGGCTTGGAGCATGTGAAATTAGGAAAGAGAAAGGGAGATATAGAAAAATATTTGAACAAACGAGAAGCCTGGTGGATGTTCTTGTTGCAAACAGAGCATCCAGCAGGTTTAAATAAGGAATGGGAAATAAAATATTTTATAGAAAATTAGTAAATAGATGGAGTATACTTTAAGGGTATTTAGAACGATCTCCCTGATAATAAGAAATGAAAACAATAATAAGAATAATGAAAAAAAAATAATAAGTAGGAGTATATCCTCTTGAAATGAATGGGAGAAGACACACACATAGACTTACCAACTTTAAATAGGTTGAATAGTCAAGTTCTAGATTTATCTATCACCTAAAATAGCTTGGTGCTAAATAGTATTTAAGAACACTAAACTGTTTTTATAGAAAAGAAATTGGTTTTATTTATGTTTGTATAGCTTTAAGAGAACTGAACAGAAGTTTGTCATTATGTATAAAGCTATGCTGATTTGTACAGTGTGTAATGCCCTGAGGAAGTGACTAAGGAGGTCACGAAACGCGTTGGCAATCTTTTCACTGCAAATGTAGCCAAAGAATGTGTGCTTTTATGAAGACAAAATAAAGCAAGATGTTTTAACTGAATTTGTGGATTGCAGTGGATTTCAGACACAATCAAAGTGTGTATACGTTAACCACGCTGACGAGCGGGAGTGTCGGATAACCTGCAAAGGACGGATGGCGCCAAGCTCCTCGACTCAAGCTGGTAAACGAGTGTTTACTAAAAACAAAGCCCCACATTTCACTGCATACACTTCTAGGGCCATATTGACAAAATCAAGTGTAATATATTACAGCTAAACAACGGTTTAAAGGTGTGTAATATATTTCATGCCACACTAACACAGGGATGCCCATTTATTAAAGGTTGATTTTTGTTATATTAGGTTTTTTTAAACCACAATTAAACTTTATTTTGCTTAAACCATGAATGTCATGAAAGTTATTAAAATATCTGAATAAATACAAGTACAAATGAAAAAAAAAAAAAACACAAAACGATGACCTCATCAGGTTTGAGATGACATATTTCTGGATTTCGATTTTTAGCAGCTTTGGAGTATGATAAACCTTTAAATATCAAGTTTTTATTTTTCACTAAAAATTAGAGTTTTCCCCTAAAAACATTGAACAGAAAAAAATCAAGGTTTAATACATGGACCCCTAATTGTGGTTTCAAAACCAGTAAATGGGCCTACTGGTGTCAATGGGAAAAAATAAATTGGCAAAGTGCTGTACAACAATGTATAAAAAGTATAAGCTGTAAATATTATTTTTTATGTGTTTTCTTGGGAGCAGATTTATGGTCACTTTATGGTCACTTTATGGTCACTTTGGTCAGTCAGTTTGCTGCAAAAAAACTCTGATTCTATTCATTCCTATGGGATTTTTAAAAATATATTTAGCAATAGGTGAAAGTTAGAGTTCACCATTTGACCAATATACTTTTAAAAATCCCATAGGAATGAATATAAAGTGGGTGAGCTTGGGTGCAGTAAACTCTAATGTTACATTTTGATAAATCTGCCCCATAGTATTCTCATATCTGTTTATTTACTTAGTACAGAGCAAGAGACAAAAGGCCAAAAAGGGCACAATCCACCAAGTATGTTGTACCTTTAGAACTTGTCCCACACTTAGCAACATTCTCAAATAAATGGTTGGGGCCAGTTGGGGGCAGCATGTGTGGTCCCCTTTCATACATTAGGGAGCCACCAGTCACTCAGATTTAATTGCCTACGTATGACAGACAAAGATATTCTTCCCCCCATGGGGACTGAAACTTCAGTTGTGCATACAAACATTCTTAAAACGTATTGAACATGTGTTTCATAAATCCCTTGGTACTGATGTTAGTTAATAGTCTATATACTGTATTTATCAATACATTCTTTTATAAATTGCACTCGCATGTAATGGTTTAAAAATTAGCCCAGCTGCTGGTCCACATGTCAAGGAACTAGACTTCTAGGCATTAAATTGTAAGATCTTGTATGCAAGGCCCACCAATTCTATGTTTATTCTATAACCCTTGTTTGGTAAATAGTTGTACGATCCCTATTTGTTACCAGCTATTGCAAAGTGCAATGTAAATCACTGATGCTGTAGAAAAATGTTGAAAAAAGGAAAACTATACCCCCAGAATGAATACTTAACCAATAGATAGTTTATATCATATTAAGTGGCCTATTAAAGAATCTTACCAAGTACTGTATATACACATATCAGTAAATATTACCCTTTAACTAGTGAAGAGTGAATTTATCCTGTTTTGCCGAAAAATTTGCGAAAATTTGCAATTTGCAATCTTGTTGACTGTATTGAGCAAATCTGCCATGTTTTGCATTCTGTCAAAATTTGCCAAATTGCATTGGAGTCACATGAATATTTCACTACATACATTGTTAGAGGATCTCCTATCCACTATACTACAACTGATATTTCAATAGAACAAATGCTCCATGTTGCCAGTTTCTTAAAAACATGTCAGTGATTTTTGACATAACCTCTTGCCGACTGGTAATGGTATCTACTACTACACTAAGGGCAAATTTACTTATGGTGGAACATCGAGGGTTAATTAACCCTCGATATTCGACTGCCGAATTGAAATCCTTCTACTTCAAATATCGAATAGTCGAATAGTCAAACGATTTTTAGTTTGAATCGTTCGATTTGAAGTCAAAGTCATAGTCGAAAGTCCAGGTAGCCCATTTGATGGTCGAAGTAGCCAAAAAAAACATTCGCAATACAAAGTTTTTTTTATTCTATTCCTTCACTCAAGCTAAGTAAATGGGCCCCCAAGTAACTCTGTTGCTGTTTAACCAAAAAGTACCATGTATAGTTTTATATATTACTAGCTTACTAACACAGGCACAACTAATAAATCTGACCACCAACAGATAATGGACTGGATTCAATTCAGAGCGATATTGTACTTTTTGTATGATAAGTGCTACCGTTCATATGTTTGCAATTCAATTCGATGCACTAACCATAAACCATTAAATTCTCACACATACTGTTCTCGCACATATAGTACAACAACACCAGTTGCAAAGTGTCAATGAGAAACAGTCTTAAGAAGAATGAATGTGAAGGTTAAGGCAAGTATTCTTTAAAAAAAAAAAAAGATCATTAGGAAAATTGGGTTGTATGTTAAAGCAAAAAAAAAAAATCACCAGGTGTTTGATAAGTGGATGGATCTTCTGTATCCACATCATCAGGTACCCCAGACATGGCTGATTGAGGAATTTTCTCCTGTAGTAATGATTACCATGCGGAGAACTGAAAAGGCTGATATGGTCCAGTTTTTTTGACCTGCAGTGTTTCTGCGTACACTGCTCATGTTGTTGACAGATGCTGTGATTTCATTCCAGCAGGCAGATTTTTGGTAATAGGGTGTATGGACCTTGCCAGTACCAAACATATCATCATATCTTTCAATGATTGCTGCGATGAGTGCAAGATTTTCTTCAGAGCTAAACCTGTAGCTTTGTTGCTATCATCATCATCCACTGGATTGGTTGTTATCTTCTGACATAGTTCGATTGACTTGGCTTGAAGAACTCCTTGTTCTTCTATGACAACTACATGAGCCACATGTGGAGGTTGTAGGGGACTTGATTTGACTTGGTTGTTTAACCACATCATCATGTGGATTTCTATCATCAGGACCATGGTGGACTGTGTTATGTTTCATTATACTTAAAAATTGTAAAGATTTTTTGGCATCTAAGGGGAAAAATATGTTTAGTCGCTTGAGACACACTCACAGTGTCATTAACATGAACTAATGGGATTGGCTACACAGAGAAAAATGTATGTAATTGAAGCTTTCAAAACAAACACATTATGGTGATAATGCTTAGCTATATTTGTGCTGCATGATAGCTACTGCTGTTTTTCCTAACAACACCTATGTAGTTGTTACAGTACATGACCCTAGCAAGCAGCTCGGTTTAGAAACACCAGATTAGAATAGTATTGGAAATTGACACAAGTACAAACTAATTAGAAACCAAAAAATAACAACCTGACACAACAAAAATGTTTGATAGGGCGATTTAACCCTTTATATGCACATTCTGAATGATACTTAGACTTGAACTAAGTGAAACAATGGTTCTGAATAAGTAAGCATATGTTTGTTTGGATTGTTGTAGATGATGGATGTTACAAATGTATTTGTTTAGATGTGAGTATTTTTGCCATTCAAACATTTAACCTCATTTCATTTTGAAATACAAAACATACATGAGAGAAGATGAACACTTGCCACAAATGAAAGATAGATGATTTGTTTGGAAGACAGTCGAAGGTCCTTTTCAGACAGCAAGGGTACACTATAAGATGAAATAGAACATATGGTTAAGTGGGCAGGTGGAAAAATGTGAAAAAAGAAGAGTTAGGGAGGTTTTGGAAGACAGTTAAGTTAACATGGTGGTCTTGTGGGTTGCTAGAATGCACATGGGTATTTGTTTTGCGATGTCAAACATACCTGGAATAGTGGAGTTGAAGTAATCAAACACCTGCAGCATGGAGCACAAAGCAGTCATAGAAAAAAATAGATATGATATCACTGGAAGGCTAGAGAAGGTCCTTTTTGGGAGGCATGGGGAACACTATAATATGATATAGAGCATATGTTTAAGTGCGCAAGTGGAAAAAGAAATGAGTGAAGTTGAGGTTCTTTTTGAAGACTTTTAATTAATTAATTAATTAATTAATTAATTAATTAATTAATTAATTTAACATGGTGGTCTTATGGGTTGATAGAATGCACATGGGTGTATGTTTTGCAAGGTTGAAAGTACCTGGAATAGTGGAGTTACGCTAGCACCTGCAGCATAGAGGGGTAAAGACAGTCCCAGGAATAGGGATGTAGCGAACTGTTCGCCGGCGAACTAGTTCGCGCGAACTTCGACTGTTCGCGTCCGCCGCAAGTTCGCGAACGTCGCGCGACGTTCGCCAATAGGCATTTGCGTCAAAATCGTTCGACCATTCGATCGCTAAAATCGAACGATTTTCGTTCGAATCGAACGATCGAAGCCATTGGATTGAATGAAATCATTCGATCCAATGGCTTCGATCGTTCGATTCGAACGGAAATCGTTCGATCGAACGATTAAAATCCTTCGATCGTTCGAATCGAACGATTTTCGGATGTTCGAAGTTCGCAAACTGTTCGCGAACTGTTCGCATTTTTTGCCGGTGTTCGCGAACGGCGTTCGTGAACACATTGTCGCCGGTTCGCTACATCCCTACCCAGGAATCTTCCAGAATAGCAACTCCTTTTTATAGAGAAGTTATAGAACATATGTTAACAATTGTAGACAGTGGTAGAACTTTGCATATTAAGTTGCGGCATGATTTGCAACAATAGCAACCGTTTCTGCAGACAATAGCGCAGTACCGCAAAAGTTTGTTCGCTAAATTCCATAGCACAATGAATTTAATTAGCACATTATTTTTCGCAGATAAACACATTTTTTTCATTATCTCACATAAAGCACATTGAATTGAATCAAGCCCAATATCTGGGTGCTCAAATTGAAGTCCCATTGCTTAGGGGCAGATTTATCAAAGGTCAAAGTGAAAATTCGAATTTAAAAAAATTTCAAATTTCAAGCTAATTTTTTTGTAATTCGACTAGGGAATAGTCCAAATTCTATTCAAATTTGAAAAAAAAATTGAAAATTCGAATTTTGAAATTTATCATGTACTATCTCTTTAAAGATTTGACTTCAATCATTCACCATCTAAAGCCAAATTGCTGTTTTAACCTATGGGGAACCTCCGAGAACCTATTTGGAGTCAATTGGTGGACTTTGAATTGAATTTGATCAAATGCGCTATTATTTCGATTTGTATTTGATCGAAAGCAGACCTATTTGATCAAAAACTGACCTTTCATTTTTTTTTTAAAATTTGAAATTCGACCCTTGATAAATCTGCCACTTAATGCTGAAGGAGAGGGGAGGATGATCTGGTGTCACAAAACTGACCGCATAGCGGATTTTTGGCATCCGTGGTGAAATTTGCTGTGAAATCATTCATGGCAAAAAAATTCGCTCATCACAAAACTGCTTTTGCCAAGAAAATATTCACACAAAAAAATCCCAATCTATTTTAACTGTTATGTAGGGAAAGTGAACACTTGATGTGGTTAGTAATTGCAGATATACTGTAGCTAAAGGAATAATGAGTCTGGCTCCCACAATAATTTAGTCATCTAAAACATTTTCAAACGATGCGTTCGGTACTAGTATGAACTGTGTGGCTCAAAGCAGACACTTGGATTAGCGTTAGGTAAAATAAATGTATAAATGGAACATCACAGAGAGTCATTAAATAAAGTTAGCTTTAGAATACCACATACATTATTGGTACCTAACATTATGTGGAAAGAACAGCTGATAATCCATTAAATGATACACAGTGTTCAGTTTTTTTTCTGGTAAAACCATACAAGGTGTTCTTATTATCTTTCTGAAACAAATTGGATATCTGGCCATTTGCAGAAGCTTTTGCTGGAAGAAAATGATAGTGGATTATTGGTAAGTGACTATCAAAGATAATTAGCATTTTCTGTTTTTCTTTTATTTTTAGAACTGTTTTAAAGTTTTAAAAGAACCATTCTGAGTTGGTTTAGCAAAGGATTCATAGCTGAATGCTTTTAAATAAGTGATCTATTCTGGCATCTAAAGAAAGGAGCTAAATGCTGGATAACAACATTTGTGAATGAGAGTCTCCCGTTTATGTCATTAGCAGATATCATAGATGTGCAATTCCATACACAATTTACAAATGATAAAGTGGATTTGTTTTAAATTAATTGACATATGGTACTAATGCATTCATTTAAAAATGTAGCTGAATCGTAATATATATCTTAACTAGCTGCATGATGGAAATGGTGGGAAATAAACACATAGCGCTTGGTTTCGACTGATAATCTGATAAATTTGAATTTTTCAGCATCAATTCAAATAATTCATACTATTCAATTTGACACTCGTTTTTCTCTATGACTTTTTCTAGAAGCATTATTGATAAATGAGTTAAATTCATGAATGGTAGTTAGGTCGACTTTGTTTTGATAAAAAAACTAAGATAAAACGCCAGATTTAGTAAATAACCTCCAAAAAGTACAAATGGAAAAAAAAGTAAAAATACCTCAAAAGATTTTTCAGATAATTACTAGCAAAAAAAATCCAAAAAGCTCTAAAAGTCTGAATGGCTAAAAAAAAAAGGTCCAGTACGATAAGCGCAGCTACCCATTGACTTCTATGGGACCTTGCCTGCTTTTTACTGCTTTTTGCTAAAGTTTTATATTAGGGTTTCCCATGGTTTTTACACTTTATAAATCTAGAATTGTAAGAGTTTTTGATGTAATAAATACTAATTTTTAAAGACAAAATGTGATTCTTGGAAAAATAGAATTTTAAATGTTAATAAATAGGCTCCTTGTTGTGCTTTAGGTGTTCTGTTTTAGAAAAAACTGTTCAAATGGGATGCCCGGCCAAAACTTTTATTTTGCTTAATTAAACAAATGTAATCAATTCCAATATACATTCATTAACACTATCACGCAGACAAAAAAAAATTACTTTCCTAAGGGTTGAATTTCGAAGTGCTAAAACTGAAAGTTTTTTTTTTTGTTAAAATTTAGCTGTTTTCGATCGAATTAAAATTGTTCGATCAATTAGAAAATAGAAATAATTTAAATCGAACAATTTGAATGATTTAATCGATTGATCGAACTATTTTTTTTAAAAAAAAACTTCTAAAAACATAGCCAAATATTGGCTATAGTTTCCACGAGGTCCCCATAGGCTAACATAGCAATTCGGCAGGTTTAAGGTGGCGAAGTGTCGAATTTGAAGTTTTTTAAAGAGACAGTACTTCAATTTTCGAATGGTCGAATATTCAAAGTTTTTTCAATTCAAATTGAATTTTGGCCAAAATTACTTTGGAATTCGAAGTTTTTGAATTCGAAAATTCACTTCGAATTCACTTTGACCTTTAGAAAATGTGCTAAAACTTCGAAATTCAACCATGGAATTGAAAAAATTTGATAGTCAAAGTTTTTTTTGTTTGAATTTAGCTGTTTTCGATCGAATTAAAATCGTTCGATCAATTGTAGTAATCATTCTAATCAAACATTTTGAACGATTTATTCGATCGAACGAACGACTTTCAAAAAAAACCCTTTGACTTCTAAAAACGTAGCCAAATGTTGGCTATATGTTCTAGGAGGTCCCCCTGTAGGCTAACATAGCAATTCGGCAGGTTTAAGTTGGTGAAGTGTTGAATTCAAAGTTTTTTAAAGAGGCAGTACTTTGATTTTCGAATATTCGTTACGTTTTTTCAATTCGAAATTTAGTCAAAGTACCCAAAAATTACTTCGAAATTCGAAGTTTTTGAATTCGAAAATTCACTTAAAAGTGCTAAAACTTCGAAATTCGACCATCGAATTGAAAACATTCGATAGTCAAAGTTTTTTGTTGTTGTTTGAATTTAGCTGTTTTTGATTGAATTAAAATCAATCTAATCGTTCGATCGATCGATCGTATGAATTCGAACAATTAATTCAATCGATCGAATGATTTTCAAAAAAAAAAAACTTTGACTTCTAAAAACTTAGCCAAATTTTGCCTATAGGTTCTAGGAGGTCCCCGTAGTCTAACATAGCAATTCGGCAGGTTTAAGGTGGCGAAGTGTCGAAATTCAAAGTTTTTTTAAAGATACAGTACGAATTGTTGAATATTCAAAATTTTTCCAATTCAAATAGAATTTTGGCCTATTTGATGGTCGAAGTACCCAAAAATTACTTAAAAATTCAAAGTTTTTGAATTCGAAAATTCACTTCGAATTCACGTCGACCCTTAGTAAATTTACCCCTTAGTATACATCACCTTTGATGCCTCCAGCTACAATGAAAGAATCAAAAACAGGGAGCAAGGTGTACAAAGGCAGTAAGGACTCTCTTTAGCCTCTAAACAAACAACCCAGTCCTGAGCTCATCACTCCAGTCATTAAACGCAATGCTCCCCCTTTTGCACACCATATACCACACACCATTAACTTTCATGTGACTGTGATCATGGGAGAGAGGAGTGGGCAGAAAAACAGGCCTGGCATGGTGTCCTGTCCAAACTGGCTGAGTAACAATTTTCACATTGCACTGCATTGTTTGTTTCTGTGTAACTCCATCTTAATTAAATAATTAAAATTTGTAAAATGACTTCCCTTTTTCTCTGTACTAATAACACAGTAACTTATACCTTGATCCAAACTAAGATATTATAAATCCTTATTGGAGGCAAAACAATCCTATTGGGGTTAGTTAATGTTTAAAAAAAAATGTTAGTACACTTAAGGCATGGAGTTACAAATTACTGAAAGACCCCTTTTCGGGAAAACACCAGGTCTCGAGCATTTGTGAAAATAAACACATCAACAGAACCTACTGCTTGGGCTAACACTTTCTTGTGTATTTTAATACTGATGTATGATTCATCTGAATCCTATAGTGAGAATTGTCTTTCTTTTTTGCTACTCTAATGTACTGTGTGTCTTATAAAGGAACATTACATCCTTATATCTTGCAGGGAAGAAGTGTGTGCAACATAATTGCCAAATCAGCTTCCTGAGGTTTAGGCTTTTAACATGAATTTTAATGCTGGCTTTCATTTGACACGCTTTCTTCTTTCAGTGCTGTTATGTGTTTGCATTTTATAATCATGCCAAATAATCAGGGTGCTTTGGGTTCTGTATTTTATCATCATGCCAAATAATTAGGAGGTTTGGACACATTTCGTGTTCTGTAAACCAAAATACACAGTGGAGAGATTTCTGATGATATGTAAACAGAGGTGGCTGTAAAATTCTATATTTATTTTAAATATAACAAATAAAGTTTTGCTTTATAGTATTGTTATGCAGTATAGATGCCACCATCTATGCTGAATTTCTCACAGCGCAAAATAAACATTATGGAGAAACATAGGTGGACTTTTAGTCACGCTGAAGGTCACAGGCACAATGCACTATTGGATTATTGTGTTATTCCTCTGGGAAAATTACAATGATTCAATAAGGAAAACAGTTTATTTCCTTATCTTGCCAAGAGGAAGTGCTAAAGTTATGGCAGTGACAGAAAGAAACACCGATTTAATCATTCTATGGCACCAACAAGCGATATTGTCCTATTGAAAAGAAAGGAAAGTAATCAGCAGTGCTTCCCCTAGTGGATTGCTGTCATTTTCAGAGAAAAGCAGTGGTATTCCTAAAGCTATGCCATTTTGCCTCGCCATTATAAACCTCTAATTAGAACTTAAATTAAATATTTGACTTAGTTTTAGCTCTTGCATATTAAATATTAATCATTGTCATCATCCTTGAAGTATGAAAGAGTTCAAAGAAGGGAACAAATATGAATAACTTTCCGTGCTAATGACACAGGGCTTATGTGTTGCAACAAATGACAAGAATGGATCTTGGCCCATTTAGCAGTTAATAGAAGGCTCATTTTATCTGCCCTCCAGCTTCTATAGCTTTACTGAAATTACAAACTGATATAGACGTTCTGAGATCTAAAGGAGTTACATGATGCGCTTCTTATGAGCAAATAGTACTGCATCACTTAACACTGAACTCGTAAAAACTTTCTATAAGGACAGTGTTATTAATGGGAGAAACCCCCAGCAGCTGGGGTGTCAATTTGATGCTTTTAATGTATATAGTTTAGTTGATGTACCTTACTATCAGGGGATTCTGGGAGAAAAAATATAGCTGACATCAAGGCTCATTATAAAATTCTGTGCTAATTGCAAAAATGCAGAGAAATATACAGTTTACTTGGGCGAATTAAACACTCTCTGAAAGAGTACATTGTGCAATTGCAAAGTAAGACTCCAGTTATGAAGAATGTCTTACAAAACTGATCTGGTATTATGAAGTTTCATTTCTCTAAGTATGCAAATGACTGCAAAAACTGGGGAAGGAAGATTCAAAAACAGCATTGTAGTTAACACAAGTACTTGTAGTCGCATTTGGCACTTCCTATATCATATTCCATTATATTATTGCTGAGGATTTCGGCGAACAACAATAACATTTCTGGTGTGTCCTTTATCATCTTTACCAAAGGGAAACCTTCCCTAAGTCAGTTGACTCAATATAGTATTAGAATGGTGGCATTGCAGAATATGTCAAAATTCATAAAATAAAAAATAAACAGCTTAAAGATTGAATGTGATAAGGAGATGTCATGTTGATGCAATGTGAAGCACTTTATTTCAATAATGGGGCAAAATCAAGTAGTTGTGTATAAATGCTTTTTGTACTACACCCATGCCCACAATATAATCAGTCCCTTGTGCATATGGAAAAACATTTTGACCTTGAATATGGTTTTTGATATGATATATTTATATATATAAGTATATATTTTTCTTTTTAAGCACCATAGCACTTTTCATGCTGTTTATCTCTCTTTATGTATACATTTGTGTTTATATATCAATTTATCCTCTTATCTTGCTAGGCACACAGTTGCTTTAACATATTCAATCTATTACTTGAATAGAATTTTAATCAAGGTTTCATCTCTTAGTAAGAACTTTCTTTGCTGCACAAGCATGGTTTAAATTAGCATTTGTTTTAGATCTTTTTTTAATAAGCATACCACTTTGCCCTCTTTATCCCTAACCCATTGATGTTATAGCCCTTGGTTGTAATGAATAAACTAATACACATTATGCTGTCATTCTTGACACTGTGTGGGCTGCCTGTAGCTTTCGTGTGAATAATAGATAATCCATACATATATGGCCTTGTCAATGAATAATCATACCATGACAATACAAACTGTTATTATTGACCACCACATGTATGTATAAAGGAACTGATCATTAGATTCAGAATAGTGTACACTTCTATAATATATATTGAATTTAAATGTCAGCCAAACTTATAAAACAAATGTAAGAAAACAGGTGTTTATATGCTGTGACTGTTCTTTCTATAGTATTTGTTTTATTGATGATGACCATAACGTTAAAAAGTCGAACCAGTGGGCTTAGTACCCTATTCATAAATGGTCATAATATAACTGAATTCTATCTCTGTGGCTAATCAAAAAACAGTTTACAAGGGTGTAAAATTCATTCCATTGATGTATATGTAATATATAACATATTCACCAAATTTGTACATTTGGATGAGTTTCTTACCCTCACATAGAAATAAAAAGCTCTAAAATGAAAAATCAAGTTTCATAAAACTTTAATTAAGAAAAATCAAAATAGAACATTTTCAGAAAGTTTTAAAAAAGTCAAAACAGGTTTATACAATTATTTGATGATAAATTAGTCCTTATTTCAAACCTTCATAAATGTAATAATCTCCCACCTGCTAAGTGATTGGATATTTATATATTTTTAGGTGAATCAATACTATATTTGTACAATTTGGCCACAGTTTTCATAGCTAAACTTACTGATCTGCCAGATCAAATATGAGACCAGTCTGTAGAACTAGTATGAAGATGTTCTGGCTCATGCAGTTTTCAGTCAGTTGATGACCCCATACACATGATTGTGGCTAATCAAATTGCCCATTAAATGGACCCAAACATTTAGGGGCAGATTTATCAAGGGTAGAATGAAAAATTCAAAGTAAAAATAAAAAAATCGAAATTTCAAGATATTTATGTGTACTTTGATTGGGGAATAGTCCAAATGTGATTCAAATTTAAAAAAAAATTAAAATTTGAATATCGAATTTATGATGTGCTTAAAATTTCAACTTCGACCATTTGCCATCTAAAACCTGCCATATTGCTGTTTTAGCCTATGGGGGACCTTCCAGAACCTATTTGGAATCAATTGGTGGACTTAAAAACTTTGAATTGAATTTGATCTTTCTTCAATTCGAATGATCTAATTTGAATTCTTACAGGGCCAGTACATGATAAATTTCAACAAATACATATTTTTTTAAAAAAAAACTTGAATCAAATTTTAACTATTCCCTAGTCAATTTTCACAAAAAACCTGGAAAATTTAAATTTCAAAATTCTAATTTGAAATTCAAATTTTCACTTCGACCCTTGATAAATCTGCCCCTTATCTTTTAGTTCAGTAGCAAAATAATGTGATAACTAAGAACAATTGGTGTATGGCTGCATAACTTATATTAGGGTTCCACTATTAAATAATCAATTTTTAAGCAAACGATCCATCACGGTTAGGTTGGGAAGGTTATAAGGAGCCAAAGAGCCCTTGACAAAGCAAGACATGCAGTCTAAAATCTTCTTAAAATGGAAGGCATTTTGCTACACACTTTGCACTTTCTTAAAACCAAAAATGATAGGCTTTACCCTTAGGTGGGAGTCAGAAAATTAGTCCCGTGACAAACTATACATCCAGAAATGCTGATTTGATAGCACAGATCCAGTCTAATAATTCAGAGCCATGTCTCCATACCTTCTGTTTACATTGCATATTGCTTTTGAAGGGCAAGCTCCTCTTAGACATTCTCACCCTAACAAAAATGGTTCCTTGCAGCTCTCCATTTCTACCCCCTCGAAGGTTATATTTTAATATCTTCACTTCAATTCTCTGTCTTCATAGCAGTATAATTTGTGGGGTATCTAGTGTGGGATAATTCAATTCTAGCTACTAGCAGCTCTTCACCAACTTCTACTTAGCTCAAAGGAAACTTATAACAGGTGCAGATGGAAGAACTCACTTTTTATTGCATAATTCAACAATGAAATGGCACAGTGCACATGTCTTTCTCTGATGATGTTTCCAATCCCTGTTATCAGCTCATGTCCACAAAAGCCAGGACTCTTTTTCCTAAATCTTTCCTTCCAAGAACAACTCTCCCTGCCACTATAACCACCAATCTTTCCTGTAATAAACCAATAACAGTACCAGAAATACAGTAAAGTAAATACTAATTACAGTAATCCAGAAATGAGCAAAGTGGTGATAACATCACACTTCACTACACACCCCCTTTCAGATTACTTGGGCTGACCATCTTCAGTTGGGAACTGGGGGGCTGAATAACTGCTAGACTTAAAAGAAGAATGTTGCCAATGGCTTTGATCTACCACTATAGATGTGACACTTAAATGGGCTCATAAACATTTAAATATTAGTAACTAGTGATGCACCGAATTTGGATTTTGGATTCAGCCAAACCCCTGAATCCTTCGAGAAAGATTCGTCTGAATAACGAACAGAATTCAAATCCTTATTTGCATATGCATATTAGGGGTGAGAAGGGGAAACATTTTTTACTTCCTTGTTTTGTGACAAAAAGTCACTTGATTTCCCTCCCGCCCCTAATTTGCATATGCAAATTAGGATTCAGATTGAGTTTGGTCCGGTTGAAGGGTTCGGCCGAATCCTTCTGAAAAAGGGCGAATCCTGGCTGAATCCCGAACTAAATCCTGGATTTGGTGCATCCTTATTAGTAACTGTGTAGCTGGGAAACTCTAAATACCCTTACTAATAAGCTAGGATTTGCCATTCCCAAAGTCTGAATGAAATATACTGAAACAAAACTATACTTGGTTCCATGAAATGCAATACTATATTAACTACGATGGCAGAAAGCCAGTAAGGACCTGCTGACTCCGTAATGTTCTAAACAACAGTACACAGATAAAATATGATTCACAGTATGCTGCCAGACTATGCTTCTATCTCATGAAAAGGTCTTCTAGTTACAGTGCCCTGGAGCACACATTCTGCGTACAGAGGACCATTTTATCTTGAATTTTTCATTGATTTTATTTTTAGACAATGTGTGAGGTGCAAAGCAGATGGCATACCATTTATTTCATAATGTTGTTAGGGTGTATTGTTCAATATTACACATGGGTGCAGTGAACATTGCATTCATAGCTGCAATCTCTCATATGACAGTTGCGTTTCTGGTACACACTGATTTCCGTAAAATATATGATGGAGACAATGTGTTTATTGCCCTTCCCCACCCCACTGATCCCACAGCTTTAGCGTAATACCTTTGATCAGCTGCAAACGCCATTATATCCTTTAAGTACATGTTGGTTTTGATGATAATCCCTTCACTGAGCTATTTATCTAAAATAAGTATTTCCCCATTTGCTCTGTAATACATTTAAGAAAGAAATATGTCTGGATGTTCAGAACTTTTACCAAGTAAAACCTTGGGGGAAATAATTGCAATATTCATTGTATCTAACAAGCACGGCCCTTGAAACATTTCAAGTTAGACACATTATATCCTGCTGAGACCATATTAAAAATCTAGCAGTGAAGAAGTGTCCAAGGCATTATACTTTCTCATTATTGAAATAAGCAATCATATAAAAGACATAATAAGAGGCAGGGAGTAAGTGCAGCTTGCTGTACAGCTTATTACATTTCCTTCTTTTGTGTTTTGTTCTCTTTTTTTGCCTCTTCATATGGGTGATTTATGGTTTACAACACTCACAAAGTATTTGTTATCTTTGTTCTTTTATTCAGTTTCGCCAATTGAAAATAATATATAATGCATTACTATTATGGAAATCCCTGTTGACTAACTGACAAGAGAGCAGGGAAACAAGATCACAGCAGAAAGAAAATAGATAAAGCATGTTTATAAGCTTGTTGATCTCCTACTATAAAGGTGCTGTGCAGTTCCCTGGAAATCACTGCTTCACTACATTATTTTCAGTTTTTCCACAGTAGAAAATGTAATATTTTTAAACACATTTCCACTGTTACCTGAGTAAATATAAAAGAAGACATATGGGTTAGATATACTGGAAATCATTATGAAGGCTAAAGCATGAGCTAGCAAATATATGGCACTGAGTGTTGAATTTTCTTGTTTGGCTGTATCTCACATCCTTTTTGAAGCAGGGTTATTAATAATATAAATGCAGGTGCTGCCCCTCTCCAAGTGCAACAACAGTGATATTTCCGACAGCATATGTAACAGTCTGCAAACATTCCTCCAGGATTTTTGAAGCAGTGAAGAGTTTTCTATACAGAGAGTTTATTTTACTGTGCAGCCACAGTTTCATTGTATATTCTAGTTTACTATTGTACATGAGATCTGGCATCTGTTCCTTGGTGTCCATGTGTCCAAAGAACCAGCCCTTTCACATGCTAATGGTCTGTTATGTGACAAGGGATTATGACACTTATGCTTAACTGTTGAAACTGGTGTGCAGTAATACAGGAATTTTGGCTGTGAAGTGTGATTCTAGGACGCTGGTGTCCTGTATGTCCATATATATTTGACAAACCAGTCACTATGGACAGAAGTATACTTAATTTAAAATAACATGGGAGCAGTAGATGCGATACAGTTTATTGGCTAAGTGATATATGTAATAATTCAAGCATTCAAAAAATGACGACTTTTTTGTGTCGGCAATATTTTTGACTCTACGACTTTTCTGTCACAACAACTTTTTCCTGCAGTTTAGTGTAAAAATGGCGGATGGCAAAATCCATGACTGGCGAAAAAAATTTGCTCATCACTAGTTGTTAATGACCCTGGTGGGAAAGGCTTTAGCTGTTTATTAAAGGAGAACTATATGCTCAAACAATGTAGTATACCTCCCAACAGTCCCATTTTCAGCGGGACAGTCCCACTTTTGACAGCTAAACCCGCAGTCCTGCATTTGCACTGAAATGTCCCGACTTGCACTGAACAGCCAGAAAAAAATAACAAAGATTCTAACTTAATTGGCTTTTAGCAGAGAGACCAGAACAGACACCAGGTGCAAATAAGATAATTTTGTAACGCTTTTGGGATAAGCAAATATCTAATTTTAACAATTTAGATAAGGAGGTCCCTTGGGAAAAGTTAGACTCACAGCTTAAAGGGCAATTCACCTTCATTAGCAAAACTGTAATAACTGAGAAAAACCACAGAAATATGTTCCAACTTTCATAACCTGCCAAATTTTGTTTGGCAGGTTGTTTGGATGGTGGAGTTCAGCACCACATGTTGGCTCTTATACCCCATGACACAGTGTGGTGTTTAAATTAAAGCAGTCAAGTAAGTTCTGAAAAACTGAAAATAATTTATTTGAAAAAAATGTATCAATTTGATAAAATACTAACCAAAAAGTGTTAATAACTATGATGAAATTTGGACTGTCCATCAGGATTTACCAGTTTACATTTTAATAAATCAAACCCTAAATTATGTAAAAACTGATACAATTTTATTAATTTATTCTGTTCATCTTGTCTCTCAGATACACATATACACATATAACGGATGCATTTCACCTGCTTGTTAGTCGGACTAGTGGATTAGGGATTTATCCTTCCTTCATTTTCATTAGGTATAGTCAGAGATACAAGGCTTGTTCTGTGCGTAATGAATGAGTATATGTGCTGCCCATTTAGGTTTGTCATGTCCTGTGGGTAATGGGGTGGTTCCCATTGGGACAGTGATGTCAGGTGATTTCACATATAAAAGGTTAGTTAGTTTTTGCTCTTAAGATTTAACTTGTAGAAGGTGGTGGATGACATAGGGAGCCTGAGTTAAGGTCCTCCAAGGGCAACCATGGAGAAAGAATTTAACCTTAGTGGACGTCTGGGTGGAACAACTCACTGCACAAGTACTTGCATCTAGAAGGCTAGATTCTATGCTAAGTTAGCTCTAGGAGTGATAGATAGATCAGGGTAGCTAGTAGAGCAGCCTGAAAACAGCAGAAAGATTAGTATATCGATGAATATAAAACATTTAAAACATTCTCAAGCTAACGGTACAGTTTGTTTGTTTTTTTGACTGTCACTGCAATCCTGCAAAAATATCAGCCATCAAACCCCTCATATCCATTTTTTACCAGCATTTTTGCTCTAAAGGGTCAACTATCACAACTCGCATGCATTAGCCAGGGTGCTTTTGATTCAGTAGCATTATGAGGACTATTTATTAAAGTCTGATTGCCAATAACTCTATTTTTTTTAATAAAAAATCCAATTTTTTAGTGGAAAAAAGACTAGCATTTTTTTGAAATTTATTATACCCCAAAGATGGAAAAAGTCACATTCCAAAAATCTGGTATCTCAGACCTGCCGAGGTTGTATATAAGTCAATGGGAGAGGTCCATATCCTATTTGGAATATCTGTGGTCTGCACTGGAATTAGTCAGAAAATACGACTATTTCAGACTTTTAAGGCAAAAATTAGAAAAAGTCTGCTTTTGGGGAAAAAGCCCAAAAAATAAAATTTAGGGCAAAAAAAGGGAAAATGGACTATTCGGGTTTTGCTCAATTTTATTGAGTTTGTACTCGATACAACTAAATCTTGCTTTTTAAATAATAAATAAGGTCACATTGAGGATTCTAGTTCGGTTGGACTTTTTTAATTTTTTTAAAAAAATAATTTTTAATTAAATAACCCTCTATAGGTTGCAACAGATAGTCACAGAGTTTTTACTGATGGTTTCCAGCAGATGAAAGCATTGTCCAAAATGCCTAAATGTTAATTTACCTCTGGTATAAAAGCAAAATATGATTTACTTATATTGTCTGCTTTCACATATACCTATACACATAAAATGAGAGCATAGATTTACAGTAAATGATAGGTGGTAAAATACAAAATAGATTGTGTATATACGGCATGCAGAAGATTCCTAACAAATAGGGCATGTTTCATGTTTATGAAGCTACTGTGTATACTTGGTGTAAAGGTGAAACCTATTACTCAGTATATTACAGTATAAATCTTCTTTACATTTTAGCTACTGTGTGCTAGGCAACACCTAATCTAAAGCCTATTGCATTATTCTAAAATGTCAATTTTTATATATATAGGTGTAAAGTCAACTCACATTTTTAAAACAGTTTAAAGAAATACAACTGTCGTAGTCTCCACAACTTGAAGTTACTGAATGCATAAATTCAATTTGCTAAGGCTTGACTTTAAATGAAATAAGACATATATATATTGATGAAAGCATGCCTCACCCCTTCTTACTGAAGGACTCATGATAAATCAGTCTGCTTTAAGCCCACCTGAACACAATATAGACCTGATAAATTTTATCAGTCAGTATGTTACAGCTGGCTTGCTAATGCAGTTCTTTTACATGCTGCTATTGCCATGGAGCTGTTAGATGGATCTATCATAAAATAATTAAAATTGATCTTTTTTTCCCCTTAATACACATACGGTGAAATGGTGAAAATTGAAAAGGGGCAGATTTAACAAAATATTAGATTCACCCACTTTCTATTCATTCCTATTGGATTTTTAGAATTGTTTTAATCAGTGGGTGAAAGTTATAAGCCGATTGATTAAAATTCTCTTTTTATAGTAATTAGGGGTTTTCTAATTCACAATTAAACTATTTTTTGCTAAAGCCGAATGCAATGAAAGTTATTAAAAGATCCAATTTTAAAAAGTATGAATGAAAAAAGCTACTGCATGATCCAAAAAAAAATCTGAAAACCTAATTTTCATGAATGAACATTTATACTACAATGAACAAATGGATCTCTAAAAACCACTAAAATGATGAACAAAAGATCGGTCTTTACAAGAGAAGAAGGTCAGGTTATATTGACTTCTACATGATCTTGAAAGCTTTTGTTTGGTGTACTTTTGTATTTGTGGATGTTATGGCTTGGGTACTTGACAAATTATGAAAAAAGTTACAATGATTAAGGTACAATGAGAAAAATAATTTGCTCTAAAAAGCTTGAATCAGAAAAATGAACATTCACCAAACGTTCTTAAAGTGGTCCCTTAGAGTTCACAGTTTGATAAATACCATTCAATCAATCAAACTGTTCTCACATTTTGATAAATCTATCTCCTAGATTTTACAAACACTTACCTCTGTCAAATCTAGCAGTCCCAATAAGAACTGTATAATATTTATGATATGCATATGCACTTCCAACATCTCTGCAACATCAAAATGTTTTTTCTCTTGATCTCAAGCACCTGCTACAATTATATCTGTGATGTGAGATTGCTATGAAAATAAGATGTAATATTATAGAGTACTCTTTTTCAAATACCTACATAAAATGACATTCTAATATAAGCAGTTTTAAAGTACCCACAAAATATGCTTGTGTTAACAGTAAGATAGGTTAGCTCTCTTCCTCTAAAAGAATCAACATGTAAATTCTTTAAAATTTTAAGTGAAATGTTAGATGTTCCAAATTATTTTTTAGACTATTTTTAGCCTTTTCATATGGTTTAACAGAAAGGGTACACATATTTTACCTCTTTTATCTACTCTTTATATCTGTTGTGCTTTCCATTATCCAAAATTGATAAACAGATCATGTTTAATGGAAAATGTAATAGGGTGCCTGCAGGTAAAACTTCATGTTGATCTCTATCAGCAAAAGCATATTTGTAACATAACACAGTAAGTAAATTCACTTATAATTAACATCACTGTTCTTTATAAACCTTAAAAAGAAAAAAAATCACTATGTTTAATTTTGATAATTTAAATTATTTTATTCGCAACAGCAAAAACTTAATTATTACTACCATTGTTGACACTGGATCTATATTTGTAGTGATCTTAAATATGTAGGTAATGATAATGGATAATAAATCACTTAATGGAATCAATATTAATTTTTCAAATTCAGACAGGAATAATAGGCTTAATGCAATTTATTGTTGAGGAGTAGAAGGTTCCTAATTTAAAAGTTTTGTTAAGTAATGGGCACAGATGAAAACATTTACTCATGCTCATAGAATAACAGAAGTACAGTACTTCCTAAAGCTACCATCACTGATGATATATTCATGTTATGTCTGGTGTAAATGCTTAATCAACTGGCCAAACATACATATTTGTACATTTATTTAATGATTCACACAGTGAACATGATTGCCCTGTGCATGTTATCATTTATAAAGCTGGATAAGATTGTGAAAACA
Source organism: Xenopus petersii (assembly GCA_038501925.1). NCBI lineage: Eukaryota > Metazoa > Chordata > Amphibia > Anura > Pipidae > Xenopus > Xenopus petersii. The sequence goes on along the minus strand of CM076674.1, from coordinate 60,138,445 downwards.
TAATTCCAAATTTTTATTTTATTTTAACTCTAAAAGCGTAAGTGTTTTTAAAGAATGGCATCATCGCAAATTGTGAATAAATATATATATATATATATATATATATATATATATATATATATATGTGCTTATGGTGCATTTGAGTTATGCCAAAACTTAGGTGGCCGAAAAAACATTTGCAAAACAGTTTTAGCAAATTGGGACTTTAAGGGGCTTACTTATAAAAAATATAGTTTGTGAGGTTTTTTTCCCAACTCGAATAAACCCAAGTGTTTGCTTATTTATGAAAAAATCCAGATGTAAAAACACTTAAATACCTTGAATTTATCGAGTTTATAGACTTAAAGGGGCAGATTTATCAAGGGTCAAATTTCGAGGGTTAATAAACCCTCCAATTCGACCCTCAAAGTAAAATCCTTAGAATTCGAATTCAAAGGATTATAGCGCAAATATTTTGATTATTATGTGATCCCTTAACAAGCCTTCAAATAATTTGCCCAACACAGATGTCAAACTTACAGGCCTATAATTGCCAGGTTGAGATCATAATCCCTTTTTAAATATTGGAATGACATCAGCTTTTCTCCAATCCATAGATACCATACCAGATCAATGGCAGAGGTCCCTGATGTCATGATTTTGGGGTGTTTTACACTGGTTTTCGCAAAAAAAACTCAAAATATTTGAGTTTTTGGAGCACATTTACAAAGCTCGAGTGAAGGATTCGAATGAAAAAAAAATTGAATTTCTAAGTAATTTTTTTGGGTACTTCGACCATCGAATAGGCTACTACGACCTTCGACTTCGATTCAAATGATCATAAAATCATATGCAAGCCATTTGGGAATATTTGTGCTTAATAACCCCTGTTGTTTTTCTCTTTGTATTTTTATTGCATTCCCCCATAAGCAATTGAAAAGGGTACCAAAGAGGCCAGATAGGAAAAAGTTAATCTCTTGGTTGCATAATTTGATTTTAAGGTTCAAAGAACACACACAAAGGGGCAATTTACTAACAACTGAATTTTATTTTTTTTTCCCACGAATCTCTAACAATTTGTTTCCTATTGTTTTTTAAAGTTCTAAAGATTTGTGATTTATAAAATGAAAAAAACACAAAAACCTCTAATACTTTTTTTATACAGATTTTTCAATAAACTTCATGACGTTTATGGTTTTCAAGAAAGTGAGTGTAGTCGTGGTTTCAAAAACCTCTAAAACCTCTAAAATTCGACCTTCAGTATATAGGCCTCCACGTTATTGATGAAAAGATGGAAGAAAAATATACAGCATTGAATGAGGAGGCATGGGAGTCAATATTGTTAGGGTTGTATAGGGCACTGATATCCATACAAGATAAAAAATAATTGATTTTAATTTTTTCGCACCAGTTTTATCACTGTCCAGCAGTGTCTAAGGGCATATTTAGAGTTTACCGCTAAATTTCTCATCCACTTTTTATTCATTCCTATGGGATTTTTAGGGGCCGATTCACGAAGGGTCGAATATCGAGGGTTAATTAACCCTCGATATTCGACTGGGAACTAAAATCGTACGACTTCGAATATCGAAGTCGAACGATTTTGCGCAAATCCTGCGATCGATCGATCGAAGGATTTTTTGTTCGATCGAACGTTTAAATCCTTCGAATCGAACGATTCAAAGGATTTTAATCCAACGATCGAACGAAAATCCTTCGATCAAAAAATCACAGGCAAGCCTATGGGGACCTTCCCCATAGGCTAACATTGACTTTGGTAGCTTTTAGCTGCCGAAGTAGGGGGTCAAAGTTTTTTATAAAGGGACAGTACTTCGACTATCGAATGGTCGAATAGTCGAACGATTTTTAATTCTAATCGTTCGAATCGTTCGAATTCGATCGAATTCGATCGAATTTAACCAATTCGATGGTCGAAGTACCCAAAAAATACTTTGAAATTCGAATTTTTTTTTATTCGAATCCTTCACCCGAAATTCGTGAATCGGCCCCTTAGAATTGTATTTATCAAATGGTGAATATATATATATATATATATATATATATATATATATACACACGCACACATACAGGGGGGATTGCTGTCACAAAAACTTGAATAGAGTAGATTTTTTTTTCACTTGATTTTGACTTGTTCAAAAATATTGAGAGAGTGATATCTTATATCAGAGTAGGAGTATGGATTCCGATTAAATTTTAATCAGAATATGATTATACTTGAGGATAAAATTTGTTGTGGACAAGTAGATTGATCCATCATAAACTACACACAGAAAATTATTGCAGTTGAATGAGACCTGAGAACCCTGATTGCTATGGTTGACAAGGTCAAATCTGTCCCTAAAATTCATGAAATGCATTAAAGTCAATGGGCATCCAAATAACTTTGATACAATCAATTTTTACATGGTCGACAATTTTGATGCGCAACAATTTTTTTTAAAAACAAGCAATATGATCAAATATATAAAATATTTCATACTATTGATACTGCTACATGAACATGAAAACAATTACTAAAGCTAATTCAAATTCGAGGAACAGGAAGTGTTTAGCAAGTGTCAACTGCCATTCTGTGTATAACTTTTAGTTTAAAAAAATATGGCATACGAATAAAAGTCAAATATAATATCTTGTTGTGTGACAAGAGGAATAACTTGGCTTATTGGGCATTAATCCTTGATCTTCCTTACTTTGTATGATGACAATCTCTATGTATATCCAAATATCGCCAAAAGGATATTTTTTTTGCTTGCTCAGGGAAGACCAAAACATGATCAATGATACCTGCAATTTTGTGTTTATGCCACATGCACACACCCTTTTACCATTTCTTATTTCAGGATACCTATATTTAAGAGTTTTATCCTGCAAACTCTGGTATAAACACCTCTGCTGCATAAGCTGTATATACCTTATATACATATAAGTATAAGGAGTCCTTGGTAGTGATGGGCGAATTTATTCGCCGGCAGTGAATAAATTTGTGAAAAGCCTGCGAAAAAATTTACGAAAATTCGCCCGAAAAAAATCGCCGGCGTCAAAAAAAAATTTGTCGTAAAAAACGGGTGCTGGCGTCAAAAACAGGCGCCGGCCTCAAAAGTGAGATGGCGGCGCCGTTTTGCAAATTTTTCGCCGTTTCGCAAATTTTTCGGCAAAGCAAAACGGGCGCAAATTCGCCCATCACTAGTCCTTGGAGACAGTTTTTAACTGGGCAGTACTTAAGCCACATGATTTCCCCTAGTGCAGCAAAAGCTGCCCTTACTACCTTGTTCTATTTAACTCAACATTCTTATGAGACCAATTTCACTAAGGTTGTCACTTTATTGCTCAAAGCTAGTGGGGCCTTCAGCTTCAGGAACCCAGCTTGGTTGCTAGGTGGAAATCAAAACTGAACTACAGTACTAACACTAACTTCCCTTTGGCCAAAGGGTGAATACATCCCTCCCACACAGATTACTGAACGGGGACTTTCTGAGCATTAGGAAAATCACATGGGTCCTCAATTTAAATGTTAACTAAATACTTACCTAACATTTCATTTCTAGTTACAGAAGCAGAGAATGGATATTCAGATTAGCCACTTGGGGATAAATGTGTTTCAGATGACAAAATTAAGATTTACCCTAAATAATTTATCTTCAGCAATAAAATTATTATACTTACTGTTTCCAATACAATACAATGACTGTATTTAGTTATCCATAAATGTTCATTAAGGACATTGTTCTGTTTTTATATGTGAGGATAACCCTTACATGTAAGGTACTATGGTGATGAATTAGCATGTATATTTCCCTAGAGTTTTGCTAGGAATAAGATCTGCATCATTACCCTCATTTAGAATGTCATCAGAGGCAAATAAGTAAATTGACTTTACCAACAGATATTTTTTATCTTAATAAAATATGACCTATCAAAGATTCTTAACAAACTGACATCAGCATGTCAATAAATATTTACCATGTATATTAAGGGTATCATTTCCTGTGCCTATAAACATGGCAACACCCAAATAGGAGTCTCAGAGAGAGAAGAACGTGCTGTAAATAAAAAAATATGTGTTTTGTGAACACTATTTGGAACAAAAGATGTTTTTTTTGTTACAATTATTTAAAATTGACAGAAACATTAGGGGGCAGATTTACATAGGGTTGAATATCGAGGGTTCGATTCGAAGGATTTTAATCCATCGATCTAACGATTTTTCTTCCCCGTAGGCTAACATGGCACCTCAGTAGGTTTTAGGTGGTGAAGTAGGGAGGTATTTTTTTTAAAGAGACAGTACTTCGACTATCGAATGGTCGAATAGTCGAATAGTTGAACGCATTTTAGTTAGAATCATTCGATTCAAAGTCAAAGTCGTAGTCAAAGGTCAAAGTAGCCAAAAAAAAACATTCGAAATTCAAAGTTTTTTTATTCTTCACTCGAGCTTAGTAAATGGGCCCCTAATAGTAGCATACTTAGTTGGCAGATTTACATAGGGTTGAATATCGAGGGTTAATTAACCCTCGATATTCGACTACCGAATATAAATCCTTTGACTTTGAATATCGAAGTCGAAGGATTTACCGCAAATAGCTTGAAGAAAAAATAGTTTTTAATCCATCTATCTAACGATTTTTCTTCGACCTAAAAATTGTTAGAAAGTCTATGGGGACCTTCCCCATAGGCTAACATAGCACCTCGGTAGGTTTTAGGTGGCAAAGTAGGGGGTCGAAGTTTTTTTTAAAGAGACAGTACTCCAAAAAAAGTTAAGGAATTAAGTGAATTAGATTTGCACTTAACTTTTTATTGTATAGTTTATTTTCTATTTCATGTCAATGGAATTGTAGTTACATTTGGCTCATTTGCCACCTACTTGACTGTTAGCCCTGGGCACAATTATTATAATTTCCCTTGCACATACACAATATTCCATTGTTCAAGGGTAAAGCAGAGTGAGACCAGAATTGCAGACTGTAGGGGCCATTTAACCTACAATACTGAAATCTCTTGGACTGAGTAGACAGGGCTGCTCCAGCCATGAAGCAAGGTGAGAATCTTGCCTCTGGCGGCACAGAGCGGCCAGTTACCAAGGGCAGCAAAAAGCCGCCTCTGGTAATTTTAAGAGACGAATTTCCGTTTTTTAAAACAAACATTCGGCTCTTCTAGTGCAGCGAGCACAATATTGCTCGCTGCACTAGCAATGCGGCCCCTTCTCCACCCGCTCCGACGCTGGAAGTTAGAAGAGAGGAGCAGGAGGGGGGGGCGGCATTGGGGCTGCTGCAGCAGCAGCCCCTGAAACGTGCCTGTCAGTAGAGAAGATCTTTTTTAGGGTGACAGGCCTTTGTTCTCATTTAGTAAACAAACCCTTTATTTCGACAATATATAAACATATTTAAAGATGATGTGTGACTGCAGGTGTGTGTGAGTGAAAATTCCATGATGATGCTCATTCTGCTGGTTTCATGAAACATTTGTTTGCTTTAAGTGATTTAACTTGATAATTCCTGCATTCCCTACTGTCCTACTTCATAAATATAGTTGTATTTGCATATCTTGGAATTATTTAAGTATTGGCTACACAGAACACCTTTAGGCAAGGCTAGATGTATCAAAGCAGTTGTGCATCTCAATTTAATGAACACACATAGGATTTATCAATAATTCAGTGTTTGGCTGACATAAAGTTAAGAGTGATTAGAAGGATGTTTTAAAATACCAATATATCTGATGAACACTACCGCCTAAAACTATCCTTCATTGATTACCATAACACATGCACTGATCCTGTTTTGCTGATTTGTAGTCGCCAAGATCTACAAAGAGAATATTGAGAGTTGTATTTACTGTGAAAAAAATGATTAGTAGTAATGCTCAGTGCAATAATCCAATAATCCAATAATGCCACAGTATATTCTTACCATTGTGTTTACATACGATGCAAATTATTAGTGATGGGCGAATCTGACCCGTTTCACTTGCGGAAAAATTGACAAACGAGGGTTAAAATTTTTTTGACGCACGTCAAATTGTTCAACAAATTTTAGACGCGCAACAAATTTTTTCACACATTAGAGTCTATGGGCATAATTTTGTGAAATCTGGCGAAAGTTTTCGCTTCTCACTACAAATAATGAAAAAAATAATATTACATATACAACTTCTTGGGTACATTACCGATGATGTGCCATCGAAATATATAACATATATTCATTAATCTGAACCTTAAAATATTTATTTTGACATGAGCGACAGCTTTTACATGCGCAACTCTTTTGTCCAGATGCATTAAAGTCAATGGGTGTCATAATAATTTTGATGTGCGACAATTTTTTATACACTCGACAATTTTTCACATGTGCCTTTTTTGTCCTTATGCATTATAGTCAATGGACGACAAAATTATTTTTACACAAGTTTTTTTTTTTTGTCACAACAATTTTTTTGCTGGCAAAATTTTGCAGCAGTTTCACAAAACAATTTGCAGGTCGTGAAATGCTGCAAATTAATGCCTGGTGATAAAATTTGCCCATCACTTCACCCATTACTTCGACTACGACTTTGAATCGAAGGATTCGAACTAAAAATCGTTCGACTATTCGACCATTCCATAGTCGAAGTACTGTCTCTTTAAGAAAAAACTTCGACCCCCTAGTTTGCCACCTAAAAGCTATCGAGCTCAATGTTAGCCTATGGGAAAGGTCCCCATAGGCTTGCCTAACTTTTTTTGGTCGAAGGATAATCCTTCGATCGTTGGATTAAAATCCTTTGAATCGTTCGATTCGAAGGATTTAATCATTCTATCGAATGATTATTCCTTTGATCGTTTGATCGAAGTATTTGCGCAAAATCTTTCGATATTCCAAGTCGAAGGATTTTCATTCCCCATTCGAATATCGAGGGTTAATTAACCTCGATATTCGACCCTTGATGAATTTGTCCCTTACTGTTGCTGGTTGGTAGCTATGGTCCATAGACCTCTTTTTCAGTATTTACCTGTTATTACAGATATGCAATGATGGTAATATAGTTCTGGGATGCCAAGAATCAGAAACTAAATACAAGCTAGCTTTAGTTTCAATGCATTGTTCATATGTCTGTCATCCAGTGCCCATTATTACATAACATTGCTGCCTAGATTCTTAACATTCTATTCATATTTCTCAAAGCTATCAAATCCTGACAGACAACCTGAATTGTTTACTGGATTTTTTTTGTATGATTTTATACTCACACTGAATATATAAAGGCATATTTACTAATAAGAAGGATGTAAAATATTTCCATCAGTCACAGAGCTGCACAACATCGTTATGCTTCTGTATGTGTAATGCAAGCCAATGCTTAGATGCAGTAATTTAGTCCCAATGCATATAGGCTGCACTGCCTCTGAGGATGAGTAGCACACATATTGGAGGTGAGGGTGCAGTGGTAGTTTTCATAAAAAGCACATTTACAGACTGCTTTTGATGACTAATATTTGGAAATGAAGGCCCTGATTTATCAACTATTTACAAGCTGTATTGTTGTGTAATGTTAGTTAAAAACAAGAACTCAGTTTTAGACTTAACAGCTTAACTGCATTTTCAATACTGAAATGATTTGCTTCAGTGCAGAAAACAACCACCTGAAGATTTACACGCATATTATTTGCATCAGTTAATGATGTGGATGTGTAACAGTGCTTAGTGCTGCTGCATATTATCAGTGTGTTGTGTTTTAAGGAGTAGTTCATCTTACTTTTAGTTTGTTATACATACCTATTCTAATTAGCATTATTTTATAGTTTTTAAAGTACTAGCCTTTTTTTATTTTGCCTCTTTTAAACCTGTAACCTGACATTTGGGATTAAAAACTGCTGAATGATTGCTAGGGTAATAATTAGGCCTTCAACTTTGAATTAACTTTTAGTATGCTAATTGCTCCAGAAGTTGCTCTAATTTCACACAGATATTCAGTATATAGATGTGATGTCACATCAGTTGGAGCTATGTAGGTTACCCTGCTATGTTTTTGTCTCAGTACAAGGCAGTCACCTTAATATGCTATTAGAATTTGCTCTTCGATAACATGGTCTTCAACATGTCTCTAAAACCTCTTTGCACAGTCTTTTCACTTCCTTAGCTACCCTTTAGTTATGCTTCTAGAGCAGTGATCCTCAACCAGTGGCACATGAGCAATAAATTGCTCTCCAACCCCTTGGATGTTGTTCCCAGTGGCCTCAAAGCAGGTGCTTATTTTTGAATTCTTGACTTGAAGGCAAGTTTTTGTTGTATAAACCAGGTGTACTGCCAAACTGAGCCTCCTTTAGGTTGACAGTCCACATAAGGGCTACCAAATTACCAATCACAGCACTTATTTGGCATTCCAAGAACATTTTTCATGCTTGTGTTGCTCCCCAACTCCTTTTACATCTTAATGCAGCTCACTGGTAAATAAATGTTGGGGACCCCAGTTCTAGAAAATGCAAGTCTAACTTGTAATTTTTATAATAACTATAAACATTTATCAAAAGTTTTATGATATGCAATTCCTTTATGGTGGCTTGTGTACAGATCATGGTATACACTGAGTAAACTTAATAAACAATTTGCTTCCAAAGAGGGGTTCAATAATTTAAGCAAAAGCAAATGTATTTCCATTAAGGGATAAGACTAGCTAATCATATAAAAAGATACCTGGTTTCAGTTCTAAGGGCAAGGCCAGACGTGGCGTTTTTGCTGCGTTTTTATATTGCGTTTTTAAAAAAGAACAGCCAGGCGTAAATACGCATAAACTGCACTACCACTGAAACTAATGGAAAACGCACTATGGCAATTCACACAGGGCGATTGCAAGCTGAAATCCGCCACAGGACACCAGTATTGGCGTTTTTTAGTAGAAACGCCAATACGTCAGGAAACTACCAGATCAATAGACTCTATGGGATCTGCACGTTTGAAACCACACTTTCGTAAATACGCATCATATTTTAAATATGAGAACAATGAGAAGTGCATGTTGGGAAAAGAATCCTATGTGCTGAAAAACGCATGTTGACAGTCGCATGTTGTTTCAGTGGCGTATTTACGCCTTTTTTAAAAACGCAATGTAAAAATGCCACGTCTGGCCTTGCCCTAAACCCATCTCCGATAGAGTCCATTTTAAGCATATAATTCTAATTATTAAAATGTATTTACCTTTTTCATGTAATAATAAAACAGTACATTGTACTTCATCCTTACTAAGCTGCATAGATCCATATTGGGTTTTGATAAATACAATAGGAATGAACAGAACATGGGTGAGTTTCTATTTATTAAGCTCTAAACTCACATGTTGATGAATCTGCTTCTTAATGATGAATCTGCTTCTTAATTCAAATTCAAGATTCCTTATTCGGAAAATCCCAGCTCCTACGCATCCTGCCCCTGTATTATGATATAGTTATGAGATCTGTTATCTAAATTACAGACATAAATCTCCCATAGACTTCACTTTAATCAAATATTCTTAAAACATATACAGGTAAGGGATCTGTTATCCGGAAACCTGTTTTCTAGAAAGCTGGCCTCCTCCCATAGACTCCATTTTAAACAAATAATTCACATTTATCAAAATAATTGCAATTTTCTTAATAATAATAAGTCAGTACTGTGTACTTGATATAAGTACTAAGATATAATTAATCCATATTGGTGGCAAAACAATTCTTTTGGGTTTATAAATTGTTTAGCTGATTTTCTAGTAGACTTAAAGCAAACTAAGGAAAATCCCTTATCCAGAAAACCTCAGGTCCCGAGCATTCTGTATAAAAGGTCCCACACCTATATTGCTTTTCTAAGACTTAATAAATTAAACTTTGTAATTAGTCCTAACTAAGATATAATTAATCTTTATTGGAGGCAAAATAATCCTATTGGGTTTATTTAATGTTTAGATGATTATTTAATAGCCTTAAACTATGGTGATCCAAACAGAAAGACCCCTTATATGGAAAACCATAGGACCTGAGCATTTTGGATAACATGTCCTATACCTGTATATAGAAAGCCATTTGTTAGTCTTTTAATATGCATTACAATAAAACATTGTATGCCAGTCCTGTAGAACAAATTCAGAACCTATAAGTGAGCATTTCTTGGCTCTTTTATTCCTTTCTGATTTCAGCAAAAGTTATTTCTTTTCTGGAAGCATAAAAAAAGAGAAAACTATTTTTTTTTGTGCAGACTTTTAAAATTTAAATACGGTGTAAAAATAAAGTGTACCATCTATGGTTTGTAGGCATTTTCTCTTTTTGAGAAACAGTCTCTGGCAATAATTTGGGTATGAATCCTTGAACATTAAATCTGTGGGTCAACTAAGCTGTTAAAATCAATTCACACCACACAGTACAGCACTGTAGTGATAAAAGACCAAAGCCTCAGAGCTTTCAGTGTAAAGGGGTTAGGAGCGAGAGGATCTACCAGTCAGCGCACACTTTCAGCTTTATTCCTTCAAGGAAATGCTACTTCCTTTCTGGTAATGAAAGAAAGGTAATGTGAATGAATATTGATCCCTTAAAGATAAATAGCAGAAAAGTTATTTGAAAGGACATTAAATGGCTTATTTTGTAAATAATAAGGGTTGTATGTCCAAACCGTAAAAGTGAAAAATGGTGTTGTCTGGACTACTACATAGATAATGTTTGACAGCACTCAATTAAGGTTTCCACTGGATATTGATAAACTACAACTCACAGACACGTAAACAGCTCAAGACTCTTATGTTTCATATGATGAGGTAGAGATGACATAGAAATGCAATTAAAAACATTTTCCCTCTGGCTAAGGTAGGAGTTATTGGATTCTATATGTTTCCTTGGTATCTTTAAAAGGAAACTGAAAAGGATTTTGTTATATACATACTGATTGCCCACCCCCTCATTTACTTCTCGGTATTGTTAAGCACTTACTGCATTTTTGATTGACAACAACCTTACCTGAAAGTACAGCCACAGATCCAGGCCAATGCCTTTGTAATCAATGGGGGAAATCTTGAGTAATTTCGTATCTGCCCTCTAAGCTAAACATTTCTAGAATGCCCATGGGGAGTGAGCAAGGAACTGGGAATGGCAGGGTCATGTCAGGGCTAGGGAGTAGGGAACTGGAAGAGGATGTTAGGGAATACGGATGTTGTAGTTTCCTGGATTGTCTATGAGGATGGATGAAAACACAAGGGGTTAAAGGAGAAAGAAATTAAATGGGTAATCTTTTGTACCTGCCAGCGGTGTATGGGGTGGTATTATTGTAGAGTGGCAGTAGGAAGGGATCCACTGTTTGGTGGGAGTCGGTGATAGTGGTATAATGTGTAGGGAGTAACAGCGGATAGGCCTGGGGCCAAAGTGATAGATAGCAGGGGCATGGTGGAAGGGGCGTGAGATACAGAGAGAAGATGCATCTAGGAGAGACAACATGTGGGCCCCTCTTGATTACAATTGCTTGCTGCCTTCAGGGCTGAATATGTTATCATGTGATATACAGTACGTTGATTGTAATTATGTAAAGTTGTTAGTAAACAATCTGAGGCCTTTTGCAACCAAAAATATCTCATGTGGTCTTGTATGTTATCTTAAGGAAGTGGGAGGAGCTTAGTGTTCTTGGGAGGGGTCTGTCAGATGAATCCTGCCCCCGTCATGAAATGTAATGAAACACCATGAATTGTCTGAAAGTACACTAAAAAAAATTATTTGTCTCCGCATAATCATTCTAGTTGCCCACTCCTGTTCCAGAACACTTCCCCTGTGTCTAAATATGTATATTATTATAAATGTTTTGGCTGGCATGGATTCGCAGTGAATTTCAAATCTAGTCACCTACAATTTTTTTTTCAGACGACTGAGGCAAACTTTTGCAATACAAATTTGCACCAAAAAAAAAAAAGCCAGAGAAAAACACAGCACAAACAAAACTCAGTGCAATGCATTGACATCTTGAATGGAAACCACCACTTGACTTCAATATATTTTTGCTTACTTTTGCATATTTTTCTATTTTGTAAATTTTTCAGCGAAGCGTAACAGGAACGATTTGCTCATAATTAGTAGGCATCCATCTGCCTTACTCATGCATCTAATCCTAAAGTCATAGCTGCCACATGCAGACATCTGTCCAGACCTAGCTATCTACTAATACATGCCTTGTCCTTCTGTAATGGCAGATGTGTAGGTTTATTTTCCACCAGCATTCTGCTACTTGCTTGAATAAAAAAAAAAGATTTAGTTGAATAATGACCCTGTTGATAGTTATTAAGGGCAGGGATAATAAAGGCCATTTCCTGATGGGATGCAATGCTTCTAGTTGCTCTCTAGAGATCTGCCTACAAAGTCACAGGAATCATTTTTCAAAACCTGGAAAAAATGTAGATGCCAAACTTACAAAAAGCATCAAATACAGATACATAATAATATTGATTTTACTTGCTTCCGTATTTCTGCTTGTTTACCTCAGTGGTGTATGGCTGTAACGTTAAATTACATTTGTTTTGTTTTTTTGCTCTCTGTCTGTAGTAGAGTCAGTAGGCAGATTCATTTTAATCAAAAATAAGCTTGATTTAATGTAACAAGCTAAGGTTTAATGTATTAAGTAAATAGAATGACATTGAAAAAGTAATCATGATAGTCAGAGGGAGAGAAATGAGAGTAATGCAATGCATGCCCGTGAAAAATGTTGGACAAATTGGGACAAAGGAGATGAAAAATGTACCTTTCAATGGGAACAGTTTAGTTACATTGGGTTAGCAAAGGACAGTAGAGAAAAAAGGTGAAAAGAAATTCACAGGAGACACAAATACAACATTTACAGTAACAAAGAAATGATTGTTCAGTTGAACCTATTGATAGATAGGGCAAGGGTCTTCTATTCTTCCCACTGTACCTTTGTACTCATCACAAATAAGTGTCAGAATTCTTGATTACATGTGTTGTTCTGCTTTTGTTGTTGTTAACACAAACTCCCTGTCTTTGCCTTGTAAATCAAGCCAGTCTTATATCAGGTTGGCCTTGCCTGCTGTTCCGTGGTAGTAATTTTAGCATTTTAATATGTTTAAGGAAATGTATGTATAATGATGTTTGATGTTTTTATTATTTGAACTTGAGCATTCATTGATTGCATGATGATATTTAATTAGCATAACAAATACAACACTCTTTTCGACTGATGAACAGTACAATAGCATTGCTAATATAGTGTTGATTTTATAATAGATGAAATCTTAAGGAACACTTATAACATAAGAACGCACAACAAAAAAATAAAGCGAATTTGGGGTTTTTAGTAGCATGAGCCGTCTATGTTAATGAGTATCTTGTAACATTCATAATCATTGGGGCCTTTGTAAAATCTCAGAAATAAATGACCATCTATTCATTACTAAGAAAATGTAAAAAGCACTCAAAGTACTAGCTACCCTTTTCATTAATGAGTAGAAATTCCTTATGCATTTAGACACTCAATAGGCAAACTATTACATTAATACATGGTTTCCCTTTGCTACGGTGATGTCATGTAACCCAATGCTAACACAGAGAAAAAGGCAGGTTTAGTAAAATGTAATCTGTACATGTGTGTATTCCTTGACAGGTAAGGATATATTGCAATGTCTTGGGAGCCAATTCTACATGCCTGCAAGCTAATTATATGCTATTAAGTGATGTCACTGTCCACTACAGGCAGATTTATAGAGGGGAGAACAAGGACTCCATCAGACAACACAGAATGTACAGTATTCCTGTCATACATATATAGGAAACAGCTTCATCTTACCAATGGGCTTTTAATAAGTAAAACTATAGACACTAAATTTGATTATCAACAAATAAGAGGCATGGCAGAAAATATGCATTAAGGGAAAGAGACTTTGTGTTACATTACCTTTTTGCAGAACATCTGCAACTAATTACTTCACATTTCTGCTAAATGAATTGTTACATAACCTTGTAAAGGAAATATATCTTATTATAACTATAGATGTAATAAATGTTAAATGTTACTGCACCTGCGGGCTTAGCTTGCCTGCAAGTACTTACTTCATTAACAATGCATTAGAAAAGAAAACAGGGCACGTTAAGCCTCATATTGTGCATACAGTAATGTTTCTTTATCTACTGGACAATTCAGATAGAAGATAATCTATGCCTACATGTGGTCACTGAGGTCTAGACTGGAGAAGTCCAGTTCTATATTATTTTGACTTTCCAGTTTATATAATAATAATATAGTGAATAAAGTACCCCCTCTTGTAAAATATAAGGATATTATAAGTTACCGAGGAGTTTCATGACCAGAAATGACATCAGAAATGATATCAGAAATGACATCAGAACTCACCGTTTATAACAGATGACATCAGAACTCACCGTTTATAAGGATATAATTTACAAGATATTCATGGCTTTTGTGTATTATAAGAAGAATAAGAATACTATTAATAATAATATAGAACTAAGAAAAGGTAAAGGATTAGAAACACTAACAGGAAACTGGGATTTGTGCAATTTCCAGGACCCTTTGTTAAATGATGTCTGTGTGTGATTCTTTAGGTGCAGGTCTGCTACACATATTTAATATGACACCAGAAATCTCTTACATCTATCATAATATCGACTTTGCATGCTATTTCTAAGTTTGCCAATGGTTTTACATTACCCATCTGATCCCACATGTTTCTCTATAAGGAGGCTGCCATATTTGTTCAGCAGCAGTCCATTTGCATTAGAAATTTTTACTTACAGGGGACAGTCTGGTTTAGAAACATCAAGTAACAATTATTTACAAAAAAAAATCATATATAGTTACCTCATTGCACTTGTTATAAATAAGCAGATAAACCTTACATTAATGACTTCTATACATGCAACAAATGAGCCCATTTTTGTGCAGCCACAATTATGGTTGTGTTCATAAAGTGATTCCTTAAAATTTAAATCATTACCATAACAGATTCTAGGTTTGAAAACACACATACATACTTATATAATAAATATTATATGATCATCATTTAATACTATCCCCAGGGCCCCATTTCCTGGTGATGACATTTCTTTTTGCTAGAACACTGGATTTTTATCAGTACAAACCAAGGCTCAGCTTCCTAAAGGATCCAGAGAACACTATGTTCAAGATTTGAAATCAGTTTATAAATAATAAATACAATAAAAATAAATGTTACTTAAACAACTCTTATCTGCATAAATAGTAACTCATTTTAGGAGGAAATATTGATTTGTACTAGTACATTATATTTGACCACTTATGTTATTAAATTCACATTTTTACAAATTGCTCAAATCAGGTCATAAAGTATCTATGAAAGTCAGAATACAATACTAAAGTCCATGGGTTTTCACATACATTTTCCTGCCATATTGTGTCATGAAAAATTAGCATATTTACTACCTGGCAAATAAAATTAGTATGCACTTGAATGGAAGAGTAGGATTTTGCATGGCAGAAATTATATAAAGAAAACAAATACATTTGATTGGGCACAAAATGATGATATTTTTTGTCAAAAACATTTTATATTACAAATGAGACTCATCAACACTATGGGGCAGATTTATCAAAATTTATTAAAATTCTGAGTTATTTTATGGTCAAAACTGTCAAATTCGACTAGGGAGTTATTCAAATTCTATTCGAGTTCTTAAAAAAATTACAATTTGATTTTTGAGATTTATCATACTCTGGCACTTTAAGAACTCAAAGTCGACTATTTGCAACCTAAAACCTGTCAAATTGTTTAAAATGGGAGATGTCCAGGGATCAATTTTTAGGGGCATATTTATCAAGGGTCGAATTTCGAATTGAAAAAACTTCGAAATTCAAATTCAAAAAGACCAAACAAAATTAAGTTGAAGTTTTTTTTTGTTTGAATAGGTACGTTTTTGATCGAATATGGCTTTATTTGGCTGAATTTTAATTGTACGAATCGAAGGAATAGCGATTTGACTCCAAATAGGTTCTAGGAGGTCCCCCATATGCTAAAACAGCAATTTGGCAGGTTTTAGACGGCGAATGGTCGAAGTTGAATTTTTAAAGAGACAGTACATGATAAATTTCGATATTCAAACTTTCAAATTTTTTTCAAATTCTAATCGAATTTGGACTATTTCCTAGTTGAAGTACACAAAAAAATAGCTTGAAATTAGATTTTTTTTTTCATTCGAGAATTCACCTCAACATTTGTTAAATCTGCCCCTTAATGTTGATTGCAGCCTTCCTGACATCCAGAGAAAAAACTTGAATGGAGTTTTTAAAATTTAAATCGAATTTGATTCTAGTCTTCGGGTCGATTCCAATCATCTGAATTTAAAAAAATTAATTTTTTAAATACATTTTTTTTAAAAAATTGGAATTTATGGAAGTTTAGGGGAGTTTTTAAAAACACATGATTTTAAATTAGACCTTTTATAAATTTGCCTCTATGTGTAATATTTTAGACTTTAATAATCAGAACTGCAAGCAAGATAAAATGCCAGAAACCACTATGTCTGCCTGCTGCTTTCCATTTCATGTGCTGTATTTAGAAGCATGCACATATAAAAGCCTCACAATGCACGGATGATTACTAATCAGCTACAATCTATGCTGCAGAGTTTAACAGCTTTAACTAAGCCATGCTGTGCACATTGGAACTAATAGCAGAGCCCTGCAGCAGGTGTATTCTATAAATTCTACAATTTAAAGAGCAGCTTGCCAGAACATCTTTGCAACTTGCACATTGCAGTACTACTCTTTGATTGTAATCAAGCTAAATAGTCTGCCATAGCCAATGCCTGGTAGTTGCAGCATTAGCTTCAGTTCAGCAGATTGATTGAACCACTTTTCATCTTTAAAGTAAAAGTTCCAAAAATTATCAGCAAGTCAACTTTAGATTATTACACATTTCTCATGTGACCTGCTGAATCTTGTGATTAACAAAATTAGGAGGACTATTTATTAAACCTTAATACATTTATGATTGAGGTTTTTAGGGGGGGGAACTAGAATTTTTAGAGATTTATCATTCCCAAAAACTGATAAAAATCCAAATCTGAAAATACGCCATCTCAAATGTGTTGAGGTCATGTAGAAGTCAATGACAGATGTCCCTGAAGCTGTTTATTGAAATTGTGATCTGCTCTGGATGATCCAAAAAAATTGGGGTTTTCATCCAATAATCCGAAAAAGTTGAGTTTTCACATTGACTCGATAAAATCATACAATATGAATAGATGCTCAATTTTGTCATGATATTTTGTCACTCTGATTGTTTTGTGAAAAATTATTGATACAAGAGTTCAAATTGTGGAGTTTTGGTCAAATATTTTTCATAAAAAATTTGATGAATTCAAGTTTTACTAAATCAGGCCCTAATTGTCAATAATTGGATTTAACATGAAATTCCACATTTCCCCATCAGCAAATATTTTCACCATGAGAATTTTCTTTAAAAATAACACCCATTGTATTTTTGCACTACAGAACGACTGTAAAAAATGTCCATTGACTAAGATCTGTATTGCAAATTTGTCCATGGTTTCATGAATGTTTTGGTGAAGCAAAATGGGACAGATTGGCTCATCACAAGTCAAGAAAAAAACATGCACGGGAATTTTTTTCCCCTATTTTTTTAATGGGAGGTTACACCTACAAAATGTTGCATGCCTTTAAAACTCTCACCAATCTGATAGTACAACCAATAGTTTAAGAATAAAATCGTACAATATGAATTGACACTCAATTTTGTCATGATATTTTGTCACTCTGATTGTTCCGAGAAAAATTATTGATAAAAGAGTTCAAATCATGGAACGGAGCTTTGGTCAAATTTGTTTTCATAAAAAAATTGATGAATTCAGATTTTAGTAAATCAGCCCCTTCCTTTAAAACTCTCACCAATAGGGATGTAGCGAACCGCCGACAATGTGTTCGCGAACGCCGTTCGCGAACACCGGCAAAAAATGCGAACAGTTCGCGAACTTCGAACATCCGAAAATCGTTCGATTCGAACGATCGAAGGATTTTAATCGTTCGATCGAACGATTTCCGTTCGAATCGAACGATCAAAGCCATTGGAATGATTTCATTCAATCCAATGGCTTCGATCGTTCGATTCGAACGAAAATCGTTCGATTTTAGCGATCGAATGGTCGAATGGTCGAACGACTTTGACGCGAACGCCTATTGGCGAACGTCGCGCGACGTTCGCGAACTTGCGGCGGACGCGAACAGTCGTAGTTCGCCGGCGAACAGTTCGCTACATCCCTACTCACAATCTGACAGTACAACCAATAGTTTAAGAATGTAATTATAGTTCAAATGGAGATGTTCACCCAGCAGTAAAAATTAGGCCTGAGATGTTACTGAGCAACCAGTTTAATTGGAGGAATGTTAATAAGAAAGGCATGATTTAACCTTTAACCCATTGTAAAACTATTCCCCATAGAAATAAAATGAGTTCCTCTGGAGGAGGCAAGATGTATTTTACCTGTTTTGCTCAATAAAACACTATGGGGCAAATTCACTAACATTCGTAGTTGCGCCAGGCGCAACTTCGACCGCGCTTCGCCACACTTTGCCAGGCGTAGTTTCGCCAGCGCTCCGCAAATTCACTAAAAGTTGCGCACAGGGGTAGCGTAAGATTGCGAAGTTGCGCTAGCATTGATTTGCTAAGTGAAGCGAAGTTACGCTAGCGAAGGCTAATTTGCATACAGCGCCAAATTCAAATTTCAATGGAGGAATACGTATCAGCACTACAAATGGCTAGAAAACCTTCAAAACATCAAATAAAATTTTTATTTTGCCCTACACATGTGCCCACTGTATAGGTAACTTGCCATGAGTCAGGAAATGTATGGGGGAAGGAGGGGAGCCCCAAAAAATGTTTCAATCTATTTCAGCCCATCACCCATAATTAGGGATGGGCGAATTTATTCGGCAGGCGCGAATTCGTGGCGAATTTGCGCGATTCGCAACCAGCGAATAAATTCGCGAAACTCCCGTGTAAATTCGCGTCAAAAATTCGCCGGCGTCAAAAAAATTTTTTTCGAAAAAATGGACGTCGGCGTCAAAAACGGGCGCCGGCGTCGGAAAAACGGGCGCCGGCGTCAAAAACGGGCGCCGGCGCCGTTTCGCGAATTTTTCGCCGTTTCGCGAATTTCGCGCGAAATTCGCGAATTTTTCGGCGAAGCGAAACGGTGCAAATTCGCCCATCACTACCCATAATGTAGAAAACACGCCAGCGTTTTTTGGGATTTAGAAAAAATTTTGACTTTTTTTGAAGCAATCCCTATCTACTCTATTGCGCTTCGCCTGGTCTGAGGTGGCGAAGGAAGTCTAGCGTAAAAGGTAGCGTTCAGTACACTGCGCGCGTTAGTGAATTTGCATAGTTACATCCGTAGCGAAAATTCGCCAGGCGTAAGGGTGCGAAGTAACACTAGCGAATCTACGCCAGCGTTCGTTAGTGAATTTGTGAAGTAACGAAAATGCCAAACGCTAGCGAATTAACGCTAGTGCTCGGCGCTTCAGCGCTTAGTGAATTTGCCCCTATGAGTGTATTCTCAGCTTCAGGAAAATGCTTCATTTTGTTTAGTGCTGTTCCTGGTGTATTTAGTTTCACATTAAACAGAGAATCTACAAAAAGGAATCTACAAAAAGGAATGATTATTTCTACAATAAATAGGCATTGGCAGTAAATTCAGCTGATTTCCGATTTCCCTACTTCACTGACTATTAATTTCACCATTATATAGAAGTCTAGAAAGTTAATATTTGGGTAAACTTTGTCATTAACTCTGCGGAATTTTTTTTAAACATGGAAAAACCGTAAATTAAAAAAAAAATCAAGCTGAAACGGAAGCATTGTGCTATAGCTTCTGTGAAAGCAGATGGAGGAGCAGTTAAACACTTATCTGCTTGGTTTCATTTCATAACCAAGGGATGTATTTGCACAAGTTCTGGTTCCATCCAAGTTGATGAAGGAATGCTGGATGATCTGTGAATTTAATGTGCTACAGTTCATTGCTCTGTCATTATGATTTAGTTACTAGAGAAAGAACAGATTGCTGCAAGAAGATTAGCAGATATGAGACTTTTTCCACTCCAAAGTCTTAGGTTTATGTTTTACTCGATGTAATATTAAAAAAGGGGATTTTCTACATATCTGATTACAATTTACACAATTCATTTCAATAATCAACATGAATGAATTGTGTTGAGAGTCCTACTGTAATTTGGAGTCTTTTTGATGCCCATGCTGCTACTTGGAATGCCAAGTGGTAATTTTAAAAGAGCAACTGAGGTACTTTAAACGCTACTGAGTGTTTCTGGAACCTTACAGTGTGATTAAATGATGCAATTAATATGTGCCAGTGCTGTTGGTGGAATTTCAGCACAAAATACAGCAGATGTTTAAAATCCATAAAAAAAGAAATGCAAGATATTGCAAGGCATAACAACTGGCGTCCAACACATCTATCAACACAACTATATAAAACGTACATATGATTTAGACTGTAATTTTGTTCAGAGATTTTGCTAAACACACACATCTTGCAACCATATTTAATATGGTTTTTATATTATTTGTAAAAATCCTTTATTTTTTATTGGCAATAAAGGCAATTTCACGATGATACAAAATTATGTATAACATCATGTCTTGACTACTACAACTTATTCTGCCCTACCAACTTTGTCCATTACAGTACATAATACAACTTACAGTAATTACATATAGTCAAAGCACCCCATACTCCTGAATTTACACATAATTCTGATCTTTTATTAAAATACTTTCAAAATTATTTCTCGATGAAATGTTACTCTCCTCTCCTCCTTCATTTTTTCCCATCAACCGACCTCCAGGATTTTTAGAAAACACTCCACCTCTGGAAAAACACTAGTGCTGATCCTCATCCCTTCCGCTGCTACAGTATGTCATTTTCAGTTTGGTGCCCTAACCCACCAATTCTGCCCCTTTCATATTCCCTTCCTTCACCCTTTCCCAGAGGTCCAGGTGGCTGCATATCCTATAATTTTGAATAACATTATTGTTTGTTCCAGTTTATTGTACAGTCTGCATACTGTGTGTAAGTTGGACTTTGATTTAAGATAAGAAAGCATTTTACAGATTTGTATTGTGCGATATGAATAATGTAAATTGTAAGCGAATCATTGAATATTAGCTCTGCAGAATATGTTGGTGCTTTATAAACAATAATAATATTTGGATTCAATATTCAATTAAATATATAACATAAACTGTATATTATTATTATTATTATGTATACACTACCATTGATACAGGTTTTCAAAATCTCGCCTCTTCAGTGACAAATGGAAGAGATCTGGGACTTTCATGTACACCTTCAAATATGACAAAATGTTACTGTATAAAGAAAAGGAAAAATACGTTTTGTTAGAAGTCAATGTCATACCATGTCCTCAAATTTAGTTATAGTAGCTCCCTATCTTGGATATTGTCAAAGCATTGTTTGACTAACTGTGAAACTGTAAATGCTCAGCATGCTCTGGGCTATAAGTTCCTGAATTTTCTAAAGCCATCAAAACATTAGCTGAAAGTGACCTCTGTCATAGAAGTTTAGGCTACAGTGTTAATAATGAGTCAGAGGCAGAATGCACTGTTTTATAGGCTGTCCTGTAAAACAATTAATCACTAATCATGCTTGTATTGTGAATTTTATATTGTATGCATATTATATATATCGAGTCAGTCCCTAAGCTCATGTAATTGATATCAGTATATAGCATGAGAATATCTGCAGAGGCACAGTGAATGATAGAGGGCCCTGTGATGGTACAGAAGCCCAAAAACATTAATTTCTCTTTAAAGTCTATTTTAATTAAAACATTTTGCAAACTGAATTTATTTCAAATACTCAGAGTTTCAGTCTTCTGCAAGAATTCAGATAAGCAGCTCTCTTTAGATATATTTCCATTTGTCACTGTTTTCTTAGCTTAAATTGTACATATATATATATGAAATTTGCTTGTCAAAAAATATATCAATAATAAAATCCACTTGACATGTACATGAAAACTGGGAATAAATAACAGATTAGTGTCAGCGTATATATTTTGTTCCCTCTTTCACAGATAGATGAAAATGCACCAGCAATATTTTGATGATTGAAACAAATCAACACTGGTCTGCCTCAAAATTCACTTGTACATTTTTTTTAGACTCAAAATTGATTATGCATTCTATACTCCCAGGCATGAGGAAATGCATATAATCTGCTTAGTAAGAGCAAAAGCCACATTTTTTATATATGAAGTAGCATTTGTAAATATGCAGGCAAAAAATGTGCAGGATATATTTAAAATTCAGAGTAAAGGTGTATGTCCTTTGCGTTAAAGAAAAAAGTAATATGCCTGGCTGTGCAACTTTTTATGAATTCATTAAAACCTGATTCAGTCTATCTAGAGAAAATGCGGGATTTTAAGTGGTGGTAAAATAACCACATGTAGCTTAATTAAATGAAATTAAGCTTAAATTAAGCTATAGATATGGCTTTTTCTTAAATGAAAATACCATTTCAAGTAAAGATGGTATTTAATGAATATTGTGGTGTGATATCCCAGTGCTGGGTGTTGTTGAACTGGAAGAATGCACACAAAGATGCCAGACTGCAGGGTAGAAGTCAGCTTTATTCCTGGCTGCTCTCTCCACACTGTTTGCCCCTCCTCCTTCACTTCCCCTTCCTGTGTCCATAACCTTTCTTATTACTCCACCCAGTGCTAAGCTGCTAATGCATATTAAACTGAACATTTAACATCACAGGAATGGATGGAACAACATTACATCCCTCCCCACCTTACAGAAACAACAAAATAAACTGCAACAAACTAGATATGAGTGCTCAGAGGCAGAATGTTTTTGAAAAGTCAGTATCAAGAGCTTTACTGAAAAACAAAGTCTTTGAGGTGATCTGGCAGTCTTCGATTTGTTCTATGTGGATAGTGCTGAGCTATACCAGGCTGTGGGTCCTCTTGTACAGTTGGTGCTTGAGTTGTTGTAGGTACACCAGAAGACATATCCCCAGGTGTGTTTGAAGTTGAACTGGTGTTCATTTCTTCATCATCTTCATCATAAGCCTTTTGGCCTGTTCCAATAGTGTAGCCTTGAAGTTTCTTGAAGTGGGATATATTTCTAGTTACTTGTTGTCCATTATGCTGAGCGGTGACCATGGTACCCTTGACTTGGGTAACTTGATAGGGTTCAGGATGATATGGTGAGGATAACTTGCTACCAGGTCTCACTCTCTTGACAAGAACCCAATCACCAACCTCCATTGTTATTATTTTTCTGTGACGGCCACCCTGATCAGCATATGTTTTCATCCTCTCCTTTGCAGCAGCATCATTATGTGTAATGGGTGTACTGGCAGACGTTTGATACCCAATGGTCTATTAAAAAGTGCCGTTGCTGGTGGTGTGCCAGTGGAAGAATGAGGTGTTGCTCTGTACTGTCGGAGGAATTTGCATAATTCTTGTTGAAAGTCCTTATGTTCTATGGTAGCAATCCTGAGAGTTTTGTTGATGGATTGCATGAACCGTTCAACCTCACCATTGGCCTGAGGCCAGTAAGGAGTAATTTTCCTGTGAGTAAAGCCTAAGTAGGTGGCAAAAGACTGAAAGTCTGTACTACTGAACGGAGGGCCATTGTCAGTCTTTACAGTTTCTGGTATACCATATTCAGAAAAAATCTTGTCTAATTTGGGTATGACAGCTCTGGCTGAGGTTGCCGAGACAGTTTCAACTACAGGAAATCTGGAAAAATCATCCATGACGACTAGAAGGTAGGAGTGGTCTGGCAGGGAGCAGAAGTCAACACTAACTGCAGCCCAAGGACAATCAGGTAGGGGTGTCATTTGCAAGGGCGCACGCTTGTAGTTAGGTGTTGTTGCCTGGCAAGGTATACAAGACTGGATACATGCTTCCACTTTTGCATCAATTCCTGGAAACCATACTTTCTCACGTAGGAGCTGTTTCGTTTTCACCATGCCTTGATGAGCCTCATGAGCAAGATCAACTACTGTGTCCTGCAACTTTACAGGGATGACAAGGCGATTGTCACGCAGCAGTAGATTGGAGTCCGATATGGAAAGTGAGTGTCGGGCTTTGAAGAAAGCTTGCAGGAATGCAGTTTGTTTTGGCCATTGGAGATGAGCCTCATCATTGAAAGAACTCCAGTTTTTGGACCTAATGGTTTCCATGACTAACTGGAGGTGAGGATCAGCATCTACTGCTTGCTGGATTTCAACAATTGTCATTGCTTTGGGCACAGCATGCGCCACTACAAAATTCACATGTTCCTCTGCTAGGATGGTTGCTGGAGTGTTGTCCTTTGCAGACTGTAGAGGTGGATGTCTGGAAAAATAGTCGGCAGGATTACCACTTCCTGCTTCATAACGCAAATGAAAATGGTAGTTTTGTAGTCTGAGTAGCCAGCGTTCTATTTGCGGGGGAGGTTTGGATGAATATTTGTTGAAGAGTGGAATCAGTGGCTTGTGGTCACTTACCACAGTAAATTTGAGACCAAAAAGGTAAAGGTGGAAATGCAGGCACCCCCAAACAACTGCGAGAGCTTCCCTTTCTGTCTGTGAATAGCTTTGCTCTGTCTCTGTTAGTGCCTTGCTTGCATAAGAAATTGTGTACACCTGGCCAGTTTTAGAGATTTGTGTAAGAATTGCACCCAGGCCCACTGGACTGGCATCGACTACAAGCTCTGTAGATTTCAGTGGATCAAAATAAGACATCACAGTGTTACTAGTTAGGTTGGATTTTAGTGCATCAAAGGAATTTTGATGCTCAGTGGTCCATGACCATGGAACATCTTTTTTGGTAAGCTGTCGCAAAGGTTCTGACACAGTAGCAAGATCAGGTATGAAACGGCCACAATATGTTACAAGGCCAAGAAAACTGCGGACCTCAGTAATATTCTGGGGCTGACTGGCTGATTTTATAGCGTCTACTTTCTGAGGGTCTGCTGATATTCCATTTTCAGAAAAAATGTAGCCAAAGAAAGTCAGAGATTTCTGATTGTACTGACATTTTGAAGCATTTAATGTCAGGTTGTAGTCTTGTAATCTTTGAAATACTTGTTCCAGTCGCCTATCAAGTTCTTGTTGGGAGGTGCCATATACAAGGATGTCATCACTTACATTGAGGACCCCAGTTATCCCAGAGAGTGTTTCCCTAATAATATTTTGAAAAATTTTTGCAGCTGATGATATGCCAAAATTTAGTCTCTTAAATCTCCAAAGACCTGCATGTGTGCTAAAAGTTGTAATATACCTGGATTCGGGGTGCAGCTCCAGCTGATGATATCCCGAGTTAAGATCAAGCTTTGAAAATATTTTGGCTCCATTTAAATCTGTGATGATGTCATCAATAGTAGGTGTGATGTGTCTTTCTCTTTGAATAGCCCTGTTGGCATGTCGCATATCTATGCATAACCTGATTTTATCAGGCTGCTTTGGTTTAGGTGCAACAACAATTGGAGAGACCCAGGGAGTTGGGCCTTCCACTTTTTCAATAATGTCAAATGTTTGCAGTTGCTGTAACTCTTTCTCCACCAGCTTGCGAACATGAAAGGGAATACGTCTGTGAGGCTGAACTGAAGGTGGTATTGACTGATCAATATGAAGTTTCACCTGTAGCCCCTTTAATTTGCCAATGCCGTTAAAAAGTTTTGGATGTTTATGCACTATGTCTGGAACATGGGGTTCAGTTACGCTGCTCACTAGTGTAACAAGACCTAAGGCTACTGCACTGCTGCAGCTAAGGAGTGTGTCAGCAGCACATTCCACAACATAGAATGAGTCAGTTATTGAATTGTCTTTGAATGTCAGTTCTGACTGAAATTGACCACATATAGGCAAGGCATGTGATGAGCCATAAGGAAAAATTTTCAGCTCAGTACTTTGTAACGCAGGTTTGCTTGTAAAGTTCTGGTAAGTGATTTGGCTTATGACATTCACAGATGCCCCTGTATCAATCAGAGCTTCTACAGGGTTGCCATTTATTAGAATTATCTGCCGTGGATTAGCAATTGCATGTACAAGACAAGAATTCTTTTCAGTAACTGAGAATAAGTATGTGCTGCCTGTTTGTTCAGCTCCCACTGGTGTCACTGTGCTTACTCTCTTTTCTTTAGATGCTTTAGCAGGTACAAGTAACTGTTTTTTTGGAGCTGATCTGCATACTTTTGCAAAATGACCATGTTTTCCACAGTTATGGTAGATTAACCCTTTTGCTTGACATTTTTCCTGGTGGGGATAAGGTCCACCGCAGTTGTAGCAGGTTGCAGGAGATTTATGGGCTAGATGTTGTTTTGGTGTGATATTAGCTAAAGAGAATGACTGATCTAGAATACTGTCATTTAGCTCAATCATTTTAGCTTGATTCTCTGCAGCATCATTAATGCGGGCAGTCTCTAGTAATTTAGATAAAGTCATAGTGGGGTCTCTGAGTGCCTGTCGTCTCAGTTTAGTTGATGTGCACCCCTGTATAAGCTGCATGCGAATTTCCTTGTCCACATCTGCAAATTCACACGAGACAGCAAGATGTCTTAATCTCACATGATACTCATCAGTGTTTTCATTTGGTGACTGTTTTGACTGTCTAAACTTGAAAGTCTCAAAAACTGTATTTTTATGCGGAGAAAAGTAGTTTGTTAGGGCTGTTTTGCATAAATCATAGTCACTGTCACCTCCTGTGCCAGGCAGAGTTATAAAGATATCATATACCTGCTCCCCTGCATAATGTAGTAACATTGCTTTCTTTCTGGTATTGTCAGCAATGTTCATGGCTTGGAGAAATATTTCAAAGCGCTTTAGCCACTTATTCCAGAGTGTCCCTAGGTTTGCTTGAGACTGGTGCACATCAAAACAGGGAAAGTTAGGCAGGCTGGCCATGCTGTGTACTGGAATGCTGATAGTACTGTGAATTGTGAGTTGTTTTACTGTGATACCTGCAGATGATATGAATCCTCGTCGCCAGTTGTGATATCCCAGTGCTGGGTGTTGTGGAACTGGAAGAATGCACACAAAGATGCCAGACTGCAGGGTAGAAGTCAGCTTTATTCCTGGCTGCTCTCTCCACACTGTTTGCCCCTCCTCCTTCACTTCCCCTTCCTGTGTCCATAACCTTTCTTATTACTCCACCCAGTGCTAAGCTGCTAATGCATATTAAACTGAACATTTAACATCACAGGAATGGATGGAACAACATTACATGTGGCATTACAATGATTAATGGTAAGGGGGTTATTTATCAAAAGTTGAATTTTAGAAGTTTATGAAGTTTTTTATACCTTGAATAAACTCAAATGTGTTTTCAGATTTAAGAAAATACTGGAATGGAAAAAATTCCAAATTTTCTTCAACCCAAAAATGTAAGTTTTTGACTGAAGACTAACCTCATAAAACTTGAATTTTAGTGGAAAACACAATTGACCTTAGTGTTCTTTCTGTAGACCTCTTTAGGCAAGTTGATGCACTGGCAAAATAGGATATATTGGTGACTAAAAATATGAAGCTTCTAAGAGGGCTAAACACCATGCAACGTGTTTGTCTGTGTGAGTGTACTGTAAGTATTGCACCATTGCACATGAAAATTTTTACAAGCACTTTAGATGCCTTGGCTTAGGAGCTTTTTTTACAGAACCCTATTTTAGGATCTAACCCAAACTCTGGCTTTTCTCTCTTCCCAGGGTTCCTTACTTGAGCCTGGAACACAACAGGTCCCTGGTTCGAAACCAGGGAGTTCCTCACACCTATCCCACCTTATACTTTCCTAGAAAAACAGTCAATCAGCATATTCATATTTAACAGGAAGCACTATTACAGGAGCAAATGTAACAAAAACATCCTATTTAATTCACACTATTCCCTGGCAATGGAAGCAGCTACTGCCATTTATTTTAGTACAGAGTTTCCACTACCTTCTGTAAACTAGCAAGTTATTACCATAATTATAAATACATAAAGCAGCATTAATTGCTCACAGTTGATGCATTTTGTAGGTGTAATTTTTAGAAACATGTCTGCATATACTCTTTAGCACAGGAATACATGGATGCAACATAACAGAGCTCAAATATATCCAAATGAGTTTAAATGTGATGAAAAGCATTGTTTGTTTACACTATGGAAATTTGAGAACATTATTCTAATCTCATTATACAATCATATTGCCAAAACTCCAACATATCAGTTTGCCACAGTGCCCATACTGAATACAGTTCATGGTGTCCAGAAGAGGTTGCACAAATGGAGCCTGGCAACTCTTACTGGCATACACGGTGCATCTTTTTCCACTGTTTTGAAAATGTGTCTATGCAAACATGCACCTTTATGCCATGCGTTCAAATGTCATAGAGTTGCCATCTACTCCAAGAAATAACATGAGGCTTGCTGCTAATATCTAGAGCTTTATTTCAAATACAACATCATGCATTTGGAAGCCACACATATCTGTACAGTTTATTGTTCGGAAGAATAACAGGAGCCCTCCGGCGACATTATGATGTAAAAAGAGTGCAAAGTTATGAATGCAGGTGACAGGTGACTTTGCATGGATGACAGAAAATCTATAGTACAATGTTGCTTAACCTTTTTCCCAGGGGACTTAAATTAAGTCAAGGGAATTTAATTTGTGGCTAAAAATATTGTATAACCAGTTATGCATCTCATTTTCATAACTATTTAAGTTGTAGGATGCCTTTTCTTATTAAAGGTTATCACGGAGCACACCTTAAACAGCATGAAGGGCCCCAATCTATGAGTTAAGAACATTTCAATGGCAGCTATGCATGATAGCATTACTCAAATAAATATCAAATAATGAATAAATATATGTAGTTTAAGTGACAAATTGATTCAGATGATATACAAATGTGAGGTTAGACTGCCTTTTATGCAAATTATTATGAAAAAGTTTCATCAGTAGGATTCAGAGCTCAGGCTGATGCAAATATTTGGAAGAACCAGTTTAAAATGACAATGATTACAGTTATTATATTTATGAAACACTCTTATATGACAATACTTGAACTATGAACGTTTCATTAGCACAAGCAAATCAACTTGTCAGATTATACAGGATAACACATAAAACATTTTTTTTCTAATAGAATATATGGTAAGAGTAAACTGCAAACATACTATATTCATTCATATTTTAGGTTTGTATAGTTTAAATAAACAACTTTTGTATTTCCTACAAGATTTGACCTTGTACCTGAACTGAAATTTATGTTTTCACTCCAATAATTATTGAGTTGCCAGTATAAGACATAACATAAGAAGACAGTTGTGTATTGGTTAGCAGATGATCTGCAAGTCTTTAGCCTTTGGTGCAATCTCTGTTTTTTACTTGTGGACATGATACAAATAAACGCCGCCACCAATTGTGACAGTAGGTGTAGTTCTATGATCCTTAAGTGGATGGCTTGCTGCTACTGCATTATTTATATGAGATAATCACAGAGAAAACGCATTTCCAGTTTGCAGACAAATCACATGTAAATGAAGGCTTGTACATAACAATTGTGACTGTGCAACCACCATTACTGGTTAAAAAAAAAAACAAAGTTTATTTCACATTTCTTACCAATGTTATTTCTTTGAGGAGAATAAGGTCACACTTCCCTCACATTACTTCCACCACACATAAAAAAGGCCCGGGGCCCTAAACTACTCAGAAAAGTGAGATTGTTTATTGGGGAATTGAAAGTGTTTTCTAAGTCACAGTAGTCATTTGTCAGGTGCTTGAAGAAAGATCATTGGGAGTCCCAACTGTTTGTAAAATCCACAATAAATACATTTAGCTTCCTGAATGATTGAGTTCATTGGTCATACTCTGTGATTAATACTACATCTAGTTTTGACCTGCTTCACATTTTCTTCAGTACGATTGATTGCACGCTATATTCTAGTGACCTCTAAGAGAATCTTACAGTTACACTTTTAATAATCACACTTAGTTGATATTTTCTGGGAGCTTTTATAGTGCAGTACTTTAGCACCCTGGTATAGAAATTCCTACAGTTTTAGATGTAAAAAAAAATGTGAAACAAATATTGTTTCTGAATAAATTGAAGATATTGGTTGTCCTATAATACAATATAATATTTTACTCCACTGTGTAGACATTTTTCCTCTGAAAATTCCTAACTTTATTGTTTTGTCTGCTACTCAGGAACGTAACAACCACTTCCTAATTTTCTAAAAGTATTCCTAATTTCATTTGATTGAGCAGGCATAAACAAACTGAGTGCCAAGTGGCCTCAATCTTATTTGGCAGCTAAATTAACAACTGCTAGTCTGCTTTGAAAGTGAAAGGACCCCCAGTCTTGAACACTTCATTTGGAATCCAGCCAGCCTAGGATCTCATTTTCTTATCTTATACTGAACAAGATTTTTACAATATCCTTCTGAAATAACACATAAACAGATTTAGCAAAAATTGGGATTCTGTGCTTTGAAAGGCTAATGCTAGCTAATTTAATTTCCCTTTGATTCATGAATGATTTGCCAATTGCTATCTTGCCACTCTAGTTTTTGCATTCCCCAATTCCAGTTGAAAAATGTGGCAAGAGATGTAACATAGAATTATCATCAAACATACATTTATGATATAGCAGTAAGTCTGTATATGTGTATGGGAACATGGGTCTTCATTAAACAAGACAGTTTTCTGATTTTTCAGTCCAAAAGACTCATCGGCTGTGTGGTCAATTATAAAAAAATCAAGTTACCTGAAAGAGCACAAAATCTTCACGAGCTTATCACAAGTAAATATATGGCAGATAAGGCCCTAATTAGTGTTTTTTGCCTATGCATATCTGAATACCTTTAAGATGCATTTCTGACCTGGAGAAATGGAGAATATGGTTAGATACAATGTTTATTTGTTTTTTTATTGTTCAAAATGTCTTTAAATATTTGTTAATGTAAAAAAATACATTATTTTTTTAAAGTGCATTAGCTAATATTTAAGGTTTAGTGTCTTTATAAAACTTGAATCAGGATGGCATCAGTAGGTATAAATCTCTCCCAGCATGGCATTAGAAATTCTGTCTCCAAAAACCTTTGTATTACAGACAAAGATTTGTTAAGCTAGAACAAACAATATTCTTACCTGTGCTCTTTTATAAATCACTTCTGGAACCTGTCACAAAACTTGATTTAAGTGACGGCTTTTTAAAATGCATTCATAAATACATGCTGAGAGAGTAAAACCACATATATAGTATTGTATTTATATTTGTTTTTGTAAATGCAGTTAAGGATCCTGTTTATTATTATGTGCTAGAATTTGCTTGTCCCTAATGATGAATGAAAAAGTTTACAATGGTCAGTTTCGCTGCGAATTTGCAGATTTCACAGTGGGCAAAAAGTTTCGAGAAACAAAACAAAAGTAAACCATGGGGCAGATTTATCAAAGGTCGAATTTCGAAGTTTAAAATACTTAGAAATTCGACCATCAAATTTAAATACTTTGACTACGAATATTGAAGTCAAAGTTTTTTTCATCGAATTTGGGTATCCTGCAGTCAAAGTAAAATCGTTCGATCGAACGTTTAAATTTTCAGGATTTCAGCGATCGATCAAACGATTTTACTTTGACTTCCAAAAACTTAGAAAAATGCTCTAGAAGGTCCCCATAGGCTAACATAGCACTTCAGCAGGTTTAATTTGGCGAGGTATTGAAGTCAAAGTTTTTTTAAAGAGACAGTACTTCGATTATCAAATGGTTGAACATTCTAACAATTTTACTTCGAAGTCGAAGTCGTAGGGGCAGATTTACTACGCTCCAATAGACTCCAATGCATTTGGCAAGAAAAAAGTCACAGTATCCAAAAAGTCTCTGTGTCAAAAAAAGCACGAGACACAAATTTTCACTTGTTTTCAGCAAAACGCGACAAAATCTCCCCATTGACTTTTATTAGATCATGCCAATAAAAATGGCATCAAATCTTTTGCTCAGATTGCGTATATACCTTGATAAATTCATCAATTATTTAACACAGCTTTTTACACCATTTTTTAGTGAGTTTTGTTTTACACAGCACAATAAATAGGCCCCTAGGTGTGTTTTTGTGAATTATGATTTCAACCTTTTGTCAAGGGCAAGTAAATGCAGCATCTTGTGTCTAAAAAAAATAAAAGGCAATGAAGCACAACTTTAAAAGCACATGTGTACAACCAGGCAGAATATAATGGAATCAATTAGCTGATTTAGCGTTTAGGTGCACTCAAACCAGCATCTCAAACACAAGTGAAAAGGAAGAAAAAATCCCTAAAGGTCATAACACATGAGGATATTGCCCATAGCTATTAGCTGCTCAGAATTGCCCTGTTAACTACAATGGCAATCATCTTCAATCTCTTTCCATGCAATTGCTGCTTGTCATAGGAGCAAATGGGGTGATTGCAAGCATTAGCCCCATGTGCACATATAAACTCATTTCTGATACCATTGCTCCAAATGCAAATATCTTTTCTATGTCTTTATTGTTTTGCTTGACTTAATCTGCATTGTCTCAATAACTGTTGCAGATAGCTACAGTAAGGAAAGGATACAATTCTTTTATAAATATACAGCCTACCTACACACTGTCAGTTCATAAGACATTGCTGTCCCTTGCTAATTTTGCAGCAGTTCATTTTTTTAAGTGATTTATTTCACACCTCTTATTGAAATCTTTGGTTCCTTACACCAGGCCTCAGGCCTTACTGAATATTCTCACAACAAAACAGGTGGATCAATAAGTGCATGAATCATTCTGACAGATCCCTCTTTGCTGTTGACCAATATACTGTACCCTGCTGTTCTAAGGATATCTTGAAAATAACCAATAAAAATATAGCCTCAAGACTCAAGCTGAAAACCACTGAATTAAATAATTAGATGATGTTGTTTGTATCACTATTTTTTCTAAAATAAAAGTTAGGAGAGTCTCAAAGCTCCATAAAGCTCTATTTAATGTATGCTCTTTTAAAAAGAAGATATTAGGCACAATTAGCCACTACTTTTCTGTCTTTCATCCAACTATATGTATATAATAAAATAGCATTTTCTGTATAACTGTATTCTCTACTTCTACCAATCCAATGTGATAAATTTAAGAAGGGGGAACATAACCCTCAGTGCTGGTAATAACATTCTCCTTCCTATCAAATGCATGCACATTTGTAACAAACATATTTGTGGGCTAATTATTGCTAATGGTTTACCACTAGGCTTGTACTCATTCCACAAAGCGATAAAATGAGAATAAATCAGAGTAAATGCAGAGCAAGCTTGTAAAACGGCTTTCATTCTTAATAGCCCCTGTAAACAAACTTGCATTGCTGGTAAGTCTTGCATATGGCTGTCCAATAGTTTGGTAAATATCTGCATTAAAGTGGCTGAGTAGCAAATAGTGTACATTTATTTTATCTGCAAGAAGAAGCAGGTGCAACACATCTGCTGAACTTAACTATCTTTGCTATCATTATCAGCCTATGGAGGAACTTGAACACAAATAGGGCTGTAACCCTGCCAATAAATGTATATTCACAGGTAAAATATCACCACTGTTGGCGACACTAGACCCAACCAATGCTTATTATGGGGGAAAAGATTGTTCTATAAATGTAGTATATACTATTGTGTATCACAATTATCCTTACTGATGCATGATAGTACACAAAAGAAATATGTGTACTAGTACAGTTTAAGGGAGTTATTTATTAGAGGTTGAGTTGAGTTTCTCCAGAAAATGTCAAGTTTTTAGAGGGTAGTTTCAGTAAAAACTCAATTTTTTGGGATAAAAATAAAAAAACAAGTTTTTCAAGATTTATTATTCGCCGAAACTGTAAAAAGCTAGTATCCGAAAACACTCCAGCTTAAAACTGTCAAGGTCATGTTGAAGTCAATGGCAGAGTTCCCTTGAACCATTTGAAGATGTTTTTAGCTTTCATGGTTTTTTTTCAGTGGTTTGTGCTCGAAAACTTGATGAGTTCAAGGTATTTAAGGTTTTTTATGCCGATAACTCAATCAATTTGAGTAACATGCAGCCATCTTGGGTAAGGCAAATTAATTCCTGCGAGTAAAACGTAGGTTAGATCCCTACAATGCATTCACACTTCTTTAGCTAATCTGAAATGTAAGAACATGGTGCAGAAAGGCAAAGTAGGCCCAAAATAAACACTTGGCTGGAGGAGGTGTTACTGCCAAGGTTCCCTATAGAATACAATTTACTTGCATATAATGAATTGCAAACATGGCACATTTTTGGTGATGGGAGTAACAAAGCACTGGGCATGATGACTCCATGATGACACAACTTAAACAATAATTACAAGATTCCTTAGTGAGAATGTTAGCATGCATCCCCAATCCCAATGACTTTAACACCGGCATCAAAATTGACTCGAGTTTTGCAAATTTTGCGGGAAATTCACAAATTTTTCATCTTAAGCGAAAAAGGACAGATTCGACAATCACTACCAATGGTAAATCACACACAAGTTTCACTACTCAATAGTTAGAGGACCAGCAATATACTAACATTTGGGGGGGGGGGATGCTGTGTGGATGAAACAAAACATAGCAATTTGCATCCATTTTTAGGCTTTGCACATTGCACTGCTGTTTACAAATACAGGTATGGGACCTGTTATCCAGAATATTCAGAAAAAATATGTTTTGTAATGGAACTTCATATCTTAAGACTGCTAAAAGTCCTTGAAACATTAGATAAACCCAATAGGATTATTTTTATACCAATAAGGATTAATTCTGTCTAAGATGGGATCAATTACAGGGTACAGTTTTGTTATTACAGAGAAAAAGGAAATATGTTTTACAATTTTGAATTATTGAATTAAAATAGAGTCTATGGGAGGTGACCTTCTTGTAATTCAGAGCTTTCTGGATAATGGGTTTCCGGATAATGGATCCTAAACCAGTTTATTTCTAAGGCTAAGGCCACACTAGGCGATAGCGCCGCGATTTGACTCGCGGCGACTTTTCGCCGCGACTTTTAAGCCGCAATCGCTGGGGAAACTTTTGCACTGGCGTCTATGGGGAATCGCGAAAAATCGCCAGCGTAAAAACACACGCGGCGATCTTTTTTCTACTGTCGCTCGAAATTGCCTCGCTAGGCGATTTCGAGCGACAATAGAAATAAGATCGCCGCGTGTGTTTTTACGCTGGCGATTTTTCGCGATTCCCCATAGACGCCAGCGCAAAAGTTTCCCCAGCGATTGCGGCTTAAAAGTCGCGGCGAAAAGTCGCCGCGAGTCAAATCGCGGCGCTATCGCCTAGTGTGGCCTTAGCCTAAAAAATGTGCTCCAGAAATACAAATCCTGCAATGACAGCATTATTTAAAACACTGGCATGCTATAACACTTCAAGAATTTATTGTTTTGAAGAAAAGAAAGCTTTCAGCCATTCAGCCACATTATTAAAAAAATCAATGAATAGTTTAACTAGGGATACTGCAGTCTTAAATGTTTTTAGAAGTGCAAAGTTTTTTTGAGGACATCATTACTACAAGTCATTTGTCAGCAGTTATACGCAGCATGCAGGGTGTAAAACAACTTTTAAATTGATAAGTTTAACCTTCCGTATGTGCTATAAAAATGAGAAGAACTGGCACATACTGTAATTGCAAACAAAATTATTACACACATATTTCTTAAACATTTCGGAGCCTTATATAGCGGATGGAAATTAAAGAGATCAGTCTCTCTTTCTAATGACGATTTAGCATCTAATGGATCAGATTAGGTAGCTCAGACACAGTAATTCGCTATGCAAAACAGACAACCTACTGTGGGCTTTTCAAGTCTAAATAGCTGAATATCTCAGAACTGTTTTCTAATTAGCGTTGCTGATGATCAATTTTCTAAAACAAAAAGAGAGGGGGAGGTGGGATAACATAACCGTGGGTAAGCAATTGAGAAACAGAAACACATATCCATGGAGCTGACTGCTCTGCAGACGTACACGTATCACTTATTCTGCAATTAATTACATTCTTGTCCTTGTACAGTCTAGCATTTCTTCTTCAAAAGATTGATTTGCCTCTCTTTTTACGTTTGCTGTTTCTGTACATGACCAACAATCCAGCTTTACATATTTCATTTTTTCTCAAGATGCATTGTATTCTAACTGGCAAGTTGCCCACAATTAATGATAAGCAGTCCCTTGTCATACTTTTTCTGCATCACTGTACACATTTGGAAGGAAGCAAGATTAATATGCTATCTAAATATAGATTTGGAACATACCGTTTTGGAGAAAGTTTGACTATAACATGAAAAATGCATAGATTCAATATGCCCATAACAGACACCAACTATTTGATGAAACTCTTCAAATCTCAGGTCATTCATACTTTCTCCACAACCGTTTTTGCTATGATTTTTGTTTAAGGCACAGCCTTAGGCAGTTAACTGTCATTAAAAATGTATACATGGATCAGATGGTGATACAAAAGGTGCCAGCTTTGAGATTGGCAAACATGACATCAATTATAAATCAAGAGCGGTTACAGTCCAGTAGAAAACAAAATATTGGCTTTGGTTAATTAAAAGCCATACAGTTCCCAAATGTTGTTTATTTATATTGCATTCTTTAATTTCCTGTTTCATTTATAATGGAGCTAATATAATAATCTGAAAGGAACTATCAAGGCTTTTTCCTCTCTTTATTGTATCACAGTGTCAGCAGCCTGTAATACACTTCTTTCATATTGATTTTTGTATGTTTTCTATCGGGAATTCTTCAAATGGTGTCTTTCAACTGATATCAAGTCTTCCAGCACCCATATTTGTAGCTTAGTACACTGATTAGACAGTGTTTATAGTTTCATTTATTGATATTTCAGTATGAAGGTACAGTGTCTAACTATTTTACATAATTGAATATACCGAGTACATGCAAACACTGTATGACTTATTTTAGGGGTTATGTAATGAAAGGCACTATGTTTGCCCAAGTGCAGTAAGTAGTAATGAGCAAATCTGTCCCATTTCGTTTTGCTGAAAAAATTGCGAAACTGCGAAAAAGTTGGCGGAACAGCAAAATAATTGTAAAATTCATTAAAGTCAATGGCCATTTTTCTTGTGACGACTTTTTTGTCTTGCCGACTTTTTTTTCCAAATGCATGAAAGTCAATGGGCGTTTTTTCTTGTGGCGACTTTTTTGTCCAAATGCATTAACGTCAATGACAGTTTTTTGTTATGGTGACTTGTTTTCACAGCAAATTTTCCGCTGTGAATTTTAGCAACAGTTTCGTGAACAAATTTGTAGATGTGGAATTTTGCCACAAATTAATTCGCTCATCACTATCAGTAACCCATATCAACCAATCAGAAGGTAGCATCAAACTGGTCACCTGTTTAAGATCAAACATCTTATTGGTTACTGTTCCTGGGCAAACTTAGTGAATTTTATACATATGGGGGGTTTGTGTTTCAAAATCAATACACTGTCTTGCTCTAAATGTAATAATCTTACAGTATATTATATATCTATATAATATATATATATATATATATATATATATATATATATATATATATATATATATATATATATATATATATATATATATTATATATATATACCAATTATTCTCAGACCAGCACTCCCTGTTTTAAGAATCAATTATAAATTATTTTATTGTTGCATCGTATCTATGCCCGACGTTTCGGTCCCTATTGACAGGGGGAGCTAGGCATGTACCTCATCTGTCTGACTACCCTTGTCCACTCACCATCCATTCATCATTGTTTCTTTTTCCAGCCATGTTGCCATCATCTGTGAAGATAAGTGCCGGATCAGGTGTGTGAGTTGACAACATGGAATATAATAAACTCTAAGTACATTGGACTGTGTTTATAAGCTTACTGTTTCAAATCATCAGTCCGGGTACTCATGCCCCCAACCTTCAGCAATAAGGAGGAAATCACTAGCAAAAATAGTGACAGGCCGGCAGCAATCTGGAACCTAAAAATTGTAGAATCCACTGTTCAAATAAATGTGTCTTTTATTTTACATTATGATTAAAAAAGAACAGCTTTATGAGTTTCATGTCACAGAGAGACACTTAATCATAGGCATGACAAGCGTCACCTTTAGCAAAAGGAGGAGTGGACTGGTAGTAAGTACTTTCTTATCTGAGAGTAAGCTGGGGAGCTGTGTCTGTGAAAAGAGCTTGGAAAACTCTATAAATTGTGAGTGTAATTTCCATTTATCTTTTATTGGATGTATTTGCCCTTGCTGTGCAAAAAAACCAAATTCTCTGTAAGCAATTATTTGTTCCAATGAGAAATCAGATAGAAGAAATTTAATTTTACCTGTTTATTTGTGAAATAAAACACAGACAAAGATATGTTTTGAAATCTTGTGTACCTGTTTCTTATTCATAGAAAAAGGTGCTGCTATTTCTACCATAAGAGTGATTCCTCGCTATATATGTTATAGCTGGTTACAGGGTCCTGGAATTAGGAGTCTTTTATTCCAGTTGGCTGCTCTATGCTCTATGCTCTAGTTTCCCAACCCAGTAGGAGCCTAATCAGTAGGCTGTAGCTGTGGATGTGTTGGGCCCTTAAGAAAAGGGAGGTTAGTTTTTCAGTGAGTGTACTTGGGAGAAACATGCCTACATATAAGTAAAAGAAATTTGTTGTGTTTGGCTTTGTAGGTTATATGGTATATGGACAGGGAAATCGTCTGTTTGTTAAGGTCACATGTGTATTAGGTAGAGCCAGGAGGGCTTACGATTTTATTTTCTGGATTTTGTTTTGCTTTTGCAAATAAAAATAAACTGGCTATGGGTCAGCAAAAGCTTGTGCCTCTGCTCTCTACCCACAGGAGACCATGATTGAATATATGGAAGAAATACAACATTTACTTATAGAATGCTATAGAATTGCCTATTCTTAATATGGTTACACTTTATTTTGCCTTCTTCGTCTACCTCTTTCCTTTTTTCAAATACACAACACTGGTAGCCAACTGAGGATGCAATGTTATTGTTATTGTTACTTTTTATTACTTATCCTTCTATTCAGATCCTTTTCTATTCATTGTCCAGTTTTGTTCAACCAGTACCTGTTTGCTCGGCTAAACCCAACCACAGAGCTTTCACTTTTTGTATCTGGTCTTTTAGTGCAAGAATTAACAGAACTATAAACATTTCTCAATTAAATTGGCTAGCATGACTAGTCCATAGCGTGACTGCTTCCATACATATGAACAAGTACAAATAGACATTAAGGTTGACTGGTCAGAACTTGTGTCAACCAATTTAACTAAGAATGAATTGTCTCTTTAAAATGCTTACTCTAGATGGCAGCTATTAAGTCTAATAATGTGAAACCCCTTTAAAGTATGCCTGCTTTGTTTGAATGATTACTTGTTTCAAAAATGCTATTGCAACAGTTTGTATGCCAAAATATTCTCAACAGCATATCTAAAACTTCTTACAAATGTACATTTATCATATACTGTGCCTTAGTTTCTGACATTTATTTCTCCGAAGTTCTGATGCAGTGAAGCAGGAATGCCATTTAATTCAGTCCTGTTGTTTGACACACCGTATTTCCTCAATTTAGAAAATATCATGGGGCATGTACCAAATGGAATTAGTACAAAACAAACAATAAAGCATACACAAGCATTTTAAGATGCAAATGTTACAAATATTCCTTATTGATAGATGCCACAAGATTTTTGCAATGCCAAACATGAAATATGGATAAAGAGATTAATTAAAACTGATACAAAAAGACTGGTAGGTATCAGCTGCATGTTCAAATGTATGTATCTTGTGTTTATGGTACTTGGGGTGGGGGTGCACATCAGGTATCTAATTAGAGTCACTTACTTCAAAGTGATCTGTCACTGCCATAATTACACAATTATTTGTTCTTGCGTTTTCAAGTTGGTGAAATAAAATGTAACTGTGCATGAGCATTTGCAAATATTGTCTGTTTTTTTTTGTAAGTGACTGACAAAATTAGCTTAATATGTAATTTGGCAATTGTAACACAAACTTCAACTGTACTGTATGGGGCACATTTACTAAGCTCGAGTGAAGGATTAGAATAAAAATTACTTCAAATTTCGAAGTATTTTTTTGGCTACTTCGACCATCGAA
Organism: Xenopus petersii; assembly: GCA_038501925.1. NCBI lineage: Eukaryota > Metazoa > Chordata > Amphibia > Anura > Pipidae > Xenopus > Xenopus petersii. The sequence goes on along the minus strand of CM076674.1, from coordinate 60,098,272 downwards.
TTGGCTACGTCGACCTTCGACTTCAAATCGAACGTTTGGAACTAAAAATCGTTTGACCATTCGATAGTCGAAGTACTGTCTCTTTAAAAAAAACTTCGACCACCTACTTCGCCACCTAAAACCTACCGAGCACCAATGTTAGCCTATGGGGAAGGTAAATCGTTGATCGATGGATTAAAATTTTTCCTTTGATCGTTCGATCGAACGAATTGCGGGAAATCCTTCGACTTCGAAATTGAACGATTTATCGTTGATGGTCGAATATCGAGGGTTAATTAACCCTCGATATTCAACCCATAGTAAATGTGCCCCCAAATGTTGATTATACTGTCAGTCCTTGATAGCAGCAGCACAGTGTTGGGTGTATTAAACAGTAATATCCATGTCTCAGAGCATTTTATAATAACTTTAATACCTAAGATTTTGATCTAATTGAAGTGTTTGTGGTCCAAAATAAGTTTCTGTGAATTTTAGCCTGTTAGCTCAAGATCTACTTAGGTTCTACTTAGGTTATTGGGTCATTTAAGTTCTGATACGTTTGGATATCTTAATAAGCGTAGGGTATATGTCACAGATATGATATACATGCTTTTAACTATATTTAATAAATTAAGATTTTATAAATTCAGTTGCCAAAATGCTCCGCAAGTTCTGTTATGCGTTCATATGATATTGGCCTGGACCAGGGGGCAATTTGCTTGCAAGCACACAGGTCTGCTAAATGTGCAGGTGAGAGGGGGAGTGCTCCCATTTGTCTTTATATAGTATGATAAATAGGCTTGTGAGTGCTATGAAGCAAGAATAAGTTTTGGGAAAACATGACTGACTATGTTCCATTGGGAAATGTGCTTCAATGAGCCAATTGCATTAATTTATAATATAAACTGTAAAAAAAAAAGAACAAAAAAACATGTCTTCCAACAGTAACAACAGTAAATACTTTGTGGAGCCCATTGCTTCCAACTTTAATTTGAGCTGGTGTTTTTATAATAATAGTAATCAAGCTCCTGAGATCTGATGGGGGGGAAATATGTACAATGCAAAGCATTTATTGTTTTTTCCATCTCCACATATTTAATATATATTTGCACACCATCCATATTCAAAGAGGTCTGAAAACATGTTATGCCCAATTAAAAATGTAATTTTAACTGGGCATACCATGTACAGTGTATAATGAAATATAGAACATTGAGTAATGTGATTTATTTATTTTTATGCAAATTTGTATCTACTTACAACTTTTATTGAATGTGTCCGTATGTTCTAATGGGTTGGTGCAGACTTTTGGCAACGTTAGTGAATTTTAGGTCACGTGGTAGCTCTAATAGCATTCAAATCATAAACCTCTAGTGCTATGAAGTCCTGTGTTCAGTTCCTTCATCAGTTACTCATGACCTTGGGCAGGATCACAAATCTTTCTTTTCCCCACCTTGCACATTTATGAACTTGTAAACACAATGAGGCATCCATTGCTGTGTAAAAAGAGTATCTTTATAAACAAAGACATTAATGCTAATATCATAAATATAATTATAATATCGTATAAAATAGCAAATAGAAATATATATATATATATATATATACACGTGTGAGAAATGTGAGAATTGGCTCTTCGGTATTTTAAAATAAACAGATTTTTTATGGAAAAGATAAAATGTAGTCTTTCAGAGCCCTGTAGTTACACTAGTAATGTTCAGAGTTATTCAAAAGAAAAAAAAAATTCAAGTGTGTAAGTTTGCTTTATTTCATATCACTCTTGTATGTTCCAGGATTTTTTTTTTTTTATTATTGTTTTAAATATTCAGTTTTTGAAAAAAAAGCTGCAACATCTGAGCTGCCCATCAGATGTCCATCACATTAGCAATGGAATTGCAGCTGTCAGTGTCACGCTGAGCAGCTGGGAATAGATAGCGGGATAAAGTCATTCACAAGGCAGAACTGATGAGTATTGTGGCTCCCTTATCAGTGAAGAAAATGTGTATTTTAGTGGCACCATAAGTAGGATAATCAAATGCTTATCTAGTGGGAAACACACTCCATTTACTATAATACCTATTCTTAATGTATCTTTCTCTTGCACTTAAAAATATATATAGCATTACAATATATGTTTTTAGTGTTACAACCCCTGTAAATAAAATAAAATCATACTAATGACACACTATCAGGGCAGCCATTAGAATTGGGGGCCACGTACAAAAATTTTTTCGTGCCCCTGGGACTTGCCCACACTGGCGCCCAAGCCCCGCCCTAGATCCCGCCCACTCCACATCACAGTTAAAAGACCACACAAACATCAGCGCTAAAAATGTAACCCCCCCACACTCGGGTTATAAAAAGCTATTGATGGTCAGGGCCCCCTTATAAGTTAAAAAAAAAAACATTGGCGCCAGGGCCCCCATAAAAGTTTATTTTAAAAAAGCATTGGCATCAGGGTCTCCCTTACAAGTTAAAAAAAATTGGGGCACCCAAAAAATATTTTTTAAAAAAACATTGGTAGCAAGGGCCTATAGAATATTAAAATAATATTTTGTGACTTAGGGTCTTTTCACCACTTCAGGACTTCAATCTCGACTGTTTTCGTGACTTTGGTATTTTCGCCGCTTCGGGAGTTCGGCTTTGGCTGTTTTCATGGCTTCGGGTACACTTCCACATTCCGGCTGTTCAGGACTTCAAAAATGGCCGCAGGGCTTTGGAGCTCTCAAGGGGGCCCGGCTCTTTCAAAAGTGCAGCACTGCCGGGCCCCCCTTCATGCCCGGGCAAGGACACTTGTACCCCCTGTCCCCCCCTAAAGGCGGCCCTGCACACTACTGCAAAGCAATCATAATGGAGAATACAGGAATATTACTACAGGTATGGGATCCATTATCTGGAAACCCTTTATCCAGAAAGCTCTGAATTATAGAATGGCCGTCTCTCAGACACTTCTTATCATCCAAATTATCCACATTTTTTAAAAATTATATTCCTTTTCTCTGTAATAATAAAACAGTACTGAAAGCAAAGGTAGCCTATTGTGTTTATGTAATGTTTACATGCTTTTCTAATTTTTAAATAAAAATACCACTACCAAACTTTTTATTATTAAAAAAGGTAAATTTAGTCAATTAGGCTAAAAACTCGATAAAATTGAGCAAAAACCCAAATTAAATATTTTTTTTTCTGAGCTTTTTCCCGAATGGCTAGATTTTTTTCAGATTTTTCAGATCGAATTTCAGCGCAGACCACAGAAAATGTAAAATAGTACAGGGACCTCTGCCGAACCGAATACGAATCCTAATTTGCATATATAAATTAGGGGCGAGGAGGAAAATCACGTGACTCTTTGTCAAACAAAACAAGGAAGTAAAAAAATGTTTTCCCCTTCCCACACCTAATTTGCATATGCAAATATGCAAATTAGGGTTCGGATTCGGTTCGGTATTCGCCCAAATCTTTTGCAAAGGATTCAGGGGTTCGGCTGAATCCAAAAAAGTGGATTTGGTGCATCCCTAATATATATATATATATATATTATAAAAGGCTTATCTAATTGTTAAATAAGGTTGTATACCGTACATTGGGGGCATACAAATACAAGGGTGATGATAAGGTTTGTGTGTGTGTTTTGACAAGGGGGAATCACATTAAATCAGATACTAAATATGTTGTTGAAAAATCAGTTTATAAATGATAATACATATACATAATACATATGATAATACATATAGCTCTACTCTAAAGTGTCCTACTGAATTTGTATAACTAAAAATACTTATATGGACTTTTTTTTGGTACTGTATCTTTCTGCACAGGCCATGTGAAAACAGCAATCCTTGCTTTATATGGAAAATTATAAGTAAATCATTGACAATGTTTTAATGTTGTCAGAGCACACCCCATTGGCTCTTGTCCGCATCTCTGATAGTTTATTGTAAGTGAATTGTAAGATAAGCAACTTTAATTGTTTTAAAGAGTTTTTCGAAGACATGACTTTAAGCTGCATTTTGATTTCCTTGGGGTCATGGCTAAAAGTCAGTAGAACAGATACCTCCAATGGTGTTTATTGAGCAGGAAAGTGATTTCCCATTACTGTCTAATCTCCAAAGACCCACAGTTGCCACAAACAACACATAATCAATGTATGCTTATTAGATCTTGTCAGAAAATAAGGAATGGCTGAATGTGTCACATGGAATGGTGATGCCCTTGACTCTACCTTGCAGCTTGCAGGGTCGGACTGGGCTGGTGGGACACCATGAAAAAACCCAGTGGGCTCTGGTTCTCGTGGGCCCCACAGTCCCAGATCCAATCCCTCCCTCTCTGGCCCTCGTCACAGAAAGAAAAAGGTACGGGGGGGATCTGGAAGGGGGTTGCGACTGGGGTGTCGGGTCCAGAAGTGGCTTTCTGGCAGCAGCCCCTGGATATGACCCTGGGTACAAATGAATTCCCTCATTACTTGGGGAGAACGGAGGACCATGCTTATATACCTTGTGGGCATAGGGGTAAATATATAAATGGGCCTCTTGCCTCTTAGCAATTGTCACAGAGGGGAGTGGCACACTTACTACCCAGGCATTGTGTCCGAGCTGTTTCTGTGTTCCATAGTTAAAGGTGATAACAACTGAAAATATCCTTAATAAAATTGAATTTTTTCAACTCTGACAAATTTAAATGACTTGAAAACCCAAATAGAATTCAAATCAAACACGATTCGAGTTTTTCCCTTGAAAAAAACTTGAATGTCAGGAAGGCTGCAAACATCTCCAAATTGATCCCTGGACCTCTCCCATTGACGTAAACAGCGAATCGGCAGGTTTTAGGTGGTGAATAGTCCAATTCAGATTCTTAAAGGACCAGAGTATGATAAATCTCGAAAATCAAATTTGAAGTTTTTTAAAAACTAAAGTTTGGATAATTCCTTTAGTCAAATTTGACAGTTTTGACCATACAAAAATAAAAAAAAATTAATTCAAATTTTTAATTCAACCCTTAATAAACCTGCCCGTTGGAGTTATAGATGTACCCATTTTTATTCTGTAAAATATGGCTTTCATAAGCCATTATGTGGAGAAGTTATATTTTTCTTTTCTACGTGCAATACAGGTATGGGATCAGCTATCCAGAAACCAGTTATCCAAAAAACTCTCAATTATGGGAAGGCTATATCCCATAGACTCCATTTTAGGGAAATAATTTAGATTTTCATGATTTCCTTTTTCTCTATAATAATAAAACAGTACCTTGCACTTGATCCCAGCTAAGATGTAAAAAATCATTATTGGAGGGAGCCAAAACAATCCTAATGAATTTATTTAATGTTTAAAATATGTTTTAGCAGAGTTAGGTAGTGATGGGCGAATTTGCGCCGTTTCGCTTCGCCGAAAAATTCGCGAATTTCACGTGAAATTCGCGAAACAGCGAAAAATTCACGAAACGGCGCTGGCGTCTCGTTTTTGACGCCGGTGCCCGTTTTTGATGCCGCGCCCATTTTTTCGATGCCGGCGCCCGTTTTTGACGCCGGTGTCCGTTTTTTCGAAAAAAATTTTTTGACGCGGGCGAATTTTTTCAGCAAATTTTCGCGGGCGTTTCGCGAATTTATTCGCTGACGGCGAATCGCGCTAATTCGACGCAAATAAATTCGCCCATCACTACAGTTAGGGTATGGAGATCTCAACTATGGAAATACCCCTTAACCAAAATACCTCAGGTCCTGTGCATTCTGGATAACAGGTTCCATACTTGTATCCTGTAGCTCTCAGGCTTAATATTTTAACTGTTAGAATGCTAGTGCTGAACCTTCCTAGTTAATAGGGAACATGATGTAAGTCAGAATGGGAGACAAATAGTAGAGCACCTGAACATAAAAAACAAGCAATTATAAAAATAATAATGAACAAAAGACTCAGACAACCCTCTGGTAACAGCATATTTTCCATGGCAGACTGAAAATAAGATGAATAGGATTACTAATAATTGAAGCTATACACAAGAAAGATCAATTGCAAAGTTTCTTGAAATAGGTCTATCTATTGCATACTAAATGTTAATCTAAAAGTGTAATTCCCTTTTAAATCATATTTGGATGCTGGACAATATTGGAATACAATATTGGAATACATACAGCATTTCAGCTCCGTTTCCCAGTTTAGCCATTCTCTCCTTGTGCAATTATCACTATTTTTTGGGGGAGAGTGTATTACAAAGCAACTCACTGCACTACATTTAGGTAATCGGTATATACTGTATGCTAATGCCTGTGCACAGCTGCCAATCATTAGGACACAACTTTGTGTTTCTCCAAACCCAGAGCAAACTGAGCTGCCTGTTCAGAAATCAACACCAGGTAAAACTCATTTTATACTGTAAATAGGGTTGCCAACCGGCCTGTATTTTACCAGCCTAGCCGGTAAAACACCTGCCAGGGCCGGGGCCGGTATTACAAATTTACCGGCAATGTAGCTGCCGATAATCTGTAATACAATTTACAAAATCCCCTGCCTGCCGATGAAAACTTACATTTTCGTTGGCTTCGGGCGGTGGCCCGCCCCTTTTGTGACGCTACTTCCCATGGCTCCGCCCCTTTTGTAATGCTACTCCCCGTGGCCCCACCCCTTTTGTGGAACCCCTCACCGGCTCCACCCCTTTTTGTGTCACGTCCCACCCCTTTCTTTTCCGCCCCTCACCATGGCCGGTAATTTTTTTAAAAGGTGGCAACCCTAACTGTAAATGTTCAGGTTAGCTTTAAACCCTTGAGTAAAAAATGCACTATTTAAAAGCTTTAGTGTTTCAGACCTGAAACCAGCAGGTTTTAACATGTTGTTTAGAGTTGATGGAAACAGAGAAGGAGTGCAGTTTATTTCTGGGGAAATGTATAGGATTTGTAGAAGAGAGCAAAACACAAGGGATTTTGCCAGCCAACTGAAATAGAAAAGACAGAAAGGAAATCGAGAGTTATCTGGAAGAGGCACTGCCACCATATTAGATATCTTCCCAATAATCCTTCTTGCAGGCATAGGCGAGTACAGCTGCAATATACTGTAGAAATTATTCAGCAATGTCTATACTGTGCATAGCTTTATTTTAGAGATTGATAAGGAAAGGTAAACTGGCCATGACACACTCTGTATTGCTTTGTTTAAAAAGGGATGCCAGCCCATGGCCCTACCATAGCAATTAGAATTATTGGGGAGGCTAACATGTACTGTATGTATGAATACTTTTATTTTTTATAGCACTACAGGTATGGGACCTTTTATCCAGGATGCTTGGGCCCTTGGGGTTTAAATATTAAATAAACCCAGTAGGCTCGTTTTGCCTAAAATAAAGGATAAATCATGTCTTGGTTTTGATAAAGTATAATGTACTGTTTTATTATTACAGTGAAATAGGAAATATGTTTTTAACATTTTGAATTATTTTATTAAAATGGACTCTATGGGATTAAAATGGACTCTATGGGAGATTGCCTTTCTGTAATTTGAAGCTTTTTGGATAATGTGTTTCCTTATAACAGATCCATACCTGTGCTAAAGCAATACAATAATAAAATACAATAGAATACAAAAAATACAAAATACATTCATTCAATATTAAATGCTTAAAGTGGAGACAAGGATTTCTTCTAGGACTGAAACCTGGGACTCAATAAATACCATTCCTGGTCTCAAGATAGAGACCCCCTGGACTTCTCGTTTTGGGTCTATGAAATGATATGTGGTTGAAAGCTTGTTACACTGAATCCACATTCTGGGAGAGATGGTTTAAGGCCAAGACAATAGGCTTTGTCTCTATATTATTGCAGTCTAGTGCCCACCACCTTGATCTTCAGGGGAAATTGAGCATAATGCTAATCTCAGCAGTTGATCCCTTTTTCTTATTTAGCTGTGTAGGTGTGTGGCGACTGTTGGTTGTGTCAAAAAAACATAGTTGCTATGGGAGGGCCACTGTCTCCCTATTTTGCATAAGTCAAATGCAATGGTGTTTTACTCATGTCATCCACCCTGTGCTTATCCACTTACCAAGCAATGTTTAGAAACATTAAGGTTATTTACAAAGGCAGCTATACATATGTTTGCAACTTGTGACTAGCATTATTATGCCAGGTATTGCTAGGGTTTAATAAGCATGCAGAGAATATACACACAACAGGCTTGCATCTAGGAAATCACACACTAATGCTATTTTTGACACAAATTAACCATTTGTGCATATGTAGGGGTTATTTACTTCTGCGGTTCTGTTTGGGATAGCCTGTATCACAAAGAATTACATTCATTCATTGGAGGATTGCAATGAAGGTTAGGGGAGGATTATAATGAAGGCTTGGGGAGGATTATAATGAAGGCTTGGGGAGGCTAAACCTCTCCAACCCAGCAGGGCAGGATTTCCAACATTGAATATAGGTTATCTACTTCAAAAAACCTAAGTATCATAAGCCTGCAGGCCAATTATCTGTACTTTTGCTAAGCAAGACTGAAGACACTGTATCAAGGGGAGTCTGTGTAATGTCAGAAAAAAGCTGATTGGAGAGAGCATTTGTGTGTGTGTTTGTTAGTGATGGGCGAATAAATTTGACAGGTGTGAATTAGCAGTGAATTGTCGCGTTTCACCACCGGCGAATAAATTAGAGAAACCGCTGCGAAAATTCGTTAGCTAAAAATCCACCACGTTCGAAAAATTTGGGCGCTCGTCAGAATATATGTAAAATAATATATGGCTACAAATGCTATATTTTATATAATGAACAAGCCTAAAGGTTTAGCATCTCTATAGTTATAATGGTCCAGGCCTTCAAAGTTGTCACAGGAGTTTCCCATCTTGGATTTTGTGTCTGTGACACACACATGCTCAGTGTGCTTTGAGCTGCTAATGATGCTAAATGAATCATGAATGACTGAAGTAAATGTTTTCAAGTATTTCAGAAGCTGTCAGATATTTTATGTCAAATTGTAGCTAAATAAACTTTGGAAGAGGTCTGTATTATACATGTAATTCATATTTGAGATGTTTAATTTGTCAGTGTGTGTAAGTGTAAAAGACAGAGTGAGAGATTAATGTCTTTTGTTGAAGATCTGCTATCCCATATAGACTGAACAAGGGCTAAATCATTCATCCTCTGTCCACTTGATGCTACTTTAAAATGTTACCTATGGGTGTTCCTGTGGATTAATGAATTCATTTTACAATGCTTTGATCAGCTAGGATTTCTTGTGAGGTTTGGTAACATATTATTAGGGTCATGAAACCTGCCTTTAATTGTGTCATTGTCTGTATTGATTTACATCAGCAATTTGCTAAGAAATTATTACAGGTGCATAAACAACCTTTGGCATTTTTAAAGCACCAAATAGTCAGTGCAGTTTACTTTGCAATTGCATACTACCTTTATAGTTTCCCGTGTGCCTGTCTGTCTCATCTATCTAATCTGTTCTATCTGGCATGGAAATTAAATTGCTCTTTAAGCTTAATCATTAAGATCATTATAAGGTTTTGGGACAAGTCTTTTTCATATGTGCATATTTTTATGTAGCTCTTGCGGCTGTCGAGGTAGAGTACATGCTACTCATGACTTTTTATCTCAGCTGGGCACTTGCTAGTTGAGGTAGGGTTCAGGTAAATCTGAATCACACAGTTTTCACTATGTAAAAATAAATATGAGGGGTAGTAGTTCTTAGAAACTTTTTTGATGACTGGAATCTTCAAGAAAATGCAGTATTTACTACACAGAAATAGGCTTTAAGAAATTAAAGGCTCATCACAAATATAAATTTACCTGCTCCAGGACTGATTTAAATAATAATAAAATAATATTTAAATATCATGATGTAGAATGCAGAGGGTTCCCTGCAGTTAGCGATTTTCTCCAACTTTTTAACCATTTTGCAGATATCAGGAAAGTTTTCTTTAAAGGGACATTAAGATCTTGCAAAAATTCCCTACTTGAACATAAGGCATTAATCCATATACATACTATGGTACATTGCTTAACATAAATATGGATGTAGGGAAACAAGTTAGCATATTCACTGTAGCCCTTGCATGTATGCAGAAACCCAGTTACACTCAGTTATTATGGAAAGAAAGCAAGCACGCAGCAATAAAACTAACAAGTGAAGGACTCTTACCCCCAGCTTGAATGCCAGCAAAAGATAAAGCAGTCTCTGAAGGTGTTTCGTTCAGACTGCCAGTTTAAAACAGAAGTCATGGGACAACACAGGAATGCACACATACAGAGGTGCCCCATCACCCTATTTTGTTCTAGTAATATGGTATTCTAAAACAATTTGCAATAATGACATTGCAATATTATATACATGTTTCAACACAATTTGTTACTGTGTGAATTGTTACTGTGCCTGTGTTCATATCACTTTGTCACAATGAGTTAGATTGTTTTGAACATTCAACTCCATTCTGAGCTATCAGAGTTGGACTGGGTTCCTCATGGCCCACAGGGTACCCGACTCAAGGGCCCACCACTCAGTCACTCACTGAAGGGCCCACCATCACTCTCTCTCCACCAAAAGTCCACCCCAGCCAAAGGAGTCCCCACTCTCTGCACTATTAACTTTGCTGTTAAAAATTAAAGATGGCCATGCATTCCACAATGGAACACATGGCAGCTGAGCGGGGAGCAGTGGTGGTTGGGATGGCTGGCTTGCGGACAAGGTCCAACAGGATCGGGCCCATCGGAATTTATCCCAGTGTCCTGGGTGTGTTATGGATTATTAGAGCTCTGAGCTCTAGCACCTCACCAGTTCATTAAGCCCCATAAAATTAACAAGCATTGTGTTAAAAAACCCAAGGCCAAGAAACAGAATGCATAACAATTTAGTACTAGAGCTTTGTAAATAGTAAACTATTGCTTTTTTATGATGGTTAGAAAATCAGACCCTTCGTGGCAATTCCTTCATAGGTTAATCTCACCTATAGGTGTCCAGCTCCAGTATACAAGATCTCATAGAGGCGCCTCAAATGAAAAGCAATATACCCCAATGCTCTGCTTAATGGAGTTCCAAACCCCACATTTTTTTTCTTGGTCGCACACACAACTGCCCTTAATCGCCACCCTAACTTATTTTCATTCTGTAACAGATATTAGTATTCCTACTAACTTTTTCTCATTCATGGGGTTCTTCTCCCTGTGTTACTCCATGTCTTTCACTTTGGTGATCTCCTTAGCTAATGGTGAACTCCTACGAAGGCCACCTGCCTCAGGCTTCCAGTCCCATCCAAACTTTTCCATAAGGTGGAATACTAAAAGCCTGAACCTTAACATCACCTCTGCTTTATAGAGATAACTGATAATGTCTCTTCCCAGAAGAATGTCTCTTCCCAGAAGGGATCACCTCCTTTCCAGAGGTATTTCTAAACTAGGAGATGGTGCACAGTTAGGAGCAGGATAAATCCTCAGTATCCTTTAACACACACACACCAAAGAACTGTGCTGGCTAAAAATAAAGTGTATTTTTTCACTATACAGTATATTTTGGGGCTCTCATTATTAGGTATTTTTCTCTTCTCAGTACTTTTATGCACTTAAATGCCACAGAAAACATTTGCATGTTATAAACGAGTGCTAATAATACAGAATAGTTGTTCATCGCTCTACATTATTACTGAAAACAGAACCTAAATGTGCTAATACAGTTCTAATGCTTCATATTTTCCAAGCTTTAGTAGTTTTGTTATGTGTGAATATGCTTATGTCTTCATTGTATCGAGATTTTTTTGCTAGTAAAGTATTTACAGTCTCTATTAAAAAGCTGTAAATGAACAATCTCAGATTGGCTGTTTTACCTGAATAAAAGCCAAACTGAAAAATTGAGAATGGCTGTCAAGTTCATCATATCCAAAACAATTGTGGCAAATTAGAGTTATCTACGGTAGCAGAAGAAGCAGATTGCATTATAAATCATCATATCATTGACAGACAATTACACTGAAAACTTTTCATGCATAAGGCAGTTGTTCTCCTTGTTTATCAGGAAAACATATTCTTTTACAAAATATGAGTATTAGAATGTTGAAACAGGAAATGCTTCTAAATTAGATCTAAACATCTTTCTCAATGATTTGGGCATAATACTTTGTACAACTGAAATTTAAAATTTGATGTAATTCAGCACTTCACTGTTCTGACAGGCATCCATAAAAATATAAAAAATAGAATAGATAGGAATAATGTATTACGTTGCCTAACTCCTCTTCAGTCACACTCACCTGAATGCCTTTAGGGATCTTGGCTTCTACTTGTAGGTAATAGCAAAAGTTTTGCCTGTGGGATTACCTCCAGTCAAGAAGGTTGTCTGCATGAGACTAGCATATCCCCTTGAGAAGCTATGATATCGCAGATCACACTTTTCAAGAGGGAAACACCTGAAGTACTAATGTATTTAACATTTTTCTAACAGCACAGTGAGAATGTAAAGTTCTATTATCACAGCAGATGGATTAAAAATTGTATATTTGTTGCAGGGTTAGGACTATGGTCAATGTAATTAATTATCTGCAGTTCTTGGGACCTGGGGACCTTAAGGCCACCAAACATATTTAAGAATTAACAAAATATTATAATGCTAGTTATACTAGCTGGTAAACATGGAGTGCAAAGCAAATTAATACATGAATGAAAGATTGTTTTTCAATAGCACAGCATGTTATATGGATATGACACTGTAGTATTTGAGCATTGTGGATAAAGGGTTTTTGCATATCAGACCTGTACTAGGTTTAAACCATATGGCCGCTTATTAACTAGATGTTTTGCATACATATACAGAAAAGACACTTGAAATTTGAACATGGTGTATAAAAATTGCAATAATTTTTTGCTGAATGTCATAAGGCACAACACTTATTTTGGTTTCTAATTTACAAATTACTAACAGTTTTTGTATTTAAATTAATGGATTTAAACAATATGTTTTATGCTCGTTTGGTTTTGCACCCTAGATCCTCTTTTCAGTTACCAAAAATGTTGTTGTACCCACTCATGTTCAAAATATTGCCACTATATAAACACATTTTTTAAGGGGGAGGCCATGCATGCAAGGAGTCACTTGAAAGATATTAAAACACAAAGTTCTTTTAGGTGTACCTATATTATGTTCCTAGAGCATACTAATACAAAATCTAGTCCCTTAAATTACTCGTTCATGGGGTTCCTGTTCCCCTACTGTCATTAGATGGGCTGTCCCTCTAGGGCAGAACTTTTTACTGGACCATGTTGATATCAGGCTCCCCAAAAACATCCATCTGGGTTAATAGAGGAAGGTCAAAGAGACAGAACCACCCCTTTCCAAACACTATATTAAGGCCATTAATATATATGCTGATTAAAGAAATAGCATGAATTACTGACCAGTAACTAAGAAAATGAACTAGAAAGTTAATGCTATAGGGGCTATTGACCATATGGGTCCCTACAGAAGTAGAAGTGTAACTGAGAAAGGCACTCTTGAAATAAATAAACTTGTCAAAGCCTTTCTATATGGAAATCTAAAATCTATGGGCAGAATATGTATCAAATTTGTATCAAAGTAGGTTGTGTCTATGTAAGCCTACATTCTTGATTGCATGAACTTTACAGTGCACATGTACTGTTTGCAGATGTAAATGTCACTGATGATGTGTCCGAGGGAAAATGGCCAATGGGAGAAAGCTGCCATTAGTTTAGGAAAATGTGAGGGTGGTGGTGAACAGAGGGGATATATGCAGTATAAATAATGTGGTTCAGGTGGAGGAAAATGTAACAACTTAAATATGGTAGGAAAATGTCCTTTAAAGCTTAAAATGGTCCTTTAAAGCTTAAAATGGTAAAGCATGACATGACCATATAATTTTTGCATTGTTGTTGCACAGTATCATGACAGACTATGATGAATCCCTGAGTGGCATCCCTAGGCAATTTTATATTTTCTGTAATATGGGCATGGCTAGGTGGCACCATGTTCGAGGACTTGCAGTCAAATGTAAACATTTGTTCTGGGTCTAGTTATCCAAAGCAGTTAATAGTAGCATTATGGTCATCTGTTTGTAAGCAAGCATCTGATTTGTTGCTGTTGGTTACAAGACCTGGATCAATCCCCTTACCCCAGTAGTGTTCCATTAACCTATACGTTTTTGTTATTTTGACATTCCTTTTTTTTATTTTTGGCTGAAACTATTTCCCCTGTGCTGTATGGAGCAATACTCTATACCAGAGGGGAGCAATGTGAATGGATCTTTAATTTTTTAAACTGTGTTCAATTCTTGTAAACAGAGTATATTGTTCTTTTACAGCATAACTTTTCTCACTGCAGAAAAAAAAACAGCTATTGACTTTTTGTAAAACATATAAAGCATGGTCTGACATTTTCAGAAATGAACAATACAGCAAAATCATTCTCCAAAAACTAGTTTCCTTCTAGTTTGTACTGTTTGTTTCTGTTATTGAACAAACATGATAAAATAAATTAGTTTAGCAGTTCAGAGTGATATGCTCACAGTTTTGATGTTCTCTGATGTTATTTTTAAGTGCCAATGATAAATAAATGACAGCAAAGGAAAAAGAATAATGTTGTAGGTAAAGCTATTGTAAAGGACACCCTGCAGCCTAGGGCAGAAGTGCAAAAACTGCAACAGAAAGCGGATCTTTTTGCTCAATTATTTCTGTCTGCTCAGAATAACACAGCATTTCCCATTGTATCACCCCACACAGACACTAACCCAATAGCATCTAAATTTACAGCTACTTATAAAAATGTAGATCAATTCATTCTGTTAACAGAGTGAAAAAATGACATGCTTTTATTAATGTTCAATATATAAGCTTCAAATTAGTGCCAGTAATTATTGTAATTATGGATAAAGTGAAGTGAATTACTCTAATAATGAGTGCTCACATTTTTCTATGGAAGATATGCTTCACACATAACATTTGCTTTCTTCCAAATAAATTAAGAATGTCCAGCCTACCAGGAATGCTGTAGCATAGTGCAAAAACATCTGTTTTGGTTATTTATGAAACAAATTGTTACAATCATCACATCTAGGTAATGTATAAGTATCAGCAATGCGTTATAACTTATTAATGATGTCCTGCTAGAGCTCCTTCAGTTGTAGTAAACAACAAATGCCTGTAGTTATGTGCTGGAACTTGTAGTTCACAGCAGCTGGAAGTCTGTGGGACTGACATCCATGAAATGGAACCACTTTCGATAAATCAAGTTTGCCTTTTTTCATCTATTTCTACATGTTTGATTATTATGCATGGTACACACAGACTGTCTTTTGTTTTTTTCAAAAGCATTGTAATGCATCCCCATCATAATAACAAATAGCCTGTCAACACATTTACTGGACCGGAGCCCTCTAGGGATAATTTCTGAATTTTCATCAAGACTGCAGTGATTAGTGTATCTGATTATCATAATCAAATAACTAATTAACCATCATGTTTCAAAAAGGACAGAAAAGTGTTCCTTCTATTCTGTTAATATATGGGGGGGGATACAAGATTCAGATCTAATAAATGAGAATGGGTTTTTAATGTTTCTGTCATCAATGAGCTCTGAGGCCTTTCTCCTATGCAGTAATTCTATACCCCCCGACTTGTTTGTTTCAGAGTTTTTAAATTTTAATGAGAACTATGCAAGAATGAAGGGTTATATGGGACTACAAGAAAATGGAAAACGTTGAAGCATACTTGATAATACCTATAAACTTCACTTTGTAGATAAAATTAATTGTATTTTCTGCTGAAGCTTTAGAACATGAAACACGTAGTAGTGTTATGTAGCAGTCTTCCATGTAGGTCCTATTCTTGTTTGCTATTCAAAATCAGAGAATAATATGCTAGAGTGACAGAAATGGCAATTTCCGTTCTACTTTGAAATACACTTGTGGGCCCAAACAGTTTGGTCTAAGATCAAAGGTTGAAGGCTCTGACCAGAGCCAAAGACACTTTGGCTCTGGTCTTGCTTCTTGCTGGAAAATGATCAATGGCTATAAACTGATGATCTGACAAACCTTATCTACTTATTGACTTCTTTAGTGTTTAACATAAAAAACAGTAGACTGGGCAGCCACTTGTTTAATTATTTAATGGAAAAATATACCCCCAAACAATGTAGGTCTCTATAAAAATATATCGCAAAACAGCTCATATGTTAAACCCTGCTTCATGCAAACCAACCCTTCTTACAATTCATATACTTTTATAAGTAGTACATATGTGCTATAGGGTAATCCTAAATAGAAAATTGACATTTTAAGAACTAAGGTCCCCCCCCCCATCCTACGATTCATGGTGCACACAAATAAACCAAACAATATGTTAGGTCACATGAAGCAATTAACAGATAGAGTGCTGTCTTTTGTCTCCACACTTCTCCCTGTTACAGTCAGAGCTGCAGCATTATTGGTCAGGTGATCTCTGAGGGAGAACACAGATCATTGTAAAATGGTTGCTCAAGGTAAGCAATGTAAAAGGGCAATATTTACTTAAATATATATTCGAATTAGGTAAGATTCTTTAATATAACATTAATTATAATATAAACACTCTTTTGCTTAAGTATTCATTTTGAGGGTGAAGTTATCCTTTAATAAATATGCATATTATATAGTGTGTAAGATTATTTTTGTCCTGACGTGAAAAAAAAATACGATTTAACCTGTGACCAAAGAAATTCATATAATGGCCTACTGTATATCAGAAACCAGAAAAAGTAGGCGTACCTAACTTATTTGTTCAGTAATTTTAAGGCTAAGGCACACAGGGGCTGTGTCTTGGCTTCTCTCCACCTGCATTTTCTCTGTGTGCAGAGAATAAACTTTGGAGCAAACATAAAGATGTTTTTGCACAGAAATCCGCTCTGCATATCTGCACACAGGTCAACGCCATGCCTGTGAGTGTAGCTACACTAAGTAGGGACTGGAAGCAGATTGACTTCTTTCCATCTGCGGAGAAAACCCATGGAGAAAAGCCAATCTACCATTAATAATTGGCAATGATTTGAAGTGCTTGAAGTCTTTCACCTGCAAGCAATAATTTTAATATAATCATGAACAGGTTTTGCTGTAATAAAACATTGCATACATGTGCATGTGACTGATATCTATATCCTACACATTAAAACCAGACATAAAAGTTTACCTCCTTCATTCTTAAACCGTGATCCCACACCACTGGCTCGTGGGCAACTTGTTGTTCACCAACCCCTTGAATGTTGCTCCCATTTGCCTCAAAGTAGGTTTTTAATGTAGAATTTCTGGCTTAGAGGCAAGTTTTGGTTGCATAAAAAACAGGTCACTGTCTAACAGAGCATCTTGTAGGCTACCAGTCCATATAATGTAGGAGCTATCAAATAACCAATCACAACACTTATTTGGTATAAGGAAGGCTTACCAGCATGGCTGCATTCTGTCCCAAGATGGCGGCGCATCTTCCTTCCATGCGGATAGGACTGGGCGCAGTTAGGTGATGTCATCATCTAGCCGCCAATGCAAAGACGCCAGCACCGGATTGGACACCAGCGCGAAGACGCCAGCGTGATGACATCACCATGTAGTTTTTGGCACCAATGAAGGGCTATTTAAGGCGCCAGAGCACTCCAGACTTTGGCCTACAATAGGTTCCACTTAGTGAGTTCCTGGGTGTGCTATATTCTTCTGTTATCTGAGTATTGAACCTTTGCCACCTGTACCAACCTTATTGCCTGGACCTGACTTTGCTTTCTCTTAACCCCTTGGATACCTCGATCTGGTTAGACTGTACTTCCTCCTTGGTCCGCTACCTCTGTCTGAGCCTTCAGGCCCCATACATTTGGCACTCACAGGAACTTTTTTCATGTTTGTTTTGCTTTCCAACTTTTTTTTATATTTTAATGTGACTCAAGGGTAAAAAAGGTTGGGGACCCCTTTTCTGAAATATGCAAATACTGAAACCTTTCTAACAGCTGCTGTTTAATAAGGTTTTAACAAGCCATTAAAAAGGACCAATTAGAAACTTTAATGAGGTATTGGTAGATACAGTGAATCTGGCAATAATAGGTTGGCACTGTATATACACTATAGATTCAAATAACTTTCTCCATATATATTCTTGCCTTATATTATATACTTAAATACATTATGGGAAGCTTTAAATGGAAAAGAAAATTCTTCTCAAAATTAGAGAATTTTCCCTCATGCCTCCTTGTCTTCATTGTAGATCAGACAGATGCAGATATTTTAAAGCCATACATTAAAGTCAGGGGATGATAGTTCTTTACTGTGACACATATATGTTAGGGTGAATATGTTTATATGCTTTCCTGTTCCTAAGGAAAATACATTTTTTAATTCATGAAGATGGAGTCATACATGGCGGCACATTTTTGCATCTGAATATAATGGAGCTTGAATGCTGTGAGAAGCAGATGCAGTTCCAAGCTGACACGTCCAGATGATCAATTGTCAAGGTTAGAAACTGTTGCCTAGCAAATTTATGGCTGTGACGTCTTTTTGCCACTAATTATGAGTGAGGGAGAAGTGCTGTACAATTTTTATTCATGCAGCATGCTAGGGTATAGGAAATCCAGATGTGTAACGGTTTTACTCTGGCTTCAAAGGTCTCCTGGATAAAATGGATTTGCCTTGAAAATTAAAATTTACAGAATTTATTATTAAACATAATTTATTACATTACGACTGTTATAATCAACAGGCATTTTGTAAATCTCACAAAAACAAACGACTGCTACACTATATCTGTGGTGATATAAGGCACTTGTCAAGTGATATGGGAACTTTAACTACACTCAACTTAAATTACAAGGTCGTTCTGCTGTTTTACCTTGTGTGTTCAATATATCTGAGAGCAGTAATTGCAATGACGTAAGAATAAATTACTGCTCTAGTTTCTGTGTCTTCACTGCTCTTAAAATCAGGGGAGAAAGGTTGTGAATAAGCACAAGACTATCAAGCACTTTGCAGAAAAGGAATTGAATGTAAATGATTTGACAGATGCAAAGATATTTGACAGGTTCGTTTTATCAGCCTGATGCAAGCTGAGTTGGTGTAATAACTATTTTATTAATTGGATATCACACAACCATCTGTGGCCCATATGCCTTTGATACCCACAGCCCTTTGTGATATTGACAAAGTAATAGATTTTTATTATTCCAGGATGTTGCAGCTACATCATAATCTCTGCATTTATTATGTTTATTGCAGATATAAAGCACATCAGTAAGGTTATTTCTGCAGAATGCATTATTTGTATGACATAAAAGTTATAAGCACAATTATCCCAGAAATTCACATCTGGGAAGTTCAAATGAAGTAAGCAATTTTTTTTCTTTTTTTTTATTCATACTCACGGTAAATGTTGTGGATGTCTTGTGGCACAAGGACTGAATATAATTATAACAAAAAAAGACAACATCTTTTTCATCTCTGTGTTTTAGTTTTGATTATTTGGATGACTGTCAGATTCGGAGAAATATTTTGGCTTCATGTTGGGTTCCAGATATGTATGAACAATGTTCTAAATTTTTTCCTTTGTGTGAATTTAGTGCAGGTATGGGATTTTTATTTAGAAAACCCAATATCCAGAAAGTTCTGAATTATGGGAAGGCCATCTATCATAAAGGACATTTGTATTATTCGCATTTTCTAAAATTAATTCCTTTTTTCCTTTTAATTATAAAACAGTACTTTTTTTGTATTGCAAATAATAAAGAGGCAATGGGTAAAAGGCTATCTGGTCACTAACACCGTTGCTTCACTGCCTAATCATTTTTTATTGGTAGGCAGGCGGGATTAGCAGAAAAGGTAGGCAGGCCAAGACGGCCCGGGCCGTGACGTTTTTGAGCGCTGCTGAAATGAGCAGATATGAGGAGGAATTGATTGTGCTGCGAGCAACACAAAACCAACTCATAAAAAATAATTATTTTCAATTTGAAAGATGCTTATATTCATTCCCCAAAGGCAAAGGGAGATAATCATTTTTGACCATACATCCCCTTAAAAAGACCTTCGGTATGTTCGGTATCCCAAAACCAAGGTTTTGGGCCTATAACAGCCGGCCTTCATGAAGGGATGAGCCCTCTACTTCTCTGCTGCCAGGACTTAGGGGCAGATTTATCAAAGGTTGAAGTGAATTTTCAAATGAAAAAAAAAATACGAATTTCAAGCTATTTTTTATTAAGCAGTTATTTATGTTATAAGCATACATATTTAAAATCTTTTTTTCTTTTTAAATCTTTTTGATTTGAAGTGTTTGAAGTGTTGTTTTAAATTTGACTAGGGAATAGTCCAAATTTGATTTGAATTTTTAAAAAAATTGAAAATTCAAATATCGAAATTTATCATGTACTGTCTCTCTAAAAATTAGACTTCAACCATTCGCCATCTAAAACCTGCCGAATTGCTGTTTTAGCCTATGGGGGACCTCCTAGAACCTATTTGGAGTCAATTGGTGGTCAATCTAAGTTTTTTTGGAAAAAACTTTGAATCAAATTCGATCAAATGCTATATTCCTTTGATTCGTACAAATCTAATTCGGCTGAATAAGGACCTATTCGATAAAAATCGGACCTATTCAACCAAAAAAAACTTTTACTTAATTTTGGTCGGTCTTTTTGAATTCGAATTTCAACGTTTTTTTCAATTCGAAATTCGACCCTGGATAAATATGCCTCTAAAAGTGAGAGGACCATGGTCAGAGTTCTCGGCAGACAAGGGAACCACAACTAAAATATTTTCTAATTCCAAAATAAGTACTTGGTGCCCAAGTTACTGCTTTAAATTATCTACTGGGGTTATCTCTTGAAAGGTTACATCCCACAACTCCACTGCCCTCCTTAAAACAACACTTCAAACACTTCAAATCAAAAAGATTTAAAAAGAAAAAAGTTTTTAAATATGTATGCTTATAACATAAATAACTGCCTTAATAAAAATAAGGGTACGTGTGTTAATATAGCATGAGATATTGCAAAAAAAAATATAGGTTTGAGATGCAGAGAGATGCTCTCAGGACCTCTATAGTTAACTTGTGTTAAATACATGATTAGGCTGAATATTTGAAAAACCAGAGCTATTTGAAATGGTATTTAGCATCTTCCTATGACAATAACTTTATTTAGTCCATACAGATATGGAACCTGTTATCCAGAATGCTCAGGACCAGGGTTTTCCGGATAACAGATCTTTCCGTATTTTTGATCTTCATACCTAAAGGGGCAGATTTATCAAGGGTCGAATTCTGAATTCATGTGAGCTTTTTTAAACTCTCCTAAACTCCCATACATTTGAAATTCGACTAGTCGAAATGTATTAATAAGATCAAATCTGATAAACTAGAATGCATTTATACGATCCGAAAACTCAAATCAAATTTGAATGTAAAAAACTCGATTTCAATGTCAAAAACAACTCAATTCAAGTTTTTGCTCTGAAAAAAACTTTAATGTCAGGAAGGCTGCAAACATCCCCAAATTGATTCCTGGAGCTCTCCCATTGACTGATTAATTCTGCAGGTTTTAGTTGACTTAGCAAACATTAAATAACATACAATAAAACATGTTATTCTGAATAAAATATACATATCTAAAATGTATTGCTTAATTCTTATTTACTCAAGACCACCATGGAACTTTAACCATTTGCAGAATTTTGCATTTTCAAGTGCCAGATGGTTTTTGAGCATGTTGAGCTCTTTCCCTTTAGGGGCATTTCCTGGGGGGGGGGGTTAGTTTACCTAGGAAAACTATAGTTTTTTTTTTTTTGGAGATCCGGAGATTTCTACATTTCTAAAGTTTTTTGTATTTCCACTTCTGGAACAAATTCAACTTTTTCTGAAAACCTCAAGTGTCATGAACATGCTAATACCAGATATGTATAGTTTTATGAAGATTTCTGATTGCTATAGATCAAAACCTCCCAGCAGTAAATTACCACATTTCAAAGCACTACAGTAGAATATGGCACATTTTGGATTCCAAAGCCAATAAATCCTGGAACAGTAGGTTTACCCAAGGAAACTATATCTTTTTCAAAATTAAAGATTCTGTTGAATCCAAAATGGGTAACCATGTCTTTCTTGTACATAAAATTACCAAAATCTCTGGCATTTAGAGTCAAGAGTAAGTTAATTGTCATTTCATCCATATACGTTTGTACAGTACACAGTGAAACGAAACAACGTTCCTCTAGGACCATGGTGATACAAACAACATAGATGTACCAGACAACAGACAAAAAGTGTAAGTGCAACTCCTGCACAACAGGTCAGCACAGTGCAGGGACAGGACAAGACAGTGCACACTCAGCAGATGCAATATGTTAAGTAAATAAAGCTAAACGTCAGACATGATGGGTGTATCATTTTGATATGATGGTAGTAAGAACATGATAAAGAACATGATAAAGTGCAGATGTGCTCATAGAGAACAATTGTATCCAATGGCTATTTATTTATACAATAAGGTCAGATGGAGTGTGAGAGAGATCTGTCCGGCCCCTGAGTATTCAGGAGACTTAAGGCTTGGAGGAATAAACTGTTACACAGTCTGGTAGTTAGGGCCCTAATGCTTCGGTACCTTTTTCCAGAAGGCAGAAGTGTGAACAGTGAGTGTGAGGGGTGTGTTGGATCAGCCACAATGCTGGTGGCTTTACAGATGCAAATGTCTGTGGTGGAAGGAAGAGAGACACCTATGATCATCTCTGCTGTCTTCACTATCCTCTGTAGGGTCTTGTGCTTCATGACAGTGTCGTTCCCAGCCCAGACAGTGATACAGCTGCTCAGGATGCTCTTGATAGTTCCTCTGTAGAATGTTTTGAGTATGGATGGTGGTAGATGGGATTTTCTCAGCTTGCGCAGGAAGTAGAGGCGCTGTTTGGCTTTCTTGGCTAAGTAGCTGGTGTTGTGGGACCAGGTGAGGTTCTCCGCCAGGTGGACACCAAGAAATTTGGTGCTTTTGACGATCCCCACATTAGAGCCGTCGATGTACAGTGGCAGGTGGTCACTCCTAGTCTTCCTAAAGTCAACAACCATCTCCTTTGTTTTGTCTACATTGAGAGACAGGTTGTTGGCTCTGTACCAGTCTGTTAACCGCTGCACCTCCTCTCTGTATGGTGACTCGTCATTATTGCTGCATTTACTGCATTTGTTGTAGGGTAAAAACACAAAAAGATATGTTGACCCCCCCAAAAAACATTTATTACACATTCAGCTGAATCCATAATGGGTAACCATGTCTTTCTACTCCAAACTACTGAATCACAAAAAAATTGCCTCAAAGCTTCCACTTTCTAGCATCTTATTTCCATTATAGCATTAGGTACAGTACCAAGTAAAAACATCCTAAATATGAATGCCAAGGGTCCACTGAACAGTTTGATTCCCACTGTGCATAGGATTACCAAAGTATCTGGTGTTTAGAGAAGTTAGCATGTACAACTTGTCCCAGACGTCACTGCAGCTACTGACAAATCAACACTGCAATTTTTGTGGGGTAAAAACATAAAAAATACGTTGATCCCCCCAAAACCATATATTCTTGCAATATTCAGGCAAATCAAAAATGGGTAACTATGTCTTTCTACTCCAAACTACTGAGTCGCAATGCTTTCCCAAAATTGCTGATTTTGATTAAATACTTGAAAATCACCATAGCTTCCACTTTCTAGGATCATATATTCATCATAGAATAAGGTACCAAGAAAAAAAAACATCAAACATATGAATGCCAGGGGTCCACGGAACAGTTTTATGCCTATTGTGTATAGGATTACCAAAGTTTTTCCAGGCAAAAAAAACAGACGATTCCATAAGAAAAAAAACAAAACAAAAAACTTGCTCGTTATGTGTGTGTGTAAATGCGTGTGACCCTCCGATCCCCAAAAATATATATATGCGTATGTGTAAGTGTGAATGTAAGTGTAACCTGGGGCAGAGGCTGCAGATCATTATGGAAGTGCTGGGGGGTTCAGGAAGCAAAGAACAAACTTTATTCTTGACACAGTGTTGCTGCCTTGGAGACCCTGGGCAATGGCGCCTCAGGGGCACTTGATCATCTGCTCATTGCCTAGGTATGGGGGAACAAGCAGGGGGAGAACAGCTTGAAAAGCCACTCCTCCGCTCCCCAATCTGGAAGTGCTGTGGATCGTAGAATCTACGATTTGTGGCAGTTCAATCCTTTTTTTCACAAATCATAGATTCTACAATTTGTGGCACTTAAAGGGTTTTGAGATGATTTTTGAGATGATAATCACAGTATCTTCATCTCTTTCAGAATTCGGCACCAGGGACTGGTGGGAAGACTCTATCTCCATGCAGAGTACCCTGTGGTCTCCCCTCTGTAAGTATATTGCAATTTTTTTCTACAGCTGCTATTTATTTAGAAGTCTTTTCAAGATGAACTTCAATTGGCTGGTGGGTTGCCTGTCTTTATTCCTGTGTGGCAGCTAATAATAATATTGTAGGTTTCCACGTTTTTTTATGAAGTAGTAATCAGTAGATAAAATGCATTTCATAATGTTATTTTTGTTGCTAATATATGTTTTATTACAAACACATGTTAACGAAGCTAAATGTGTGCAAGACCTTGGCAGAGAATATTACAGGATGAAGAAAACATAGCTAAATGCAAAGTGAAGACTGACATTTAAGATTAAGCGATTTTTAATCACTAACACTAGCAAGAAAGGATGGGTATGGAAGTATTATCTGGAATGCTAGGCACCTGCTGTTTTTATTTATTTTTTTAAAATTTGCGCACAATGCCTTAAGTGCCCTAAACACTTTGAAAAAAAATGCAAGTTAGGGTGGAATATTGGAAGTGACCACCTATGTGCTTTCCCCACCAGCCCTTCATGAGTATAGCTCTCCAAAATGCAGACAACACTGTATTCATCTTTGGACACAGCTCTCTGAGACCTCTAATAGTTCTTCAATGTGCATGGCAGGGTACATATTGGAAAAAACATGATAAATTGAACTTTGCACGATGCCTGCACATAATAAATGCACTATTTATGCAAGACTCTCAGGAGTACAGTCCTGTACTTCTCTATTGCTTGTTTTTTTCAGCATCACGAATGGTGTACTAGAAGGAAGTATTCCTGGACCTGCTCCCAGCCAAGTGCAAACCTCTGCCAGTTGTGCAGACATAACCTTGCCTTGAATTATAAATGAGTCATACATTACTATTATCATAATTATTATTGTTATTATTACATATATTTAATATTTCTGGAATAATCACATACCTTTGAATACCTTCATAAATGGGCATTTATCCTTTTGGCTCCAACTAAAGAGAAATGAACTAAAATGTTTCTCATCAGTGACCTGTAAAGACACAGGTTACAGTATTTCTATATATTTTATTTAAAATAAAATATTTATAACCCTATCCACCCTACAAGAAAAAATTTCTCTGTATGCTGATGATATCTTAGTATATTTGGCTGATCCTAACAATTCCCTCTCCGAGCTGCTTCATGTAGTCAACCAATTTGGCCTTTTTTCAGGCTTGCGGATCAACTGGGAGAAATCTGTTCTATTCCCGATAGACCCTAAACAACCTCAACATCTACCATCTGGAATTCCCTTGAAGTGGGCCAATCAGTTCACATATTTAGGGGTCACTATCCATGCTGATATCACTAAATATTTAACATTAAACTTGGACCCAATACTTACCAAATTATCACAAACCCTAATCCACTGGACTAAATTACCCTTAACCCTTTGGGGAAGGGTTAACATTGTCAAAATGATTATTCTCCCCAAGTTATTATATGTATTCCATCATGCCCCGGTCCACATTCCGAAAATGTTTTTCAAAAAATTGAATCAACTTCTAATCCCGTTCCTATGGAACAATAAAACACCTAGAAAAGCCTGGGCCAAATTATGTGCTCCACGGGAGGAGGGAGGACTGTCCTTCCCAAACTTCTATCTATATTACCTAGCTTCGCAGATATACTACCTCCACTGGTGCTTTAATCCAGACCCCTATAACCCTAACTCGCAACTCCAGGCGCTTTTAATATCCTCTTGGGAGGGACTGTGCAACTTCCCATATCGCTCCCTGAAAGATTCAGCACCACTTTTGGATAATTTGACCTTTCCCACTTATCTCACACTCCAGCAAAAATGCCAATCAGGTCATGTTCCATTTTTTAAATATTTGCAACTCAGATATGCCTTCCGCTCTCAATTTGACACTCTTAATCCCCAACTCACTTCCCTTGGCATAGAAGAAATTCTCCACAACTCCAATTCCTCCAAGATGGTATCCCGACTGTACCAAAACCTGCTTCTGACAGGCCCCAAACCCTTCTGAGCAGCACAGGAATGGTGGTCTGGTAAGATTCCAGACCTTGAACAAGACGACTGGGATGAGGCGACAAGCAGTGCATATTCCTGTCTCATATCACTTAAAGATAGGCTAATACAATATAAGACAATACACCATCTTTATGTAACTTCCTCCCGACTTAGACAAATGGGGCGAACCCCTGATGACTTTTGCCCACGATGTCGGGAACCAGCAGCTGACTTTTTCCATCTGATATGGGAATGTCCACGAATTTTTACCTTCTGGTCCCAAGTTGTAACTTACCTGGCAGATAATTTAGATTTCCCAAGGGTAATAACACCAGCTATCTGTCTCCTGGGGGTTGTAGAAGCTATAATCCCTTCCAAACATGCCAGGCTTCGGTCACGTATCCTATTATTCTATGCAAAGAAAACAGTGGCAATGCACTGGATGGGTAGTTCTCCACCCTCCCTCAGAGTATGGAAGCAGTTGGTCAACAATGCTGTCCCACTTTTCAAACTTACATATGAAATTAGAGGTTCACCCACCAAATTTGACAAGGTCTGGGGGCCGTGGTGTGATATCGATCCGATCCCTGAATTAGGGTAACCTAGGTGTACCCCTACATAAGACAATTAAGCAACTTCACAATTTAGTTTGGAGCAAATGGTGGCTCAAAAATAATTCATAAAGAATACTTCTAGGAGTGTCCAATTGACCCCAATACAGGGTTCTTACTGTTACAATACTCTATCGACTGGTAATTCATGTCTGATTTCATGTAATGCATACGAGATGTGCTGTTATGTCTTGTTTTACGTGTTTAAAACAATAAAACTTCCCTTTTAAAAAAAAAAATAAAATATTTAAAACCAAATATGTAGTTAAGACAGTAATGCCAATGGGCAGTGATGGGCAAATTTGACCCGTTTTGCGCTTACGTTTAATTTGTTTTTAATTTATTCGCGGGAGCCAATATACGGAAATTTGCCGCAAATTTGCACCGGTGCAGATATGCGGAAATTTCTCTATACCTCTCTGTTTCATACAGCACATACACCTAACACACCAAATCACCTTTACAGGCAGCAATGGAACAGGCTAAGGTTCTGCATTGAATAATATCATTAGTTACCAAACAATAAATTACCACTAAATATTTTGACTTTTTTAATAAAAACTCGGCAATGCCATTTCTGTTTATTTTTTGTGATTAACTTATTTTTGGTTGCTAATACATGCAGTTGTTACATTTTATTGAAAATGTTGCTTTCCTGGGGATTCGGGAACATTGTATTTACTAACAAAAAAAATGTTAATGGATTTCTTGGCTACAGTATGATACTTTAATACTAAGCCACACACTGCATGGTGTTCTGTATAGTTAATCTGCAGTAATCAATTTTGCATGAATTATTTATTTATTGAACACATGCAAAAAGTGATATCCCCTTGAATGAGAACATCAATAGTGAAATTATATTTTTTTTCAAGTCTACTACTATAGAAGTTGTTCTAGCAAATTCCCTAGTCCTGTATGGTATAGCCAAGTGAATGAGACAGAATTTATAGGCTGAAGAACAGTTTTTGGGCTGATTTGAGCCTTTCCATAATTCTGATCATCATGCCACACATCCTTTGATAAAGCACCCAATGGTGCAATACGTGTTAGGAGGAAGGAATTTAGGGATCATGGAACACCATGGGGCAGATTTATAAAGGGTCAAATTTCGAAGTAAAAAATAATTCAAATTTCGATCATCAAATTTAAATACTTAAAATTTGAATATCAAATTTGAAGTTTTTTTTACCGAACTTGAACGATCTGAACGATTTCAGCGATCGATCGAATGATTTTACTTCGCCTACAAAAAACTTAGAAAAATGCATTAGAAGGTCCCCATAGGCTAACATAGCACTTTGGCAGGTTTAATTTGGCGAACTATTGAAGTCAAATTTTTTTAAAGAGACAGTACTTTGATTATTGAATATTCGAATATTCAATCTATTTTACTTCGAACCGAATTCGAAGTAAATTAGAATTCGTAGTATTCTATTTGATGGTCAAAGTATCCAAAAAATTACTTCAACTTTTGAATTTTTTTACTTCGAAAATGCCCTCGATTTCACTTCGACCCTTGATAAAATTGCCCCTAAGACACCTCTGTTGTTTGGTATGGAATTTTTGTTTACTGTATATAGATTTTATATTGTGTATGTATGTTGTGACAAGTTGGCTGCTTGTACATGTAATTTTTGGGGGAATTTAGCTACGGTAGGCAGGTAAGCATACAATATGGAGCATAAAGACAGGGACACATCATCTTCAGGCAAAAACACAGGTTTATTTAGTAAACTCTTCCCAACACAAAGTCACGAATACTCGCCATACAGGTTGGTTTCCACACTCTGGAATAGTCAGGCTTCTCACTAGCCCTTTTTACTCTCCCCTCTAAGGATATCAAACTCTCTAGTCTCTTAACCTTTCTTTCCCCCACCAGGGATTTAGACTCGTCAAAATCTACAACTCTCTTGCTGGTAGTAAGAGCCCTTCTGCCAGGCACTGTCGCTCCCAGCAGCACCACACTTCCCTCCACTCTAGAAAGTGTCCGGAGCGCTCTACGATGGGAACACATCCCTTTTACATTTCCAGGTAGTTCCTCTCTCAGCTGCCACTTGATTACTTGGCTGAGAGGGAATATTAACCCTACCTGTGCTTGGTATCCCTCTGCAACACATATCATGCAGCTTAAAGGTACAGTAACATGAAAAAATAAAAGTGTTTTAAAGTAATACAAATGTAATGTACTGGTAAAACTGGCGGTTTGCTTGAGAAACACTACTATTGTTTATAATGTACAAATAAACTGCTGTGTAGCAATGGGGGCAGCTATTCAAAGGAGAAAAGGCTCAGGTTACAAAGCAGATAGCAGATATGCTCTGTAGAACATTGTTCTACAACATTGTATTGGTGTTATTTGTTATCCACTATTTAACCTGTGCCATGTAGCCTTTTTTTAATTTCCGCTATTGCTACACAGCAGCTTGTTTATATGAACTATAGTAGTGTTTCTGACGCAAACAGATCGGTTTTACCAGTTCAGGGCAACAATACATGATATTTTCATTACTTAAAAACACTTTCTTTTTTGGTGGTTCTTTTCCTTTAAATGCACTCTTTTCAGTTCACTTTCCTTCAAGACAGTGGTGTTTCCCAAGCACCCTGTCACAATTTCTGTAGATGCTTGTAATGCACCTAATAAATGTTTGTGTCAAACTGCTATCTTTTGTACATTCAGGATTGGTATTCATTATGTAGCTGCATAATACAAGTAAGGAATAGTAATGGCCGAATCTGTGGCATTTCACTTCGCCAAATAATTTGCAAATTTCCCACAAAATTCACAAAACAGCTAAAAATTCGCGAAACGGCGCCGGTGTCTCCTTTTTGACGCCAGCATCCGTTTTTTGCCGGAAATGTGCCGGCATCCAAAAAAATGGACGCTGGCAAATTTATGCTGGCAAATTTTTACGTCGGTTTTGCGAATTTATTCGCCTACGGCAAATCGCTGGAATTCGCTGCGTATGGAAGGAAAAAAGGAAATTTATTAACAATAGAACAATACATTTCATTTTCAAATAGTTCGAATGAATTATTTGTTTGCATTAATACTAAACGCACAACTAGTAGACATTAACTTGCTTTTACAGCAGGCCAAGCAGTAATATAAAAGTTGCATTCATTTGCAGCCAATACTAATTCAATTGTCATGGAAGGAAGAAGGAAATATATAATAGG
The DNA here is from genome assembly GCA_038501925.1 of Xenopus petersii. Lineage (NCBI taxonomy): Eukaryota > Metazoa > Chordata > Amphibia > Anura > Pipidae > Xenopus > Xenopus petersii. The sequence goes on along the minus strand of CM076674.1, from coordinate 60,068,185 downwards.
CTGTACACAAAGCATATCAAAGGCAGAAATAATTCTTGAGCACAGTAAGTTCATTTAATGCACTCCAATAGTACAGGTAGCATGGTGAATCTCTGAATAATTCCTGTCTGAGGTTCTGATAAGGAAATCAAAATACTTATAGTTAAATATAAGGAAAGTGACTGCATTTTCCTGATGATAATCTAATAGCTTTATAGCTATTCAATTATAATATGTATTTCATTACTATACTTTCAGACTGTAGGTGGTATGGTGCATGAGACTATAATGGACCATAAAAAAAATTGAAGACTTAAACCTTATAACTTATTGCTTATGCCGATAATTTAGCTCAACAGCACAAATTATGTTTCAATTGATCCTCAGCCATTTGCTGCACAGTTTCTTATTGGGTATTTAAACTGATCAAGTAGCCTGCTTGTGACTGCTTGTGAGCATTATGGGGTATTCTGAATTACTGTACAATTTAGTTTAGGAATGACATGCCTTCTACCTGTTGGTATATTTTTCTTGCCAACCTTGGGAGATTCAGTTAACCATGGACATCACCCATATGGCCTTAAGTTAGGAAAAAAAAACAGAAATAGAATATACTGTGCATTCAGCAGTAGAGATGGGGGAAATTCGAGAAACGGCAAAAAGTTTTAAACTCATTAAAATCAATGGGCGTCAAAATAATTTTGACGCGCGTCAGTTTTGATGCAAGTGACAATTTTTATATACGACTATTTGGTCCAAATGCATTAAAGTCAAAAGGTATCATTTTTTTTTTGATGTGACGGATTTTTCACCAGCGAAACAGTTTGGAAAATTCATTTGCTTGCACTGAAAAACATGAAACATGGAAATTTGCCGCAAATTTCTGTCTGCTTAATTTATTCACCGATATCTATTCAACAGATGAACCACCAGTCACACAACTGACACCCCAGCAAAAGTAACCACAAACCACATAGTATAACTACCCTGCCCATAGGTAGTCCTCTATTGTTCAGCAACATTATCAATTTATCACCACTGAAAATCAGTTCCAGTCCCATGATTAACTCTTGGGTGTTTATACTACATGCACTACATACTGTTTTGTAATTTCCATTCACTGTCTATATTAAAATAAAAAAAATACCTTTGCCTTCCTATAGGTTGCCAATTCCTTTTATTGGCCTGTTTTTAAATGCTGTTTCTCATATGCTGATGCTTTAACTTCATAGAATTAACAAAACTTAGACATGGGTAAAACAAATATTGTTTGTTAACTTAAAGAATTGGGCTGCTGTACACATTTCTCCTAAGTCTGTAAAGGTGCAGTTCTCTATGGGATTCTTACACCATCAGTACGCATCACCAAAACAAGAAATCAGTATTGTTTCATGGCTTTTGTAACCTTTTAAACAAAACAGTCACAAGTGTAAGAAATTACCCTATATTGTTTCTATCATGTGTAGCATTATTTATCTTTTGGTGCTGATTATAAGATATAGAAACAGTTAACATATAATTAAGATTCTTTACTAGGATAATTTGATTTTATCAAAATAATTGCTGTAATTAAAACAACAGCAATAATCTAAATACAATGTGAAGTGAATTGCTCAGCAAAGTGTAGACTTAACTATAAAGTACAGTAGGTAAACTTGAATAATCTGCAGAATATAGAGATATGCTACTGTAGATAAAGGTTTGGGGGTTTTTTCCTGTGAGGATTGAGTAATTTGGCATTTTTTCTAAGGCCGAATATTTTTCTATATGTATTTTTGTGTGCTTATTGTTTTTTAATGAAAGTTTTTCTGTTTTTTTCTTTTGATCCTGTTTTTCTTTTTTTTTGTCTTGAATTGTAAGTATAAATATACTATAAGTAACTATAACTTATAGACAGTGTATTAAATTCTGTCAAAAATAAGTTTGACAGAATTCAATCACAATATTCAATTCAAAAGGTACATTTATGAACTGTCGATTTTAAAATATTATTATTGTTGAGTTGACACTGTCATGTTTTTTTCCATGATTCTGTATATGCTCAGGTCAAAAATTCTATACCTCACTGCAAACAACAGACCTTTATACTTAGCCCCTGTTCCATAGCAGGATGTAAATTCCAGTGTATCTCTAAGTATATGCAATACAAAGTCAAAGTAAAGTGCCACACTCACACAACTCGTTGTTTGAAGCCTCGGGTGTACTCCTCTCTGCACAGGTTCTCTACACTTGGATTAAACAATTGCAGCAGCACTCTGATGTTTGATCAAACTTTTAATTCGTGCAACAATGGCGTATGCATCAAATTCTTTTTGGCCAGAAAACAGTGGGTTTGGGGTTTAATAACTGAAAAATATTTGTGTTATTAGATGGTATCTGTGAGCTATTACATGCATTATAGTTATAACGAATACTTTGTAATCATTCTATACATATTGTGAACATAAATATATATATTTCCAAGCCTGTAGATATTCCACAAGTTACTTTTAAAATACGTGCAATTCTCAGGGGCTGTGTGATGGACAAGCAACTCTACCACACAATTCTATAGCTATTACAGTAAGTAAAACAATAATCTTCTATAGGAGGCGTTAACTTGAAAATGAAAATACCATACAAGCAGGGAATTCAATGTATCAAATAATTTGCTAATGCTGTATCTCACCTGCTGTGAATTTAATTGCTTCCAATGCACTTGTGAAAAAGTTTTAATGTGTGTGAGGGGCCACAGCAGTCAAAACTTCCTAGACTGCCACCAGAAGACTTTCTTGATGATATCTGGGAGGTGCACTGATCAGCAGGTCAAAATACAGACCCTTTTAAACCGAATGATATGCTATAATCAACACTGCCCTATAGAGTACCTGATTTGCTAACTCTCTCTGCTGGTTCCATAGTCTCCACTTCACTCTTCTCATCCTTAGTGATGGGCAAATTTGCGCTGTTTCGTTTCGCCAAAAAATTTGCGAATTTTCCTGTGAAATTCATTTTTGATGCCAATTTGCGCCTGGTGAATACATTTGCCAATCACTACTCATCCTGCATTGAGATTGACCCTAAAAGTCAAGTTTCACTTCATTTTTTGTTTCTTGATGGTCATCAGGGCACAAGATTATAAGCACTAAGGTAATCATTAATAGCTTGCTGCCTGCCACAGATAGCTAGACAAACTACTATACAGTATGTGCACAATTCCTACAGATAGAAGTCTCTTTACACTGCAAGTTGTCGGACCTGTATGGGCATATATCTAGTAGACTCGCCTATGATTGGTTCACTCTACAAGCTGTTGATATCTGTGGCCTACTCCCTGAAAGAAAACCCCATGCTTAAATGGGGAGGAAAAAATCAACATATTGAACTAAATATTGAGAACTGGGAAGCAGTGTTTAGAGGTATGAAATAAGCCACAAAGTGTGGTCGTTGCTGTCCCAACTTCTATAATATGCCTTTGGAAGACTACTACTGCCCCTACTCTTTATCAGATCCTCACGGAAATTGAGAAAACACTTTAATGGAAGTGGGACTAGACATTCTGATGCCAAGTGTGCAAAAACTATTTTATTATTATTTGATTAAAGATTATTTTAGGTGCACATCACTTGTAGGTCACAATGCCAAGGTGCGTACTAAACACACAAAGTCTCTAAAAAAAGAAATTTTTTGTGCCAAAAGTATAAACTAAAACAAACAAAAAAATGCATAAATAACAAAAAGGGGCAGAAGGCAAATGTTTAATGCTTTGCCATAATGTTTAATGTTTTTCCACAGGTGTCAGGCAACAATGTCCAGGATACAGAAAAATTAACAGAATGCAATATTTGGCAATTCCACATTTGTAAAAAAGCTGCAGCCACAATCATATTGAAAAGTTATCCTCTTGTGAAACACTAGGGCTCCAATAAAAGCCGTGTGCAAAGAGCACCAGTCAGTATGGTAAAACATGCACAACCTTAGTATGAAACAGATTTGCATTGAACATCTCTGGTGTTTGGATTTTATCTGTTCCAGTGCCAAAATAATGTCTTTGTGTGATATTTTAGATAAAACTGTGCTGCAGCTTTCAAATCAAACAACTGTGGCAACTAGTGATGTACTGTGTGCTGAATAAGTCACTGCAAAAAAAAGTCCATTGACTGATCCAAGCAGTTTGCTAATTTTCATAATTTTGTAAATTTTTGCCAAAGCAAAACGGGATAGATTCAGCCATCACTAGACTGGAGAACCCTAAAGCTACCTCCTATCATCATAGAGGGCAAAATAGACCAAACTCAACTATGGAGAAATGCAAAGAGTGCATTTTGATGCCAATACCCACATAGACTGTAAGATGTATGGGGCAGGGACCTCCTTCCTACTGTGGCTTTTACCAGATAGCACTTAAACTCTGTGTTCTTATATGAGCTCTGTGAACATTTATTGTATTTATTGACTTACTTGTCCTCCTTGTGTGTACTTTTATTCATATTGTACTTGTATGCATTGTATGGGGCTGCAGCTCCTTAACAGCACTTTAAAAATAGTTATACTGTACATACATACATACATACACATACCGGTAATAGATTTTCCCCCTGTGCAACAACAATAGCACTTAGCAGTCCTAAGTGACCTCTTACATTATGTATTGAAATGTTCGGTGTGATAGACAGGATCAGGTAACACACGTTTATGGGCAGAATTATCAAAAATCGAATATATGTAAAAATAAGTTTACTCTTATACAGTAATTTTGAATATACGCACAAATCAAATTTGAGGTTATTTAGGAAAAAATTAGAATGTCTAATTTCTGATTGAATAGTCCTGACCCAAAAATTTTAATTGAATTTGAATTGAATTCAAATCGTATCAGTCGAGTTTTCCTACAGAAAAAAAAACTGGAATGTCAGGAAGGCAACTAACATATTCAAATCATTGAATGTACTTCTGCCAGCAGATGTGGTGCAACCTCGAAAGAAGGCACCCAGGGATGGTGAATAAGTTTCAGGCAGCGTTATATCTTTTAATAAATTATATTGATTTGATGTTCCCGATTTATTTTGCTCTAATTTTCTACAAATTTGTTTAGTGACAAAAAAATTATGTAATGCAACAAAAGTAATATTTGCGTCAAAAGAATCAGTAGCACGTCAACAGGAGTTCTTCTGTGAACCTACAGTAGTGATGCTCCATTCATGCTCCTAAACCTTCAAATACCTAAATAAACCCTTGTTACCTTATATAATGCCTCTTGTGTAGCTAATAAAAAGTCTTTAATTCTCATTTGTTCTCCCTTCCCAAAGAAAGGAAGAAATTAAAGCCTATATACATGAATGGGATTCATTTTACAGAAACTAGTTATGAATGAAGCTACAAAATCCAATAATACCATTGCCCCCCATATATTCTTATTTAAATGATATTAAAATGATACACCCTGCACTTGATGGTAATTTAACTAGCAGAAACCCATATTGATGACAATTTTTAATATTTTTTTAATGTTTAATGTGCCTTAACTTTATAAAGACTCCATTTCACGAAAAGACTTCTTATCAAGCTCTCCTATTAATACATTCCATAAATGTACTGGAAAATATGCTGCGTTAAAAATATGCTGCCTACAAACATTGGGCAGAAACTAGGATAACCATTCTTCTCCCTGAATTTCTTGGGGGGAAAATATTTATTATTTAAAATTCTAGTTGTTTAAACAACAACAAAAAAGCATTCAATCCTTATTTACCCTAAGCCCCTCGCTGCTTTGGGACCCAAAAAAGTACAGCTAAAGGATATATGATTCTGTTTTAAGTACTACATTTGTTAAGGACAGAAGTTTAATAAAGAGCACTGACTTGTGCAGATTTCTGACCATAAATAAAATCTGGTGATATAATTAAATGTTAAAATCAATCATTTATTTTCATATTTAGTACCAGAATAAATTTCTATTTTACCATCTCGATCACGGCAACTTGATGATGGTAGTAAAACAAAGTCAACCTACAACTAGGCTTCAAGGAAAATATTGATGAATTAATGGTACATGGAATACTGGAGCTTCTGCATGGGCAGGATGATTTTAGTCCATATTACTGTATAGTGCTTAAAAGATCAATATGTTTTATGAATTTCTTAGGTTGTATGTCATAATTCTATCATTTATTTAAATTCTTGAATGTTTACTATGTTTACTTGGCGTTTGTAATGAAAGTTGTAAATGTAACATTAGAAACAAAATTTTGCATTTCCCAATATAATAATCTTTAATAGACCCTTATTACATTGCTAGTTTTAATTGCTAGTGACACAGTTTTAATATCTGCATGAAAGTGGCAAAAAAAATGTAAATTATAGTGTTCTTTTATTTTTGGATATGTAAGAAATAAAGGGGTACAGAAAGAAGAAAGGGGGGCTAGGGTAATTTCACAAACAATGTCAAAAATTAAATAATTATAACATAGATAACACTCCATTACTATATTGGATTATAATTTAAGTAGTACAGAGACACCAACATTGACATCATTTTGGGTGCAAATACATTGTGCTCTGGCTCATACTTGTAAACTTTATGCCAGCAGATGAGGCTCGCTGGTTAGCAAAACTACAAAGATGAAGCCACTTGGATTTGTGTGTTAAATGTGTCATGACTCAAGATTAATTGAAGAAATTGTGTTATCTAAAGTCATCTTAACTCATTTAATGCATTTAACCTTTCCATTAGCATACCAAAGCACCACTGTTAACAATGGTGAATGCTTTAATTAGATGGGATGCTGTGACGCAGTTTTCTGTGTTAAATGGGTTAAATGTGTTTAGATATTCTCTGTTAAACACACAAACCAAACTGGCTTCATCTGTACATACTCAATACATGCAAAAGAAACATTTTTCACACAAAAGAGAACTGGTTACGTTGCTTAAATGTTTTCTAACATTGTTTTACATACCTCCATTTCTCTCTGTTACCCACCTTATGTTGTTTTTTCTTCATTCATTAATCTTCCTTTTTCTTCCACCAAATTTTTTTTAATCCTTTGAATTTTCAATCCATTTTTCAGCCCTTGACATATCATCTCTCTTAGTCCAAGTTTTTTTTGTTTGTTATGGTCCTCCCCAGGACAAACACAGTTTCAACGCACCTTGTTCAGTTAAAGTTTATTTTCCATTCAAGGAAAAGGTTGCCTTCTTCCACTCTGCATTGCCAGTAGAACTTCTGAAAAGCAAGAGACTGCCGAGAGGAAAGGTTGTTTTGTTTGCCAATGTACCAATCCCCTTAGGGAGTATTTAAAGATCATAATTACGGTAATCAACTTTTCTGCATTGTCTCAACCAAAACCAAGTTTGCCTTTATTCATAGCTATTATTCAAAAGCCATCTTACCAATTAAAATTGTAAAAGTGATATTTAACATTTCTTTGCAAGTTAGGTCCCTAGTCTAAGGATGCTTTATTTTTACAAAATAGTATTAATACATGCAGTTATACATATGCATGAAACTGAAGTGCAGGGAAGTGGTTTGTTTTTTCAAAAAAACATTTCAACAAATAGCCAAAGTAAGAGTACTGGTCATAAATTGCTAAATAGCAGAGGGAAAAGGCAATTCTCACTACAGTTTCCCCAACTGTCTACATCTCCAAACGCATTTCTGTATAGGTGGTTGCATGAAGGAATCACAGGGGCCTGGATTGGCCCTCTAAGCCATAACAATGGAACAAACTGTTTTAAAATATTTAAGATAAGTTACTTGACTATTTGTAGCACTACATCAGAAAGCAGCATGACTATTGCTGCTTTATTTACAATGTGGTGTGATTTCTAGACTTTCTGAAAGCATAAAACATTTGTCAGACAATAGCAGTATTGTATCTTGTGCAGGTAGAACATTTGAAAATGTTGCTGATATTTTGCGGTGTTCCCTCACCCTTTTTAAGCCCTTTTTTGCCTCTATAAAGGGGTACAGTATTTATGGTATGAAGCTGTGTTTTATTATATTATTTGTTACTTGTTTAATGTTTATAGAGTAATGTTATAAAAGGCACAATGTTTTAAAAACCCACAGCAATCTTTGTTTTCAAACAACAGACCAGTACATAGTACTGTCTAATTGGTTGATTAGTTGCTATAGGATTCTAGACCAGAAACAGTAGTGCATCTTTTATTATAATTCTTCTTTACTGCTTAATTTTATTAATGTTTTTTTCTGCTTCTGAAACACATTATCCAGCTGTGAGTCAAAGCTAAGGATCTAACAAGCTTAAGTTACTGTTAAGCCAATCATACCAGTAGCTTAACTAGTTATAGCTGCCCTCCCTCCTGGACTGGCGCTTGCTCTACCTTCCATGATAAGCCTTATCACAGCTCTGGCGGGTCCAAATGCATGGGCCTGGGTGCAGTCATACCCCTGGTAGTTACGACACTGCATTTAATCTTGCAACTAATTTTTTTTTAATGTGCACAATGTTTCTATTTAACATGTACAAGTTAGGATAAGTAAACACCCTATCTATCGTCTATCTATCTATCTATCTATCTATCTATCTATCTATCTATCTATCTATCTATGTGTTAACTCATTTTTAGCATTGATAATATACATTTTCATGCTCTCTCAGTGCTCTGAAACCAAGTTTTGGCAGCTGAGCCTTAATCAAAGTTTCTAATGTCACATAAAGTACTTTTTCCATTTATCTAACTGCAGGAATGTGTGTGTACAAAGAAAACCATTATTCACATGGGGATTATGTTATTTTAGTTACTAAATCATAACTTACATTGAGATTTGATCCACCACAGTTTCAAATATCTTTGCTTTTAAACCCTGAGGAGAGAGCCTCTGCCGTCTTGATTTAAAGATGAATATTCCTACAGCGCTACTGTGTATAGAGGCACAAGTATTTTTTTATAATACCTCAGGTTCTCTCTTATCTTCAAGATCTTCTGGTCTGGAAAATGAAAGAAAGAAAAAATCAGTGTGACTGCCAACATGTTCCATCCTTGATAGCATGTTTAAACAGACTAGAGGTAGTATGCAAAAATATGTTAAGAGTAAAGTCAGGCTATGTTTAAAGCAGTGATGTCAGGAGGCTCTTTGGCCTCACAAGGCCTCTCTATATTCAGCTGGGGCCCCAACTGGTGTGCACCTGTTTTTTATGTCTTAGATGTTATGTTGTTGTTAAAAATATTTGCAAGTGTGCATATCATGTAAAATCCACAATGTCAAAATAACTTAAAAGTAACTGCTCAGACAACTGCACGTTACCCACTGTTTCTAAAAAAGTTTCACAGAAAAGCATTTATGAACATAGACATAGAACATAGACCATAAAAATCCAATGAACAGTATGTGACAGAGGTGTCAAAGAGTTTGTAATTGGTACAGAACAAAAGAGAAAATAATGTTATACAGACCTTGCACCATAATGTTCTGTTTCCTCTCTTGTTCATCTAAGCACTGCAGGAGGGTAGAAAGGAGCATCTCAGAGGAGTAGTGGCAGCATGACCTTCGGCGTCCATCTTTTGGCCTGTTCTTCTGTCACGTATGGCTCCCTAAATGCAGAACAAGTGCTAAGTTCCCTGGTCACGGCTCAATTTTCTGCCTGTAGCAGCCACCTTTAGCCTCGGGATGAGCCCTCGGTTACTCAGATGCCGCCAGGTCTTACCTAGAGAGGAGCAAAGCAGATGTTCAGAACGAGCAAATTGGCACATGCGTTTTCAAGGTTTTGGACGGAAGGTAACAGTTCAGGGAATAGATGAAAATCATAGTCAGGCATGCCGGGGTCAGTACTGGCAGAGTTCAAGCGGGTCAGACAGGCAATTGTCGGTTCAGGTGGAGTTCAAGCAAGGTCAATTAGGCAGGTCAGTACAGGTAGCGTTCAAATGATAGTTGGGCAGGCAAGAGTCAATACCGGTAGAGTTCAGAATAGTCAGTCAGGCAAAGGTCAGGATTGGCAGAGTTTAGATTAGTCAGGCAGGCAAGGGTCAAAACTGGAATCAAACAAGACAGAAATCGCACCCAGGATACTAACAAGTTAGATCTAACAATGGGCAATGAGTTTGGATTCAAAGCCCCTTTAAATATTAACATTTTGCGCAAACGCAATGACTTGATGTTCGTAACACGTAAAACCCGGAAGTTCGCTCCATGCACACCATATAAAAACTGGCTAAAGAAGAGGAAAGATCACTGCGGCTGGCATCCCCAATGGCCCACTAGACCACCAGGGTGAGTCCCCACAGGTAGCTAGGGTCATTTTGACCTTATAAAGCAGATTTCTGAAATTGCAAACTGCTACTAAACATACTAAAAGTTAAAAGGGTTGTTCACCTCCAAACACCTTTTTCAGTTCAATTGTTTTCAGACCCTGTGGTCTGGGCCCCCATGCCCCCCCCTGCTTGCGGTCTACTTCCTCTATAGTTATGCCACTGAGAGAAATTATAATTTTTCTTGCATCCATTGCTTTTTGTTTGCAATTTTAGCTTTGCACTGCGATTTGGGTTTTTTCTATAACAATATAAAAATATCTCCAAGTTTTAGGTGTCATGCTTTCTATTTTTAAATAATAAGTTTGCGGCGATTTCTCTCACATTTTCTTCATATTGCTCAAACTTAATCTTTGGGCGTCCATAAATCAGACCCCGCGAGTGAAGTACATCCTAACAATTCTATCAAAACATAACCATTAAATTTTCTTTACATGCATTTTGGACATTTTTTATTTCTGTGAAAATAAAGGTTCATATTTCATATGCACCTTCATATGCAAAACTAATGAGTAGCTTAACAAATTTTCTTATTTTATTGGAAAAACAAATCCTATATCACCAAGACAAGAGCTGGCAGTTTTACTCTGAGGGGGCAAATCTAAAAGGACATGCAGGAACTTGCACTCTGTAGAGAGGTACCATAGTTCGCTTTACTATAAGTCTCCAACATACAGTTTGTTTTTATATACACTGACTGTTAACTTGTCTAGCTGTTTGCTTTTCAACCTTATCAAGACCTTGCCATTGCCCTTATTTACAGGCACCAGTTATGTGCTATAAAAAGTCATCAGCCTCAGAAATAAACATATATAAATAGTATTGAAATATAAACAGTGTAAAAAGCTGTATTAAATTCGCACAAAGCAAAATTTGTTTGCGTAAAGGCATAACTTTTCCTTCACTGAAAGAAAAGAAAACATCTGAATTAACTTATGATTTAATAAGATCCTGGGTAATATCTGAGTTTTAGCCTAAAATTATATTCATATCTACTTTACAGTTGCTGGTAGGACATTTCTGAATGTCTCAATTTCCAGCATCAATCTCTGGCAAAGCAATACTCAGAATCTTGATCTGCAAACATGACATGTTGTAATGGAGATTCATTCACCTGCTCCAAAATGTTATCCTTTGTAATTTAAAACCTTTCATTTGTTTTTACTGCCTTGAAATGGATTGTGTGGTACATTATTTGAGTAGGGGATAGACCGAGAAAATAGCTAGACTATCCGATCAGTGAAAATGTTCTTTCGTGTAGATTTTCATCCTGTTGTGTCAGAGATAGGTAAATACACTTCTCAGACAGAGAGTGTGGAGAATTTAAAGAGATAGACAGGCAAAGGCATAAGAATGACTGAAATGTGTCATTCCCTCAAAGTAAGGCTTTTCATTTCTTCTGATTCATAAACAATACATTGGAATTGGGTCGGTCAAAGATGCATTAAGATTGAAGTTGAGCCTGCAATTGAAAGTGAGTGATTTCAATGTTTGAACTTTAGAAAACAGATTAGATCTTCAGTGAGCAAGGCTTGACTTCCAATCTAGTTTCCAGCCCTCTCTACACCTTCACATTTCTCCCTTGGTACTCCGTTGTAGAACATCTATTTTAGTTCATCTATTACAGCACAGTTAAAAGGAACCTGCTGTGTAACTCTCGCATGGAGTGTCGTTGTTCAGGCTTTAATTGGTTTACCTAGAATAGCGGTTAATGATGGCAATATTTTTATATGATGCTGCTGGAAAAAAAAGCAGTGGATGGAATAATGGTTAAAATGATTGCTCGGTGTCCTTAAAGGCATTGACAGTTATCTACAGCAATTCATTTTTTTTCCATTTCATTATTTAGAATGAGGTGCAACAAAACAAAACTGGCACACTGAAGTCTCGCTAAGCTTGTTTTAGCTAAGTGGCAGAGGTTAATCAGATAGTACAAAATGTTGATCGTAAGTCTGGGTAATTAAAGCAGCTTAAGTTTAGGTGACAGAGGGCAGACGGAGATTTCTTGCAAAATATATTTAAAGTCAAAAGATCTTTGCTGAGATATTGCTGAGGTTGTTGATACAGTGTTTCCCTAATAATTGAAAACAGATATAGGCTATGACCTTTTAGATGTAGTCTTTTAATATAAACAGAATTTGACTGCAGATCAGTAACACTTGGAATATATTGTCTAAAATAGCATTTGCTGGTTGCAACATCTTAGACTAATTTATTTGCTGACTTTTTTTATATAGAGGATTATAATCATTATTCCTCAGGAGTTTTTGAACTCTTAATACCCTAAGAATTCTTTTTTTTGGTGTCTTTAAACAAGAGGAAAATACTTCTCCTAACTCATCTGCAAATCATAGACTTAAGGCAGAGATTCATTGTGCTTGCATTGGGAACTATACAATACTATATTATTGTTATGTTTTTATGACTTGTATGACTTCAGCAATAAGTAAAATGAACCTATAGCAATCGCTTGGGTTTCTTGCAGTGGAGTAACTAGATGTTACTGGGCCCCACAGCATATTCATTTTAGGGGCCCCCAACATATCCAGAGGTTGTCCTGTTTTACCAATATATGTTGAAATGTCTCATTAACTAGGGCCTCGTGGGCCCCCTATACCTCTTGGGCCCCCCGGCAGCTGCAGGGTCTGCTTCCTTTGTAGTTACACCCCTGGTTTCTTGGATCTGTCTGCAAGAAAGGTTAGAAAGCTCTTGAACCAGGTGGCTGCTCCAGGGTTGCCACAGTGCTCAAGAGGGGCAATACCAAAGGAAAAGGACACACACAATTGGCTCATGCTCAGCTATGGAAGACTGCCAGACTTAAAAGATTTTCAAAGCAACTGCATCTGATTTGCAGCAAAGTGCATTGCTTTTAATGCATTGGCTGCAGTTGGTATCAGGTGCAGTTCTTCCTGGAAACAATGTTGGAATTCTTGGAACAAACACTGCATTATGGGTACAAAACATGATGATTGCATCATAAAAATCATACTTTGCACTTTACGGCTGTGGAGGTAACTGAATCCCTACTGTCTTTTGTAGCTAGTGAAACACAATTATGTTGATAAAGTATTGATATGTTTAGAAATGTACACAACTCAGCTGATACAAACAAAGGGGCCGATTTATCAACATGTGAGATTAGAGCTCACCACAGTAAAACACTTTATTCATTCCTATTGGATTTTTATTTGTCAAATAGTGAATTGTAACTGTCACGCGTTCATAAATACTCTTCTAAAAATCCCATAGGAATGAATAGAAAGTGATTGAGGTTTTTGCTGCGAGCTTTAATTTTATCATTTTGATAAATCTGCCCACATATGTGTGTGTGTATGTAATTAAAGTAGTGGCCCATAAAGTAACAATTATCCATAATTGTCCATTAACAAGACAGCTACACAGGAGACTCAAGCCAATAACCCACACAGCATTTGAAACTATTTGAATAGTTTCTCTAGTAGAATAAGTCTAAAGCAACTGGACGTTTGTGAGTTTTCTTGAAAACATTTCACCACTCATCTGAGCAGCGGCTTCTTTATTCAAGAAAATTCTAGATTCCGCATATCATAGCCTGGACAAATGAAAACTTTCATAGGCATAAAAATTGTTATGCACATTTACCATTCAGTAACTTTGGAGCATCTGAGAAGTCTTTTCAAGTCTTTGTATCCCTATACTTCACTGGATTTAGAACTGCACAGTTCTTCAGTTGCCAAAGGCAGCTTAGTTGGAAGTAACAGACTCCTCACTCTACCTTGTACTCAAGCATTGCGGTAGAGGTCCAACTCCCAAATGTAAGCCCCTGTAACACATGCAATGCAAAACAATATTCCTTCAGTCTCCTTTACCATACATTGCCTTAAAACCTTGCGTGCCTGGTCTGATCTTTACACATGTGTGTTTCAAGGCATAAGGCACATAGTGCAATGCTGATCAAAGGGAAACCTATGAACCAAACTTTTACTGCTACCATGCTTGTACTTCCATGTCAGTACCTTAGATTCAGTGTGCCCTGTTACGGTTCAGTTACACTATGGGGGGAATGTATTTAAAGTTGCAAAGAGAAAAACAATTTGCACCAATAAGAATAAAAATCCACATATCGCAATTTAATATTGTTCCTTAAACTGTGTATGGCATTGCGAATTTTAATTGTGCACTCTTAAGAATTGCTTGAAGGTGTCGTAATCCTTTGGAGCAAACATAAATCTTTTGCTGTGAAAAGTTTTAATACATTTGCTGCGCATTGGCGCAAACTATAAAATTCCCAAATGGTCTTCCACTGTCGTAAGTGGTCGCTAGAAAGTTTCCAGGTTTGCAAAAGCTGTATTAAATTCGCACAAAGCAAAATTTGTTTGCGCAAAGGCATAACTTTTCACATTGAGAATAGTTTTTCTATTAACGTTCCGTTATCCGTTATTACATTGCCCCGTATTTGTTTATAAGCAGGATTCAGTTACACTACTTGGTTACAGACAGTATTCAGTTACACTATTCAGGTTCATCAAGTTTCAGTTACACAATTGTTTGGAGAAAAATAAAGCAATCCAAATATTTACTGTTTAGTAATAAACATGCTGGCTTTCTTTAAAACACATTTGCACTTTCACATTTGCTGCCAAAAGTATTATTTATAATTATTAAAATGAAAAATGTGTTTGGGGATAATGTGTTATTTCACATGGATATTTTGTAATCTGAACATTAATTATAAGCCTAAATGGATTAGTCCAGTGGGGATTTGACAGACATACTAATTTATGATTAAAAATGTTTGCTCCAGAAAGTACAGGAAAGCAGAATGGTTTTAGTACTTCAGTCTATTAATACTTTTTTTGTGACAGAATTTAATTAAATTGCTCCTTCAGGATGCCAACATATATAAAATTACTGTATGCAATTTTGTACATTACTAAAGTTCTTGATTTAATAATAATACACTTCAAAAGCATTTGCTGTAAGGGAGCAAACACAGGTGGAATGCATTAAGTTGGATTCTACCGGAATTTAACATAGGAAGGCACATTTATCAAGGGTCGAATTTCGGATTCATGTGAGTTTTTTAAAACTCCCATAAAATCGAAATTCTACAATCTAAGGGGCTGATTCACTAAGGGTCGAATATCGAGGGTTAATTAACCCTCGATATTCGCCTAGGAACTAAAATCGTTCGACTTCAAATATCGAAGTCGAACGATTTAGCGCAAATCCTGCGATCGAACGATCGAAGGATTATTCCTTCGATCGAATGATTAAATCCTTCGAATTCAAAGGATTTTAATCCAACGATCGAAGGAATATCCTTCGATCAAAAAATCTCAGGCAAGCCTATGGGGACCTTCCCCATAGGCTAACATTGACTTCGGTAGCTTTTAGCTGCCGAAATAGGGGGTCGAAGTTTTTCTTAAAGAGACATTGAATGGTCGAATAGTCGAACGATTTTTAGTTTAAATCGTTCGATTCGAAGTCGAAGTAGTAGTCGAAGGTCGAAGTAGCCCATTCAATGGTCGAAGTAGCCCAAAAAACACTTCGAAATTCGAAGTTTTTTTAATTTGAATCCTTCACTCGAGCTTCATGAATCGGCCCCTAAATTTATCAATAAAATCGAACTTTCTCAATTCAGATAAATTGAATCAACCCGAAAACTCAAATTAAATTCGGTTCAGGTTAGAAAGACTCAAATTGAATCTGAGATGTCAGAAAGGCTGCAAACATAACCAAATTGATCCCAGGAACTCTCCAATTGACTTATACAGCAAATTGGCAGGTTTAAGGTGGTGAATAGTTGGATTTGAGTTCTTAAAGGGCCAGAGTATGATAAATCTCAAAATTCGAATTTGAATTGAAACTCTAATCGAGTTTGGATAATTCACAATTAGAATTTTAGAGTTTTGACCAAATAAAATTCAAATTTGACTTTTCACTTCAACCCTTTATAAATCTGCCCCCACATGTGCCTTATTGAGAACAGCCCGACCCGGGAGCATGGGCAGTGTTTGTTTCTGTGGTCCCTAGCGGCAGAATGCATGAGGGGCAACCTGTGGAGAAGCAGGTGTTATGAAGTATATGTACTGACTGGTGAGAAAGAAGGTGACTCTGGAGAGCTGCAGCATATGGACCAGAAAGGTATTGTAGACCATACTTGTGTTATTGTGGAGAAAACCCATAAAACCAAGGAGTAAAAGTTCTTGATCATCATTATTTACCCAGAAACTGTGGGAAAGTGACTATAATGCTGTACTGTATAACTGAATGCTGAACTGCAGACAATAAAGTGCAGTGAGAAGTCTGCTTTAAACTGCAGTTTGATGTCACTGTCTCCCATCTGCCTATACTTTGCCACTACCAGCTTAAGCCATTTCCCACAAAAGGAATTCAAGGATTCAATTTATTTCATGATCGATTTTTCGGGCCTCCCACGGGTCTTTATCAAGATACTGAAATTAACATTAAGCCGTCTATATAAAGACTCACCAAGCCATACTACATATGAAAAAAGTCCAAGTATCAGGCATAACATTTAGTTTCCAAGATGATCCATTGTCTAAAGGGATTTTAACACATGATAAAAAAAATCGAACTAGTATTACAATCATAAATTTACATATTAACCATTAAAACACTAAAGGGCAAATTCACTAACCTCCGAAAATTTGCCAGTGATGGCTTCGCTCACAGCGCAACTCTTCGCTTGGCGTAGATTCGCCAGGACAACACTAATTCACTAAAGTCTGAAGTTGCGTCCAGGGCGCCGAATTCTGGCGAAGTTGCGCTAGCGTTACTGCACCAAGTAAAGCAAGGCTGCACTAGCGTTGCCTAATTTGCATACGGCGGGAAGCTAAAGTTCAATGGACGTATATGTTGCAGCAAATACATTACACTACACAAGCCCTGGAAACCTTAGTAAAATAAAATAAAGTTGTTATATTGCCCTACACCATATAGTTTATGTGCCATATGTTAGGAAATGTAGGGGGGAAGCCGGTTACCCCAAAAAAATGTTGCACTCTTTTTCGGCCTATCACCCTGAATAAGGAAAAGACGCTAGCGTTATTTTCAACTATTTCTTTTAGGAACTCCTGATTAAGGTAAACAACCCCTTTAAGAAATTTTTTCAATGAATAATATTCATTAAGACCCCCTGGAGAGACAGTATTCCTTGTCTGAAAGTTTCTTTCTGTGGCAGCAAATTTGATCAGTCACCACCTCTTTAGTTTAGTTTTTGCCTATAAAGCAAAAAGCATGTCCTTTCCCAACTAGTGTTTATACAAACCAATGTCTATATTGCCTGTGTAGGGCTACACCTGTATCAAGTGCTGCTCATAATGCAGAATTATGGATTTCAATCCAGTCTCTTAAGCTGTTTTGTGTCTTGTGTCATATCGGTTTCCCTACATATGCGAGACCACTGGTGGGTAAATTATACGAAAGGAGATCAAACATTGTGGTGCAAAAGGGAAACAATTTTGTAGTTTCTCCAATTCCTTATGCACACACTTTCCTGAGAATATATGCCCTGGTGCTAACAGTACTCATTAGTACAGACAAGAAAGGCTGTTGTATCTATATTGTTTCAGAAAGAAAAAAATGCACTTCTGCAAATCTGCAAATTCACAATAAATTTTACATTTAAGCTGTTCAAGACTGAGGAATGCAGATGAAATAAGGGAATTGCATGCAATAATTACCAGGTAGTTAGCATACTTTCTTCAGGGGGCATACTATTGCCTTGCATAACTGGAACCTAAATCATACATGAGGCTATGGGGCAAATTTACTAAAGGGCTAAGTGGCTAACGCTAGAGAAAATTCGCCAGCGTGAAGTCATTTTGGCACTACGCCGGTTTACTAACGGGTGCTGGCGTAAATTTGCTAGTGAAGTGGACCTACTCTAGCGCTACTTCGCACCCTTACACCAGGCGAAGTTGCGCTCTGGCAAAGGGACCTAACTACGCTAATTCACTAAGTTGCGGATTTTCATGAATGTTACTTTACTTCGCCACAGTAGACCAGATGAAGTGCAATAGAGTAGATAGGGATGGTCCAAAAAAATTTACATTTTTTTTCAAAGTCCCAAAAAAACGCTGGCGCCTTTTACTTTTTATAGGGTGATAGGCTGAAAAAAATATTTTTTTTAGGGTACCCTAAACTATACTGTGGGCACATGTGTAGGGCATTAGAACACATTTATTAAGGTTCCCTGGCCTTGTGTAGTGTAATGTGTTTGCTGCTGCATATATGACCATTGTACTTTAACTGCACGCCGTATGCAAATTTGCCTTTGCTAGCGCAACTTCGTAACTGATCGTAAAATTGCTAGCGCAACTTCGCAAATGACCGGTAACTTGTGCGCAACTTCAGATCTTTGTGGATTTGCGCAGCCGTGCCAAATTTACGTCTGGCAAAGTGCGGCGAAACCAACGCTGGCGCAACTTTGAAAGTAAGTAAATTTGCCCCTATGTCTCTGCTCTAATGTATATTTATTCTACTTGGTCAGCTCTTTCACTCTCCACCTTGTCTGTTGTCACTTTGTCTGTACTCTTGAGTGTAATCTCAAAACAACCTGTGCTCTGCATCAAGCATACACATGTTTGTACATAGCAATATAATTGATTAAAAACGTATTGTGTATTTTTTATATTTACATTGTACACTCTCCTCAATGATCAGTGTCTAAAACAAGATTTGTTTTTGTCAGTCCTTGAGCTCTGGTATTCTACAACATTCTGTACAGGACATATCTAATTTTCCAAGCAAGACTATCCATAGCAGCATAGGGAGAGAAACTGAGCCATTCCATTCATACTGAAATCTATTTGACATTCTCAGGTGTGTCTGGTGTTCATCTGGGTGCATGAGGAGCATCAAATGACAAAATCTTTGTTGCAGAACTTTGCTGCACACAGCTGCAGAGTTCAGAATACTAGAAATCTCCTTAATGTCACTTCATAAATTTAGCCTCCAGCAGCCTCTGTGAGTATGCTGAATCTGATCCCAACTGGAGCACTTAGTTAAAGAATAACAATTCCTGAAGTTATGAAGCAAGACTACACTATGGTTACTTGCTACTTTTTTTAAGAGAAGTCTAAGTTTACTGTGAAAAATAATAAAAAACTATGAACTTATAAACACATAAATCAATGCAAGTGAGTATACATTTCTAACTATGCCCTGTATTTCATAGAGTGTCTTTATAAGATACTTAATTAAATAAAAGGAATAGTAAGTAATTTGTACTCGCATTGATTTGTGTATTTAGAAGTTCATCATTTTTATTATATGTATATAAAAAAAGAATTACTCAATGTAATCATTGTAATCACATTAGTAAGGTAATGACTAGTCTCCAATCAGTTTTGATACACATCGTTAATCACTTATAGTATTTATAATTTTTTTTAGCAAGATTAACATTGCCTTTTCCCCCATTTATTACAACACATTAGACTTGGTATTACCCATTAAAGTCTGTAGGACACATTAAGGGGCAGATTTACTAAGGGTCGAAGTGAATTTATGAAGAAAAAAACTTTGAATTTCGAAGTAATTTTTTGGATACTTCGACCATCAAATAGGATACTACGACTTCGACTTCGAATTTTGAATATTCAACCATTTGATAATCGATATAGTGTCTCTTTAAAAAAACGTAGATTTCAATACTTCTCCAAATTAACGTCAAAGTAAAATCGTTTGATTGAACGATTAGATCCTTCGAATCATTCGATTAGAAGGATATAATCGTTCGATCGAAAGATTTACTTCGGCCGCAAATGCCCAAATTCGATGTAAAAAAAACTTTGACTTCGATATTCGAAGTCGAAGTGTTCCAATTCGATGGTCGAATTTCGAAATTCGACCCTTGATAAATCTGCCCCTAGAACACCAAAGAAATTCTGTTGTGTAAGGAGGAGTACTCAATACTGTTCTTTGCACACTTTTTAGACCAGAATTTTATTATTGTCCGCAACTGGATTTTAGACTAAACACTATGGCAATAATGTGTAGATTTTTCATGTATTTCAATGTTATTTAGCTGTATAAATATGTGCTGTAATGTTTGCTTTGCCTTCACTTTTAAATGCTGAGCATGTTTTTAAAACAACATATGTATTCTAGAATAAATCACCTGATGTTTTATGGGGGTGGGGCATTTGCAGACAGTTCAGACAGTTCAAGGGCCAATAAAAGCTGCCAACTCATCCCCTGACGTATTAAACTGGTTCAAGGAAAAAGGCCCTAATGTGGGCAGAAACGTTGGAAAAATGCAACTAAAAATAAATTAACAAGTTTTTTCACGAAAAAGGAATTGGAGTCCTTTGATTATCTTATATATATATATATATATATATATATATATATATATATATATATATATATATATATAACATTCAACATTCATATATATATATATATGGATTAGTTGTATCTTACTTTTATGTGTTTGTGTATTAGTCTCTTTTGTTTTATTCTGCTTTACATCATATGAAGCAAACATTTATATAGAGGAGAAATACATCATTTCAGGCTCTAGGGATTCCTATTGCAGGGTTATTTAATCTTACCAGTATATTTTTATTGGTACTTGCATGGGGAAACAAAAATGGCTGCAGGCCATCCTAATTGCAAACTGCAATATCATCTCACAGTAATGCCATGGGTTTCTATTGCCCATCAGAGTAAGACTGATCTCAATGGTCATATTGTTTCACCCTGACAGCAAATCATATGAAGAGATTTCAGAATGAAATATCCAAGAAGTGGAGGAACCGCATAGGGGGCCATGAGGTATTTCATTAGCTCAGCTTGTAAATATGCAGTAGCCGAAGACCCAAAACGGCACTAACAGTCAGTGCTGCAAAGGAAAGCATTAGATCTATCAGATATTATTTTTCTGGTAAAGTGGTTTTTAACAGGCTCAGCTATGAACACCTTGGGGAACATTGGGCAAATTTTCACCTGGGCAGTAACCCATGGCAACCAATCAGATGCTTGCTTTGATTATTCTACCTGCAGCTCCCTGAAAAAATAATCACTGATTGATTGCTATTGGTTATTGCTATTGGTTATTTTGTACAATGGTCCCATGAGTAATATGGTCATATTACTTTATGGGTGTCCTTCAAAAAAGGAAACTTTTCAAAAAAGCAACTTTCAATTATTTTAAACAACAATGAAACAAACTAGAGTACTATAATTAAATCTTACTTTG
Organism: Xenopus petersii; assembly: GCA_038501925.1. Classification (NCBI taxonomy): domain Eukaryota; kingdom Metazoa; phylum Chordata; class Amphibia; order Anura; family Pipidae; genus Xenopus; species Xenopus petersii. Next base: position 60,046,743 of record CM076674.1, on the reverse strand, counting down.
ACTACAACTTGTGCTTATGTGCTATAGTTATTTTTAATACCCTTACACCCAAGCTCTTCCTTTGGGGCTTAATGAATTACAATTTTCTAGTCTACATGCTCTATTTAGAGATGTTCTCTCTATTTAGATTGAAGTGAAGAGAGCACTCAAGAGACTGACCCTCTAATCTTACCAGAGTATGTTTGCCTGCCTGGCTTATGGAGGCTTACTAATGTCAATTTTCTTTATTATTCAACTTTTAGGAAATTCTCCCTGAACCCCTTTATAATATTTACCATATACCCATATGTTTGTACTTTTTCAAGAATAATTCTATTTTGAAAGTTCACATTTAAAATAAATAATACTTCTCCTTGATTAAAGAGCCACTAAAATTAGATACTTACCACACAATTTACTGAACCATCCATTAGAGATCCATCCAGATAACATGAATAGTTAGAATAGCAATTGCTTTTTCAGGAATACAAATAAGGCGATAAGCAATCTTCCTCTTCTGACTGAGCAATTCAGATTAATAAGCAGTCGTATTTAGATACTTCTTCAAACGTTTTTCTAGTACCAGACATTGCTTAAATAATGATTAAATCATGTATGAGGGAAAATTAAAATTTAAAACAAATGAAATATATTTTAATACATCACTTTAGCATTATTCGGTTCAATTATTCCACTTTGTATTTAGTATCAGGGTGTTCCTGTGTGAATGATTTAAATGAATTTTATTATAAAGCCATTCACTGGGAATTCTAGTTAAGCAAAAAGCTAATTTGTTTTGTTCTTGATTGCTTAAAATGTTTGGACTATTTTATGTATTTTTCAAGGCAAGGCAAAGCGATTTTGGAATACGATTGAATGCATTATGAGTTTGGTGACATATTAATTGTTTGCATAAGAGTTCTACAAAAATTACAGTAATTGTGAAATATGTATGTGTGTGAATTCAATTATAAAGCACAACCAGAATGGGATAAAACAATATATATCACAAATTATGTTTAAAACATCCCTTTCAGGAAAGGTTTGTTCTTTGTTCATGTGTATTGCTGTGCAGCACAGGGGACATTAGAGGGCGCCTCTATAGCAGGGCAGATAGTATCCTATGCATTTGGGATGATGCAGCCATGTGTGGCAGAGCTGGTAACTTTTCATCGTGTTTGTTATAGGCAAGAAGCTCTGTTCTTATTGATTCAGGAATGTGACTGACAGTATTGCTTCACAGAATGGATATTTTATCTGTTTTGTTGATGGAATGAATCCTGTGCTATAAAAAATTGCTTTCTGTCACATCTATTTTGTCATTAAAATTTAGCTTGGCATGCACTAGTTAGATACACCATTATATATTCTGTTTGAGGTTTTTTTTTTTTTTTACTTAATTCATTCTGTAAGTAACTTTACACCTAATTGCATTTGTTACACGGATGTAATACATTTGTGAGACAGATTGCTTGTTAAAATGTACAGAATGGAGTTTGTAATAAAATGATATCATTTTGTGCACTAACCAGATTTTGTTCTCATTCTTTAATAGAAATAGTTTTTTTTTTTTTGTATATGTTTTATCTGTGTATATGGTCACATATACTTATGTACCATGAGAGACATTCATTCGATGTACTAAGGATTTTTTGTATACAGAAAGTATCTGGGACAAACGATACCCCATATAAATAAAATCATTTATAGATATTTTCCTTACTGAATGCAAGATAGCTTGAGCTTATAGATGCATTTTAGTTCATTAAAAAGTGTTCATCGCTTGCTTTATCCCTTACCCAGTATTTCTTAAACCCTAGATGTTACTATATTAAACATTCTACAATCTTCCAGTATAAGATCAAAGTTTAAAGTATTCCGGTGGTTGTAGTCCTGAACAGAAAAAACCCTACATGCAACACAACTCTTACTATAATCTTAACTTTGCTTTCAAATTGGTCTTGTAATGGATAATGTCACTCTTTTGAGAGCCACTGTCCATTTCTGCCTTACATATACAAGATATTGTTTTGTCCCATAAGCCTGTAGTCATTTTCTATGCTTGATAATGGATAAATGGCTTTGGCAGTTGCACAGTCTTTTATCTCTCTGCAGGATGTGCTGAACATTTTTCACTTCTCTCTAAAAAGAGCACAGTTCACATATCAAATAAAGTGCGCATAAAATCATCTTCTCATTTCACCTGTCTGTCAATCATGCACATATTATACCCTCCCAGCTAGTAGCTAGCTATCTGGCCTAGTCATTTTTCCAAATTCAGAATTTGCTGTCAAGAGAACTTCTTCCATAAACATATTTCCAAAATACACTTAAAATGTTTTCCCCCTAAAGATAAAGACTACAGCTATTCAGTCAGACATTTGACAACTACTGTCATGGAAAAAAAAAATGAAATGATGTGTTCAGTATAGTTCTGCATCTTGTACAACTTTACAGCCTTAACTAGTACATAATTGATACTTAAATACCTATTTATGTCATTTTTCTCCTATTATACCTTAAATTGTGCTTCATAAAAACTTACTAGGGCTATTGTATGAGATACTATTATTTAATACAAGAGAACAGCTTTAATAAGCATTTTGCTGTGCTCTAAAAATGTAACAATATCAAAGATTTGTATTTTTATTTAGTCTCATGTTCCGGTAACTGCAGTGAACATTATTATTGCCAGTATCTCTTTTTATCAATTTATTGTTGGTAATTTAAAACAGAATATATTGTTCAAGACATTTAAAAATGGCATTTTATAAGGAAATATTTTGTGAGACGTCTTATAGATGTACACATGAAAGAGCTTGATGTCTAACTAGTTTTGATGCAATAAAATAATTATAGGCAAAAATGTGGAGAAAAAAAATCTGAAAACTACTGTGTGCATATTTTGTTTGCCTTTTCAAAGAAAAAGAACATCAACTCTTTTTTTTTTATCTCACTCACAACTGACATATGCTCTATTGAGTTTGGCTGGTGTTAACTTTGTTTGGAATGCATTCAAACTAACATGACTAAGAATGCAATTACTGTTAAAAAGTAACAGATGTCAGAATTGGTTTGCTTCAGATATTGCATTTGAAAAGGAAAAAAAAAAAGTCTTATGAATTTGATGGCTGACAATAGGAGTGAACTGACTTTAAGGTGCATTCATGAATACCAATAATGTATAGACATCATTCAAAATAATTTCCTCCTCAATGCAACAGTTCTCTTTGACCATACTGCTCCATTGCCATTGAGAGCAGGCATTCAAGAGCAAGGGTCACAGTTTTAAAATACCTATAACATATTTGTGATGACCTGTCCATTTCAGAAGTAAAAGATCTTTGGCCTAGATTTTTCAGAGAGATTTATGTTTAAGGCAATTTTAACTGTAAAGCATTTTACATAACCATAACAAAGAACTATTTTGACGCATAAGGATCTTAAAGTAAGAGTTCACTTTTGCTTTGAGTTTATCTGTCTAAACAATTGTTTTTATGTGAATGTTATATATGAACACACTGTTCTATTAGCAAAACATGTTTTAGCAAAGTATCAGATCTTTTTACAGCAATGTTAACATTACAGTGTTGAAAGATACATGTGCTTATTTATTAACACAGCCATGATTGGGTAATGCAGTCGATCTGCACATTGATTCCATTTAGTAAAAGTACTTTTATCTAAAGATGCCCCTTGTACTTCACTATAGTTTCCCAGGCATCAGTGTGTCTGTCTCGCCTCCTCTTCTAAATCTCATACAAGTACGTCTATTGTTGCAAGGAAACCCTAAAGTTAAAGCTTGCACTAATTCCAGGGTTCCTTCTGTAGACTTTGTCATTAGACACACAAAAAATTTCGCCCAGTGAATCACATGCACATGTCATTATAAAGCTGAGCATTGGAAATTACACAATATCCACTATTACAAACCGTGGATACAATTGCATCTGATCGCTCAAGACACACAATGTGCAATAGTGTCCATTTTGACACTTCAGACTTCAAACACAATGCTGCACAAGGCCACAATTAAATTACTAGGGCGCAACCTTTTTGAGGAAGGGCCCTGGCTGTTTGAGGAAGGGTAGGCAGGAAAAATGGTGGAAACAACAAAGGGTCGAGGTTAGGCAGCTAGAGAGGAAGGACAGGAGCAGGAGGAGGGGGTAATGAGATACAGGGGAAAGCAGGAAAGGTAGTACCTGCTTTTCTCTGAGACCAGGGACCAATTCCACCCACACTCTTTTTTTGGAGTGGGTGGAATAGGGGGGTGGAGTTCACTAGGGATTAAGTTCTTGTCCCAGATATTGATGAATGCTTGCAAGGGGAGGGGGGCTCATGCCCCAATTTTATGCACAAGTGTGACTAGGTGATTATGGTCTACTCAACAAGGGTCCCAAGATGGTTGTTTTCTGGTTGCTTGCTCCCACTTTCCCCCACTTATCACTCTCAGTCATGTGGCCATCATGGCAGGTAGCCCAGTCTTTCGCCAAACTTGCCTTCGCCAGCTCAGACCAGGCGAAGTGCAATGGAGTATATAGATCTTCCTCAATCGTCACTTACATCATAATCTGTGAGTGAAAAAAGCATTAAAGTTTAAAAAACACTGATGTCTTTTCCTTATTTCAGAGTAATAGTCTCCAAAAGTCCTTAAAAATTTTTTTCCTTCATAAGATTTCTAACATGGAACATTAACTTTACAGTGGGCTCATATTTAGGGCATTATAACAACTCTTTTAAGGTTCCCTGGACTTGTGTAATAATAATAAACAGTGTAAATGTAAATAATTGCTGCAACATATAAGCTGAATAAGTCCATACAACTTTAAATTTTACACCATATGCTAATTAATCTGATCGCAAGATCTCTAGGCAGAAATGAACGATAGTGTATCTTCACTTTGAAATGCCCGCATTACCGAAGAACCGCTAGCGAAAAGTCACACAGTACGAAACTCCACATGTTAGTGAATTGTCGTTGTCTGAGTGAATTCTCCTGCCAAAGTGTTGCTCTGGGTGCGAAGTGGACGCCGATGAATTTTCACTGGTTAGTAAATCTTCCCCTAGGTTTCAAGAATGTAAACCCCTTCATTCAGGCTTTTTTTCTACTATACACTCACTGTATTTTTCTGGTTTTAGACCCAAATATCATCTGATCAAAATCTAATTTTTATATGATTAGTGTTTTTGTTTCACATATTCTTTAGTTGTCCATTTAAAATGTATTTCCAAAGATATTGCATTAGAAGGTTACGGCCTATTAATAGATATGGGTTTTTACATTTTGCTACACCTATTGATTGGGTGTCAAATCAATATGAATAATATTTCACCAATGGGAAAAAAAAATCTGTAACAATTAAATTAATTTTAAGAGTTTAACTACTTTATCATCAGAGTATGATGCTTTCCAACTTTAACATTTTGTACCCTTGTGTCATTAATCTCTCCTGGATAGCCATGTAACATATAATAAAGTTTTATTGAAGGTGAAGGTGATTTGATTTTAAATCCTAAAACCAAGACACAGCAACGAAAATCATATTGAATTTATTTTATTTGGCAGCCCTTTAATGCAATTCCTGCTAACACTGCAGTGTTTCTGGTAATTAAATTTATATGCTGTACAAGTGCTTTCATCACCTGAATGCCTTCAACTGGTTAATCATTGCATATTAAACTACACGATTCTATAGTAACAGAGTCTTCCTCTAAACTATTCTATACAAAGAAAAGAAATGTTTGTGACCAGTAGCCAAGATAGTAATGTCGGAGACATTTGAAGGGTTATACTGTATACAAACCCACAAGTGCAGCACTTTTTAGGCATAGCCCTACATGGAACAATGGCATTCTTGTGTTTACAGCTTCTCCATGCCTCTGAAACTGAACTTTGCACACTGGCTTTGCATTTGTAAATGAGTCATTTGATGTTTGGGACAGGGTATTTTAAATACACATAACTACAAATAAACAGATACAAAATAACTGATACAAATACTCGGGTAGAATTTGCAACCAGTTGGCAAGCTCCAATTGCTGTCCATTGGCTGCATTTACAAAAAAAAAATTCAGTACCTTTTACTTCTTAGGTCATCTTTGGCTTCTACAATTTAATGTTTTTCTATTGAAGTATTTTAGAGATGTAAGATAAATAGTATTGTTTAAAAATAAGGAATTTTCTTCGACGAGAAGTATGATACTATGGACTAGGGTTGCATCAAGTCAAGGATTAAATTGGGGAATCAGCCGAAAAACACAATAAAGACTGTGAAATATTTACTTTATTGGTTTGACTTGCACTAATAGTGGCTTGGGCACTTAGAAAAAGCAGATTATTAGTATTCATCATGTCATTGGACTGGTCTGTTCTCTAAAAATGGCTTTGTCAAATCTGTGTAAGGATTTGCTAGAATGTAACCAGAACCCCCTGATTACTGACTCCCCTTCTCTAACTAGAAGTTCTTGATGAATTTTGCCTTTTCACTTGCCTTCCCCACTGTCTTTGATGTATCCCAGCAGCCTAGTATTTATTAAAGGTATAGTTCACTTGCTAAACATTTTTATACTGTTTTCTGATGTAGTTCACCAGAAATGACAACTTTGTTCAGTTGCCTTTTATTTTTGAGTGCTTTTCTAAGACTGACACATTTTATTTTTCACCTTCTCATGTCTCCCAGGAGCAAAGGGTTAGTGATTTTGATTCTAACTGTTCTAATTAAATACCTCCATTGATGCATTTCTTAAATTCGAACTACTGAGCATAAGTCCATAGTTTAATTAATACAACATACAATAGTTGTTAACATTTATACATGTTTAGTATTGCATCAACTAGTGTAGCAATGCGCAATAGTTCAGAGGCTGCACCTAGATTAGACATAAACAGCATAGAGAGGAACATTCAAATTAATCCTCTATTTTTGAAATACATTAAAGAAACTAAAACAGTTGAAGAAAGTTATTTATGGTGTACTGTCTTAAGACCTTTAACACTAAACAAGAAGGCCAAGGTACCTACTTAAACCCATTCCTCTTGGCTCGCACCTTATACTGTATGCATTGGTTTCCATTCCTCTTCTGCCTAGTCCTGTTTGTTGCCATCTCTACCCTGCTCCAGTCTGTTCTGTCTCTTTGTCCACTCAGTTCTTCCCCTGTTTGTTCAAATTCATCTGCTTTATCCTGCTTCAGTCTGTTCTGTATCTTTGTCTGTTCAGTCCTGCTTAGTCAGTTTTGCTACTTCATTTGCTCTGTCCTGATATCTGTATCTTTGTCTGCTCCAGTCTAGTCTGATTCTTCTCCTGCTCCATACTGTTATGTTATCAATCTTCGTCTTTTCCATACTTATTGTTTCCGTCTTGGACCTAAACAACTCCTGGTTTGAAGGACACATCATGCTCCTAACAGTATACTAGTTGCCCCTTAGCAAATTTCTTACAATCTTCCACTTGATATATAAATAATTATTTTTCTCTTTTTTTAATGTGGAGCACCATATCACTATTCCTGTAGGCTATATAAAAAAACATTTAAAAATAAGAACAAACCAATACAATGTTTGCTAGCTTAATTAAAATGTATTAAGGGATTTTATTTAATGATCTTTAACCTATATTTTTGCAGTCCTGCACTTTGTTGTACTGTATTATCTTTTTATAAATCATTGACTATCCATCTTCCATAGACAGTTCAGTTGTTTTTTCTAGGCTGCTTTCCCATCAGTAATTATAAGAGGAACCTTCTGTAGCCTTCTTTGCAGATTAACCAGTGTCTTTCACACTAACACCTCTCATTGTATGTGTTTATAAGACTAAGCCATAAAAGAAGTAGTTAGTCTTTTTTTCCCCAAGATAAACTTTAGGAACTTTTGTTTTTATATCCTTAATTATTTAACTATGATACATGTAGACACATGTTAGGATTCTCCCACCACACATTTTATTAGTACTTAAGTTTAGAACATCCAGCATACTTTTAAGTAGAAACGTTAATGGAAAGTGCAAGTTGCTCAAACTGGAATATCCACCCTCTCTCAATTGCATGCAAAAAAAGATCTGTTTGTAGGCTTAACTTCACTTCATTTGTTTTAGGAAATACTAATACTAATAATTTAAGGAAATACTCAAACTCAAAATAGTCTTACTCACTTAACAATACAAGTCATGATAGACAGTATCTAGTATTAAGCAACTGGACTTTGTTGAATATACATTCATAAGTGGACCATATATACTGTACATCTTGTATGCAACCATTATTGCTAGAGAGAAACTATGGGTACCTGAGGAATATTTGTATGTACAGCATGTACAAAAAACACAGATACTACTTGATACTTGTAATGGTTGGGGTCATTTTTTAAAAGAGTTGGTTTATTGTGTGTTGCTATTAGAAAATTGTCAATGTACTAGGCACAAGCCTGCTCTCCAAGCAGGTACCTAAGGGGTTACAGACTGAGATTTATAATAGGCCCTGGAATTTCAAGTACACAGAGGCCAAACAGCCACCCATAGGCCCAATACATTTTGACTGTCTATGGCATCTTAAAACAGCCCTGCTAGTTTGAATATGACAGAGTGTCATTCAGGGCATTCCTCTAACGAAAAATTGAAGATAAGCTAATTCTAGTGAAATATGTGTGCATATGATTAATTTCTCTAAAGGCACTAAATGTACATGTCTATCCAATCAATAATTCAGCTTTTTTACAAAATACAGTTTTGGGGAATGCTAAACCACAACCAGTCTTCATGCCTGGTAACAACAGTGTTTTGCAAATGGTGCATAGTGATGGAGCAATGGTTGAAGGCATCTGCAGGGGCAACGTGCTTGTTAAGATGAACCACTATTTTTTTTCCCAGAACTGGAATATTGAATTGTTGTGCCCATATGTAATAAAAGGCACAAAGACTGCACAGGTTTAGTAAACCATAGCAACTAATCTGATGTACATAACCCCATAGACTTTTTTGCTTTCTACAAAGACACCCATGAGGGGTGATTATATTACGTTTGGATTGCATTTTAAGAAAGGGTTTCTGACCACTTTCTATTCACCACTTGTATTACTGCATAGTTGGTTGCTAACTGTAGAGTTGTACCAAAGATGCCATAAACTTTCTCTCCTCCTCAAACTCAAAATATATTTACTGCTTATGTCTCTTATTATTGTGTATTGTATTGTAGGTCCTATGTTATTTTCTGTATATTCAGAATAGGTAAAATGAGGAAGAGTTTGTTTATCATATATTTATGTTTAATGCTACATAGCAGCATAATTTTTATGAAATGCTAAATAATATATATATATATATATATAGAGATATATATATATATATATATATATATATATATATATATATATATATATATATATATATATATATATATATATATATAGTACTGTCATTGGTAATAAAAAATAAAAAACAATGCCTTTATTGTTATTATAAGTATACAATACAGTACACACAATAGGAATCTGCACTTGTGCAATACTGATACAATACAGTGTAGAAAAGGAAAACCACTCGAAAGAACAAAACAGTTCAGTAAAATCTATTCAGTATCATGTCAAATCAGATAATGTATAATTCATTCATAATTAGCATACCACGTACATTTACAACCTAGGATCACTGAATTTATGACATTTATAGCATAATGTATTCTACAGTGGGCGGGAGAAAAAAAATACTTTTTTCCTTAAATCAAAAGAAATTCTTAAAATGAATGTAGATTTTCAAGTCTTGAGGCATTAGGAAGCCTAGTGAGTACACATTTACAGTGACCCATAAAACTGCCAGCTGTAGCTGACCATTTGTTGTGGTTCACTTCACTTCTGAGGCTTGCTAAAGACTGTTTCACAATTACCACAATTCTCAGAAGTGCTATTGTATTATCTTTTTGCAGCTTTTTGTATATTTAAAGCAAGCTTTTCAGCCGAGCGGCAGCAGAAAGGAACATTTCTAGAGGTAGTAGTTATGACCGGATGAAAAACATTGGTCTGGATGCCTGACTTTCAAGAAAATGACAAAGGCTTAGCCCCATTAAGCACACACATACTATAGTCTTTAGGGCTTTTCATAGATCTATTTTTAGATGTAGGCTTTCAAAGGAAAGGTCTTATATTCAACTGTGCTGTCTATTTAATACACATAAAAATGTTTAATGCACCATTTCACAATCAAAGCACAACCTAACAATAGTGGGATCAACTTAATAAATAAGCAAATAAATGCAACTGTATTTGTTGTTTAGGATATCTTTGTTTAAAATAGGGATGCACCGAATCCAGGATTCGGTTCGGGATTCGGCCAGGATTCGGCCTTTTTCAGCAGGATTCGGATTCGGCCGAATCCTTCTGCCCAGCCGAACCGAATCCGAATCCTAATTTGCATATGCAAATTAGGGGCGGGTGGGAAATTTCATGACTTTTTGTCAGAAAACAAGGAAGTGAAAAAAGTTTCCCCCTTCCCACCCCTAATTTGCATATGCAAATTAGGGTTCGGATTCGGTTCGGTATTCGGCCGAATCTTTCACGAAGGATTCGGGGGTTCGGCCGAATCCAAAAAAGTGGATTCGGTGCATCCCTAGTTTAAAACATACATGTTAAACAAAAGGATTTATAGATATTTATTTATTTTATCAGTAATATAAACCCTGCTAACAAGTAAAGTATTTCTTTGTTGTAACTGTAAACATTTGGAATTTGTCAGAATGCACCCCTTTCTGTTATGTTGTTCTGCTTTCTTGCTTCTAAACCCTGCATTTTTGCACAGAGAAAGGCCAGACCGAAGACAGATAGGGTAAAGGGAAGGCAGATGGTGGCCTCATGTAATCATACTATTGTGTGCTGACCAAAGGTCAAAGCCATGCAGACAGAAGTAAGTCAAAGGGTTAAATATCAGTTAGGCCACAATACAGAAGTGTTGCTTGCAGACGCCCATCCTGTCTGAGATTAGCAGACATAGCTCAAGAGGTTTGTGAATGATGGAATCAGGAAACCATTGTATGGTATATCCGTGGACCCCATTTTTCGGTTTACCATAAATGCCCTCTAAAAGGTATAAAAGCTTGTTGCAAGGGGAGTGTCTTTGGGAAGGCCCTCGTGTTTCACTTAGGTACCATACTTTTGTGCTACTATGACAGCTTCCCCAAGAAAAACCTTTGTATTGTCTTGTTGGACAAATAAACTTCCTCATCTATTCTAAATAGCCTTCTCTCTGAGTTTTGCTTTATAAATGAGGTTGTGATAATAAAAATACCGTCAATTTCCCAAAACTTTCAAGCCCACATTCTCCCTCTTATTGTTAGGCTCATGGATACTTCCAAAGACCCTGCAGTACAATGAAGCCACGTTACCATGATGCATTAAGTACCCTTTTTAAAGTCCATAAGACTAAGCAATGAATCACACATATTTGGAAGAATCAATATTAATGCTTTTTGTACACTAAATTGAATTATGTTGAGGGTGGCTCTTTAATTATGAATGATTTGGGGGTTTTGTATCCATATTATATATTTGTAAAGGAAGAAATGGATAGCACTCACAAATTGCTGGAGCGAACTGCCTCTGCAGTGTTTTATTGGAGCAGTGACAAACTTTAGGCTTTTCTCCCAAAACATTGAGGGGGGGGTAATTTGTATCCTATCTGACTGTTGCAATAAAACACTGTGGGGAGGTGCACAAACTTTGTCTTTAAACTGCATGTATGTCTTTTTGAACAAGTAAAAAGTCATTGGTTAGTAATATTTGCTTAGCTGGTGGAATTGATGTGCCTAAACATTGCCAAGCAGTCTACCATATACTTAATTGAAAAAATTGCACATTTAACAATTTTCTTCCGAAATCCATGTGTCAAGTGATACTGGAATATGCACTAAAGTGTTGAACTTTATAAATAGCTGATTTGTTTTTAAATTATACATTCAACTATATGGAGTATGATATGGCAGACAAATCCATAAAGCCTTCAGAAAATAAACATTCCACCAAAGTAAAGGAAAGTTTATAAAATGTAAATACTGTTTTATGTACAGTGGAATCTGGCTTTTACGTTTTTGTGACAATGGCTAAAATAATGGCAGCTTCCTTGTAAAAGATCAAACAAAATGTGTTGTGAAGCAAGATACAAAGATAAAAAAAGTTGTCTCATTCCACTTTGATGAATACTCTTAATCATGTGAATCTGCAGACAATACACACAGATCAAAAGTACAGGCATCTGAATCTGCCATTTACAGAAAGAAAAGAAGCAAAAGTTGAAATCTAGATACTTAAGGTAAAGCTAAATTTGGTCCAGGGATTTTTTGAATAACAAACAAACTTCAGCAATATGCAGTGTTGTGTGTTGGACACTTTTGTGTCATTATTTCTGAAACCGTTTGACATGCATTCCTTCTCATTATACTATTGCTTCTGATAATTATTTATTTTGCACTGTAAATGGACATAGCTCTTTGTAAGTATAATAAATTCAGAAAAAAAGATCACCACTAAAAGGTCAGCCTCAGATTATTGGGAGCAGAGTACAAAAGTCATTGCAAGCATCCATTGTTAGAGAAGGGTACAAGAACCCATTGTCCTACTGCTCACAATTCTCAAATACAACCAATTACACAGCTTTCTGGGACCCCACTGTATTCTTAGTAATTCTTTATAATACATCTGTATCTTAAAAAAAGAAAGAGAGTTGAAAATATAACAACAAATGGAATTACTGCAACACCTAGAATCCCAACATAAATCCATACCCACTATTCTTAGGAGACAAATTGAAAATCTTAGAACTGAAATAAACCTGCAGCTAACAGAAAAAGAAATCCAGAAATTACAGTGGACAAAACAAAAATACTTTAAAAAATCTAATAAGGCTGACACCCACCATGCTATCTAGAATACATCTGTATCACATGGTCCTTCTACAGAACTTCACAAGGTCCAAACATACTGCTACATAGAGAAATTTAGAGACAGGGCACTGGGAGACAGACATATTGCAAGAAGTGAGTAGTTGATGGATAGAGAGATGCACAGATCCAGACATTATGTTTTCTGTTCTTCTCTGAATATGAAGTTGGGGTAAATAAGTGCAAATATGGGAGGGGGTGTTTTGTCTTTTAAAACCAGGTTTGAACTTGGCCGGCAGAACACCAGGTAAAAACCGGGTGGGCCTGGTTCTTATGGTCCTGTCAACCCACTCCATGTGGATGCTGTGAATGCTCCCCCCCATTCACAGCTGCATTTTCATTGCTGTTAAGAATGTGGAAGGCAGCATAAGGTATTCAGAGCTGTGTGGGCAGGGGGGCGATAAATGCCAGGATGGTGGCCTTTGAAGTCGCTTGGGGGGGTTGACAATGGTTGAAACATTTGAAAAATGACCCAGAGTGTCCAGCTACTTTAGCTTTATCACTATTATCTACTGTTTGGGGTTTATTAATTAAGGTTTGAGTTTTGTTTTCCATGACAATTCAAGTTTTTGAGGGTTTTTTTGGTCAAAACTTACATTTTTGGGTTAAAAAAAAAACTTGAATTTCTCAAGTTTTTTTTTTTCTAAAAAACCTCAAATTTTTCTAGACAAATTGTACTCTGACCCTGGAAATAGCTAAAATACAAACATACACCATCTAAAACCCATCAAGGTCATGTAGGATTCAATGGCAGAGGTTCCTTGAACCATTTGAAGATGTTAATAGCAAAGAAGATGTTGAACTCGAGTTATATGAGGGTTATTTGCTGCCAGAAAATTAGCCTAGACAAAAAAATTTGTTGTGTGTCAAAATTAGTTGGACACCCATACACTTTAATGCATTTGGACAAAATAGTCATACGTATAAAAATTGTCGCTCATGTAAAAATCAAAATAATCAATAGTTAAAATAATTTTGAAGCCCATTGACTTTAATGCTTTTTTTTTTGCAAAAAGGGAACAGATTTGCCCATTACTAATAAGAATCCATTCTAGTTGTGAATGAATTCAAGTTCATTCGAGATATAAAAACACTAACTTTCGACCTTTGAAAATAACCCCCTTTGTTTGTTGAAGTAGCTTGAGTTGAGGTTGTGTAAACTACTGTAAATCTTTCATTTGATTTGACAAAGAGTTTGACAGGTCTATTTTATTTATATTGCTGTGTGCATTTGCACAAAGAATGAAAAGAACTGACTGGTGGCTGTGATTCCTTTCCGTCACTAAGGAGTTAAGCAGATGCCAAAAGTTTTGATCCTTTTAGAAACTCTTGAAAAGAAAGTGAAAATTTGGGGTATTAGATAAACAGAAGAAATAGAAATGAAATCCTTGAGGACAAAATAGTTTTAAAGATACTGAAGTAATCTAACTCCAGTGAAAGACCTTTCTCGCTTATCACATCCTCTCGCAATAGAGACTTTGATGGCATCAATAATTCTAGAAATGTGATTAACTTCCTGCTAACATTCATGAAATCTGATAGTCCTATAACACTAATTTATCTTAGTAGCAGAGGCAGAGTGTGATCAAATTTATTGCTTTGATGGTGGTAGTTATACCTAGAATGACAGCACTGTTAAAACCTAGAATGAAGGAAATAAATGCAAAAAGAAATGAACAGACAAGTATGGTGATGACATTCTTGTTTATCTCTCCTTTTAATGTAGTAAGAAGAACAATAAGTCAGGGCAAAAAAAGAAGTAAACTTTTCCTGATGGCATGAACCAACAGAGCATTCAAAGCCCTGTTTGCATAAAAGTGACACTCACCAGGTATTCATTAAATCAACTGAATTTAATACAAGACAAATGCTCCAATACATTCTTTCCTAATTTATTTACTAAAATCATATTATCTCATTATTTTATAAAAAAACGACAACCAAACTCTTATGCCCAATTTGACCTTATTTATTAATAAAATTAATAAAACTTAAATTAATCAGACCTGGAGAAAAAACTGATAAAATCAAGTGAAAACCTGAATCGTCCATTTTTTCTGACCTTTTCCCTAATTGTTTGATTTTTGGGGGGTTTTGCCCGAAACCCTGAATTTTTGGGATTATTGGGCTAAACCTAGGACAATATCTTCAAAATCTTTCAAATCATTATATCTTTAAATCATTATATCAGGTTCCCACAGGAACATCTGTCACATTTTGTGCCTAACCTGTTACTTTCTCAAAGATCAGTTAAGCACACTCCCCACAGCCTTTACAACCATGCAAACATGCACAAACAATGACATATGGGCACATTTCTGGATCATTGTTAACCTTCTGTTCGTTATGCAAATGCATATTATGCATCAAAACATAATATATATTGTAAGGGATCTACAGTAGGTTGTATTGCTAATAATTGATTTTCCGAGGAAATTTCAACTGTTGACATCTAGGGGCAGATTTATCAAAGGTCAAGGTGAATTTTCGAATGAAAAAAAATTGAATTTCAAGCTATTTGGAGTCATTTGGTTGACTTTGAAAAATCTAAGTCTTTTTTTGGGAAAAATCTAAGTCTTTTTTTGGGAAAAACTTTGAATCAAATTCGATCGAATGCGCTATTCCTTCGATTCGTAAGATTCGAATACGGCCGAATACAGACATATTCAGTTAAAAACGGACCTTTTGACCAAAAAAAAAACTTTGACTTCACTTCAGTTGGTCTTTTTGATTTCGAATTTCGACGTTTTTCAATTCTAAATTCGACCCTTGATAAATATGCCCCCTAATGTAATTACTTATTTTAATAAATGTATATATATAATTAATAACAATCTGTAGCCAGTATTGAAATATTTAAAATAATCAAAATTAAAATAATCAAAATACATCTGCTACAATAGTCCTGCAGGGTGTAAAGTGCAGAGAATTGATCAAAACACCATGAGTTTTTGCACTTTGAGTACACCCTGCTAGGGATGTAGCGAACAGTTCGCCGGCGAACTAGTTCGCGCGAACTTCGACTGTTCGCGTCCGCCGAATGTTCGCGAACGTCGCGCGACGTTCGCCAATACGAGTTCGCGTTCGATTCAAACAACAATCGTTCGACCATTCGACCATTCGATTCCTTCGACCGCTAAAATCAAAGGATTTTCGTTCGAATCGAACGATCGAAGCCATTGGATCGAATGAAATCATTCGATCGAATGGCTTTGATCGTTCGAGTCGAACGAAAATCCTTCGATCGAACGATTAAAATCCTTCGATCGTTCGAATCGAACGATTTTCGGATGTTCGAAGTTCGCGAACTGTTCGCATTTTTTGCCGGTGTTCGCGAACGGCGTTCGCGAACACATCGGCGGCGGTTCGCTACATCCCTACACCCTGCACAATGATGAATTGATGCAGGTCCAAAAAAACCCCACACTATTTACCCTCTGCTGCTTTGCTGTTTCATGAGGTTTGGACTGGTAAAGGAATATAGATCCTCCCACCTACCCTATCCACCCTCCCACCCACAGACTTGCAAGCTAGGCAAGGCCAGATGATACAATCTGAGATAGGACCCTGTAGTTTCATTCTGCCTTATGTCAGGATGTTGGAACTAGACTGCACTAGCACTGCACTGTGCCCCTTGTGCCGGATGTTTTTAGACAATGTGAGGTGCAGAGTATTGGCAGATCTCAAACAGAAGCGAATAAAGCAGAATTCTATATATCCATGCAGACCCTATTATAATAAAATAGACCATAACTTTACAAGTCAAAATAGTTGCTCTATAAAAATTCAAAATCAGTGGTTATTCTGGAATAATTACATTTACATCTATTTTATTATTTTTTATAAGCTTAGTCCAGGTCAGAAAAAAAATGAATGACAAAGAAAACATGTTTATTATACAACATTAACTTTTATTTGGTTTATGCTTTACTGAAACTTTCTATTTTTATGCTTTTTTTTTATACTGCTATACAAATGCTGAGGCTGCTCCATTCCCACCTACATATGCAATGCGCACACTTTTTCAAGTGACAAATATCCTTATGCAAAGAAAGGGGCTTTGGTTGCTTGGTACAGTTTTCTTTGTGCAATAACAACAGTTGAAATGCTAATTGCTTCATCAACTGCTTGGTAATTAAATATACCAAGTGAAAATACATTTAAACAGGACCACTTCATTCTGTACTGCCATCATAATTTTCCCAGCCTCTGAATTCTAAACGTGTGGTTCTAATAAAGCACAATACCATCCCCATGCTACCAGGCACTGTGTTTACAATAAACAAACACACAAACATTATTATACAGGTTATAGAAACATTTGCAATACTGAATATAAAATAAGGAGTCCTGGAATAAGAATTAAAATGCACATCCAGTGCTTTCAACTACAATCTCCAAACTGAACTGGCTGCTTGATCTGGGCTTGCTGCATACAGTCATAACCTATAATTAGATTTGTATACTTAAATCAAAACCAAGTTTGGGTTTGTCTGAAACAATCTTTGGATTTTTTTACAATTTACATGCATAAGATGTAAAATGTGTCTTTTTCTTTATTGTCTTGGAAACATATCAGCCCTGTTCCTATATCATTAACCTCTTAAATGCCAGATATATTATTGTAAGTCTTATAATGGGCAGCATATCATCGTCTTAGAAACAGAAAATACAAATTTTATAAAATAATACTATATGCAACTGATGATATGAACACGTACATATTAGGTGATATTCATTTTATTGTGATAAATGTTCGATAAAGTATACATGTCTTTACCTCTGAAAAGTAATGCACAATTTTACCGAATTCAATTCATTGCGATATAGAATTAAATAAATGCGAGAAATGGTCAATTTGGCATTACTGTGTTATCACCGTTTCCATTTTTTTTTACTACTGTTTTTGGTGGAAACTGTTGGTATTAATATTTTTTTTCTTACATCAGGCAATATTCTACCTAAAGTTTGTTAAATACAACATATGTCAATTTCATAACTTTTTTATTGTTTGATAAAATAACTTGCCCTCTGCCAATACTGCCTAAGATTTCTATGAAAATCTTCTACTGGCTCATCACAGCCAATCAAAGGTTATTACTTAAACACCACACCTGAACATAGCACCACTATAAAAAGGAGTTGTGGTTCAAAATACTCCTTATATACGGTGGTGATGGTGGGAAGGAGCATACTTGTGCCACCATGGCTGCCGTGACGCTGTAAAAAGGAGACATGCAAATTGATGTTTTGTGAAGCCTTTGAGAAAGTCGTAAGACGAAACTCATCAGGCTGTGACGTTACCCGTGTGCGCCTAAGGACTACACGTTGAGACAGGACGCCGGCGAAAAAACATCAGACCGCATTTTGAAAAGTCCGGACTGTGGCACTACGGGGACTCTGATATATATGCTTAAACATTGTGGAAATAGCTATGGGAACATTGGAGGGAAAAGAGCAGACTGTCTGTGAAGGCCAGCATTATATCTGAAGGCCCATAAGAATTTTAAACTGTTGTAAATACCCATCTAAAAATCACACTGGTTGGATAAAAGGTGATGGTAACAATTTTAAAGGTAAAGGGGAATGAATATATCCCCCTTTATAGAGTGTGTGACCACCCAGAAACAAAAAAATACTACACTATATTAGTCAATTGTCCTTCTGTCTATCCTCAAGCTGCTTTGAGTGCTGGCCCATTGATATTTACACTACTACTCCACATACGTGTATACACATGCTTATTTTTTTTTTTTTTAAACATGAATGAAAATGGAATAAATAAAAATAAGGTAAATAAGTCATATTTTGAATAAAAAGATCTGTAAAAAACAATAGAACATTTGAAAATACTTTTTTTAATGAAATATACATTGGCTTAGTTCTAAGTGCTTTTAAAACACTAGTGTGATAAGGGGTTTGTGTCAGAATAGAATTTTTTTACACATTTTAATCAAATTTGGACTATTCCCTATTTGAATCACATATGTTGGCAAGCACTTCACAGTTCACTCGTCGAGTAAAAACTTCAAGTTTATTTCAGAAGATTAAAAACACATTAATCCTGACGCGTTTCGTATCACAGATACGTAGTCCTAGGTATAACAAACATTTTCTCTAACGGGGATTCCCTAGTCGAAGCAACAAAAACTATTTGTGTGCGTCTCAATTGTTATGTGTCACAATTGTCGCGCACATAAAAATGATTGTGCATCAAAATTTTTCAGATGCCCATTGACTTTAATGCATTTGGATGAAATAGTCGCGCTTGTAAAAAATTTTGCTTCGCGCAAAATTGTCGCGTGTCAAAAGTATTTTGACACCCATTGACTTCAATGCGTTTCACTCATTTTTTGGTGAAGTGAAATGGGACAGATTCGCCTATCACTAGTGGCCACTTTTTAAAACAAATGTACAATGAGCTATAATAAAGACAGAAGAGTTTCTCTAATGCCCTAGACATGAGCCCACCTTATATACAATTGTCATGCCCTTAAAATTAGTTAAAACAAATGTGTTAACACATAACTCTTCAATAGCCTGGACTTTTGAAGGCAATCCCACTTTGAAAAAAGAAAAGTCGCCAGCATTTTTGACTTTAATTTGCAAAACGCATTGAAGTCAATGGGCGTCAAAATAATTTTGACACGCGACAATTTTGACGCAAAATTTTTTTATAAGCATGACTATTTTATCCAAATGCATTAAAGTCAATGGCCCTCCGAATAATTTTGGTGTGCAATAATTTTTATGTGCACGACAATTGTGACACACAACATTTTTTTTTTTTTTGCCACAGTTTGGTGAATTTATTTGTGGGTAGGGAAACATGGAAATTCGCCACAAATCCATGTCTTGTGAATTTATTAGTCCATCACTAATGGCCACTTTAAACATTTGCACCAAAATTACTATTAAAGATGTCCATACAACTTTTAGGTACCCACCCTATTCAAATTAACCTAAGCACAAGAGTGCTAGAGAAGTTTTGATGGGCAGAAATTAACACTAGCAAAAATTTGCTATGAAATGCTCGCACTGCTGAAGTAACGCTACAGATTAGTGAAAATTTACCAGCGTTCGGCTGTTGAAACGTAACTTCACATTTTTGTTAATTAGCATAGTGCGGCGAAGCAGACGGTGTAAATTCACCCGTTAGTGGATTTGCCCCCTAGTCTTTATAGATTAAATTTTTGGCTAACTATATTAGATATATGTATTTATTCCTCACAGTATATTTACCCAGTTTTTTTTACGCTGAGTTTATTTACCCAGTTTTATTTATACTGAACTGTTCCTTTAAAGGGAACATATTATATATAAAAAAAATAATAATGTGTAAATGTATTGTACTACTCTAAATATAGAAGGAATGTGCTAAGAAAAGTTGTGCTGTGTGCTGCTTTATTGAATGTTCTCCAGAAATCATATTAGCACCGCTCATCTGTTCCACTTCCTAGTGGCTGCTTTCCCAGGTTGGGGTAGGAGAGCCCTTTGCATTGTAAGACAACAGCCAATCAGCAATTTGGTGGACCTGACAGGGAACTGCAGTCTATCTTTGCTTGTCTGAATGCAGGACTGTGATTGGCTACCCACCCCCTGCTGTCCTTCTTGCAAGGACTGTAAGGACACCAGCACTCAATTGCAACGCAGACAGGGACCAAGAGAGGTTATCTGTGAAGCTTCAATAAGGAATCACTTTTAAAAGAAAAAAAAACAATGCCCAAACTGAAAGTAGCACCATATAGTATTCGTTATTGCTTACAAGATTATTGGGATTTTCGGTTATGCTATAGGTCCTCTTAAAGTCTCTTTGTTTCCATCTATTTGTTGGTAAAACTAGAATCAAAAGGAACAAAACTGTATAAAGCACTCTTGGAATTTATCTGAAATAACTTAGGAAGCATTATTTTAGTTGTCCTTCTGCTGGAATCTTATACAGTATTTGCCCTGTAATTTCCATATTTCTTTATATTAAAATGTCATTTTGTAGCAGCTACAGCAGCTTGACCTTCAAAATTCTATTAAAGTGAATGCTAGGCATTTGCCAGAAAATCACAGTAAATTCCTAAAAGTACTGCTTTGATCAGAATATATATATATATATATATATATATATATATATATACACCCTACACTTAGAGGCATATTTATTAAGGTTCGGGTTGTAAATTCAAATTCGAATTTTCGAGTTGGATTTTTGATCAATTCGAATTTGAGATTTATCATACCTTTATCCAGGAGTAACTCGAATTTGACAATTCACCACCTAGATCCTGCCGAGTTCATGTAGAAATCAATGGCAGAGGTCCAGTGACCCATTTGAAGATGATAATAGCCTTTCTGACATTATAATTTTTTTCAGAGAAAAAACTTGATTAGAGTTTAGTCAAATTTGATTTGAATTTTTGGGTCTGGAAAATTTGTTCTTGTTTTAGATATTCAATTTTAGATATTCACATTTGAGTTGTGAGTATACATAGTAAGTAAGGTTGAAAAAAGACACATGTCCATAAAGTTCAACCTTTTAGTTTTTTTTTTTAATCTGCTTAACTACTAGTTGATCCAGAGGAAGGCAAAAAAAACCCACCTGAAGCCTCTCCAATTTGTCCTTCCTGACTTCAAAATGGCAATCGGACTAGTCCCTGGATCAACTTGGACTATGAGCTATCTCCCATAACCCTGTATTCCCTCACTTGCTAAAAAGCAATCCAACCCCTTCTTAAAGCTATCTAATGTATCAGCCTGTACAACTGATTCAGGGAGAGAATTCCACATCTTCACAGCTCTCACTGTAAAAAACCCTTCTGAATTTTTAGGCGGAACCTCTTTTCTTCTAATCGGAATGGGTGACCTCGTGTTAGCTGGAAAGACCTACTGGTAAATAAAGCATTAGAGAGATTATTATATGATCCCCTTATATATTTATACATAGTTATCATCTCACCCCTTAAGTGCCTCTTCTCCAACGTGAACATCCCCAATTTGGCCAGTCCTTCCTCATAGCTAAGATTTTCCATACCTTTTACCAGCTTAGTTGCCCTTCTCTGTACCCTCTCTAATACAATAATGTCCTGTTTGAGTGATGGAGACCAAAACTGTATGGCATATTCTAGATTGGGCCTTACAAGTGCTCTATACAATAAAAGAATGATCCCCCTCCTCCCGTGACTCTATGCCCCTTTTAATACAGCTCAAGACCTTATTTGCCCTTGATGCTGCTGACTGGCATTGTTTGCTACAGCCAAGTTTATCATCTACAAGGACTCCAAGGTCATTTTCCATAATGGATTTGCCTAGTGCAGTCCCATTAAGGGTATAAGTGGCTTGGATATTCTTACATCCTAGGTGCATGACTTTATATTTATCAACATTGAATCTCATTTGCCACTTAGCTGCCCAGATTGCCAGTTTGTCAAGATCGTGTTGCAAGGATGCCACCTCCTGGATGGAATTAATTGGACTGGATAGTTTTGTGTCATCTGCAAACACTGATACTTTGCTTATAATCCCCTCCCCTAAATCATTAATGAACAAGTTAAATAAAAGTGGACCCAATACTGAGCCCTGAGGGACCCCACTAAAAACCTTACTCCAAGTAGAGAATGTCCCATTAACAACCACCCTCTATACCCGATCCTGTAGCCAGTTTCCTATCCATATGCAAACAACTTCATTAAGCCCAACAGACCTTAGTTTAGAAACCAGTCATTTGCGGGGCACGGTATCAAGCGCTTTGGCAAAATCCAAATAGATCACCCCCCCACTGTCCAGCATCTTACTTACCTCATCATAAAAAGCAATAACATTTGTTTGACATGACCTATCCTTCATAAAGCCATGCTGATTGCTGCTCATAATGCCATTGACTAGGGGACAACATTTTGAATGTAAAGCCTTCAAATAATTTGCCCACCACAGTTGTCTAATTTACTGGCCTATAATTGCCAGGCTGAGATCATAATCCCTTTTTAAATATTGGAATAACATCATCTTTTCTCCAATCCATAGGCACTATACCAGATGAAAGTGAATCTGAGAAAATCAGAAATTGGGGCTGGTCTAAAACTGAACAAAGCTCTCTTAGAACCCGTTGGTGTATGCCATCAGGCCCTGGAGCCTTGTTTACATTCATTTTTATTAAAGCTTTATGAATCATATCCTGAGTCAGCCACTGACTAGATTGAGCTGAGCCATTAGTGCAGCTATAAAGTGAGCCTGGGAACGCAGACTCCTCTATTGTATACAATGAAGAAAATAACTGATTTAGCACATCTGCCTTTTCTGTATCTGTTACAACCATATTGGCACCATTATTTAATGGAGCAAAACTCTCAACCTGTATCTTTTTACTATTAATATATTTAAAAAACTTTTTAGGGTTAGTTTTCACCTCCACCACAATTAACTCTTCATTTCCTTTCCTTCCGGATTGCTGATTTACAACATTTATTACAGTGTTTATTTTCATTAAATGCAGCTTCTGTCCCAACACATTTGTAGTTTTTAAATGCCTTTCTCTTCTTTCCTATTAACTTCTTTATTTTACTTCTGTATTAAGCCACATAGGATGATTCTCAGAGCTTCACTCCTTAAGGGAATAAATTGAGAACAGTAATGATTTAATAACATTTTAAATGACAACCATTTCTGTTCTGTGTTTTTAGCTGAAAATGTAATGCCCCAATCAATGCTCTGTAGGGCAGCCCTCAAGGCATTAAAATTAGCTTTCCTAAAATTCATGGTTTTTGTTGCCCCAGTATATATTTGTTTTTTGCACCAGACATTAAATTATATCACACTATGGTCACTATTACCCAGGGGTTCAATTACTTGCACATTTGCTATACGTTCTGTGTCATTTGAGATCACTAGATCCAGAATAACATATTTTTCTGGTAGGCTCCTCAACTACCTGTGCCATAAACTTGTCATGCAACAAGTTTATAAACTTGTTCCCATTAACTGATCTGGCAGTACTGTTGCTCCAGTCAATATCTGGGTAATTAAAATCCCCCATTATCATTACTTTACCCAAAGTAGCAGCCTTTTCTATTTGCATCAGGAGCTTAGCCTCCTCCTCATCACTTGCATTAGGGGATCTGTAGCATACACCTACAATTAATTTGCTGGACTCTTTACAACTGGCGAAGAACTCCACCCATAACCCTTCTGTCCCCTCATTTTCTAACATAACCTCCTCCTTTATATAAGCTTTTAAATCCTGCCTAACAAACAGACATACCCCTCCTCCTTTTCTATTGCCTCTGTCCCTCTGAAACAAAGTATAGCCACTGATATTAACTGCCCAGTCATGTGACTCATTCAGCCATGTTTTGACCACACCAATCACATCATATTTTCCCTCCAGCACCTCCAGCTCTCCCATTTTACCAGTCAGACTCCTTGCATTTGCAAACATACATTTAATACTGGTACCATATTGAACATATGACATGTGGTCCTCCCTATCCTTAACAGTACCCCCAGCCAAATCTCCTCCCTCATGTCCCTTTCTTTGCCCACTAGTTTATCTAACCTGTTTTCCACTGAATCTTTTACTGAACCCTCCCCCCATGCCTACTTTAAAATCTCCTCCAACCCTCTAGCCATCTTCTCTCCCAAAACAGCTGCATCATCATCACTGAGGTGCAGCCCATCCCTAGCAAAGAGCCTGTAGCCGACTGAAAAATCAGCCCAGTTCTCCAAAAACCCAAAACCCTCCTCCCTACACCAAACTCTCAGCCACACATCTCCCTACGCTCCCGCTATCTCCTTAGCATTGCTCGTGGCTCAGGTAATATCTCTGAAAAAATTACCTTGGAAGTCCTCGCCGTCAACTTTACACCTAGTTTTTTTTAAAATTGTTCTTGAGAACTTCACCACCTCCTCTAACTTTGTCATTGTGTACCAAGACTACTGGGTCTTCACCCGGCCCCTCCCAATAATCTGTCCACTCGTTCCACCACATGCCGAACCCTAGCACTAGGCAAACAGCAGACTGTTCGGCATGTAGGGGCTTTACGACAGATTGCCCTATCCACCTTTCTAATAATTGAATCCCCTATAACTAAAACCTGCCTTTCCTTACTTGCACTCCCCCCACCACCCGCATTAGAACCACTGCCTTCCAGGGTGCTCTGAGAGTCAATCTGCTTCATACATGCCAGTTCATTCATATTCAAATTTATTAGAGTAAAAACTATTCACATAAATTCTAAATTTGACCTATGAGACATCTGCCCACAAGACTGCAATTATTACTGTTTATGTGGTTCAACACTTAGGCTTCTTGAGACACAACTAACTGTAATGTCCTATCATAGAAATGTAGGCTCTATTTTTCACAATTTTTTTTATAGATTTTGTAGAAAGTGAGTTTCAGGTTTACAGTAAAGGGGAAACCACTTTTCTATGTTTGCAGTTGTGTCAATTAGTGAGGATGAGGTACATTTTTAGTGATTTAAAAAAAACTGCTTTCTTTCACTTTTTCAAATAAAAAAATGATACGGACTTTGTATTTTCTTTACAAGCATATGCCAGCCAGCTTGACAATCACTGCTGACATTGTCATAAGCAACAGCAAACATAACGGACAGCACCAAGCCTTGCTGTCTCATACCTTTCATTAATTAGTTGCTCTGAAAGACCCTGAGCACCATCAGAATCTACTTATCAGCAAGATTATAACCCTTTACTTTTTTTAACTGACAGCTGTAGGAAGTCCACCTCCCATGCTCTTATAAAAAAAACAACACAAATCTTTAGTACATTGTGTTTCAGAGAAATTGGAATAATATTGGAACAGGACCATTTTAAGTAGAAAAGAAAAAAATAATCAAAATAATTCTGATAATGTTCTTGAAAAATTGAGCACCAGTTGTATAAAAGATCAAAAAGAAAATCTCCCAACCCTGCAAGTAATTTAGTAAGACAACTGGTGATGTGTGTACTGTGATTAATGCAGAACCAGGGATTTGCTTATGGATTTAATGTACAAATGTTCGTGATTTTACCTAGATTTTGTTCATGTCTGTGGTTGTTAATAGGGAAGTATGCCAAGAAGTCCCACATGTGAACAAGCAGTGAAGTAGAGTGCTTATGAATAATTCAGCAAAGCCTCGTAGATCTGATGGCTTCAGAGACAAGCTTTAAGGAAGAAAAGAAAAAAATAAATTTAGGAAATTTTTTTTTCTTAAGGTAGTATTTGACTGGACTGATGAATAATTATAACATTTTATATATTATCATGAATTACAGTATTTAGCCTAAAACAAAAATCTATTTTATTTATATTTCAATTCTGTGCTTCAACAAAATGATATTTCCCTGCTGGTTTTATGAGCATCTGAAGAAATCAAGTATTGAAAACAGGATAATTGTGAAATAACTAATTCGGATGACATAAATATGACAGTTTCTCTTTCTAACTAAATACCGTACGTGCTGAAGAGATTATGTCAGTCACTAAATTTAGCTATTATTATGTTTGTTCAGTATACATTTCTTACAGCTCACTGAATTTTAAGTTTTTACTGGTATATTATGGGGTTGTGAGATGGAGCTATATGTAGTGGAATAAATTGAGACAATTTCGTTTTGGGGTTCTGCTATCCAGTAGTGAGAGCCGTGCACAGGTCCACAACTACATATTACATAAACATTTGAAGCATGCACAGCAACTCACATTTATTGTGCAATTAATCCATATCAATATAAAGCACATTTATTAATCCAAACTTCAAACATATCACAGCACAAAGCAGTGTCACCCCCCAGTCTGCCTACCTCATGTCAGCCACTCCATCCTGAGGAAGTTCTCACATTGCCTCATGGCAGGAGTGGCCCTGATTGTGCATTTCTGAGTGAAATACTTTATTCATTACACTACAGATTTAAAATGTGCATTTTTAAGGCCTACTTACAGTACATAACTGTAACAACTCAACCTGGTGGTCCCTGCCACCCCCTCGGCAGGGACGCTCGCCACGTCGAACTTCTTCAATGGCTCCGATTCTCTAGGGCGCGCACCACACGTCTCTTCTGTAATTATAGGCGTGGTGGCGTAATGACGCCAGCGCACAATGGTGCGAAATTTAAATGTACTTAAAGGTACATTTTTCATTTCCACACTGCCCGTTATAGGAGTTTGTTCCTTGTGCTTCTAAACTTTAAGCTAATCTGTCTGAACTTGTTTTGATTCCTGTTGTGACACCTACCTGGCTTTTGACTGTTCTGGATCCTGACCCTTGCCTGAATAGCGACTACCTCTTATGCTAAATCTTTTCTGATTGATCTCCCAGTTTGACCCTTGCCTGCCTGACTACGCTTATTCTCTGCCTGCCTCGACCCAGCCTGATCTGACTACGATTTTGCCTTACGCCTTGTACCATGACCTTCTGCCCAAAGACTTTGCTTACAGTTGTGCCCCTTTGCTTGTTTAGAACCTTTCGCCTTGCACCTCTCATTTTAAGACCTGGCGGCATCTGAGTAGCTGAGGGCTCCTCCCGAGGCCAAAGGTGGCTGCTACAGGCAGAAGCACGAGCCGAGACCAGGGTGCTTGGCATTGGTTCTAGATTCAGGGTGCCAACCATTACAATAACATTACAGCACTAGTAGTAGTATAGAAAGGATCACACAATTATACTGGGTTATGTCATTAAATAGGGACATGGACAGTGTGCTGAAATGGTAGAAATTATGATCCACTTGTGGTAAATGGATGGCATACTGAAGCTAATTCCATCACCCAAAGTCATTGCTGGAAAGGGCATATTAGCCAGTGATTAGAACTAGGAAATCCACAGAACACATTAATAGGCAGGAAACACAGGAACAAAGGCAGGAACCCAATCACAGACTCACAGAACAAAGACAGGCACTTAGGAACACAGAATCATTTGATAATCAGTAGCAGGCTAGATTTAAGCTAGTGAGGACCAAAGGTAGAAAGAGACAGACATATCCTGTAAATCCTTGATAGCTAGATGATGGGGCACCTGGCTTTAAGTGGAGACTGTGGAGAATGAGAAGGTAGAGAATTGGTAGTTAAGATGTGTTCTAAAAGCCTCCAGTGTCTGAACTGAGAAAAGCACTTTCATTTTATCCTATATGAGAAGGTTCAAATCTGGAGAGATCTCTCAGATTTTTGGTTATTAGATTAATTACTTTTTATAGTAAGACATTTTATTGCATACACTTAACACTTACAGATCCTTGCTGTGGTTTATTATACTAATTAGTGATGAGTGAATCTGTGCCTTTTCCCAAAAAATCCGCGAAACTGCAAAAAAGATTGCCAAAGGCAGAAAATTAGCAAAACACATAGAAGTCAATGTGCGTCAACCTTTTTTTTTTATGTGTGACAATTTTTCTCACTCCAAATGCATTACAGCCCATGGGAGTTTTTTCCTTCTGGTAACTTTTTTTTTATCTAAGCAACTGTTTTGTCCAAATGCATTAGTCATTGGGCGTTTTTTCTTATGGCAACTTTTTTTGTCCAAATGCATTAAAGTCAATGGGTGTTTTTTCTTATGGTGACATTTTAGTCTCGGTGCTGAAATGAAGAATTTCTCCACAAATCCATGGCTGGCGAAAAATTTGCTCATCACTAATACTGATAGTTATTCTGATAATACCCTGGCCCAGAGTGGCAATCTGTGGGTTCTGGCAAATGCCAGAGGGGCTGTTATAAGGTGCCATAGAAAGTCAGTATTTAGTGGGCTGTTTGGGCCTCTGTGTGGGCTGATTGGGCCTCTGTGTACCTGAAATACCAGGGCCTATATTAATTCTCAGTCCAGACCTGATAAGACCATTGGCATTTCTCAACCTAATCTATTTAGTTTAAAATTATTATTACACATCAACATATAATATATAAAAAGATGCAACATTTTCCACATAACTGTACAATAAGGGGCCGATTCACTAAATTCGAGTGAATTCGAGTGAAGGATTCGAATTAAAAAAACTTCGAATTTCGAAGTGTTTTTTGGGCTACTTCGACCATCGAATGGGCTACTTCGACCTTCGACTACGACTATCGAATGATTCGAACTAACAGTGGAACTAATAGTGGAAGTACTGTCTCTTTAAAAAAAAATTCGACCCCCTAGTTCGGCAGCTAAAAGCTACCGAACTCAATGTTAGCCTATGGGGAAGGTCCCCATAGGCTTGCCTAAGTTTTTTTCATCGAAAGATATTCCTTCGATCATTGAATTAAAATCCTTCGAATCGTTCGATTCGAAGGATTTAATCGTTCGATCGAATGAATAATCCTTCGATCGATCAATCAAATTTCCTGCGCTAAATCCTTCGAATTCGATATTCGAATTCGAAGGATTTCAATTCCTAGTTGAATATCGAGGGTTAATTAACCCTCGATATTCGACCATTGGTGAATCGGCCCCTAGATGTCTCTATACAACAAACATCAAACATACATACAGTATTACATACAAATATTGTTCAATACAGGAGGCAGAGAGGGCCCTGCTCAATTAATCTTACAATCTAAAAGGAGTAGCAATTATGTGACAAAAGGGGTCAGATTTATAAAAATGTGAGATTAGAACTCACCGCAAAAAAACTCATCCACTTTCTATTCGTTCCCATGGGAATTTTTAGAAGCAAATTTATCAATAGGGGAAATATAGAGTTCACCAGTTGATAAATACACTTCTTAAAATCTTGTAGAATTGAATAGAAAGTGGGCAAATGTTCCTGTCGGGGGCTCTAAGCTCAAATTTTGATCACATATGATGTTAGATGAGAGTAAGCTTCTTAAGTTGCTTAAGGTATAGAAACTGGGGTAATGTCTGATGGAAAGTTGAAGAAAATGATAAAGAAGTGGTACAACTCTAACAAAGTCTTGAACTGATAGTGGTGAGGAATAGTTGCTATAAGAGTACAAAGAGTGGTTTGGTGACTACTCAGAGTGGTTCAGTGATGTGGGGCAGAGTTATTACTTGCTGTGAAGTCAAGGTCAACAGTTTTGCACCTGAATTTCATCCTGAAGAATTGTGGTATGACAAAGGAATGGTGGTTGGTAGAGGGTATCCAATCAATAGAGAGCTGCAATAGTCAATATGTGCCTTGATAAGAGAAAGAAACTAGAATGTTGCTGCCATCTTGTGTTAAAGTAACACAATTTAGTTATTTATTGGATATGAGTTTGGAAAAAAAAGCAAAATAAAGAGATGACCCGAAGGTACTTGACATGGATGAGAGTGTGGTATTAGAGTCATTCAGGGTAAAAGACATTCTGGAATATTATTGGTGTTGGATGGAAAAAAAAGAGGACAATTTCTGTGTTAGGTTTAATTTAAGGTACAGTAGCCCTGGGACATTCAAGAGGAATGTTGACAGACAAGAATAGATGATTTATGAGATCTGGGTTGAGACTGGGAGAGGAGAGATATTTTGAGTTGTTACAGTACATTAGTACAATTGAAGTAAATATGATAAAAACAAGTTGTCTGAGCAAAAGTGAGTACAGAGCACAAAGCTTTAAAGCATAAAAGCTTAAAAAAGAGATAATACTTGGCATAAATGTGTCACAAATATACTGTATGTGTTGTACATTGTTTAACAACTAATTCCATCAACTGTCAGCATATGGTTGATCCTTGGGTGATACCAGAAAAATACATATGGAGTAGACTATTTACTTCTATCCCAAAATCTAAAATGAATCTGGACTGCTAAATACTAAAAGCAATTATGGTGAAAAATGAGAATTGAAGAGGAGTGTACTCCTAAGGTAAAAAGGGGGAGGGGGAACTATTTAATGTGTAGTATCAATTGAATTGACATCATCTTTCACATAGACTAGTCTGATTGAAGTAATATTCCAAACAATAATTTCATGGCTTACATTTTGGTTTATTTGTACCTTTCCCTACTGGGAACTTGAGATTCTCTTTATCAACATTTCAGGTTACCGCATAAAAGTACTACTTCACTTTTCATGATATTCAAAGGAAATGTTAAACTTCTTAGCGAAAATTGGAATCTACTGTACTTTAACATTATTCTAAATGAACATTTTTAGACACACACAGGCTTTTTGGAGACAAAGGTCTTTCTGTTGTTATTAATAAGGAACACTTGTACGGCATTTATTATTGGTTTTGTCCACTTTACTGCAAAAGTACTTAAAATCTACTTATTACAACACAATGTACTTAATTAAATTACAGTTTATTGGTTCCTCTGCAACTTTAAAAAAAAAACATTTAAACTAAAATATTGAACAAACTAATGGTGGAAATGCAGCTGCATATTCTACAAATAACCTAAATTAAAGAAAGAATCACTGTTATGCCAACTTATACAATGCCCTATAAAAACAGACCAGATATATTAAATTAGGGAGGGTTGTTGTTATTATATTTTTTTAATACCTGGCATAAGAATTTACTAGCCTTGGTTCCAAAAACAAAAAAACTGTGAATTTGCTCAGATGAACCAGTTAAACCAGGGATTTCAATCATCATATTATAGTACATATTGAGCATTATAGTAAGAATAAGAATATATCATAC
This sequence comes from Xenopus petersii, assembly GCA_038501925.1. Lineage (NCBI taxonomy): Eukaryota > Metazoa > Chordata > Amphibia > Anura > Pipidae > Xenopus > Xenopus petersii. The sequence continues at coordinate 60,015,304 of CM076674.1, read as the reverse complement.
AAAATGTTAGTGATTTGTAAGTTGGTAAAATGAATCAAGGGCCTGAATACTTTCATAAGGCACTATCCAAACTATGTAACAAACCTTGTAAGTGGTGGAAAATGTACAGAAACAAATCTGCAAAATGTTTTCCTTTGTGCAGTGCATGGTTTATCTATAGTTTGCAAACAATTCACAAAAGATTATTCTACACACACAAAGAATGTTTGCAATATAACAAACTTCATAATGTACATTATTGCATTGTGGGATGCAAGTTTTTATTCATATTTTTGCCAATATTATTCCTTGTACATCTGTTTTTGTAACAAAGTTTATTGTGCATAGGTTTTATAATACAAACAAGTAATAACAGAAAGGAAAAACAAAACGTTAGAAAGGAAATGTTATAAAGCAAAATAACAAATTAAAGTACAAGAGTTATGTTTTTGCATCAACAAAAATACATCATTATAAAATATCCATTAGCAATAATGTTCATAATACTGTCATATATGCAATCTACCTTGAATCCTTCCTACTCTTGTGGTATCATTCAGATATATCCATGGGGGCATTCCCTATAAGATAGTTTGTGGGACAGAGGTATAGGAGCATGGGGGCTTAGCCAGAAGCTTGTAGGGGGCCCAAATGTCCATCTAGGCTTGTATATTATTTTGAATTTGTGCTATCACCCATTCGAATTTTATGTTGCTTACTAGTATTTCATGGAATTCCATTATTGTAGGGGTCTTTTCTATTTTGCTGCTATAGCTATATGAGCTATATGAGCAGCATATGGTATATACATTTCTGTGATGGGTGTAAGAAGCCCTTCACAGATTTTCTAAATAAAAATATTAAGGGGTTAATAGGTACCTTTGTGTGGGACTTCAATGACCCTTTGTACCTCCTCCTAAAAATAGATGTGGGGACATGTCCAGAACAGGCGGTATAGCGAGTCAAAATCCTGACAGTGCCTCCAACATAAGTTGGGAACCGTTGGGAATATTTTATTTAATCTTACAGAAGTTTGGTACCATAGCATCAGGATTTTATAAAAACTCTCTTTTTGTTTTACACATGTAACTCCTTTTTGGCTGAAACAGACAAACAGACAAAGTACATTTACATGTGTAGCAGGCACACCATTTGAAGACACCACACTAGGAATAGCCAAAGGAGTTGGGAGATCCCCTTCCATGGTTTTAATATCTCATGTGGCCCGGATCCCCTACAGGAGACTTGGAACAGGGTTAGACCAAAGCCTGATTCCCTTGTCACTACTGTGTTCCCTTCACTACTGGCAAAGCAAACCCTGGGGGAGAGCTACTCCCTTCTATCCTCGCAGTTGGAGCTTGATCTGCTCTTTCTGACCAAGCCTCACTGTCTCACTCTCTCTATAGAGTATAGTGGTTTTCCCTTTAGGGACTAATTCTTCTGGGGCTTTGTTGTCTCCAGGCTCAGTGGATCCACTATCCAAATCAAATGCTGCATGCCAAAGAAAAAGGACCTCCCCCTAAAAAAGCACTTTGTTACTGCACTGCAGAAAGGAGTCACTACCTAGAACCAATGGAACAGGTTTGCAAATGAGGTACCAATATGTTACATGGGTTTTAACCTAGCGACAGGGAATGAGGCACTGGCAGGGAATAAAGCCATAAGGGCCATTACACTTATGGGTCCCTCAAATATGAAAATTGCTGTTACCTCTAACCGTATGCAGGGTCAATTAAGGTCGATTTGAGTCGTTTGAGTTGATCCTTGTGAATTCCTATTGTTTGTATACTTATGGGTCCCTATACAGATGCAGCCACTTTGGTTTGTCTGTTTGACACAGAATAACTAAACACAGATATCCCATTTATCTCATTTAACACAGAAAACTGTGTCACAACATCCCATCTAATTAAAGCATTCACCATTGTGAACAATGGAGCTTTGGTATGCTAATGAAAAGGTTAAATGCATTAAATGAGTTAAGATGACTTAAGATAACACAGTTTCTTCAATTACCCCTGAGTCATGACGCATTTAACTCACAAATCCAAGTGGCTTCATCTGTTCACATGTAACCATTTTTCCTGCATTTTGCCATCCTTGTACATGTTTCATTATATAGCACGCCATCTACTGCTGTGTTACTTCAAAAATAAAGTTGTGGATGCAGTTATTTAATTTATATAAATAAAACAAAAGTATAAAAAAAACAGAATTTTTTTTAAAAATGCACTGTAAGCCTTTCTGTGCAATACAAATACACCAAAGTGTGCAAGTGGGTTTATTTTTCAAAAAGGTGCAAAAGTCACACAAAATACATATCTTTGGTTTGATGGACATGATTGTTTTCCGCCAGAGTTAAGCAGTTTTTAGTAGAATGCAACGTAGTTTTGAAAAGCCTTATCAATCATTAAAAAGCATATGTGATGGAATTGGAAGCAGATAATATGAGGATCTGGGAATATGGGGATTTATTCAGGGTGAAACAGTTGCAAGTGCTATGGTGCTCCTCTAGCCCTCTACAAACTGCATATTGGCATCTCCAGGATGTCTAGGAGCCCTCACGTATAAACATTTATGGAGAAGCTCAAACAGGCAAGCACAGATGTGGCACCATCATGCCCTTATACCCTCCTCGTATATTAAAATATTTAATAGAAAGCATACATTGTCCTTTCCCTTATCATAGGCAAATATATAGTGGCAAGATACCTTATACACATACAAAAATACACAATCCATGTTCTATATCCAACTTATTAAATGAAACCAAAAAGTGTCAGGCAGTTTTAAAAAATATCTAAAATTGTATGTGTAATGTGTAAATGGAGGGGATTTTAGTGCTATGGCTATCAGAGAATTACAGGGCTACCATAATGTCATTGTAGAGATATTGCTTATCAGAGAAATGAAGGGCTTTTACATGGCAAAATATTGCAAAACTATTGTGTTCTGCATGACAAGGGATTTTACAGCTATTGTCTCATAGTGCAGCTTTATTGCACATAAAATGATTGCCATACTGTTACATGTCAGGGGAATTTCATTCTATCCCATACTCCCAATCATGTTGGTCAGACAAGAAGCTTTCCACAAAATTGTATCCTTTTGGGTATGCTTGCCTCCCTCAACTTATAGCTTTTCTGCTATGTAAATCATATGTGCTTCATGCCAGGTCCACTGTTTAGTAGGCTCTTATCACTTTCCACTGCTGCCCCTTTGCTCACACAAAAATGTGTTCCAGATGTTGTAAACTTCAGTTCTTTCAGAGCAGGAAATCTTAAAGGCGGTGTTCACCTTTTGCAATGGCCTGCCAGAGTGATAGGACTTTGCAAAAGAAACATTTTTCTAAGCTGGTAAAATTTAATATAAAATATCAAGACAATGAGCCCTTTTTCTAAAGCATTGCAATTGAAAAAAATGTTTCTTTTTCAAAATCCTACCACATTGGTAGGTAAATGTCTGCTTTAATATTGGGCATTTTAGTAACAGAAATTAGCTATGGTAGGCATGTAAGAGTAGGATCGGGAACATAAAGACAGGGGCACCACATCTTCAGGCAAAAAACACAGGATTATTCAGACAAATTCTTCTCTACAAAAAGTTACAGGAACACAGTTCATTTGCATTTTTACAGCATGTATTCAACACTTTTCCCCACTCTGGGGTTCTTGCTGTACAGGGTGGTTTCCACACTCTGGAATATTCTGAGCTTCTAACTAAGCCCTACTGACTCTCCCCTCCTGGGATATCAGTTCACCAGCCTCTTGCCTGTCTAACCTTCTGGCTTTCCTGAATCATTTTAGAGTCCTGGCCACGTTTCCCTCTGCTCCTTGCAGTGTTAGGCAGCACCCCCAGCAACTCTGGGAATTTCTAACCTTCCTGTTATGTGCCCTGCTCAAAGAGATCTTCCTAATACTCTTACTACAGTTAAAGGGATATTGTTATGGGAAAACTTTTTTTTCAAAATGCATCAGTTAATAGTGCTGCTCCAGCAAACGTTTGCACTGAAATCCATTTTATTTCTCAAAAGAGAAAACTGATTTTTTAATATAAAATTTGGAAATCTGACATGGGGCTAGACATATTGTCATTTTCCCAGGTGCCCAAGTCATGTGATCTGTTCTCTATTAAACTTTACTCTTTATTGCTGCACTGCAAGTAGGAGTGATTAGGAATGGGCGAATTTGACCTGTTTCTCCAAAAATTCGCCGCCGGCGAAATGTCGCAGACGCCCATTAAAGTCTATGGGCGTTAAAAATTTTTTGTTGTGCGACGAAATTGTTTTGACGCGCGTCTTCTGTTTTTGATGCACACCACCATACAAGTCCATGGGCGTCATTTTTTCGGAGAAACGAGGCGAAAAAATTTGCCCATCCCTAGGAGTGATATCACCCCCTCCCTTTCCCCCAGAAGCAGAACAATGGAAAGGTAACCAGATAGCAGCTCCCTAATACACAAAATAACAGTTCTTTGGTAGATCTAAGAACAGCACTCAATAGTAAAAATCCAGGTGCCACTGGAGACACATTCAGTCACATTGAGTAGGAGAAACAATAGCCTTTCAGAAAGCAGTTCCATAGTGCAGCACTGGCCCTTTCTGAAAGCTCATGACCAGGCAAAATTACCTGAGATGGCTGCCTACACACCAATATTACAACTAAAAAAAAATGCACTTATTGATTCAGGAATGAAATGTTATATTGTACAGTGAATTATTAACAGTATAAACAGCTGTTTTATTATTACAGAGAAAAGAGAAATACTTTTTTTCAATTTTAGATAATTTGGATAAAATGGAGTCTATGGAGCTTTCTGGATAACAGGTTTCTGGATAACTCATACCTGCATCTGTCATCTGTATATCACCAACACATTTATTTTGCACTTTCCAGCCATTATTTATTATACTTGGCCCCAGTGGAGCTTACAGTCTAAGGTCCATTAAAACACAGTGGGATACCAATAAAACTTCTATATGTGTTTGGAGTGTGGGAGGAAACCTACACAGACATGTGAAAAACATACAATCTCCTTGCAAATAGTGAAAAAAACTTAATTATTAAATTCACCATCCTAGGGATATGAGGCAGAAGTACTACCCAATGGGCCACCATGCAAAACATTTTTATGGTTTAGGCAGTGTTGCTCCTTCATATTTTGTATCCCACTGTTAACTTTGTAGTTCTTACTGAACAGTTATTTTTGGCTGCAAGATAATCAAGTGGACATTTTCATTTAAGCCACAAACCACCACTGAAGTTATGTTAATTTGGTGGGCAGCAAGATCTTTAATTCCCCAGGATTCCCATAAAGAATGCAAAACTGCGGCAAGAAAATATATGATATTTTAGCTATTTTTACGGTTGTTAGGTATTGTATTGTGAGGTTTATTAGCTGGGCTTAGGTGGGCTGAGTTTTATGCAGTTAGTCAGTTTTAGCTTTTGTGTAACTGTTGATTGTTTGTTTTGCTTTACCAATAAATAATATGTCTATAACACTTGTCCTGGGGGAATCAAAATGTTTTACTGTTTATCAACTCTAACACAGACATTTCATGGAGTTTATGAATTGAATTGTGTTTTTCCTCTTTATTTCCAAGATTTCGACTTTCGTGTTATTTTCTTTCCAAAAGTTTGTCAACAAAGCAACTAAACAAAGGTGTGTTTCAAACACCTTTTTGAAAATGGCCTGCTAACTTTGTACCTTACTTGGTCTTACCCAGACTCACTTCTGCTAGTTGCAACTCCTGGCAGAGCACGGTTAAATTTTCCTCACATATGGGCCCTCGCTGTACTGGTGGATGAAGGGTTAACCACAATAAATTCACACACACACAGAACTTGATCTCTCAAATAACTTGGGCACCAGTGATTTTGAATGCCCTTCAATACTTGACCCCTTTTTGGTTCATGTGATTTTTTTCCCTAATATCTTACAATCCATTTAGTAATAAGGAAAAGGCATATGAACCTCACTCTGCAGTATATCATGAGTTGTGCTGCGGATTCACTGTAGCAGATGCACTGGGCTGCCCATTTTCCCTTTCCTACTTGATAATTTGTCTCTGTTGTCCTTCACTAGCATTTCTGCATAGTTAACATCTGTTGATTTCTGGCCAGGTTAAAAATGTCACTTCACACATTATACAAAATATCTACAAAATTATGAAATTTTTCATACTACAGATGTTGTTTATATATATATAGCAGCACATATTCTTTCATGTAAGCGGTTTAGCAGGAAATTATTTACATGGCATGAGAATAATTTACTTTATTATTGTACATTTATATGGAGATAATCCATTCTTTGGTGTTTTACAGACATTGTACATCAACATCAATCACTGCCCCAGTGGAGCTTACAGTCCAATTTCACATTAACACACTGTAGGGTTAGTTTTATCAGGAACCAGTTAATCCAGTTTCTGGATGTTTTTTGGAGTGAGGGAGAAAACCAGAGCACCCAATGAAACACACACACAACACATGGGTAGAACATGCAGAATGTGCACTGGCTGGATTCATCATACCTCAAGTTCTGTAAGACAGCAGTGCTAGCCCACTGATATTGTTAGGAAAAAAATTTCCCTTAAACAAAAAGAATGAGTTGAAATCATTTTTTAAAGCAATGTTTTGATATAGTATACTTACAAACACTAATAGACAATGTAATTCTGAGATTTCTATTACACTATCCAACTGCAATGAGGCTGTTCTGATATTTTTCTGCTTACAGAGAAATGCAACTTTCAGGTTGCACCAATATCTCAGCAGGAATCGGCCAAGCATCAATAGTAGCACTAGATAAAGTGAAATTGCAAAATTTGGAAAATGGGGTCCTCCTTCCAGACTGCAACCCCTTCCTGCAACCCCTTCCTACTGAACACACTTGTGCAAGGCGTACTGTATTAATGGTTCCAACATGGCTTTCTCTGGTGGGCTGAGACTAACTGTGCAATGTTCATACAGAGGTCCTTGCATGCCTATAAGTCAATGTGTATTAATAAGATACTTTCATAACCCTAAACCACTCCATATCCTGCTCTGTGTCATTGCTGTATATAATGCATTTAGGTTCACTGCTTTTAAATCATGAAGTGGATACATACACTTATAATTTGCTGCATACTAAATCTTAAAGTGTTGCTGCTTAATATGCCAATCTCATTTAATACCTATGATTAATATGATTTGAATTATACCCATAAGTAAATTATTTGCTGTGTCACTGAATTTTGATCTATTTATCTTCATATCACAACATTCTGCCTTACTTGAACACCGAATAAAACCTTATCAGAACTACCCAGGCCTGCAGGTACATTTGTTTATGACTTTAAAGCAATGGTAATATAAAGAATTTAAGCAACATGCCACACCTTGAGAATGTGTACTGTATTTTATTTTAATGTAGCAGGTATTGCCATGCCAGAACTCCAGCTTAGGAAATAAAACCATCTGGTTTCTTGGTTGATAAAAGTGTTGAATTAATTTCGAGTCCTTATAATACTGTACGTTAAAAATGACAAGTCATCTCTATGGGGCCTTGAAAATGACAAGAGAAATTGTATTGCTTCACTTTCAAAAGGTCTCTGTTAAATTTACCAACAAGGAATATGCTATCACAGGGCAGCAGGCACAGATCAGTAAAATCCTACATAGTAGTTTGCTATTGGTGTTATTAAATGAGGTCAGTCACCCAGTCCTGTAAAACAATTAATTGCTGCAGCACCTTGCTGCATGTGTTTCAGCAAAGATGAATGTTCCTTTCTCTCTTCTGATTTAACAGTTATTCATATTCATGTAAGGACAAATTGTCACTGTGCAGGTTTGCATACCCATTTATCCCTGTTTTGTACTAATGAGGCCAATCTTAGCTCCTTCCCTTTGGGATATGACAGCAAAATAGGAATGTAGGGATGCATGCAGAAGCTTTTGAACTGCTTATATAAATAGATTTCTATGCATCCTTTGTATAAATTCGATACGTCTCGGAATGCAAGTAGTTTCTAGAAAAGAATGAGTAAGCAAAAATCTGTATACATTCAGCCTATGTCTTGCTCTGTGTGTACTGAAAACACTACAACAGCAAACAGAAGAGGAACAGACCAGAAAGGAGGAGACATACAAGCATAGAGACGGTTCGAGTTAGAGAGAGACACTCAGATATGATACATGTTATCACAGTACTTATCTATGGGTATCAGTTTGTGTAAATACAGTGTAATAGCTATTAAAAACCGTATCTGCTTGACTGTTTATACTTCAGGTATGAGATCCATTATCTTCAAACCTGTTATCCACAAAGCTTCTTATTCGGGACAGCCATCTCCTATAGACTTCATTTTAAACAAATAATTCACACATGATTTCCTTTTTCTCTGTATTAATAAAACAGTACCTTGTACTTGATCCAAACTAAGATACAATTAATTCTTATTGGAAGCTGAACAATACTATCAGGTTTATTTAATGTTTAAATGATTTTTTAGTTTTAAGGTATGAAGATCCAAATATTGAAAAATATCTGCACTACTGGTGAAACAATGACGGGACAGACTCTTGTTTCAAGAAACAAAAGGGGGTAATAAATCTTTCAAGGGGCCTGGTATAATGTTGAAATTTTGTTGAGTTATACAAATGTTTATGCAGGGCAGTTTCCATAAATACTGGGGAAGTATATTTTCAGGACTGTAATAGAAATATATAATATGTAACGGGAAAGAATATCCTAGTGTAGGTACAGTTTGTGGTTATTTGAACACCTTGCAGCTAAGCAGACTTTAGGGGTCATTGTATTTGTTTAGTGTTCACTCAATAAGTACTTTCATCTGGGACGTGGCAGTGTTAGGTGCAGAGCAAGTGGGTGTAATACAACACTGTCCTTACTGGCTGCCATAAAACAGGTGGTAAGTATTCCCTAACTTGCATATCTGAATTATATGCAATGATGGAGGGCACCTATATGCTTCTCTCATTTTCCCCTCACAATTCGAGCGCTGCCAAATGCAATCAGTATTGTATTCAGCAACACCCAGGTCCCTGAAATCCATTTTTCACCACAGAGACCAATCCTTCTGAATTGACCAAGGCACTGGCTGCAGTTGTGAGTTTGCTATTGAATTTAACTAATATCAATATCTGTAATTGTAATATGAGCTTGTCTCAATAACGAGAAGCTGTAAACAGTAAGCCCATGTTTTACAGCGGGGTCAGCCTAAGGCTTATTCTGGGCAACCTTTACCTTTAGCATTAAATAGACTACATTATGTCTTCCTAAGAGTCACACAGGGGAATGTAATAAAAGTCACAAAGAGCAAAACAGTTCGCAACAATAAGACTAAAAATCCACATCTCGCAATGTAATATTGTTCCTTAAACTGTTATTGCATTGCGAATTTTAATTGCGCACTCTTTCACTGTCGGAAGTGGTCGCTAAACAGTTTCCGGGCTCGCAAAAGCTATATTAAATTCGCACAGAGCAAAATTTGTTTGCACAAAGGCATAACTTTTCGCATTGCGAATAGTTTTTCCGTTAGCGAATCACACAGAAATTAGTAACGCAACAAATTATTGCCAAATTTTGATTACAATTTATTCATGACTTGGGATGTGGGAAAGAATAGAAACTGTATACACACAAGGCTAAAACAATAAATGTAGAATATGCCCTTTTGGATGTCCAATACCTATTCGAGGACATGATAATAAATACTGTATTTATTCACTTTAAATCTGGGGAAGATGCAAACACAGTATTGTAAAACACATTCAGAATACATTAACTTAGACAGGCAACACTATTTTACTGCATTATGTGTATTTATCAAGGTGTTTTTTTTTTTTCATTTTGTAGATGGATATCTGTGAAAATTACATGTAAAAACTAAACATTGGCATCACCAGTAAGACCTGAAAGGGGTGCAGTACAGTACCAAACTACTAAAAAACTATTTGTTTTTTAATTTTATGTTAGAATAAGATATGTATTGCTTATTCTTCTATGGTTTATTATGGTTTATTCTTCTATTGGTTTATACTATCAGCATCTCCAACATGAGTCTACAGAGAACAAAATGCTTCCTTTATAGCCTATAGAACAAGAATACGTGTATAGGAATGAATAATCCAGATCTTGGTATTAGTGACACCTGCCTTAGTGTAACCTCCACCTACAACCAATTTGAGATTGGCAAGTGAGCAAGGAAGACTATGTGCAGGTATGGAACCTGTTATCCAGAATGCTCAGGACCTGGGTTTTTCCCAGACAATGGGATTTGGAACTTCATAACTAGTCTACTACACGATCTAAACATTAAATAAACCCAATAGGCTGGGTTTGCTTCCAATAAGGATTAATTATATCTTAGTTTGTATCATGTACAAGATACTGTTTTATCAATAGAGAATTTTTTTAAGAATTTGAATTATTTAGATATAATGGAGTCTATTGAAGATGGCCTTTTAGTCATTTGAAACGTTCTAGTTAATGGGTTTCCAGATAATGGATCCCATACCTGTATCATACAGGATACATTATTTATTACATTTACTCATAGAGGAACATTCACATATTCTTCTACACACACTATGGGGCACATTTACTTAGGGTCGAATATCGAGGGTTAATTAACTCTCGATATTCGACCGTCAAAGTGAAATCCTTCGACTTCGAATATTGAAGTTGAAGGATTTACCTCATTTAGTATGATCAAAAGGAAAAATTGTTCCATCGAACGATTAAATCCTTTGAATTGTTCGATTCGAAGGATTTTAATCCACCGATCGAACGATTTTCCTTCAATCACAAATTGGCTAGAAAGCCTATGGGGACCTTCCCCATAGGCTAACATTGGTGCTCGGCAGGTTTTAGATGGCGAAGTAGGTGGTCAAAGTTTTTTTTAAAGAGACAGTACTTTGACTATCGAATGGTCAAATAGTCTAACAATTTTTAGTTCGAATAGTTCGATTTGAAGACAAAGTCGTAGTCGTAGTAGCCAATTCGATGGTCGAAGTAGCCAAAAAAATACTTCGAAATTCAAAGTATTTTTTATTCTAATCCTTCACTCGAGCTAAGTAAATGTGCCCCTATAAATACAGAATTACTCACACAACATGCATCATGTATTTACCATTCCTAAACAGAATATTTCTTTAAGTTTGGCACCAGCTTGCAGTAACAGGGCATTAATCCTTGTACCCTATGGATAAAGTGGTTGGCTTGAAGTTTTGAACAACCAAGCCACTAACTCAACAATATGAGTTCTAAATGTTTTGGCTAATTAATGTGCCCCTTTACTTCTTGATGCCCTAAATACACATTCATTTGGCTGCCCATGCTGAAGGCTCAGGGCACTGCACCTGCTGCAAGTTGCGTTTTGGTTTACCTGCTCACTATGCTGAGGGCTCAGGGCAGTGCACCTGAGCCTCTTCCACATTGTGGTTATTACTCTAACCTTTAGAGACCCTTTTTTTTTAAATTAATTTCATAATTCCTTGTACCCCTGCCCACCATATACTGTATAATTTAATAATGTATATTACTGTGGTGTTTATACAAATCACCTGTAGATGTCACTGTGGCCAAACTTATACTGTGCATACTTCATACAGCTTAAAAGTGAAAGTGAAAGTTACTATTGTGTAATGGCTCCATATGAGCCTGCTAATAAAGAACTGTTATACTCTACTCATCCTCGGCTACCCAAAACATAACAAATTTGTGACAAGGATGGGATCTTCTACCTCTGCAGCAGCCTGCACCTTTTCTTCCAAACCATGGTGAGCCTACCATACCTTTTACTGCTTGGATCCGTATGTTTGAAAATTACATTATTGCTGCTGACCCAGGGGAGATTTCTGCTGCTAGAAAGTGTGCTTTACTTATTCACTGCTAGAGATGGCGCGAACTGTTCGCCGGCGAACTTGTTCGCGCGAACATCGGGTGTTCGCGCTCGCCGGAAGTTCGCGAACGTCGCGCGACGTTCGCCATTTTGGGTTCGCCATTGTTGGCGCTTTTTTTTGCCCTCTCACCCCAGACCAGCAGGTACATGGCAGCCAATCAGGAAGCTCTCCCCTGGACCACTCCCCTTCCCTATAAAAACCGAAGCCCTGCAGCGTTTTTTTCACTCTGCCTGTGTGTGCTGAAGAGATAGTGTAGGGAGAGAGCTGCTGCCTGTTAGTGATTTCAGGGACAGTTGAAAGTTTGCTGGCTAGTAATCGTTTTGATACTGCTCTGTTATTGGAGGGACAGAAGTCTGCAGGGGTTTGAGGGACATTTAAGCTTAGGTAGCTTTGCTGGCTAGTAATCTACCTTCTACTGCAGTGCTCTGTATGTAGCTGCAGTGGGCAGCTGTCCTGCTTCTGATCTCATCTGCTGACTGCTGCAATAACAGTAGTCCTTGTAAGGACTGCTTTTATTTATTTTTTTGTTGTTTTACTACTACTACTACTACTACTACTACTACTATAAGAGCCCAGTGCTATTAGTCTAGCAGTGTTGGGGAGTGGGACTGGTGTGCTAATCTGCTGCTCCTAGTAGTTCAGCAGCACCAACTGTAATTTTTTTTTTTTAATATTCATTTTTTTTTTATTTTACTTTTTTTTATTTTACTACCGCTGTAGTAGTGTATAAGTTGACCTTTTAGGCATTATTTGCCCTGTAGGCATTTTTTGCCCAGTGTGTTATTCAACCAACAGCCATCTAGCTGTGTGACCTTGTTCACATTCTGTCTAAATATCCATAATATTACCGTCTCCAGAAAAAACACCGGAGTGACTTTTTTCAAGCAGCCATAATAAATTTTACGTAATCCGTATCCATCGCTGTAGTAGTGTATAAGTTGACCTTTTAGGCATTATTTGCCCTGTAGGCATTTTTTGCCCAGTGTGTTATTCAACCAACAGCCATCTAGCTGTGTGACCTTGTTCACATTCTGTCTAAATATCCATAATATTACCGTCTCCAGAAAAAACACCGGAGTGACTTTTTTCAAGCAGCCATAATAAATTTTACGTAATCCGTATCCATCGCTGTAGTAGTGTATAAGTTGACCTTTTAGGCATTATTTGCCCTGTAGGCATTTTTTGCCCAGTGTGTTATTCAACCAACAGCCATCTAGCTGTGTGACCTTGTTCACATTCTGTCTAAATATCCATAATATTACCGTCTCCAGAAAAAACACCGGAGTGACTTTTTTCAAGCAGCCATAATAAATTTTACGTAATCCGTATCCATCGCTGTAGTAGTGTATAAGTTGACCTTTTAGGCATTATTTGCCCTGTAGGCATTTTTTGCCCAGTGTGTTATTCAACCAACAGCCATCTAGCTGTGTGACCTTGTTCACATTCTGTCTAAATATCCATAATATTACCGTCTCCAGAAAAAACACCGGAGTGACTTTTTTCAAGCAGCCATAATATATTTTACGTAATCCGTATCCACCGCTGTAGTAGTGTATACGTTGATCTTGTGGGCATTATTTGCACAGTGTTTTCTTCAAACCGCCATCTAGCTGTGTGAGCTTGTTCACATTTTGTCTAAATATTGATAATATTATCGTCTCTAGAAAAACCACTTGAGTTACTTTTTTTCAAGCAGCATTCTTATATTTTACGTAATCCGTATCCACCGCTGTGTATACGTTGACCTTGTAGGCATTATTTGCACAGTGTTTTCTTCAAACCGCCATCTAGCTGTGTGAGCTTGTTCACATTTTGTCTAAATATTGATAATATTATCATCTCTAGAAAAACCACTTGAGTTACTTTTTTTCAAGCAGCATTCTTATATTTTACGTAATCCGTATCCACCGCTGTGTATACGTTGACCTTGTAGGCATTATTTGCACAGTGTTTTCTTCAAACCGCCATCTAGCTGTGTGAGCTTGTTCACATTTTGTCTAAATATTGATAATATTATCGTCTCTAGAAAAACCACTTGAGTTACTTTTTTTCAAGCAGCATTCTTATATTTTACGTAATCCGTATCCACCGCTGTGTATACGTTGACCTTGTAGGCATTATTTGCACAGTGTTTTCTTCAAACCGCCATCTAGTTGTGTGAGCTTGTTCACATTTTGTCTAAATATTGATAATATTATCGTCTCTAGAAAAACCACTTGAGTTACTTTTTTTCAAGCAGCATTCTTATATTTTACGTAATCCGTATCCACCGCTGTGTATACGTTGACCTTGTAGGCATTATTTGCACAGTGTTTTCTTCAAACCACCATCTAGCTGTGTGAGCTTGTTCACATTTTGTCTAAATATTGATAATATTATCGTCTCTAGAAAAACCACTTGAGTTACTTTTTTTCAAGCAGCATTCTTATATTTTACGTAATCCGTATCCACCGCTGTGTATACGTTGACCTTGTAGGCATTATTTGCACAGTGTTTTCTTCAAACCGCCATCTAGCTGTGTGTATTATCGTTTCCAGAAAAACCAACTGAGTTTTTGTTGTTGTTGTTTTTTTAAAAATAATGCCAGGCAAAGGCAGGCCGCCACGCAGAGGCCGTGCTAGGGGCCGTGCTGCTATGCAATCCTGTGGCCCTAGCAAATTGCCCAGTTTTAAAAAGCCAATGACCCTGAACTCCCAAAATGCTGAAGAGGTAGTTGACTGGCTTACACAGCACACCCCATCCTCTACCGTTTCTAACTTTACCACAACATCCTCCTCATCCTCCACTGCTATGGCCACCCCACGTAACACTTCCTCCACCACCGGTGCCCCTTCTTCACTGGAGTCAGAGGAGTTATTTTCCCATGAGTTTCTTGAACTGAGTAATGCGCAACCATTATTGGCAGAAGAAGATGAAGGAGATGAGGACGTTACACCAGATTTAATTCTGGCAGAGAACACGACAGAGATGGACATAATGATGAGTGATGAGGAGGAGGTCCCCGCTGCTGCTTCCTTCTGTGATGTGTCAGAAGAAATTGATGCATCTGAGGAGAATGATGATGAGGAGATTGATGTTTTGTGGGTGCCTAGTAGAAGAGAGCAAGAGGAGGGTAGTTCAGATGGAGAGACGGAGAGTCAGAGAGGCAGTAGGAGAATAAGACTTAGAAGAAGCAGGGAGGACAGCCCGCAGGGATCAGTAGGGCAACAACATGTATCGGCACCTGTGTTCAGCCAGCCAACGCACCCGCCATTGCCGCCAATGCCGCCAACTTCTACTGTTACCGCCAGATCGCACACTTCCAAAAAGTCAGCAGTGTGGGATTTTTTTAATGTGTGTGCCTCTGACAAAAGCATTGTAATTTGCAATGAGTGCAGTCAGAAACTGAGCCTTGGTAAGCCCAACAGCCACATAGGTACAACTTCTATGCGAAGGCACATGAGCGGCAAGCACAAAGCACTTTGGGAGCAACACCTCAAAGGCAACAGGCAAACTAAAAGCCACACTCCTTCTGGTCCAGCATCTTACTGCTCTACCTCTGCTCTCCTTGACCCATCTGAACCACCCTCCACTCCGCCTTCCACCTTGACCACCTGTTCCCATTCCCAGTCATCTGCCACCAGCCAAGTTTCTGTGAAGGCCATGTTTGAGCGTAAGAAGCCAATGTCTGACTGTCACCCCCTTGCCCGGCGTCTGACAGCTGGCTTGTCTGCACTCTTAGCCCGCCAGCTTTTACCATACCAGCTGGTGGACTCTGAGGCCTTCCGCAAATTTGTAGCAATTGGGACACCGCAGTGGAAGGTACCCAGCCGCAATTTTTTTTCTAAAAAGGGAATACCACACCTGTACCAACATGTGCAGAGCCAAGTTACCGCATCTCTGTCACTTAGTGTTGGGCCAAAGGTCCATATGACTACTGACGCATGGTCCTCCAAGCATGGTCAGGGCAGGTATGTCACCTACACTGCCCACTGGGTGAACTTGGTAATGGCTGGGAATGGGAAGCAGGGAATGGGTAGCTCAACAACAACAACAACAGTGGAGTTGGTGTCACCGCCACGGATTGCACGCGGTTCTGCCACCACCTCTACTCCTCCATCGCTCTCTACCTCGTCTTCTTCCTCTTCTTCTTCTTACTCTGCTGCTGGGTCCTCCTTCTCCTCCTCCACACCTGTGCACCCCCAGCTCCCCCTAGGCTATTCGACGTGCCAGGTACGCGGTTGTCACGCTGTCTTGGGGATGACGTGCCTGGAAAGCAAAAACCATACCGGATCTGTACTCCTGTCATCTCTGCAGTCACAGGCCGATCGGTGGCTGACCCCACACCAACTGCAGATCGGAAAAGTGGTGTGTGACAATGGAAGCAATCTGTTGGCAGCGTTGAGACTGGGAAATTTAACACATGTGCCCTGCATGGCACATGTGTTAAATTTAATAGTCCAACGTTTTGTCTCCAAGTACCTAGGATTCCAGGACGTTCTCACCCAGTCCAGAAAGGTGTCGGCCCATTTCAGACGTTCCTACACAGCCATGGCACGCCTTGCTGACATTCAGCAGCGCTACAACATGCCAGTCAGGCGTTTGATTTCTGACAGCCAGACTCGCTGGAATTCAACGCTCCTTATGTTGGAACGTCTGCTGCAACAACAAAGGGCCGTCAACGAGTACCTTTTTGAACTGGGTGGTAGGACTGGATCTGCAGAGCTGGGGATTTTTTTCCCCCGTTACTGGGTGCTTATGCGCGATGCCTGCAGGCTCATGCGACCTTTTGAAGAGGTGACAAATATGGTCAGTCGCACCGAAGGCACCATCAGCGACCTAATACCCTTCGCTTTCTTCCTGGAGCGTGCCGTGCGACGAGTGACAGATGAGGCTGTAGACCAGCGTGACGAGGAGCTGGAAGCGCACGATTTATGGTCGGAATCACCAGAACGAACCCAGGCACCTGCTGCAACGCAGGGAGAGGTGCCAGAAGTGGAGTCAGAGGAGGAAGGTGGCTTTGTGGAGGAGGAGGACCAACAGGAGCAGGCTTCCCAGGGGGCTAGTGGTGACCTTTTGGGGACCCCTGGTCTTGTACGTGGCTGGGGGGAGGAGACCGTGGATGATGCAGTCCTTGATAATGAGGAAGCGGAGATGGATAGCTCTGCATCCAACCTTGTGAGAATGGGGTCTTTCATGCTGTCATGCCTGTTGAAGGACCCCCGTATCAAGAGGCTTAAGGAGAAGGACCTGTACTGGGTCGCAACGCTACTAGACCCTCGGTACAAGCATAAAGTGGCAGAAATGTTACCAACATACCACAAGTCCGAAAAGATGCGGCATTTACAAACCAGCCTGCAAAACATGTTGTACAATGCTTTTAAGGGTGATGTCACTTCAGGAACTCATCAACATTCCAGGGGCAGAGGTGCCAGTAATCCTGCCACGAGCACACCTGCAAGGACAAAGCCCTTTGGCCGGTCTGTAACATCAGACATGCAAATGTTTTTCTGTCCAAGGCAGCGCCACAACCCTTCTGGATCCACCCTCAAAGAACGCCTCGACCGGCAGGTAGCGGACTACCTGGCATTAACTGCAGATATCGACATTCTGAGGAGCGATGAACCCCTGGACTACTGGGTGCGCAGGCTTGATCTGTGGCCAGAGCTGTCACAATTTGCCATGAACCTCTTGTCTTGCCCAGCCTCAAGTGTGCTCTCAGAAAGGACCTTCAGTGCAGCAGGAGGGATTGTAACTGAGAAGAGAACTCGCCTAGGTCACAAAAGTGTCGATTACCTGACCTTTATTAAAATGAATGAGGGGTGGATCTCGGAGGGTTACTGCACGCCGGAAGACTTGTTCTGACTTCTATGCAGCTGTCCTTCTCTTCAAGCCTCATGACTCCACACACAGCTGTCCTTTAGCGTCCTCCTCCCTCCGCCACCGTTACAAACTAGGGTGCAAACCCTACTGGTTTAATTTTTTCTGGCCTCAGTGGCTGCAACCAAAAAAACTGGGCAAACAATGTCTACAAGGTCAACGTATGGCGAAAAATGACTATTTTCAGCATTTATATGGCATATTTTTTCTGGCAACTGTGCTTCAGTGGCTGCGTCCAAAAAAATGCATATTTTCTGCATTTATATGGCATAATTTTTCTGGCCTCTGTGCTTCAGTGGCTGCAACCAAAAAAATGCATATTTTCTGCATTTATATGGCATAATTTTTCTGGCCTCTGTGCTTCAGTGGCTGCAACCAAAAAAATGCATATTTTGTCCATTTATATGGCATAATTTTTCTAGCCTCTGTGCTTCAGTGGCTGCAACCAAAAAAAATTATATTTTCAGCATTTATATGGCATAATTTTTCTGTCAACTGTGCTTCAGTGGCTGCGACCAAAAAAATGCATATTTTCTGCATTTATATGGCATAATTTTTCTGGCCTCTGTGCTTCAGTGGCTGCAACCAAAAAAATTTATATTTTCAGCATTTATATGGCATAATTTTTCTGGCAACTGTGCTTCAGTGGCTGCGACCAAAAAAATGACTATTTTCAGCATTTATATGGCATATTTTTTCTGGCCTCTGTGCTTCAGTGGCTGCGGCCAAAAAAACTGGGCAAACAATGCCTACAAGGTCAACGACGTTGACCTTGTAGGCATTGTTTGCCCAGTTTTTTTGGCCGCAGCCAATGAAGCACAGAGGCCAGAAAAAATATGCCACATAAATGCTGAAAATAGTCATTTTTTGCCATATGTTGACTCAACGTATATGGCAAAAAATGACTATTTTCAGCATTTATATGGCATATTTTTTCTGGCAACTGTGCTTCAGTGGCTGCAACCAAAAAAACTGGGCAAACAATGTCTACAAGGTCAACGTATGGCGAAAAATGACTATTTTCAGCATTTATATGGCATATTTTTTCTGGCAACTGTGCTTCAGTGGCTGCGTCCAAAAAAACTGGGCAAACAATGTCTACAAGGTCAACGTATGGCGAAAAATGACTATTTTCAGCATTTATATGGCATATTTTTTCTGGCAACTGTGCTTCAGTGGCTGCGTCCAAAAAAACTGGGCAAACAATGCCTACAAGGTCAATGTATGGCAGTTGTTTAAAGAGAACAGTAGATTACTAGCCAGCAAAGCTACCTAAGCTAAAATGTCCCTCAAATCCCTGCAGACTTCTGTCCCTCCAATACAGAGCAGTATCAAGCAGATTACTAGCCAGCAAACTTACTATCATCTGTCCCTGAAATCACTAACAGCTCTCCCCCTACACTATCTCTTCCAAGCACACACAGGCAGATTTTTCAGATAAATTTTTGCCCTTGATCCCCCTCTGGCATGCCACTGTCCAGGTCGTTGCACCCTTTAAACAACTTTAAAATCATTTTTCTGGCCAGAAATGTCTTTTTTAGATGTTAAAGTTCGCCTTCCCATTGAAGTCTATGGGGTTCGCGAACCGTTCGCGAACCGCTCGCATTTTTGCGCAAGTTCGCGAATATGTTCGCGAACTTTTTTTCCGACGTTCGCTACATCCCTATTCACTGCCTGGGAGCAGAGGGACAGTGTATATTCTATACATTACCATTACCTGAGGATACTAATGAAACTGCTCTTACTGCTATAAAGAACTTTTTCGTGCCAAGAGTAAATGCGGTTGCTGAAAGATATAAATACTGCCAACGTGGACAACGTAATGGCGAATCCACAGAACAATTTATAGCAGCTTTGAGAGAGCTGGTAGTTACCTGTG
The DNA here is from genome assembly GCA_038501925.1 of Xenopus petersii. Classification (NCBI taxonomy): domain Eukaryota; kingdom Metazoa; phylum Chordata; class Amphibia; order Anura; family Pipidae; genus Xenopus; species Xenopus petersii. Next base: position 59,995,678 of record CM076674.1, on the reverse strand, counting down.
AGTTTGTTGAGTGATTCAACAGAAGTCTGAAAGAAGCACTACAGACAGGAAATCTTGGGAAATCTTGGAAAGTATTTACAACAGAGTTCCTACATAACTACAGAGCAATGTGCCATGCAACAACAACCCAATCATCTCCAGCTGAATTATTACATGGCAGACATGCGCAGTAAGTTACATGTAGCAGACATAAAACTTCCACAAAATACTGTGCCTACAAAATCATCTACTGCTGACATTGTGAAACATCAACAAGCCAAATGCAAGGCTTATACTGACAGAAAATGTGATACCAGAGAAGTACACTTTCAGCCTGGATCTTTAGTCAGAATTAAGAAACCAGGAATACTGAAATAAGGACAATCTTAATTTACTACACCACTTGAAGTGAGACGCCATCGAGGACCATATACATATGAACTGTCTGTTGGACGCATATGGAATGCAAGTCGTCTTGCTCCTGTTAGATATGACTTTGGATAAGCTCCATTTGATTAAGGACATTTTCCTACTCCTGATATCAACTGCAATAGGCCTGAAGAAAGTGAACCTATAAGGCGTACTGAGAGAATCAGAAAACTACCTGCATGGACCCAGGACTATGTGATGTGAATAATGTATATTATTGCTTTAAGATGCATTGTTGTTGTTTATGCTTTCCTACTATAGGGGGAATATGTGGTGTTTAGAAAAATGGCCTTTAGATGTCACTGTGCCCAAACTTATACTATGCATAATTCATACAGTGAAGGTTACTGTAGTGTAATGGGTGAATGTGAGCCTGCTAATATAGCACTGTTATACTGTACTCATCCTCGGCTACCCAAAACATAACAATTACTATATTGTGAAATAACAATTACAATATTATAAGTATGTAATATATACGTATGTATAGCCATACAAAAGTTAAACCAAATACAGTATATTTAAACCAATTTAAGGAATTGCATATTTTTATGTGCTCTCAGTTGTAAGTGCCACTTGGCACTTACAACTGATAGTGCTCTTCTAAGCATTTGTTTCCTTGGAAAACAAAAAAGGGGCTCACACTATGCATTCTAGTTTATCAGACAAGGAATCTCAGGATCTCTCAATCTTCATAGTTGGATAAGAAAAAGAAATCCTTGAAGGGTACTGAAATGAATTTTATTTTGCAGGCATTGAGCCCATGCTATTTCCTTTCATTACTGGCAGCCTAGGATCTGCAAGTACTTCAGGCAATGCTAAAAGATGATAAGCATTTCATCATGGTCCTAAACATATTACTTTTTTTTTTGCTATAAATTTTATCGGCTGAATTTCTCTGGTATTGGTCACATCTTTTGCTTTTTATTACTTTTTTTTTTAACTTGGTTCTATTATCGTGTTTTAAAGAAGAGAATCTCATGCCTATAGGGCAGGATTTGTAATAATTTGCATCCTGACCAAGTTATTGCTAGACATGTCAGTCTTAATTCTGTTGACGTTCACCATTAGCAATAAATATATTTATTTTGTTAAGGTATTGTTTGAATATTTATTTTCTGCTCCCACATCTGGTTATTTAAGTTTCCAAAAATAATTAACTTTTAAATAAAAACGCTGTTTCTTTTTTTAAATATCCATTTATATACCCTACTGTTTACAAGGCTAATTTTCCAAAGGGGCTCTATGCTCAAGGCACCTAGAATCCCATGCAACTGTCTTGACTGTTTATTATTTAATCACCTGGTACTGCTTATTAAATCAGATACCTCATATTTCAAAAAGAGTCCCTGGAAGGTATCTTGTATTGTTGACTTTATATAGAGCAGTAATCCACAGTATTAAAAGAAAACAATATTCTTTGCTTGCAAAATGAAATAAGTAAAATCAAAACAGTTCAAGCAAGGGGAAGTAGTAAGAAACTAACGCCTTTGTCAATTCGTGTCAATTTTGACCCGGCATTAAAGTCAAAGGGGTGTCCGAATACTGTTGATGCCTAACGTTTTTAACGCAAAGACTTTTCCGATGTGTGGAAATCTGCAGCAAATTCGCGCCTCACACATTTATTTGCCCATCACTAGTCATAATTAAAAGAAAGTAGGATCAATATCAGAAACTAGTTACAGGGCAAGAACCAGAATTATCAAAGCAAATCAGAATCCTGGTGCAGGCCACAGAAGAGGTAGATCTACAGCCTTAATAATTTAACAATGATCAGCAGTGTAGAGAATGAGTTGCATGTATGTATCATTAGCCACCATCAGAAAAAAAAGAATCCCCTCCCCAAAAACAACACCACCAGGCTCATTTGAGAATAGGAGAGATTGAGGATGGGAGAGATTATTTAATACACAGAAGTTTGTAGGTTTAGATCTGAGATGGGACATGGGTTAGATTTTATGTCTTGATGGGACCAAGATATATATACAATATATGTATTTTATGTTCTCTCCATATTTCCAAGGGTTTGCTCCATTGCGCCTGCATCTTACCACAATCTATAAATATTCTGAATATTACAATGCATCTAGTGTACCATGGCTGTATGTCTTTTAATGTGCGACTGCATAATACATTCCATTGTTTCTTTTCCATTAACTTTTTTACTTTTAGTAAATTATCTACAGAATTTCAGATCAGTTGCAAAGCTATTGGACACTGAACAGGGTCCTCACTGCCACACACTACACATGTTCTGATAAATGTTCAAGTATATTATACATGACCAACTAGCCAAGCCAATGTTTCTGTCCTTGCAGATAATATCTTCATGAGATTGATACTCAATTGATTTGGTTATTTCACTTTCCTGATTTGGCTTTAGCTATGTGAGCTGATTGTAGGATAACTTGGATGGGCAGTATATTTTTTTTCAGCTAAGTTATAACTGCTTGTTTTTTTAACAAGGAGTGATTTATTGGATTCTATGAAAAGTTCTCTGTTGATAAATGTGTAATATTTTGCCCTAGAACTGTTCTACCATTTTCATAATTAATGCTGAAAAATATACTAAACATCAAACATATTTTAGCTGTACTGAGAAAAAGACTTATGTTGATTTTATTCAGAAATGTAAGATGATCTCACTGTACTCTGGTCATATATTTACAAAAGCACAATCATAAGCATTTTAACACCAATAGAATTTAATGAATAATTATTTGAAAAGACAGCTGGAAGCTTAACGGCAGAGGGAGCCATGTGGGACATTTAAATATAATGCCTGTCCTGTCCCTTGTAAGATGTTTTCAGTATTTAAATGTGAATTCATTTTAACCTTACCCATGAGGATTTGGGAAATAGACTCAAACAGTTGTAAAATAAATAATTTCAGTTTCAGAGGCATTTCCTTATTTATTGTCCATCGCATTGGTATATTTTTGTGAAACAATTGTTTAGCATATGCTTGTGCTATATAAATGCGACTTTATTTTACTGACCACTAATTTGTACTCGGATGGACAAAATGTCTCTACTTGCAGATAATCTCTCCATTTTAAATAACTACAATATTCCCTCACATCTAATTTTCACAGCAAATCACATTTTAAACTCTCTTCTGCAGAACCTCCCTTTCTAAAGAGAACAAACTAATAGTTGATGAATGGCTGCCTGTAATCCTTCATAATGACATAGGAGGGGAAAAATAGGCAAGTCTCCATCATAGCGTTTTGTTTGATTGAACATCTGTCTTGGAATTTAATCCTTTTTCCCTGCTTCTCAGCATGTATTATGTGCTTTTTTTCTACTAAGTTTTTACTGAAAATGCCACCCATTGGTTTGTCCATCTGTTAAAATGTTAGTATCCATCTGCATAGCTGGGTTTAGTATTTTGCCTTTTTCTTTCACTTCCCAGGGAAAAGATTTTAAGGGGACTGAAATGTTTACTTTGTGTTAGAGATGCATTAAAGTTTGGTATGAAATTTAAAACGAAATATGAAATATGCTGTCAAAGTGTGTCGTACATCTACATGTCCAAATTATAAAGTCATAATGTGAAAATATATATAGTATGTGTATATGGTAAGTGTGTGTATGTGCAGTTTGCATGTTGTATAATGCTGGGAAGTAGAGGAAATTCATGATTCACACATAAGTATATAACCAGGGCAAAGCCACAGCTTTATTTGCACAACTATAATGAACTGCAGGAAAATGTAAGTGTATATATAACACAATCACTTCATTGCAGGAGCTCAAAAGCAATTGGAAAATTGACTCAAAGGCTATTTAATGGGCAGTTGTGGGCAATTCCTTTGTTTTGTCATTATCAATTAAGCAGATACAAGCTCTGGAGTTGATTTGAGGGGGGTGCTTGTATGTGGAAGATTTAGTTGTGAACAGACACCATGCAGTCAAAAGAGCTCTCCACCCAGGTGAAGCAAGCCATCCTTAAGCTGTAGAAACAGAAAGAAACCATTTGAGAAATTGCTACAATATTAGGAGTGGCAAAATCTACAGTTTGGTACATCCTGAGAAAGAAAGCACTGGTGAATTCAGCAACGCAAAAAAACCTGGACGTCCATGGAAGACAACAGTGGTGGATGATCACAGAATCATTTCCATGGTGAAGAAAAACCCCTTCACAACAGCCAAACAAGTGAACAACAATCTCCAGGAAGTAGGCATATTGATTTCCAAGTCTACCATAAAGAGAAGACTGCATGAAAGTAAATACAGAGGGTGCACTGCAAGGTTCAAGCCACTCATAAGCATCAAGGATAGAAAGGCTAGATTGGAGTTTGCTAAAAAATAATCTAAAAAAGCCAACACATTTCTGAAAAACATTCTTTGGACAGATGAAACCAAGATCGACCTCTACCAGAATGATGGAAAGAAAAAAGTATGGAGAAGGCGTGAAACAGCTCATGATCCAAAGCATACACACTTGGGCGTGCATGGCTGCCAGTGGCACTAGGACCAGCTGCTTCTGTCCTGTGTCAAATCATAGTGACTAGTCTTTATCCATGATGTGACACAGGACAGAAGCAGCTGAATGAATTCCGAGGTGTTTAGAGACACACTGTCTGCTCAAATCCAGCTAAATGCAGACAAATTGATTGGGAGATGTTTCATAATACAGATGGACAATGACCCAAAACATGCAGCCAAAGCAACTCAGGAGTATATTAAAGCAAAGAAGTGGAATATTCTTGAATGGTCAAGTCAGTCACCTGATCTGAACCCAATTGAGCATGCATTTCACATGTTGAATACTAAACTTCGGACAGAAAGGCCCATAAACAAACAGCAATTGAAAGTCGCTGCAGTAAAGGCCTGGCAGAGCATTGAAATGGAGGAAACTCTGGTGATGGCCATTAGTTCGACTTCAGGCTGTCATTACCAGCAAAGGGTTTTCAACCAAGTATTAAAAATTAACATTTTATTTTTAGTTTTTTAATTTGTATTGCACAAATAATACACAAAAGCTATAAATATCTTGTAAATTATATCCTTATAAACGGTGAGTCATGATGTAATTTCTGTCACATGACTCACTGAAACTTGTATATTATAATAAATAAAGTACCACTGTTACAAAATATGAGAATATTAGAAGTTACCTTGGAGTTCCATGACCTGTATAAAAACACTCTGCCTTCGGCCTTATGTTTTTATATGGACATACAACTCCTCTGTAACTTATAATATCCCTATAATTTACAAGAGGGGGTACTTTATTCACAATATATATATACACCTCCAACAGAAAGGATCCACAATCACAGGTCTTAAAGAGAAAATAAAAACCTTTATTGCTTTATTGCACAAATATGGGGACTGACACTTCAGCCTGCTCACAAGCCTTTCTAAAAGTGATGAGGAAGCTGAACATGTCAGTCCCCAGATCTGTGCAATAAAAGTTTTTTATTTTCTCTTTTAGACCTGCGAGTGCAGATCCTTTCTGTCGTTCTGAGGTAGATCTTTGTATGCTGATTTTGCACCCAGTCCACAAAACAGTTTTTTCATGAGTGCAGGCAACTCTGTGGCGAATGTGTATAGAAAACGGATCCGCACACACACACACTGGTTAATGCTGTCGGGGAGTATCCCAGATGAAGGGTGGGTGTTGTCCCCCCCCGACACGTTGAATGTTTGGTGGCTGAATTAAAGGGGATACTCCCCGATGCATTAACCAGTGTGTGTGTGCGGATCCGTTTTCTATACACATTCGTTGCTAAGGGACCCAGCCGGGTCAACGGAAGAAATGCACCACCAGTTGCAGGATTGGTGAACTACAGGTGTGTGGTAGGAGAAATTACATGGCAACTTTGTGGCAACAGGAAATAAAAGGTAGGTTGCACTCACAGGTCTTAGGTGAATCAAGATGAGAATTTATTCATGGAGACTGAAGATTTGGCTAACACAATAGCCTTTATCCAAGCAAAGAAAATGTGTAAATACATAATTTATAAGGATGCAGTGGTGGGAAGGTGTGAAAATGACATCATAATTAGTGATGGGTGAATCTGTCCCATTTAGCTTTGAAACTGCACAAAATGAGCAAAACGCATTAAAGTCAATTTTGACGTGCAACAATATTGACACGCGCGTCAATTTTTATACGAACGACTATTTTAACCAAATACATTAAAGTCAATGGCCATCTGAATCATTTTGATGCGTGACAATTTTTATGCATGCAACAAGTTTGATGCAGCAAATTTTTGTCGTTGTTTTGCAAATTTATTCACGGGTGGCGAAAGGCGGAAATTTGTCGAGATTGCATGCCTGCCGAATTTATTCGCCCATTACTAATCATAATGAAATCAATGAAATGAGTAAACAAAGGCTTGAAAGGAAAGTGTAAGAACAAAAGTGGAATAAGAACAATGAAACTGAATCCAATCCAGTAAATGAAATAAATGCAGAATATAAACATCATCTTATAGTCAGAAGCTATAGTGCAAACATTCATATATTATTCAGCATATTATGCTGTGTTAGTAAATCACTGAATTCTTTGACAGTGTATCCAGCAGCAAAAAAATGTAAAAAAAGTAAATGATTAAAAAAAAAAAAAAAAAAAAGCCATTTAACCCTGTGCCTGCCAAGCACGTACACTGTATGTGCTGGCAGGCAGGGGCTTTAACCGCCAAGGAAGTCCTATGTATGGCGTTAGCAGCATTGACAGCCCCCTGGGCAATGTGGCTGAGGGTTATCATGATCGCACATCTAGGTGCACATTTACTATGGGTCAAATATCGAGGGTTAATTAACCCTCAATATTCGACCATCGAAGTAACATCCTTCGACTTCGAATATCGAAGTTGAAGGATTTAGCGCAAATAGATTTTAATCCATCGATCGTAACGATTTTCCTTCGATCTGAAAATTGTTAGAAAGCCTATGGGGACCTTTCCCATAGGCTAACATTGATGTTCGGTAGATTTTAGGTGGCAAAGTAGTTGGTTGAAGTTTTTTTTAAAGAGACAGTACTTTGACTATCAAATGGTCGAATAGTCGAACGATTTTTAGTTTGAATTGTTCAATTCAAAGTCTAAGTTGTAGTCGAAGGTCGAAGTAGCCAATTCGATGATCGAAAAAAATCATTCGAAATTCAAAGTTTTTTTATTCTATTCCTTCACTCGAGCTAAGTAAATGTGCCCCCTACTGTGCTGCCCTGCTTCCTTCTTCGATCTGTGATGCCTACGCACTTCCTGCTTGCCAGACAATGCAGACATGCTGCTCCAGGATCCCTCCAGCCATCAGATCATCCAGGAATGGCAATTGGCCTTTATTTACATATACTTCACTTACATACACACATTTTAGTAAAGAATTTTTTTTCCATTTTTTATTATGCACACTTACACACTGTCACACTACTTTTAGAAGTGTAAACACATGTATACACAAAAAACTTTTTTACTTTTTTACTTTTTCATTTTACCAATTTGTGATTTTTTTTTACCCCTAAAAACTGTTTATTTTGACAGCGTGACTATTGGATAATCTATTTTGGCCACTAATTATTTTGTTATTTCATTGAGTTACACAATGTTTGTTATTTTATTGCAATTTTTTTAGTATGTTTGGTATAGTTTTGCTGTTTAATGCTTTGGTATAGAAAGATGTACAGTATTTTACTTTGTTTGATGTACTTTCCAAAAACGTGATTTTTTGGGGGTCTTTTTACAGTTTGAGGGTCTTACGGCACATAATGCACAGTTTGGGCTCTGTCAGCAGCTGAGTTGGCTAGCGTGAAAATTCATATGCAGGTTTTTCATTTGGGGTCCGTACATACCATATACTTTGGTAAATCTATGCATATTGGGCATCAAACTATTCATTAGACCTCTGATGTGCATATCTAGGGTGATTTTTTTGGCTTATCTATACATATTGGACATCAATCTGTTTCGTAGACCCTTGGCGCCAATAATTACGGTGTTTTGCAGGACTGCTCCTTGGAAGCATTCTGAGGCCCGAATCCTGACCCAAAAAATGATTTTCCAAATTGGAATTATTTTTTTTCTAGTGCAGAAAATGTACATTGTCCTAATAACTCAATCCTATAGCTTTGGATGCACTTATTAACATTTGTTATCATGCCCGATGTAGACAACGGCTTCATATTAAGTAATATCATGGCAGAGGAAGTGGCGGTATGACCATAGCCCTTTTACAAAGTCCATACAAGCACAGTTAATTTAAGGCAAAACTTGCCAAAGGTCTTGTCTCCTATAGCTACCAATCTGCATATAGCATTTACTGGTCACATGTTAAAATGCAAACATTTTGTTAGATGTTATGGGTTATACCATCTGGACAAATGTTGAGCATTTTATTACATAAAGGGGTAGTCTGTAGGGCCACCTGTTTTCCTGACTTGTGCTCAACAGGAGGGGAAATGTGATTACTACTGATAAAATAACAATGTTAGGCTACTTTGTGGCTTCAAAACTCATCTATACATATATGTATGACCTTACTGATGGTCCGAAATGCACAATATTACTAAAAAATGCTGTGTTGGTATCTGCCCTGGCCTCATTTTGTTTGTTTATGTATATTCTGCATTTACTTATTTCTCCCAGCATACATTGCCTTTGATATGTCTCCGTGAGATTCTCACACAACTTTCAAGTTTTGACTGAAGCAGCATTAAACATCAAAAATAAGCTGATACTCCTATAGTGAAGCAGGGAACTGGAGTAAAGATACAGAAGGCTAAGTTTGGGCTTTGGGGGACGTTCAATAGCATTTACTTCCCACAGAGAGTATTGCATATTACTTTAATCCATAAGCATAAACATGCACACCTATCAACATAGCACGTCTTTATACTGCTATTTATCTCCTTTTCAATTATTTGTACATTTTGTTGTGCCATGGTACAAATCAACATAAAAAGCTGTTCTTCTACAAAGAAAAAGAAATGTTTATGCAAATATCACTCCTCCACCCCCCTTGGGTATTTTGCTGCAGTTGGCAAAAACCTTGACATTTAATGAAACTTTTGCTAAAACTGTGGCAGTTTAAAGGAATACAAAAAATAAAAATAAAAGTGACATATGAAAATGAATGGATTGATGTCTAAGTTGCCTTTTTCTTTTATTTATACTTCTTATGACTTTTCTATCAAGGCATTGAGAGATTTATTTTTCTGTGCTGACGACAATGTGTATTTTATTGAGAAGAGACAGTGATAAGGGGTGGCAGACATGGATTATGGAAACAGCCACACTGTGGGATGTCAGTTTTCTAAAAACGAGTTTAAACAAATCAACAACAACATCATAGATGCTAGTATTAGGATATATATCCTATAATCCAACCCCTACAAAAAATGATTTTCAAATCAGTTCCAAAGTACAAAATATGCTCTATTATTCCAAATATCAAAAGCAGAGAAAAACAAGCAAGAACTCTTAAAATGATATGTATGAAGGAAGCAAGAGTTCAGCCCTTCATTATGCTATTTAAAATAATTGTAAATTGAATTTACTTTACATTTATGGCTTTAGTTTTCTGCTTAAGGGGTTTTAGAATTATTATGAAAAATGATAGACTGTCCTCACACCTTCCAAAATATTGCGACAAATCTGGATGAGACATACAGGGAATGTTTTAATGCACACAACAGAAGGTATATTAGGCTTGTCAAGGCCGGGTGTGCTTGTTAGCCGTGTCAAAAACATCCACAGATAAAATACCATCTAATTCGAAAGCTAAAATTATATAATTCCCACAGGAGATTTAGAAAAATCTTTTTCATAAATATTCTTCTCTAAAAATAGAAGGAAGTCTTAGCAAATTCTTGACAAAATAAATCCAGAGCTGAAACACACAATAAAGCAGTGGCAGCTTTAGCTGGAAAAATCTATGGCCATCAAAAAACTTTAAAAACATGCACTTACTTTTTTTAAAGTATGTACCTGCACCTATTTTATTGACACCCACACCAACAGAGTAACCTGTTACTCAGCAGGCTTTGCATTGGAGTTGTTTATTTTAAAAGGCTGTTGGCTGTGTTACTAAAACTGTCAATCAAAATCTGACTGAAGAAGTGAGAAGTATTGCTGAGAGGGAGGTAGTGAAGAGTAATTTGATTATTTTGCAAATGGCACAATTGTATTATAAAGTTTCTTTTTTCAAGAGTTGTAGCTTATAGGGGCATTTACTTACTGCAAGTGCAGTGTGCCTGTCCTATTTTGGATGAATTTGCCATGTTTTTTTTTACCCACAATACAGTTTTTCCCCCCATAATTCTAGCATTATTACCTCTGTGAGGGAGGGATGTGACTAATGCAATTGCAAAATGTATGCATTTAAATGTGCACTTTGATGTGAATTTGACACAGTTGCTTTGAAAAGTTCAGGGTGTCAACTGTGGGAAATCTGGAACACTACCATCTCAGAAGGTGGTAGACAAGTGCATTTAAATAGCAGAATTTTTTTCAACCACTGTGGCAAACTTTGCACATACGCAACAGCACTTGCAGTAAGTAAATGATCATTTATTTGACATTTTAATTTTTATGCTAGCTCCCTTTTAAGATCTAAGAGCTTAAAACACCATTCAAAAGTGCTTATAGCTGTCTGGACTTGGTGCCAGTAAGCCTTTTGTGCCTGTTATGTAGAATAGGGTGCAAGGTGAAGCATATTCTTATGCCAGGGAGCACTATTCTTAACACTAGGCATTAATTTCAGGTTGCCTTTTTGTATTATGCCAATTTGCGACCTCATGCCCAAGCACGTCCACATTAACATCACCCCAGTTGGTGCAACACTAAAATGCTAGTAAAATGTTATAGTGTGGGTAAAAAAACATGGAAGATTCCATAAAATGTTGTGCTTTGCACACAGTGGCTCTCTGCTAAATAAGTCCTCTAGTGTCAACTCTCCTATGTTGTCTTTCAACCAATGAAAGATATCTATGTACTGTATAAAATTAAGCACCAGGTATATTGTCAGAGTGGGTGGCTACATACTAATGATGGGCGAATAAATGCTTCAGACACAAATATGTGGTGAATTTCTGCATTTCAGCACAAGCAAATTAATTTGCGAAACTGTGGTTACATTTCGCCGGCAAAAAATTGACATGTCAAAATTATTCGAATGCCCATTGACTCCATTTGGACCAAATAATCACGCGTTTAAAAATTTACTCTCATGTCAAAATTGACACACGTCAAAAATTATTTTGACGCTCATTGACTTCAATGCATTTCGCCAATTTTTCACCATTTCACGAATTTCATGGTAAATTTTCTGGCGAAGCCAAACTACACAGATTTGCCCATCACTACTACATACCTCAGTGTAGCTTTGCCTTAACCAGGAAAAGATTATGTATTATAGGGGCTGTTTAAAACGTCTTTTCTGTTGAATCTATTTAAAATCAAATTGACAACTTTTTTTAGTTTTTTAAGGGTGTTTTCTGTATTCCAGATATGAAAATATTCCATTATTTTATTAATAATTAGGTTAATTTGGTTAATTTTCCCCCACAGCTCTAGCAGCAAACATTCTGTATATTTACATGCAGCAGAAACCAACCATTCGAGAATTTCACGTTTAACAGATGCCCTGTTATCAGTCAAATGATTGGTTAGCTGCAATCTAGCCATAAAAACAACAATGAAAGCAGGAAAAAAATCAAACATGTCTCACAACTTGTTGAGATTGTAAAATAGACAAATAATATAATGTGTTTTAATGATAATGAGTGTACCTTGAACATTTATCTCCTTGCTTAACTTTAAAACATGTTCACCTCTGGCTATAATATTAATGGAGCTGATTCATCAAAGTCTAAAATAACATTCTGTTTAATGTATCAAGCCCTTAGCATAGCATAAAGTTTTGTTTCCATTTTGTGATAAAGCCACAATCTTAACATTAGATGTCAACATAATCTACTGGTCTTTTAGTTCCAAATCATTTTTCTGCAGAAGCAAAAATCTATGAAAAAATCATGAATTCATTTTAATAAAAGTCCCAAGAAGATTTCTATACAAACGTGGCCAGAATTGATCCCTGTTTGGACAACCCTGTGCAGGGCCAATCAACCAAAAACAAACAAGGCAGAGACTGGGAACTGGCAAGACCAACATACCGGCACTGGGAACAGACAGGACAGGCAAGAGAGGCAACAGGCAAACATCCAATCGAGCATTAAGAAAATACAAGTCCAGGCACAGATCAAGGCAAGACAGATTTCAGAATTATTCAGAATAACAAGGTAATTCGACATATAGGAATGCTTACACAGGAAAAGGGTCAGATAGACATCCAATCAGGTAACTGCACTGGCATCAGTAAGGTTTTTTTATAATGAATTTTACTCCAAATGCAGTGTCAATGTGTGCTACAGTACCTGCACCAGTATAGGCACTGATTCCACTATGCAAGGTCACAAGTTTCAGCTTTCAAGTTCAATGTTACAGTACTCTCCACAAGTCTAGTGAGTTATTCCTTCATAGCTTCATGTTAAAGAAGACTCTATTCAATGCAAAGGTGACAGTTCCAATTAGAGGAAGTAATTGCAGATACATCTTTCTATGAAAGCATCTTGCTATGTGTTACAGTATTTGATGGTGTTAGGCAGACAGGGTAGTAGAAGTGAATGCTTGTTAAGCGAAGGTCACATCAAGCAGTTTCCTGTCGAATTACTACAAATTAAACACTGCTGTCATGAGTTTAACCTTATTTTGTGGCCTGTGTTAAATGTGTAACTAAGAAATGAGCAAACACATTTCTAGAAAGTTTATTGGCATTGTCTTTTTTACCATAATAATTATTCACATTTCAATGTATATTTATCTAAAAAATATATCTAAAACCTGTTGATGACATGTAGGAGTCAATGGCAGAGGTCCCTCAAACCATTTGAAGATGTTAATAGTCTGCATGATGTTCAAGTTTGATGTTCAAGGATTTTGCCTGAAAACTTGAATAATTCAACGATTTAAGTTTTTTCCCATGGAAAACGTGATTACGTTGAGTTTTTGGCGTTTGCAACTAGTAGAATTGAGTTTTTTCTTAAATAAGATACACTTCGAGTTGTGAGTTAATTTGAGGTATTAAAAAACGTATTCGTCCTTTTGATAAATATCACATTAACCAGCAACAGATACTACTCAGACCACAGTTAAAGGAATGCCTTGACTTAGCAATTCAGAGGGTGTACAAGAGAGGTTCAAAAAGTTCTGTGTTAATATCTCTTTAATACCCCATACTCTTAGATTAATAACATTCATTCCATTTTAAAATGTAGGCTAGACCAAACCTTAAGATATAGGAACTAGTCAGTGCTACAGCATGGGTTAGACTGAACTTAATTAAAGATTAGTAAATGTGGCCATCTATGTTTCTTTTCCCATTGCATGGCTATCTTTGGTTGAAATCATGCCTTCTGAACCTTTAAATAATATCAAGAGCATAGAAATAATAAAAAAAACACATCAAGTAATAACCAAGCCACAACATTTGCAGACAAAATGACGAAAATTCTGTATTAATTGATGGCTATACACTTGATATAGTTTCTTGTTTTGTTAAACATCTCATATTTCACACATCTCCTGAGCAGTGCACCTTAGGCCTTATCCTTGGAATCTAGGAGGGAATGTTTTCCCCTGTCCTATCTTATTGTTGCCTAAGGTATTTGAATAGACAAATGGCATTATAGATAGTATTTGTATATGATAAACAGTACTTTAGTGGATAAAGTTCAGCTGATTTCGAGTAAACATGAGAGTTCTCCTCTACCTGTAATGCATCCTGAAGGACAGTTTCTGTTGAATCATTGCACATTACAAATATTTTTTTTCTTACAAATACAGTACTTCTGGATTTGTATGATATTATTTGTCATCATGCTCAAATTAAATACCTTAATGTGATGAACTTAAATTAAATGTGCTGCATCATTATTCTTATTATTCTGTTTTATTTGCACATCAGTCTTTTCTTTGACTGCTGGCAGGGGCAGCTGCATTATAACATGCAGCATTATGTGCACATTCTATTCTAGTGACCAGAGTTCTTATAGAGGCAATGTTTAAAACCATCATATAATAGGCACAATGTGTATATTTATGATTGTATAATTAAAGGATGTAAGCCTAGATTTCAAAGGTTCATATCGGGTGAAAAAGTGTAACAAAAAAGTTTAAAATTTCATTTGTTATGTCAGAAAAAGAACTGTACAAAAATACACATTAAAAAGAGAAGTAAAAACAAACACTTAAAGATAACACTAGGGACATTTCTCATCCCCCAATCCGCACAAGTATGTGTTTTTATCTTTACTGCTCACATGTGAAAGAAGAGTCCATAACTCACAAGTAGCAATGTTTACACAAGCTGTAAAGTCTGTCCCCTCAGGATCAAGCATACCGAATAAATTCTACTGTACTCACCATTGTGCCTTTTATTTGTTTGAAAACCTTGTATAGACACATCCATAAATTTCAGAATGTTTTTTTTAACATAAACTAAGTACAGTATTTTTATTTTCATTTCTTCATATCCATTCAAAATAGATATACTAATATTCCTATGGAGGAGTGTTACCTTAGCCAACAAATTTCCAGAGGTATATCAAAAGGTCTTTTTTATACTTCTGTTTTAAACAATACAGTTTTCAACATAATGGAAAGCATTCTTGTGTGAAGCAAATATATCACATTGTATTGTTTTTGAAATTAGTTATCAAAATAGCAGTATACATTATTAGGCATATTTAGCAAAGTTAGATTGATAGAGTTTATTATACCTCAGATGACCTCAAAACTCAAATAGTATGTTATTTAAGAAAAAACTCAGTCTAATGCTCAAACAAATCTTACCGACATGAAAACTCAAATCGAATTTGAATCAAATTTTATGAAACTTAAATCAAATCAAATCAGGAAGGCTATTAATATCTTCAAATGGGTCACTGGACCTCTGCCACTGAATTTTACA